>OY751314.1:34278823-34878823 GCA_963564615.1 Rhorus exstirpatorius | reverse complement strand
TACATAATGCTATACGTCTCTCGGAATTCTGAAGAGACTGATAGAGACATTTTGCGATTGTAATATGGAAGGACGATCGTTGGAGTAAATTTTATACGACGTTAAATAAATTTTCGACTGAAACCTTCGGCACTGATTAAGAAACTTTTCTCCTAAGGGTTCTAATATTTTTTAGAATTTGTCAGCTCACGTTAGACTTTGAGAAAAAAAAAATTTCGGAATTTTCTAATCCCTCAAAAAATTGCCCATTGATAGATTACTTGTAGTGAAAAAAAATGTTGAATAATTTTTTTTTTTTCATAACGATGACTATTGTTTTTGCTGCCTTTTCGATAAAAATCAAACACTCTCGGATATATGAAACTAAAAATTCATTAATCTTCGAGTGAGTCCTATAGATTTCGCGTTTCTTTTTTTTTACATTCATTTTTCTATCTTTCTCACAGGTGATCTCTTTGACATGCTGCTCCCGATGCTATCAATTTATCAGGAATACGTAAGAAATCATCATTACAGCTTGCAAGTTTTGACCGAGTGCAAGCAATCTTCGCAGTCGTTTTGTGCCCTCTTGAGCCGACTCGAGAACAAGACTGCGTGTCATGGTCGATCGCTCGAGGACTTTCTCACATATCCCATGCATCAGGTAAATTATAATTGAAAGTTGATTTGTATATATGCCTTGATAAAATTCAATGAAAAATATTTTTTCCAAATTCAATCACATGGAAAAACGAGGAATGCCAATTTTTTTTCACCTTTCGACTCGAATTCACCGATTATCAAAGGACTTTTAAAACACAGGATTTTTAAAACACACCTCACAAGTCTTAATTGATCGAACGGGCACGAATTTATGGCTATTTAAAATTTCGATATTTTCTAGTTTTTTGTTTGAAGTAGCGGACAAAGTGAAATTTTTTGCTCCATATTTTTTTCCGCTGATTAAAAATTTAATTGACAGAAATAAAAAAAAATAATTCATTTTGAGTAAGAAAAAAAGAAAAAATAGAATTTTCCCAACTCTTCTGACGTCTTAATAATTTTTAAGAGATTGGTACGATGGTCTATTTCTTTTTTGAATTATTTTTTTCTCCATCGAGAGTACGTTTTTTTCAAGGAAATGAAAATAATAAATAAATTCTATCTCTTTTTCATGAAATCGTCTTATTACGCGTGCAACTGCACACAATAGAAAAAGCTCCTTTCTCCATTGGGAGAGCTTATGCGCGGTGTCCTTCTCTTCGTGACGGGTTGAAAATTTCTCGTCAATCGCTTCATCAGTTCGTATGTCATTTCAGTGTTTTGAGAAAAAAATTCAAAGCTCGAAATTTCGTCACTTGGTATTTCAAAAGAATTCATTCAATTTGCATCAATTTGCAAATTAATATTTTGAATATACATTATTCACATAAAATATAAAATAACACAAAATATATCTGTGAGAAAAATTTAATTTTCTTATACTATCTATATATTTTTCCATTGGAGAAGCAAGACTTTTTTTTTGTCTGAAAAAGCTTTTTCTGGGCTTTCAGGAAATGTGACTAACGGAAACAATTATTTCTCTGAACCAAAATCGTTAAAAGCTCCAAAAATCTTTGAGAGCGGTCAATGAAGATTTTCTAAAAAAATTCTACAAGTTCGAGAATAAAAACGCAGCTTTTTTCTCGTATAAAAAAAAAATCTCTCTCTCTCTCTCTCTCTCTCTCTGGGGCATTGGGAAAATTTTACTAACGAAAAAACAATTTCTTCGAATTGAAAATCTCCGAAAATCTTTGAGGGTGGCCAATAAATATTTTCTCAAAAATTTCTATACGTTTGAGAATAAAGTATGGAGCTTTTTTCTTTTGTGAAATCTCTCTCTCTCTCTCTCTCTCTCTCTCTCTCTCTCTCTCTCTCTCTCTCTCTCTCTCTCTCTCTCTCTGTCTGAGGCTTTCAGAAGTCGTAACTAGCAAAAAAATTATTTCTTCGAACCAAAAAGCTCCAAAAATCTTCAAGGGGGTTGCTAAATCTTCCCTCAAGAATTTCTATACATTTGAGGATAAAAAAATGGAGCTACTTTTCTCATGTAAAAAAAATCTCTCTCCCGGTTTTTCTTACGATCCACTTAATTATCTCAAGTTTTGTTCGAGACAAGCTCTAGTCTGATAATCCAAGCAACAAGATCTTTCTTTCTATATTTTATTTTTTCGATCTTTGGAACGTACGAGGTAATGCCTTGAAGCATGCCCTCGGATAGTTTTCGTCAAGAGTTTCTGAATTATTCACGAGTTTCGTTGCGTGAGAGCTCGTGTGCTATACGGAGACTTGACTCTCTCAGAGCCTGAAACCGACTGCCAGCAGCTATAAACGAGTATGCCCGTGTGTACCTTTACATTCAAAGTCGAGAATGTGGAGACTCCCGATTGTCTTGAAACTTTCCTCGATGAATTGAACCAGCCAACCACAAGCACGAACCACGAAACAATCATCCTCGCAACAAGACCAACGAAATTCCCTCACTACTTCCGGTCCTGAGGCACAACATTTTTCGGGACTTTTTTCTTTCCGAAAATTATTTTTTTTTTTTTTTCTAAAAATTAATTTCATGCGCTAAAATTTTTTTTCGAAAATCCCCAGCGGTTTTTCTTTTAAATTAGAAAGGTGAAGGTGAGTGACGAAAAAAATTACCCCCTTCGACAATAATCCAAACCGAAATATCGACGAAAAAAAAAAATCTATTTTTCCCAAAAACGCCAAGAAACAAAAAAGTTGCTTATTCAACAGAATAGTTTCGTAGATATATATTCGAGTGAAAAAATTTTGGGAACGTTTCGTATCTATTTTTTTTTTTTTTTAATTTCATTAAACCGAGACGATTCTTTTCGGAAAAAAAAAAATCCAATTGGAGCTCGAAGAATCTAACATTTTAAAAATATGAAAAAAATAAAAAAAAAAAAGATTAAATTACTGTCAATACGAAATTTCCCTGATGCATGGATATATTTCTCAGGTACCGAGATACATTATAACCTTGCACGAGGTGCTCGCTCACACCCCTCATGACCACGTGGAACGTAAGAGCTTGCAAAATGCCCGACAACAGTTGGAGGATCTATCGCGACAGATGCACGACGAGGTAAAAAAAAAAAAAAAAAAAAAAAAAAATAAAAAACGAGTATAAATTTACGATTGATAAATAATGACGATCCTCGTGATTTTAGGTCAGCGAGACGGAAAATTTGAGAAAAAACTTGGCAGTCGAGCGTATGATCGTTGAAGGCTGTGACATTATTTTGGACGTTAATCAAGTATTCGTTAGACAGGGTGAGTTGATTAAATTTATTAAAAATAAAATTCAATTTGCTCATTTTTTTTTTTTTTTTTTTTTGCAAAACTACTTCGAGGGCTGTTTTGGTATTTTTTTTTTTTTCAGTCTAAAAAATAAAAATATCGCAATAAATTGACGTAAAATTTTCGATTGAAAAAAAAAAAAAAAAAAAGTGGATCGAAGATTTCTTCGATCCAACGATATCGACCCTTGTAAAGTTTTTATATTCATTCTTCCTCCTTTTGGGGGATGACAGCCGATAATGCCAATGTCCGGCTTATCGATAGCTACGAATAATTGAACTTGACAGCGGTCGATAAGAAATATTTGGAGAAGCTCGAGCCAATTTCATCCCTTGGACAAATTTCCACCACTTACACGTCCCACGTTCGTCCATAACGCACGCGCTCTATGTCTCTCGAGCCTTCACGGCAATCGATGCCACCCTCGCATACGGCGATAACCCAAACCCCATGGATTTCGTTGAATCCTTCTGATTCTGCGCGAGATTTGACAGGAATGGATCTATAAATCCTAATTTCGTGTCCCGATAATTTTCCAACTATTTTTATTTGTATTTTTTTTTTTTTTTTTTTTAATTTCGTCAAAATTTTTTTACCATACCAATCAATCGAGATGAAATTTCTCATGAAAATTTCATTTTCGCAAGGATCGTTTAATTTTTCATTTGTCTTAATTTTATTGGACAACCCTTCGAGACAAGTTTTTCGAATAATAAACAAAATTAAAAATGTATCGTTGAAAACTCGCAAAGATCAGGACATTTTGGGACCGTTTGATTTTACGCAGACCTTTTTTTTTTTTTAATTGTACATTGTTTTGAGTTTTCTTACAATTCGAAAAGCTTTCCGATTTATATCGACAATGCTTGTTATAAGAATTTTTTGAACAAGGCCCGATTAAAAATAAATTTAGAGAAAAATTGATCAACAACCCTTTGTGTAAAAATTTTCACAACAAGATCCAGCTTAATACAAATATAATGATAAATTATTATGGAAAATTTGCAATGTTGAGGAACTTTTTGAATTATTCGAACATCCTTCATTTGATCCTATAGATGCACTCTGATTATAAATGTTTTTTTTCAAATCAGGAGCTGATTAAAATGAAATTTAGAGAAAAATTCAAATTTTCAATCGTTTCGAAGATTCTTTCCTTGAACTAATTAAACAACCCTTATTCGAAATTCTTTTATGTCAAGCTACAGCTTAATACAAATTTAACGACAAATTCCCTACGTTATAACAAATTTCACGAATAAATTTTTTGACTATTCGAAGAGCTGTTCCCAGATTTAATAATACAACCCTTGATTAAACAAATCTTGATATAAAAATCCCATAGATCAACCCTGATTACAAATGTTTTTATTTCAAATCAGGAGCTGATTAAAATAAAATTTAGAGAAAAATTCAAATTTTTAATCGTTTCGAAGATTCTTTCCTTAAACTACATAAGCAACCCTTATTCTAAATTCTTTTACGTCAAGTTACAGCTTAATGCAAGTTTAACGACAAATTCCCTACGTTATAACAAATTTCATGAATAAATTTTTGAACTATTCGAAGAGCTGTTCCCAGATTTAATAATACAACCCTTGATTAAACAAATCTTGCTGTAAAAATTTGTACACCAAGTTTCAGCTTAAAATAATTTCGACCGAAAAATCATTATGGAAAATTTTCAAGGGACTTTTTGAATTATTTGAATATCCCTTTCTTGATCTCATAACTCAACCCGTATTATCAACAATTTTAAATCAGGAACTCGTTAAAAATAAATTAAGTGAAAAATTAAATTTTTGAATTGCTTGAAGATTCTTACCTCAGTGTAAGTAAACAACCCTTATTCTGAATATTTTTACAATGAACCATAGTTTAATGCAAATTCAACGACAAATTCTCATCATTATAATAAATTTCTCAAGGAAGTTATCGAACTATTTAAAGAGCTGTTCCCAGATTTAATAATAAAAAAACAACCCTTATTACAAAAACATCGGCATCAAGATCAACCTTCAAATTAATTCAACGAAAACTTCTTATCGATATAAAAGAATTTTCAAATGATTTTTTCCGATTTCACTGAAACAACCCTTATCATCAAGATTTTCGAAAAAAGACCTTGCTCAAAATAAATTTATCGACAAACTCTTAATACGATCAAAGATTTTCAACGATAAAAAAAATTTCGATTTATCGTTTCTCATTAAAAAAAAAAAAAAAAAAAAGAAATTTTCATCCCCTATATTGTGCAAGGGGCGTCGAAAGAGCCCGCGCAAGCTCGTCCTCGAGACTTTACTGATCCGCGTGTTTCACCACATGGCTGGCGTGAGTTTTTTTTTTCGTCTCCCCGGACTCCATGTATCTCGTTAGTCTGTCAGCAACGCCTTTTGCTGAAACTCGTATATTCACACCGTTGCCTTTGAAATTAAAAAAAAAAAACCATAATAATCGTGATAAGGGTGTTGATTTTCGTGAAATAAAAAAATTTGAGTTTCATTTCTATGCGAGTCAACGGGCCTTTTTTTTTTTTGCTTACACAAGACACACATATGTACACGGGAACATAGACGCTAACGTTAGTGCGAATGGAGACATTGAACAATTGTTTCGCGTCGAGATGAAATTTAATGTCTCGGGGGTTGATAGGCGGGGAGAGCTTACGCAGTTGCCATTTTCACATGAATTCGCACGTCACGATTTTTTTTCGTACACGATGGAAGGGAAACGAGAGCCTTGATTACGAAAATAAGAGAATGAAAAACACAGCAATACCGATAGAGTACAACGAAAAGGGTGGAAAAAAAAAAAAAATCATCATAAAACTAGTATAATTTTTGTTTTTCTCTTCTTATATGGGACCAAATTGTGCCGAGTGCTCTGTTCTTAGGGACCAAGCATCAATGATGACGAGAGTGTAGCCATTATTGAAACTTTTTCGAGTTTATTCCTCGAGAGAATAAAAAATTTCAACGTTTTTTTTTTCGCCCATTGTTTTGACCTCGTTTCGATGACGGCAAAAAAAAAAATGTTTTGTGATGAATTAAATATATATATATGCATTCTACGAGGGAAAAATATTGCCAGTTCGTTCCACAGGTGCTCTTACGTCCAGAAACGCAAAGAGATGCCATTATATTGACGTTTATTTTTGGAAATTAAAAATTTCGTTACAGAAAAAGATTGAAAAGAATGAATGGGTGCGTGTAAAAAAAAAAAATTATATTCACATCGAGAAACGTGACAGGTAAAAGGAAAGTTTATTCTTGAGAAAGATTTTTGAAGAAGAGGAGCTTGTGAGTTTTTCCCAAAAAGTGTTTGTGACTCGTTACGTCGTTGAGATAAGTCGATGAGGAGAAAACAAAAAAAAAAAATTCATGAGGTACAATTATCCAGTTAAAATTCTTATGAAATTTTTCTGAAACAATTTTTTTTCGCTTGCAAATAAACTCTCGAAACTCTCGACGGAAATCGAAAATCTCGTTCTCGAAATTTTGAAAGCAACGAAATTTTCGAGACACTCGTTCGATATTTTCAATTGACAAGAAAAAGTTTCCATATAAAAAATTGATTATCGTTTCAATATTTCATATTTGAGTAATTCAGGGAAAAAAAAAGCAAAACTTGAGAAATAATATTTTCGAGAATTTATAAATTGACTCTGCAAATAATCACAAACTGTGCTTTTGTGTTCACGTATTTTTTTTTTTTCATGCACATTGAGTAATTTTGAGGAAAAAAACCAAACGACAAATTTTTCTCCACGACCGATAGAATGAGCGTTAAAAATTCCAGAAACATTAATCGAAACTCAACATTTAGATCGGTGGGGGAAAATTTTATCCCAATGAATTATAGTTCAATATATTTGGTAAAGTTAAAAAAAAAAAGATACGATTAACGACCCCTCGTAACCACTGATTGCGCCAAGAGACCTTTTTTTTTTGGCAATTATCCGGATGTCTGACCAAACGCGTTCATTAACTACTGAATTAGTTTAATTTTCATCGTCTCACACAGGCGCTCTGGTTCAAATTTTGGACAAACCACGGGGGGTTAGAAGCAGACTCAGCGCTACCTTCGGTGGCAAGGGTGCCGGTGATAAGGAAGCACTGAGACAGTGCTTTCTATTCTCAAATCATTTGATACTGAGCACACGACAATCCGATGACGACGGACGTCTGAATCTCGTTCCGAATGTCGGAAAAATTCCTCTCTCCGATGCTGTGCTCATAGAAGATCCGAGCGAACAGAGCATCGTGGATGATGACGGTAATTTCAAATATATAAATATGTTTTTTTTTAAATTTAATACATGAAAAATAATAATAACAATTTTTTTCTTTCTCGTGCTTCGATTACGTATGAAAAAAAAAAAAGTAGAAAAATCACATTCATAAAACGTCAGATTGTTTTTATTAAAAGTAAATTTAATATCATTTTGAGAGAAAAAAAAAAAACTTACGAATTCGAGCTCGAATATTTTGTTTGTAAGTATGATTTTTTTATTTCGGATTTTTATAAAATTTCACGGACTCCATTTTGAAAAAAATAAATACTTTTCTGTGGGGGTGGTGGTTTTTTTTTGTTTTTTTTTTTTTTAGCATTGTCAGTCTGCTCGATGTCGAGCGGGATCAAAAATAATAATAACAATTTTTTTCTTTCTCGTGCTTCGATTACGTATGAAAAAAAAAGTAGAAAAATCACATTCATAAAACGTCAGATTGTTTTTATTAAAAGTAAATTTAATATCATTTTGAGAGAAAAAAAAAAAACTTACGAATTCGAGCTCGAATATTTTGTTTGTAAGTATGATTTTTTTATTTCGGATTTTTATAAAATTTCACGGACTCCATTTTGAAAAAAATAAATACTTTTCTGTGGGGGTGGTGGTTTTTTTTTGTTTTTTTTTTTTTTTTTAGCATTGTCAGTCTGCTCGATGTCGAGCGGGATCAAAAATAATAATAACAATTTTTTTCTTTCTCATGCTTCGATTACGTATGAAAAAAAAAAAGTAGAAAAATCACATTCATAAAACGTCAGATTGTTTTTATTAAAAGTAAATTTAATATCATTTTGAGAGAAAAAAAAAAAACTTACGAATTCGAGCTCGAATATTTTGTTTGTAAGTATGATTTTTTTATTTCGGATTTTTATAAAATTTCACGGACTCCATTTTGAAAAAAATAAATACTTTTCTGTGGGGGTGGTGGTTTTTTTTTGTTTTTTTTTTTTTTAGCATTGTCAGTCTGCTCGATGTCGAGCGGGATCAAAAATAATAATAACAATTTTTTTCTTTCTCGTGCTTCGATTACGTATGAAAAAAAAAAAAGTAGAAAAATCACATTCATAAAACGTCAGATTGTTTTTATTAAAAGTAAATTTAATATCATTTTGAGAGAAAAAAAAAAACTTACGAATTCGAGCTCGAATATTTTGTTTGTAAGTATGATTTTTTTATTTCGGATTTTTATAAAATTTCACGGACTCCATTTTGAAAAAAATAAATACTTTTCTGTGGGGGTGGTGGTTTTTTTTTGTTTTTTTTTTTTTAGCATTGTCAGTCTGCTCGATGTCGAGCGGGATCAAAAATAATAATAACAATTTTTTTCTTTCTCGTGCTTCGATTACGTATGAAAAAAAAAAGTAGAAAAATCACATTCATAAAACGTCAGATTGTTTTTATTAAAAGTAAATTTAATATCATTTTGAGAGAAAAAAACTTACGAATTCGAGCTCGAATATTTTGTTCGTAAGTATGACTTTTTTATTTCGGATTTTTATAAAATTTCACGGACTCCATTTTGAAAAAAATAAATACTTTTCTGTGGGGGTGGTGGTTTTTTTTTGTTTTTTTTTTTTTTTTTAGCATTGTCAGTCTGCTCGATGTCGAGCGGGATCAAAAATAATAATAACAATTTTTTTCTTTCTCGTGCTTCGATTACGTATGAAAAAAAAAAGTAGAAAAATCACATTCATAAAACGTCAGATTGTTTTTATTAAAAGTAAATTTAATATCATTTTGAGAGAAAAAAACTTACGAATTCGAGCTCGAATATTTTGTTCGTAAGTATGACTTTTTTATTTCGGATTTTTATAAAATTTCACGGACTCCATTTTGAAAAAAATAAATACTTTTCTGTGGGGGTGGTGGTTTTTTTTTGTTTTTTTTTTTTTTTTTAGCATTGTCAGTCTGCTCGATGTCGAGCGGGATCAAAAATAATAATAACAATTTTTTTCTTTCTCGTGCTTCGATTACGTATGAAAAAAAAAAAGTAGAAAAATCACATTCATAAAACGTCAGATTGTTTTTATTAAAAGTAAATTTAATATCATTTTGAGAGAAAAAAAAAAAACTTACGAATTCGAGCTCGAATATTTTGTTCGTAAGTATGACTTTTTTATTTCGGATTTTTGTAAAATTTCACGGACTCCATTTTGAAAAAAATAAATACTTTTCTGTGGGGGTGGTGGTTTTTTTTTGTTTTTTTTTTTTTAGCATTGTCAGTCTGCTCGATGTCGAGCGGGATCAGCGAGAGCAGCGGTAGTGGAAGTGGAAGTGGAAGTGCTCCTTTGCAAAATCGTGACTTCAAGATAGCTTTCGACATGAAATCCGGTGGGCCACCGGTCTCCGTTCACCTCGTGGCGCCTACGATGCAGGCGAGTACATATATTTTTTTTTTATTACAAAAATATTTTTACATCGAGAATAAAGAAAAAGGAACATTCAATTATTTTATTTTTAATTATTTTCACGTTGAATGAAGGGTGCAAATTTTTAACACAGAGATCTGAGTTATTTTTTCGCCAGATCCTAACAATATTTCGAAGCAATGTCCGTTTGGGATTTTTTTTTACAGCTCAGAAATTTTACTCAAAATATATGGCCCGTAATTGTCGACCAAATTTTATTTTTGATTTTTTATCACGACCGAGTCCTCGATGAAATATCTTCGAGATGAAAAATAGAATTCAACGTCACTTGACAATTTTTAAAATTCCAACGAGACAGCTGGCTTTTTTTTCCCCTGGTAAACTCGCATTGTCTGACCAAGCACGCTCCTTTACCACTGACATTTCCGCGAAACCTCGAAAAATCATGATTTATCCCGACGTCTCATGAATCAATTAAATTCAATTGATCACAAACGTATCCGAGAACTACAAAATCTATTTACGAAATGCATTTTTCATGAAAAAAAAAAAAAAAAAATGTAAATATTGCACCAAAGTTGATGAAAAATTAGAAAAAAAAAAAAAAAATAAAAGAAAATTTGACGTAAGAAAAAGAATGGATTCGGAGATTTTTTTTTTTTTTTTTCGTGATTCAGGAGAAAGCTGCCTGGATAAGTGATATAAGCCAGTGCATGGACAACGTGCACTTTAACGATCTCTTGCATGGCTCATTGTCGGACACGAGTTCGGTAACGATGCCCCAATCAGTGAGAAACGATCCGAGGCTTTTCAAAGACGACGTCGACATAAGATTCAGTCGAACGTTGAATTCCTGCAAATTGCCACAGATACGTTACGCGACGCCCGAGCGTTTGCTCCAGCGCCTCACCGATCTACGATTTTTGAGTATCGATTTTTTAAACACGTTTTTATTAACGTATCGTGTTTTTACGGACGGTGTTACGGTTTTGGAAGCCCTGAAGAAGGTTTTCTACGACGCTGAACCACCCGATTCACAGATTCCCAGTGGCTCCCTCATGTGAGTAAAATTAATGTAAAAAAATCAGCAATGAAAATTCGATATTTGCACGATACTTCGACATTGTTTTATCTCGCTCAAAAAGATCTCTTAACGGGCAAGCGCATTTCATAAATTTGGCTTCCTCGTGAAGGAAGCTTTGCGAGCAATGAGGAAGTGATATGCAAATTTTCAATTTGCAAACTTTTTTTATTCTGAATTCGATTTAAATGACAATACAACAACGAACACAATTTTTTTTTTTTTAAGGATATTTTGGACATTGATCGAAATAGTACGGAAATTATGAAACTTCTCGAGATAGTTAGAGATATCGTTAAGAAATTACAGAAAAAAATTTCAGGTCAATTCACTGAACCGTTTAATATTTATTGCAATTTCAAGTTCGTCAGTTTTTAGCCGGCGTCTTATGGACGCACTATATCCTCGGCATTTAGTGAGTCCAAAAGTGTCATTAAAAATACTACCAAAATTTCAAAAAATTTCAGATATGTCGTTTAGATATACGAAATAATTGTCACAAAGTTTCAGCGTGATTCACTGCACTGCTTCTGAGATATTTATTAAAGTGCGTTGAAATTCTTTTTAATACGTATTTGTACCGTGCAAGTGCGACAATTACGCTGCATGCAGAGCGGGGGCTAGCGCGCGTCAATTTGAATAGTTTTTTTGCGTCTTCGACCAACTCGTTACTGAACAAGTCTTTTCTAGTACGCTCTTTTTGTTACTATCTTTCCTGGACATCGATACTTTTCTACGTCTTTTGGGATTGTGTAAAATAAAAAATGAATGAGTTCAGTCCGCACTTAAATATTCGGCGTCAGTTTTGGACGCTTGGAAAGTCCGTATACAAGTCTGCCAATCTACGGGAAATATAATCACCCAGCGATGCAATGTTGTTACGTTTCAGACTGTGAAAAGTATGTTGTATTAAAAAAACAAAGGTTCTCATATCACCGATTTTAATTGTTTATGACATCCTCACATATTTTATTCATATTTCGATGATATTTGTTTAACAAAGCAAAAAAAAGGAAGCAGTATTTATGCTCACGAAATTACGGTTTGTTAGGTTGGAATTAAGGTACATTCAATGACGAAATTCGTGCTATGAAACATCATAAAAATGAAAAATGTACAAAATAAAACTAAGTTTGGAAGAAAAATAGATACCCAACACCAAAATAAGTTATTAAGTTTTATAGCTTATTTGATTTTTTGCATTTTTACGCGCACAACACTGCAAATCCAAGTGTGTAGTTTTTACACACTTATGTTTGTAATTTCTTGTAGTCACTTTTTACTCACTTTCACGTGTGTAATTCTACAAAATAACACACTTTAAGTGTGTTATTATATAGCACAATAAAGTGTGTATAACACACTTTAAGTGTGTTATTTTGTATAACACACTTTAAGTGTGTTATTTTTTATAACACACTTTAAGTGTGTTATTTTGTATAACACACTTTAACACACTTTAAGCGTGTAATTCTACAAAATAACACACTTTAAGTGTGTTATTTTGTATAACACACTTTAAGTGTGTTATTATATAGCACAATAAAGTGTGTATAACACACTTTAAGTGTGTTATTTTGTATAACACACTTTAACACACTTTAAGTGTGTTATTTTGTAGAATTACACACGTGAAAGTGAGTAAAAAGTGACTACAAGAAATTACTTATATAAGTGTGTAAAAACTACACACTTGGATTTGCAGTGAAAGTGCTATTATTGATAAATTTCATATTTCGATGTCCTATGTTTCCGATTGTACCGCCAGAACATCCTTAACGACACTCAAAACGACAATAACGGTAATTTTTTGAAAATTTTAAAGTTTTCCACAATCCGAATTCCTCTATCGATGCTTGCAAAATTCAATGCCAACCGTAATTGCGACTAAAATTCTGTTTGCGTACCAAAAATCTCTTGGCTTATTAGCCAAAAATTTTTGGGAATTAGTGGTATTAGAGATTTTTTATTTAAATACAAAATTTAATAAAATCTCAACACTTGCATCGGTCGTCACCAAAAATTCGATACCAAAAATCTTTGTCCCATGACATTTCAATGTTTTCAAGCTTTTTGGCTCGATAGCCGAAAATTTGCGGAAGTTCGAGCTGACAGAGATTTTTTTTCGAAAATTCAAAATTTCATAACAAAATTTCATAAAGCTTTTCCTCTATGAGGAAGCAAAGATCAATAAAACTACTAAACTAATCAATTACTGATGGTCAATGATCATTAAAATTTTACTACCGATTAATAAAAATTTTGAAAATTCGATTTTGGGAAAGTTCAAGATTGATAAATTAGCCAAGTTTTAATAATAATAATTCTTATTATTATTGTACTATCTTGTGGTCCAATATCGGGGGGAATGGTGATCACGTGAGACACGATTGACGAAAAATTGCAGATCATTGGACGTTCTTGGTGGGGCGACTGGCGACGGTCGTCATCAGATCGACGAGAGAAGACGAAGTAGCTCATCCCCGAGAAGAACTAGCGGGGCGAGTTCCGTTTCAGGTAGAAAAGAAATCAATTTATTTTCCAGGATTCCCTGAATTTTTCAATAATCATGCTGGATTTTCGAAAAGGTTTTTTTTTTTATTTGAAAAAAAAAAAAATTTGATTTTTGGCACTCGAAATTACGATAATTTTGATGAATTACGTGTAATCGTGGATGTACACGCAGGTTATGGATCTGAAGTGAGCGAGCGAGAGCCACGTGGTTATTACGATTCCAATATCTCGAGCCAAACAGGAAATTCAAAGGGGCACTGGCGTTCCGGTTATCGCAAGTGTGAGCTTACATTGAGAAAATAAATTTTCAATCGCTTTTTCATCAATTTTCCAGCATGCAAGTAAAACATTTTTTTTTTTTAGCGAAATAGAAATTTTTTTGAGTTAAAAAAAAATAGTACATCCTTTTCTCGGATTCGCAAGTCTGAGACAAAAAAAAAATCACAAAATCTTCGATTCTGTGTTTATTTTATTTTTTCCCCCATTGAAATGTATACGCATGATATGAAATGTGCATGCAGTCGTGTATAGAAACCATTTTCTCGAAACCGAATAGCGTTCGGATGTTTTGTTTTTCGAATTTTTAAATAAAATATGAAAAAAAAAAAAAGTTTCGTCCTTCGAGTAAAAGAATTAACGACCCTTGTATGCGTCTTGCCCTCCTTGATTTCGTAAAACAGTGGAGGAAGAACAACAGCTGGGACTTATATCGGAAGTTCCACCGATAATAAAGCGCAGTCCAACGTTACAATTGCCGGGTTCAGGGACGGGTAAGCAATCGCCAAAGAGTCCACGTAAAGTCAGTATTCGTGACGACAGTTCCGAGGAGGATGGCTGTCATTTGACGATACCAAAGGTCATTGCAGGCTCCTCGAGTTCCGAAACTCTCACCGGTAAGATTCGTACCTAATACCTACATACGATTAATCGTTTCTTCGTGAGTTGTATAGAAAATAGGATTTTTCCGTACTTTGCCCCGATACAAAGGTCGCCCTGAGACGATGTGAACAAAGTCCAAGGGACGAAAATTATTTTTCAAAATAAATTTGTGATGCTTAAATTATTTTATGCTGTCTCTGCATGGAGACTTCTGTGTCTATGTAAAAAATCAGCTATTTTTAAGAAAAAAAAAAAAAAAAATCTGTACCCGCACGGGTTTTCGGCACTTTCCCCGTGCCCTCGTGTAGCTGGGCTACGGTAGTAAGACATGAGATGGCTGCTGACGCGTTTTAGGTCTTGAAGCACAGGAATCGGTAGAGATAGAGAATAGTGGAGTGCGGGGATTGTTAGCAAAAAAGGAGAGTCGTAAATAATGAATCGGGTGAATAAAAAAAAAAAAAAAAATTACGAATAAGACAATAAGCCGAAAGAAGTATAATTTAAAAAAATATATTCTCGATTTTTATATTTTTTTACGATGTCCCTACACGAAGATTGGTAAACGCACTTGTAGGAAAGCCAGTTATTCCTAAAGAAACTCCTGTCAGACAATAGTCAGGGGTTTTCGGCACTTTTCCCGTATCCACGTGTAAATAGGTTACGGTGGTGGTGCCTGAGATGACTGCCGACGCGTTTCAGGGACATGTGTTACAGAAAACGATAGACAAAGAGTTCAACGAAAGTGAGGAAAAGATTAGCGAGAGAAGAG
The DNA here is from genome assembly GCA_963564615.1 of Rhorus exstirpatorius. Classification (NCBI taxonomy): domain Eukaryota; kingdom Metazoa; phylum Arthropoda; class Insecta; order Hymenoptera; family Ichneumonidae; genus Rhorus; species Rhorus exstirpatorius. The sequence goes on along the minus strand of OY751314.1, from coordinate 34,863,590 downwards.
GATTGCAAATAAATAATAGGAGGAATAAAAAAATGTATGAACAATAAAATGTCAATTTTTCACGAGAATGTGAATCCAAAAACGAGAGGGGACAGTATATCGAGTATACCATAAGCAGGATATTGTTATTGTTTCTTGATCGTTTACTCAGACATGGTTCCGCCAAGTGCACCATCGTCCCCCAGTAATCTGAGCTCGGTGACGCTCGTTGGATCCACCGGATCAGGTTCGGGTTCAGATCCAGGTCCTCAGGATTGTACCGGTAGTTATTCACGAACGGTGTCCGAAGAAACCGATACCCCAATCGCGACTTATGGCAACTCGAAGGACGGTTAGTTGAAGGTTTACAAAAAAAAAACATCATCCCTCGATCGAAAATCGCGGATGATTTCGTTGATTCGAGAGTAGAAGTTGAAAAAAAAAAAAAAAATGTTTTTTTTTTTCATCGTTCGTTCAGATGTCCAGTTTACCTACGATGATCCATTGCCACCGGCATCCCCGAAATCATCGAAATTCAGTCCACGCTCGAGATCAAACGTTCGTTCCCCGCGCACGAGACGCTTGGGCTCGGATCGTGACGAGCAAGCCTCAACGGACGACGAGAATTTACCCTCAAGTGAAATTTATCTCAGTCAGTGTCAGCACAGTAATCAGTATGGCCAGCGGCATCACTCGGAGCATCGAGCCTCGACGGCTTCGGCTCCGCCAACGGCCATGAGAAGTGGATCGATCACAACTACGACGGGTGTAAGTATTCTCTGCCCTTTCAATACTCATTCATGCTCATAAACTGTCAGGCCTCCTATCTTGATGATATTAGCTTTTGTGCGAGATGTACTTGTCCGAAATTGGTAATATGATGGTTATAGTAGTAGTAAGTTTTACTTGCATAGCCTTTTCGGCTTTTTACAACACTTTCATACACTCTATCACTCTTACACTGGGCCCACTATTTTAGTTTTTCTGTTCATTTGCGGAACTATTTTTCTCCCTCGATTTTTGCAACCTCATTGCTATTGGCCCAGTGTATTTGTGAGAACCTACAATTTAAGGTGGGTTTCGAACCACCGAGCTCGCAGAAAAAGCATCTGGAAAAATCCATTGGTGCCGGCCGCGGGATCGAACCCTGGCCGCCTGCGTGGCAGTCCAGAGTCGGACCAACTGGGCCACTGCTCGCTCTAATATGATGGTTATATTAACACACACAAAATGTAGCTCCCCCCCCCCCCCTGTAATATCGATCGAATCGGTAATGTGGTGCGTTGTCATCGAGAGGCAGGAGTTTAGAGACATCAAGTCAGCTTGGAATTATTATGACCACGGAAATGAGATGAAGACAATTTTTCATTGAATCATTTTTATTAATGAGACTCGTGAACATAAGGGCGAGAGAACACGCGGTGGTCTAGTAACGATTTTTATGCTAAATCATTTTTAAAATCGAAAAATGACGGCCCCTGGGCTCGCAAACTTTGCGAGTCGTGCCTGAGCTCTTAGCGGATGACTTAGTCCCGCCAGCAGCCGCTACGCGGCGCGGGCTCGCAGGAATCATTCTCGCAAGTGCAGCCGAGTGACCGGGGCATATTAAAGTCGGAGCGTCATTCGGGAAGTTTCAAACTGAAATATCGGTTATTCGTTTGTGTTTTTTAAATTATATTTTTCATGTTATTCATTATTAGGGTACAATAAGGGTATTTTTCTGAATTTTAGAGCTATTGGGTGAGCAGACGATCGATTCAAGAGGGTGAAATGGGCTCGGGAAAACAACCATCCTGCTGCTATCAGTACGATATGCCACAGGTCTCGAGCAAAGCGGGAGTCGTCATAACGAGCTCACGACAGAGTCATCGAAGGTTCGTAATAAAAAAAATTTCCCGAGTTCTCTCTCTCTCTCTCTCTCTCTCTCTCTCTCTCTCTCTCTCTCTCTCTCTCTCGTGTATTGCGATTTTTTGTGAATATTTTTTTCGTGTTCGATTGATTTCACATCACAGGGTTTTCGGAATTATTTTTTTTTTACCGGGATAAAATAAATTCGATAAAAGGCCATAGCCGGGTAAGTAGGGGTGATCGGCCCCCGCACCGAATTGCTCAAAACTTTGGCGAAAAGTTGAGTCTGATGGGTTGAAAACTCACCCTAAATTTCAACCTTGTAACTGCACTAGGAACAGTGATAAAAATACAACTAGTATTTTTCGAAAAGATTTTTTTTCTCCGGATCTACTAGACCGATTTTCGTGAAAAAAATATAGTTTGCGAACATATTTCAGGTCATTTCTAGGAAAAATCAATAATTCTATCCCACCATCGGAAAAACCAGAAAAAAATTATTTTATTTTTCTACTTACCCGGCTATGGCCTTTACCATTGAGGGAATTAGGTCCATGAGAAAATAAGGTGTCGAGCTCACTAGACGGTCAAATGTCTTTTACGAATGCCCGGTATGATATTGTATGTATAGTACACCGATCCCCCTGGAGTTACGAGCTTCACTCGACTTTGCCATGGGTCTCACATTCCGGTTTGTCCCCGAAGCGATTATCTAGATGTCGCTAGATGTCTGCACCAAGGCACACGTATAGTCCTGGCTTATGCCCCTAGCTACGCGCCTTTGCCCATTTTGCTTCCACCCAGCGAGACTTCGATACCGTAAATCGAACCCCAGACATCTCGCAGTCTTTTGGCCACCACGCCAATGCCTCTCTCGTTTGAACCTAAATGTCTCTCACCGATCCCGAACCACCGAGGTCGGGAAAAAGGCATTTAAAAAATTACCATCAGTGCCGGCGAGAAACGAACTCGGAAGCCACTGCGTGCGAACCGGAACCACTGTGCCACCGTTCGGCCTATTGATACATGAGCTTATCCTGCGATTAAACGATGCAATTTCTGATATTTCAAGTTAAAACCAGATAGCGAGTATTTAACTTTATCAAGTTTAAAGTATATATATCGAAAAAAAACAAATCCGTCGATCAAACACCAGAATTTTGTATGTAAAAAGAGCACGAAATATTTCAAAAAGGTGACGTAGAACTTTTTTTTAGATATCTCGTTCATCGAATTTGTGAAGATAGTTTCTCAGAAAAATGCGTTTGAAATTTCAAAAATCGATCATGTTTAATGAAAAACCATTGATTTTTTGACTTGCCCGGAGTCAAATATTTCGGGTATATACGAAAGATGGTTGCGGCTGCTGCCCTGTGTGCGACACCAAAATCTGCATTTGGCTACGAAGCATTCATTTATGATCGGTATCTCTGGAGTATCGTAAAATAGATTTATTTTCAAAAATTCTTGTTGATACAATGCCGACACAACGAATACAATACAATACAATATTTGCACAAAAATAAATTACACATGTGGCATTCATTGACAGAGTAAAGTTTCGAAATCAAACGAAAATTCAGGAATTTATTGGGAGTATCTAATTTTCAATATGTACTTTTCGTTAAGTATTCATTTCGGTATTTTCAATGATAAAATTAAATTAAAAACTACGAATAACATTAATGGAATTTCGCTTTAGCCAGATACAAATCTCGCTCTAGTAGACATCCAAACGCACGTGTGCTACTGAAAAACAGTAATAGGTGTAAAAAAAAACAGTAAAGAAAATATTCGAGAAACAAACATTTTCACAGCAGTTTGCAATAGACATTTACGCATGTTCAATGAAATTAAACAATTATAATCTATTTGGATTATGTATCATTGACATATGGTCAATGAGTCAGTGGCATCAGGACTGGCTTTCATCAAATTTTTCAGATCCGTAATAGATAAATAACTCAACAGTTCTATAGAGACAGAGTATGGCAATCCGAAACCAATTAAAGAGCCTAAGGGTTGCTCGCTCATAACCAACAAAGGCTCCAGTTTGGCGAATTTTACAAAACGATAGTATATCATTCCGGAGTATATGGGAAATATCTCTGCGTAATCGTCCCTCACGCTCAAAGCTTTTGCGATTTCTTCATTTTTCACATATGCAGCTAATGTCTTCGTGCCTTTTGTCAAGACACTGTCAAAAGAAAAGTTGCTGCTGCTCATCTTTGTACGTTTCATTTTTTCAACTTCCCGTTTACATTTGTCGAAAAAGTATTCGGATAGGTTGAATCTTTGTAAATTTTTTGTATTCACGTAAAGATCCAGTGCCATCATTCGATGTATATGCATTTCTAGGCTAAGCATGCTAGAGTATGTTTTCATAGAAGTGGTATACGGTGTTCTTCCGTCTTTGGACGTAGCATTGATATCAGCACCATAATTCAAAAGTGCCTCAATAATTTTTTTCGACGTGCGCCGCACAGCATGATGAAGTGCCGTCTCACCGTTCACGTCTCGGATTTCACTATCGGGAAGACGATTAATCAAGCTTTGTACTTTATTAAAATCATCTTGTTTTACGGCACTCATGAGCGGTGTCATTCTTCCATACGAATAATTTTTTTCATCAATCTCAGCGCCACATTTTATTAACGTATCGATAAGTTTTGGTAGACTCCTATCAACGGCAGCATAAAGTAAAGTTTCCCCATGAATAGTTCTAGCATCGACAGTCGCTTCTTCATGAAAAAATGATCCAGCCATTTCAGCCTTGCGACGATCCGTTTCTTCGCGCTTATGCCGAAAATTGTCGATATGACATTTATACATGAATATCGGTCCGGCGATGAGATTGTCGAGCGCTGTTTCTCCATTGAGGCTACCAGCGTTTGTGTCGAATTTCGTATCGTGCTGCAATAGAAATTCTACAATTTCCAAGCCCAAGTATTGAAAAGCCGAACACAATAAATCGGATATATTTTCAACGACAGCTCCGCTGAATAAGAGCAATTTTATCATACGCATATCCAAGTTTTTAACAGCAGAGTATATTGGTGGTAGAATGCTGTCCTGACGTGTCATATTTACATCAGCTCCGTAATTTATCAGGATTTTGGCTATTTCAAATTGATAATTATCAACCGCGACGTGTAAAAATGATGAACCTCGTAGGCACCGATATGACGCATTAACATCAACTCCCTTCCGCAATCGAGCTTTGACGTTTTTCAAATTCCCCTTATCAATCGCGCTTTTCAGTAATATTCCACAAATGGCATCTTCTGGGAAAACATTAAAGTCATACCCAAAAAGGGCATCGTCAGTTGAATCTGCCATCCGTCTTTGATTTCTTCGATTCTTTCTATCCGTCAACGATTTCGACTGCCAGGTGATGTAAATAGGTGAAGAATACGCAAATTTCCCTTGCTATTGATATAGGGACGAAAATTTAAGATATTCTCAACAACCGCCAAGTCTTATCCGTTGATCGCCGTTCGCAGACTTCGGCTTTGGTGTCATAAACTCTATTTTACACGAGTAACCTTACAACATACGTATTTTTAAACTGAATAGCATGGATCAGCAACTCTTTATTTTCCAATGCTGTTCATGGGAATTTCGGAGCCCCTGCATAAGAACATTTATTTGAATTCTCGGAGCAGGCTCTAATCTGAAGTTATGCGCATAACCGAATTCCAAGCACAACATGGACAGCCGATCAAAATGAGTCTATAGCTCCCTTTGCATACACTCACAATGCGATATATATTTCGTTATGTCTTTTTGAATTTTTCACGCACTTGTTCTTGTTGTTTTTATACTTTCCTGCACTTCTCGAACTATCGTATCAATTCGCGCGATTGCCGCAGCATCCCAAAAAACGCCAATACATCATGTACGAAAATTGGATACAATTACATTCACAAAATTAAGTAGTTTTATTTGGGGAATTCACTTTTCAACGGATTATTTATACATACAAGTGTTTTTGTAATGTATTGGTAATTTCGGACGCATAGAATTTAAGCTCAGTGAAAGAAACCGAACTCGAGAAGAATCGCGGAAGAACTAATTTAACTCGCGGCACTCCTATGGATCTCGAAAACTCCTCACATCAGTTTTGACCTTCTGCGATGCCAAGCATATGAAAAACTGTATCTCAGGGTGACTCATCCCGGGAATGAATCATTCTCGTATTATATTTCGTGAATTTGGTATGAGTTAACTTGTCACGATTCTATCGGGGACGTTACTCATGTGCCAATGCACGTACCGGGATTTACCAGAGAGTTGCAATCGGCACGCGAGGAAGTCTATCTGGCCTCTTGACGTGAAAATTTTTACCATGGGCTTGCGATAAATCTATATAAGTATTTTACACGTATTTTTGAAAACACGTAAACGATAATTATGATACTTATTTCAAATGCACAATCTCACACGTAATGTTTTATCCGTATGAGAACGATGAACATTGTAGTTTAAAACGTGGTGCAAAATATTTGAAAAAAATTGTGCAAATTGAATCGTGCCCGATGCTTCCTCATTATTTTCTTGTACTTATAAACTATAAATATCAATATAAATTTCTTTACAAGGCACATATAAGAGAAAAGGAACTGCAATGTATGAAAAAATAACATCTAAGCTTACTAAACGATCGAACTGCTCGATCATTTTAATATTTCTTATAGTTAGGATATAATTATCCAGGGAAGTAGTTCCGTGAGAAAGTAAGGTGTCAAGCTTACCAGACAGTCGGACATCTTTTATGAACGTTCACTCTCATTTCATATTTTTGGCATTCTTCCTTTACGACGACTGACAATTTCCGGAATCGTTGAAATCTTGAAATAATTCTCGAGGTCATGGAACAATAATTGAGCATCCGATGTTTTTATCTCGATACCACTTCTCCATCTGTATAATTGAATCTTTAGTTGCGTCAGTATTCGATTTAGTTTCATTAACATCGTTGCAAGCTCTTCTATAATTATTTAGGCGCTTAAAGAACAAATGTTTCTAAATATCTTTACGGGACATTGAGATACTCGTACCTTGTTACGAAGCAATGACTGCCCCGAAAGGCGTGGCCTGTACGAAAATATTTATTACCGCCTCAGTGAGGTGTACGCGTTATCCTGAATTTCCGGAAAAATCCGCTAGATGGCGAGCGGCGAATTTACTCTCCCATGCGAGATGCGTCATCCGAATGTATAGATAGCTTTCACATCCGAGGTCTGATCGGTGGTTTTATTGCGATAAGGTACAGGTATCTCGGTGGCTAAGACAATTCTTAAAAAGTATAGTTTTCCTTAACCACCCTCATCATTACTATTTACGTATATATATTTATATATATATATATATCCGTAATTGATATCTGTTTTTCCTCGCTACTTAAAAAAGCCATTTATTATTTCGCTATATCTATCCTATTCGTCGTACTGTCATTTTCATGAAAATTGTCATTTTGTTCATGGCTATAACCGCAGAAAAAATAGCAGAGAAAAAATTAAGAGTCAAGTAGAAATTGGAAATATATTGGCAATGGAAATGATTGGCAAGCTGTGACATTTTTTTACCCAGCTATTTTTTCCCAGCTATTTTTTCCCACCCCGCATAGTTATACCCGTTTCTTAAAAATTATTTCATGTTCCTCAAGTTTTTTATCTGCAAAAAAAAAAAAAACCAAAACCTCCTGTCTCTCCGTCCGTTTACAAATTAAAGAAAAAATTGTTTGTACATATGAAAATTCGATTTAATTTAACAATTTGGCGGAGCATCGAGTGCACAGAAGAAAAAAATCTTTCGATCGTCTCCTCTCGATTCAATTGTGTTCTTTGTGTGTTGTTTTTTTTTATCGTGCCATAGCATTGGGACCGAAAAAATTTGGTAAGTATAGGTGCTGTCATTACGAATTAAAATCGAAAATGATAACGCCCGGCCTCTCTTTCCCTTGCTTCGAGCATGAATTCACAGAACCAAACGAAAATGTACAAAGCCATTTTGCACGAGTACGCATGATTCTGCTTTGCACGAGACTCTATCCTGTCTTCACTGTTCATGATCGTTAATCCTTTAAAAAAATCTGCTACGCGAAGAAAAAACATACAAGCCATCATAAAACTGTGGTCCAGTGAGCTTGCATATACGCTTGAAAAAAATAGTGTTGAAAGCAACAACGAGATAATTAAAAAAAAAAAAAATGAATAACAATAATAATAAAATACGAAGATAATTTTTAAAAAATTTATAATAACAATAATACTAAAATAAGAAAAAGTACGGCGTGCTCGATGAGTAAAAATTTAAAAAAAATGCACCACTCCAAATATGCCAATTATAGAATAGGCACTCGTAGTACTCGTGATTGATCGATCATAGCTTAGTGAATCACGATTTCCCGTAGGCCTAATACAATTTTTCTTACGGCGGTTGTGTCAGTGAAAAGTTCGATTTCATGAGAATTCGAAAGTCACCATGAAATATAACAATCTAAAAGTAATGTTGTTAAATTGCAGTTGCTAAAAGGCTAAATTTGATCAAACTAATAGAACATTGAAAAGTCAATGAATAAAAATGTCGTTGTTCAATTTTCTTTTGGTTAAAATTCGGTGCAAATTTCGAAAATGATCAGCCAATATTATTGAGGCACGACGAATTTGTCTGAATTTTTATTGCATCAAATTTTTTTCAACGAGATACTGTGCGAAAGCCTTCTCAACGACGTCAAAGCAAACTCCAAAGAGTATTGAATAGAAGAAAAAAAAAATCTTCCAGTGATTTTTTTCGCGAAAATATTGCGATATTTTTTCTTTCAATATGTTCGCTGGTCAACGGAAAGCTTTTTTTTTTTTTCGCATTTCGCATTGAAAATAGGAGCAGCACGTCAACTGCAGCTGCGGCATTTGCGATCGCCACATCGGCATCGAGCAATCCACCGGACAAGGCGCCGGGACGTCAGGCCGATGGTAACAATCGTAGTGGCTCGTGTCGCGATCGTAACAGACGAAAGGAATCGGTAATGTCGACAGCAGCGACAATGAGAGTGCTGAATGTTCTGCGACACTGGGTATCGAAGCACGCTCAGGATTTCGAGCTGAATCATCAATTGAGAAATTTAACAGTCGAATTTCTCGACGATATCGTCGGAAGTCCTAATCTCATACCTGCCGAGCACAAAGCCGCGAGTCAATTGCTGAGACTCATCAGCAAGGAGGAACCCGAGAGTAGCAAAGTTGATTTGCAAAAACTTCTCGCTCCGCCATCCGTGAGTAACATCCTCACGATTACATTTTTTTTAAAAATATTTTAAGCCTTATTTCAATTTTTTAATTTTAATTTTAATTCTCATACGTTCATTTTAATTTTTCAATTTAAATTTGAAATTTTTTAAATTAATTTTATTTAATTTGATTTCAATTTTTTTTTCTAATTTTCATTTTTGAATGAATTAAATGTGGTCGAGGACAATATTGTTTAATTTTATATCAGGTGCAGAGCAAAGAGAGCATAGAAACACTGTCAGCCCTTGAGATAGCCGAACAAATGACGTACTTGGATCATAAGATATTCGTCACGATAACCAGCGAGTGAGTACAAATTTCATTTTTCCTCCTCGTATACTCTCAATTAGGGCCAAGAGTCGGGGAAAACAAAAAAAATTTCATGCAAACATTGTCATTGATAAAATTGCTCGAGAAAAAAAAAAAAAAATTAAATGCTCAACTATAAAGATAAACACAACACAAATAAAATCGAATCGAAGAGCCAAAATTACTCTTGTACCGATGTGCGCAGAGAATTTCTCGGTCAAGCTTGGATGAAAACCGACAAAGCCACTCGTGCCCAGCACATAATTCTCATGACGAAGAGATTCAACGAGGTGTCGCAATTGGTTGTCTCGGAAATCGTGCGTAGATCAAACATGTCAGCTCGCGTCGCAGCGATCGAAAAATGGGCAGCCGTTGCCGATATTTGTCGGGTGCTTCACAATTACAATGGCGTATTGCAAATATGCGCTGCCTTCACGAACAGCAGTGTCTATCGGCTCAAAAAGACTTGGGAAAAAGTTTCCAAGACGGTGGGTCGACGAGAAGTTTTTTTGCTTTCTCAATTTCGATTATGGAGGGTTTTGAATTTTTTTTTTTTTTTCAATCGCCAATCAAAATTCATTGTATCAGAACAAACAAATTATCGAGAGACTCCAGAACGTCGTTTCGTCGGACGGTCGTTTTCGCAATCTCAGGGACGCTCTGCATCGTTGCGATCCACCCTGCATCCCGTATCTCGGACTTTACTTGACCGATCTGTCGTTCATCGAGGAGGGAACGCCAAATTTTACGGAGGACGGTCTTTTGAATTTCTCCAAAATGCGTATGGTAAGTGTATTTACGTATTTATTCTCATATACCGTGCAAATAACGAGGAAAAAATTGTAAAAAAAATTTAAAACCAAAGAGAAGCGCTAATTCGGAGAGAAAATAAAAATAAGATACATTTTTTTCACCCCAAAATGGCATATAGAATTTTTTACGAATTTAAAAAATAAATTCAATGGAAAGTGTATTAAAAATCCTAGATATTTCGTCTTTACGTTTTTTTTTTGTCCAACGAAAAACAAAAGCTTCGACGAAGAGTCGAAAGCTCGCATGTTTTCCAAAATTTTCATTTTCGGATATCTCCGATTTGAAGATCTGAAGAAAAAAAAAAAAAAAGCGTTTGGCTCACGCAAAGATCGGTGTAGCTGGCGGTGTAGCTGTGCGTCGTTCTTTTCTATTGCGCACTGTACTCCGCGCATGTGACCTTGACGCGGCATTGCAGCGATTGGTGCAGCGCTCCCCCCCCCCCCCCCCACCACGCGCTGCGCCGATCGATGTGCGCAGTGGGGATTGATGCTCGCACAGCTCTCTGAATCGATATCCTCCTGTAATCGGATCGACTGTTTGATAAAACATCTTCCGGCGGCACGAAAAAAAAAAAGAAAAAATTGTTGCTCGCTCGACGTCAACTCGTCTCGCACACACACACACACACACACACACACACACACACACACACACACACACACACACACACACACATATATACACACAGACGATTACTTGTAACTGGCGTAAATTTTTTTTTCTCTCAGATTGCCCACGTGATCCGAGAAATTCGGCACTTTCAACAGACCCCGTACAAAATCGATCTTATACCAAAAGTATCGAGATATCTTTTGGACTCGGCGTTACTGCTCGAGGAGGACGATCTTTATCGTATGTCATTGGAGATCGAGCCAAGGACATCGAGACTCAGTAGCTCGACTCTGATAGGTCTTCCGCCATCGATCGGTCAGACATCGCTCAAGAGGGATAATTGAGTTCGATAGAATCACCCGTGAGTAGTTGAGTAAAAATAAATAAATACATAAATAAATAATAATAATAATAAAAAGAATGAAGAAAAACGATAATTTCTGGCCAAAAATTTGAAGCAAGAAGAAGAAAAAAAAAAGTAATCTTGAAAAATGTTGTATTTGTCTGTTTATCTCGACGGCTAATTGGTCGATCGATGATAATTAGATTATAATTACTTTCATTGGTATGAAAATGAAAAAAAAAAAATGGTGATTAGAATGATGTACAGACGTTTGCTGGTCGATTAAGAGACAGAATTATGACGATTGAGTTACACGAATAATTGTGAGTGCATCCATATTTGTGTGAATGCGGGCGTTATCCAGGAATTTTTGACGATCTAATGGAAATTGTGATGATACGTTAATTCGAACTATACCGAAACTCGACACTCTAAGTTGTGATGAAAATAGTATTTGTGAAACTAAAATAATGCTGCGAACATGATGATTCCTCGCTGCGAAACAGTAAAATTCCCTAGATCGTGGAATCCATTGTAAAAAGTCTCTAGGCGACTTTGGCAACTTCGTTTGGACCCTGATTTTCCCTAGAAAAAGAGTTTAGACCTTAAAATTCTCTAGCCAACGATTTTTTCCCATTAATAATCCCTAGACGGTGTATGGCAACCTTACAGGTTCTTCAATGATGAATTTCATCGTTGAAATTCCCCAGGTTCAGATTTTCGTGTTCAAATTTCCCGTTTTACAAATCTCGTGATTCAAATTTCCTGGACAATGAGCATTATCGTCTCCCCCAGGTAATACCAAAAAAATTCCCTTCGTAGTGTTTTGAATTATAAAAATTCTCTCTACGAGGATTATTGAAAGAAAATGATCTGGAAAATGTAATTTATCGTTAATTTCCCCAGATAGGAAACTGTGACATAAAGGTTGAATCTTCTCTGGTTACAAATTTTCATCGTGAAAATTCCCTAGAAAAAATTCTAATATTCCAGCTAGCTAGATTTATCATCCGAATTCTCTGGAGAGTTAGTTGAAAAATTTCTCAGGCACTGAATTTTGTCATAAAAATTCCCCATATGGAGAAATTCAGCCTCAAATTACCTCAAATAATGGATGTAGTGAAAATTGACTGGATATCAGATGTTACGGTCAAAATCCACCATAAACTATTGATGTAATTATTAAAATTGTTTTGGTGCTGAGTTCCACGACGAAAATTCGTTGGACAGTGAGTCATATCTTTAAAATTCTCTGGGTAACGAGCTTTGTCACAAAAATTTCCTAGACATTATCGAGATTCAGACTTTTTCCTCTCCCATTAAAATGAATCATCGGAAATTGAAACATGCACCGTTAAAAAAAGCATTCCACTGTTTCAATTCAGTTCATACAAACTCGTGTCCTGGAAACCATCATTTGCATAAATATGCACACGTTAATCGAGGATTAATTTTATGGACGACGATCCATGATATTTTCACATTAAAGACCCAAAGAAACTCGAAAGTACGAAAAGCCTCGAGTACTTTTCTCGGTCAGATTCGTCGAGTGTATGATATTTTTTTCGTCACTTAAGTTTTTTTTTTTATTTAAAAAAAAATTTTTTTTTTAAATCGAGGATATCTCGAGGAAACCTCGCGAGCGTATACTAAAAATAAGACACTCGAGCGCAAAAGACGTTCGAAAATCTCTCGAAATTTCTCTAAGAGATTTTTAAAATTGTGTCATAATTATATTAACGATGTTTCGCATATATACTCGTCGCAGGAAAGTTTAAAAGTTCACTATCCATTGGTCGATACATACACAAAGTTTACCACCCCGACGGGAAGAATCGACATTTTGTTTTTAATTGTATTACTCGACTCAAGCCAAGCCATTGGGATAAAAATTATTTAACAATACTTTACGAATTGAATTTTTGGAGTCAAGTGAATTTTATTTTATGAAAAATTCAGTCGATCGTTTGTACGTCGAATTTGGTATTTAAGAAATTTTTATTAAACGTGCAACGATGAAAAACAAAATTAATTTGATTAATTTTGTTTTCCATCGTTAATTAAAATTTATTTAAGAGAGAGAGAGAGAGAGAGAGAGAAAGGGGATGATTGATAAATGTTTGAGTCGACGACAGTTATTTATACATAACATAGTAAATATTGTCGTTGAAACCCCGTCCGGTTCTATCCGTGGTCATATAATTCATTGAAAAAAATCTTTCACGTCTCGATACTATTGTCTGTGATTCTAAAGATTTGTATTACCGATAAGGCCGAATTATTAAAACGATGCGCTTCAGCCCGTTGATCGATAAAATATTCCGACACGAACCATAGGAAACAAAAACAAAACCCGCGAGGACTCTTCACAGACACCATTAATTCATTCTCGTCATATTTTTTTATTCATCATCTGTACTCAATTAGACAAATGAACACAAATACGACGTATCTTATCCCTGTCGCGATGTATTTTCAAACTAATCGATCTATCGAATTATTATCGATTAATCGATAAAACTTTCGATATACTATAAAACTTATTTCAAACTTGTGCACGCGTCATAAAAAAAAAAAAAAAATTACACTCTGCTTGATCCTATACCCTGGTGACATTTGTTAAAAAATACAAACAAAAATTGAAAAAAAAAATATTAACAAACACACACAACTTTGAGTAAGAAAATTAAAAATCCTTTATTCAAAATTCAACATTAAAATAAACTTTCATGATTAAATTGATGAATATATGCTTCGGTTTTACGAGCAGTGAGAGCACTCTGAAGTTAGCTCCAGCTCGAGGAACGTAAAAAGGCCTAAATAAAATATCAATGCCAACATCGGAGGTCAGAGAGTGAAATTTCATCGATCAACGGGCGTCATTTCATTGTCGAGAGAGCTCCACACGGCAAATTTCATAACTAAACGATTCTCAAATTGTTTCATGACTCGTGTAGGTTAGTAATAAGAGATTAGTTTCGATAGTACTCGATTTTTTATAAGCTAAAGGATTAAAAAGAAAAAACTGGTTTTTAGTTCGCGCGGCTCAACTATCGTCAGTATTATTAAAAAAAAAAAAAAAAAAAAAAACGAGAGAGAGAGAGAGAGAGAGAGAGAGAGAGAGAAATGATACGATATACGATGGAAGTATTAATTTTACATCGGTTGATCAGAAAACTAAAAATTCTACTGTTATGTAAGGTGAATTGTTTTATTTGCCAAACTCGCGATGCGATTGAACATTGACAATCAGTAGCGCATGCGAAGAGTGTATAATTATTATATTTGAAAAAAGACACACGTACACTTCGATAAATTTTTTTTTTTTCGTGTGTCCAGGCATATATACATACCTTGTTTTATCCTTAATCACGCTCTCGAAGAGTACGTACCTTAAGAATCTTATATCAAAAGTAGAGAGAGAGAAAGAGAGAGAGAGAGAGAGAGAGAGAGAGAGAGAGGTCGAATCAGATGTAAAGGTGGGGGGATCCAATTACCATTTGTCACCCACTTCAAAAAATATTTTTCGAAGAAAAAACGTTGATTGTATTCTTCAACGAGGAAAAAAATGGTCGCTTCCACTGATAAAAGAATTAAATTAATCGTTCAAGGTATACAGTCCGAGGTAACTCCTTTTTGCAATTTTTTTTGAAACTTCTTACACGTATCTTGTCTAAATATGTGTAAAATTTCAAAAGGATTGGACGTTCCAAATTTGAGAAAATTGCTTTTGAAATCCAGCAACTCATTACATGGGTCTCACTCATACCGAACGTATTCCATTATCCTGGGTACAGTGCACGGTCCGGCGCTCTTTTGTTTCAGGCAAAGCCTCATCAAAAATGAAGAATTAGCGTCATAAAATTTGTTCTTTCAAGCATATTTCTAAAAAGGTACTTTTTGAGACGGTTTTTGATTTTTCATTTTGACAAGCTACAATATCAATAACCCTTTTTGACCTTGGAAAGCGTGCAAATATATATATATATATATATATATATTAGGGTGTGCGGAAAAGAAAAATTTTTTTTTTTCGGTTGCATCCACCAAAAAAAGTTGAAGTAAGGTAAAAAAAAGAAGAATCTTAAAACGGGAGGTAAAAAAAAAATTATTTCGAACGGCGCATTGCATTTGAATATTTTCCATAAGAATAACACAGGAAAATATTGGGATTTCTGAATGTGGTAGTGCAACTTGTCAGAAAAAAATCACACAACGATGTCATTAACATATTCTCAAGGAGAATCGAATTCCCTACAAAAAAAGTTCTTACGAAAAATTAGCTCGGAACAACCGTTCAAGTGGAATATAACGCGAATGAATATAGTGGAAATAACGCTGTCTGAAATTGAATTGATCGGAAAAAAAAAAATAATTCAAAAGGCTGTAAAAATCGAATTTTTCGCTTTACGAAAAAACTTTTCGGGGTTTTTTTTGTAGAGAATGTTCTGCTCTAACAACGTCGCTTTGATAGAAGCATATAACGGTTCATTAACAAAAAAAACGAAGAGCAGCTACAATATTTATTGGGCATAGTGCAAAATTATCGATAGAAATACCCTAATTGCAACAAACAGACTCTTAAAAAAAGAAACGATGATTATTAAGCATTATAATGTAAAAAAAACCTATTCTATCTTATTAAACCAAATTCATTGAATAAAGCTTTTCTGAACACGATCAATGATGAACGTCGTTTCTTTTATATTTCTTGTTGTACTTGATTTTTTTTTTGTATAAGAGAAATATTTTGAGAACAATTTCATGCAAGTATGTTAGAGCAGAACATTCTCTACAAAAAACCCCCAAAAAGTTTTTTCGTAAAGCGAAAAATTCGATTTTTACAGCCTTTTGAATTATTTTTTTTCCTATCAATTCAATTTCAGACAGCGTTATTTCCACTATATTCATTCGCGTTATATTCCACTTGAACGATTGTTCTGAGCTAATTTTTCGTAAGACCTTTTTTTGTAGGGAATTCGATTCTCCATGAGAATATGTTAATGACATCTTTGTGTGATTTTTTTCTGACGAGTTGCACTACGACATTCAGAAATCCCAATATTTTCCTGTGCTATTCTTATGGAAAATATTCAAATGCAATGCGCCGTTCGAAATAATTTTTTTTTGGCCTCACGTTTTAGGATTCTTCTTTTTTTACCTTACTTTAATTTTTTTTGGTGGATGCAACCGAAAAAAAAAAATTGTTTTTTTTCTCGCACACCCTAATATATATATATATATATATATATATATATATATATTTTAATCAATTGAAAAGTACCATTTTTACATTTTCTGAAAAACTAAGGTACCATTTGAAAGATTTATTAATTTTTTTTTTACGTATTGACAGCGCAACGTTTAAAGAAAATGTTGCATTGATTGAGAGGTGTCGAAAGCTTTTTTTGAAGCATGCGATGAAACAAAGTACCATTTCATTGATCGATTAATTGACATTGATTCAAATTATCTACGTGTTGCATAAAAATTAATTAAGCAAAAAACAAAAATTTCAACCCTAATTGAGATTTGAGAAAGAACAGAAATATATTTTTTTAAATTCGACACACTGATAGTTATGGAGATATCGAGAGGTACCTTTTTCGAAACACGCGCAAAAATAAAGTACCATTGGATTGTTTCGTGGTTTTTAATTTTCACGTGTCAAAGACAATGTCGATCAATGAAAGTACAATACTAGTGACCTCCGCCAAGTTCTGAGAATGTGAAAATATAATTTTTTCAAGCTGCACACTAATTGACACAAAACTATCGAGAGGTATACCTTTCTTCAAATATGCTGAATACGATGGTACCATGTGATTGATCGATGACTTGGAATTTTTTACATCTCAAAGACGCGTTGAATAAGAGATCGCATTGAAAACTTCGGCTGAGCATTGAAAACGCGATGAAATGTATTTTTAATCCGACACTGATCGTTAAAATGGTATCGAGAAGTAAATTTTTGGGAATACGTCCAAAAATGAAGTGACATTCGATTGATCCATGGTTTTTAATTTTTCACGTGTCAAGGACATGTCGATCAATGGAAATGCAGCGTTAGTATCTTCAGCCGAGTTCTGAAAATGCGGAAAAATAATTTCTCAAGCTGGACATTAATTTACACCAGGCTATCCGAGAAGTACCTTTTTTCGAATACGCTAAACACGAGGGTACCCTTTCATCGATCGATCACTTATAATTTTTTACATGTCAAAAACATCTCAAGTTGAAGGAAAATTGCATTGAGAACCTCGGCTCAGCTTTGAAAACATTCAGGAATAATTTTTTTAGTTCAAGCATCGTTTGACCTGCGATGGTTCCGTTACCTTGGACGCAGCTGGCTACTTTTTTTTTTTTCTTAGTAAGGCCACTGTTTGAGTTTAATCCAATTAATTAACGGGTCCTTCGTATTGTAGGCCTTCAAACGAGTCCATGCGCACTGGTGATGATTTTATACCAGGCCGAGAGTGGAAATGATGGGTTATATATTTATAGCCTGGTTGACACATAAAAATTTTCAATCAGGGCAGTGCGTAAAAATTCAAGATAACAATGACACCTTCAGCTGCTATTGAAAATGTTCGAATTTTTTTCCGATTGTACATAAAAGAAAAAGTCCTATTGGCGTAACAATCAGCGAAAGCCATATAACTATTATGTGCCAATCTAAGTTCACAAGTGTCACGAAAGTTGGATTTTTCATGATTTTTAAGGATTCATTAATGGGACGATGGTCAATGAGATGAAATGACCAAATATTGTATATGTATATGTTATGAGTAAAACGGAGTAGATACCTGAGATGTATGCAAAGAAGAACTTGACTTATATTTCCTCTGTTGAGTCTAACATAAAGTTGATTCTATGCTAAATTTTCCAGTTATCAAATATACAATACGCACATCGAAATCTCACTCAAACGTCATTGATATATATATATATATATTAAAATATATTTTATTTTGATTCATCCATTGTACCAAACATTCGCAAGGCCCCATCTAGCCCTTGGAACGTTTTAGAGCTCAAAGTTAATTTCATTAAATCGCTGAGTATTCAAGCGCTTCGTATATTTTCGTTGATTGTCAAATATGGAACAAAAAATTTAGGCCACGAGGTTTCTCAGTTTTTACATTGTAATCGCAGACGACTGATTATTAATCGGTTTTAAATTGCTTTTCGAGATGAGAAAATTAAGCTTTGAGGCTGCTGAACGAGAAATAGAGAAGATTTTTTTGGCATATCAGTTGGCAGTTAAGTTTCGATCTCATTGCTGACATTCAAAGACGATGGGAATCCGATGATCTCCAAAAATATATTTTTTTTTCTTTCACATTCTTCCGATGAAACGACAAATTTCCAAAAACTCTTTTTCAACAAATTTTTCTTGTAAAAACCAAAATAATTCGAATGATCCGTCAAAAAGTATCAACCAAAAATTTGAAAATTGTCATGTCACTTAGAAGAAGACACACAAATTATCGAGGCAAGCAAAATTTTTCTCGTGAATTCGGGAAAACATTTACGATTATTCCGGACAAAACTGTCGAGAGAACGAGTGTACCGCAAGACAGCTGTCCTGGGACAATTTTCGTGAAGGACAACTCTACCGGAAAACAATTATATTGGAACAACTCTATCGGGTATCAACTCTCCCATAATACAAGTCTCCTTAGAAGAAATTTGATTAATGATAAGTGACGAAGTGTAAAGAATGATAATTCACTCTTGCAGTGAACAACTCTCCTAAATGACAATGCTCCCGGTGGACAGCTCTTTGGAACGACTACTCTACCGGAGTTGTCGTTCCGGAGAGTTGCCATTTATGGAAAATTGCTCGCCTAGAGTGTTCCGGCAGAGTTCCGGTAGAGTTTTCTTTTAAAGCATATACTCCGGAAGAGTGGTTATTCGGTGGAGTTATAATTTGACAGAGTTATGGACTGCGTTTGTTAACTGGTAGAGTTTACAGTCTGGTGAAGTTATAATCTGCTATAGCCATAATCTGCTCGAGTTAAAATCTGCTAAAGTTCAAATCTGGTGGAATTTTAATTCGATAGAGTTATGATTTGTTGGAGTTAAAGTCTGGTAGAGTTAAAATCTGGTAGAGTTAAAATCTGGTAGAGTTAAAATCTGGTAGAGTTAAAATCTGGTAGAGTTAAAATCTGGTAGAGTTAAAATCTGGTAGAGTTAAAATCTGGTAGAGTTAAAATCTGGTAGAGTTAAAATCTGGTAGAGTTAAAATCTGGTAGAGTTAAAATCTGGTAGAGTTAAAATCTGGTAGAGTTAAAATCTGGTAGAGTTAAAATCTGGTAGAGTGTAAATCTGGTGGAGTTTTCCCGGCAGAGCTGTTTTATGGTACAGTTGTCATGCCGAAGAGTTGATTTTTTGGTAGAGTTTATCTCCGGTAGAATTTATCTCCGGAGTGTTGCGTTCGGCAGAGTCGTAAGTGTCAGCGAACCAAATGAAATTGTTGCCCAAACGATGTGTTAGTCGTAGAAGTAATATTATAAATGATGGTAATCTTAAGATCTAATAAAAATAATGAATTACGAAAAAAAAAGGGGGAAAAATAACCTCATATGACGCCTTGATCCATAAAAGGCGAATGCCATGCAGTTTGCACAAGGCTGAGAGCCTGAAAAAAATTATCTCGGACAGTTTTTCAAATGAAATTTTATCAAAGAATAGTGAAAGTATTTTTAAAAAATTGAAATTATATCACTGAAAATAAGAGTTCGAGTAAAAAATAATTTTTTTTTTGTTCGTGAAATACATCTGTACTTTTGTAAAGCGTATCCATGTAAAGAGTTTCACATGGATTCACCAATTGTGAGATTTTTACGTCGATTTCTTTCGAAGATGCAGTTACTTGCTGGTTTATGTATACCGATGCAATAGGTCGTATATATGTCATTTGTCTTCTAGTCGGTTCCCACCCCTATTGGATTTTGTAAATAACTACGAGGGTAGCGAGAATTGTGAAATTGAACGAGAGAATGAGGATTGATAGAAGAACGATAAAAAAAAATAAAAAGAAACGATGAGGAGGGTGAAATAGCGAGAAAAAAACACAGTCGTAGAGGGTGACATGTTGGAAGGAGAGATGAGGTTTACTTTCGATATATCGCCATTATTGCCTAAGTTCCGAAAACTGGAACTGTCCTATATCTCATTGGGTCTGTTATATCGCTTGTTTCCCATGTAAATCTCGTTGTTAAGTCGAGCGAATAAAAGACGAAATTGATTCCATCTTTGTGAGATGGACCTTAAAATACATGCACAACCTTAAAATATGCACAGATATTTAAAAAAAATTCAAAAAACGAAATAAGCAAAAAAAAATTCGTTTCTTTTTTCATTTTCACGTTAAATTTTTCCGTTTTGATCAGGAACTAAATCTGATCTTTATTACGCAGAAAATTTCTGAACTTAAAATTTGTTTAAAATTTCAAATGCCCACAACTTTGTTTTTGCTAAATCGATTTGGACTCGATTGGAGACTTTGGGTAAGCTCGCAAGACGACTCACACGATAATTCCAAATTTATCCGAATATCTCTATTCAAGTGATTGTGAGAGCACTTTAAACATTGACGAGAGAAAAAAAAAACGAACAACAGAGCTACAAAAATCGATGCTGCTAGCTTAAGGATGTGTCGGACGTACTTTCCCAACCAAAAGTGACTTTTGTCGACAATATTCGATGCTTCATGATAAGATAAAAATCGGGAAAAATTCAACCACAATAAAGACGATAAAAAGATTACTTTTTTATAATAATAATGCCCAAAAGTTATCAATGAATTGTTTAAACGAAACATTGTTTAACAAATTTTTAGAGAATGTTGTTTTTTGTCATGTGAAATGAATTCGTTGATTTTTCTGACTGGACATGAATTTTTTAAAAATTTTCTTATCATTTTGAAATTTCGTTTTTCGGAAATTTGTAAAGGTTGTATTCACGAAACCATTCGTCCAATGCCCTGGAAATTTCTTAATTGTAATATACAATATTTTTACGAAAACATATCCAAAATTCACGTTTTTTCCTTCATTTTTTAAAATTAAAAAATTTTCGAAAACCGAAATTTCAAAATGATAAGAATTTTTTTTTTAAATTCATGTGTAGTCAGAAAAAATCAACGAATTCATTTCACGTGTCAAAAAAAAAGTTTCCCTAAAAATTTATTAAACAATGTTTTTTTTAAACAATTTATTGATAACTTTTTGGCATTATTGTTATTCGAAATAAATCTTCTTATCGTCTTTATTGTGATTGAATTTTTTCCGATTTTTATCTTATCATAAAGTATGAAATATTGTCGACGGAAGTCACTTTTGGTGCGGAAGGTACGTCCGATACATCCTTAAAGCAACACGTTACAGCTGATTTAATTTTTCCAGCGTTTAAATTTATTTTGAAGCCTGCCAATATGTTTTCTTCTCGCTGATCAAAATTCCAATAGACATATTTTCAGAAAAAAAAAAAAACTGTCAAATTAGCATGAAACGTAATTATATTTTTAAATTATACACACATACACTTCTAAAAAATAAATTCTGATGTACCTACGATTTAAATAGTTGTATCTTTGCCGTATCTAATTGAAGAGCGAGAGCGTGATAAATATATGTGAATGTGTGAATGCATCTCGTATATGAAAGTCCATTCTCGTCCCGAATACGTAAACAAATATGATGCAGATAAAAATACGACGTGCTACAATACGTGAGCGTCGCTATACTGTTTATAGATATAAATATAAATTTATCGAAGGAAAGGGAAGAAAAAAAGCATAATTATCGATCACAAATCATCAGCTGGTTGTGAATAAATGTTAATGATAATATCGGAGCGTAGACTCGTGGTTATCGTTGCACGGGATAATTCGTGTCATATTTCACGAATCGGATATTTATTATCGATTATTAATTGAAAAATTTGTTCAAGAATCTACAAAGACTGTACAGTCTTTGTGTCCGAAAAAGTTGTCCAGTTTTGAAAATTGTTCCTGCAGCTTTTACCTCGATCGAGCTACATGATTTATTCTTTATTGATGTTCAAATTTTTCAAAATACAGTTGGAATGCGATTCGAAAAATTCGTATGTCACTGTTCTTCGGCTAACTTTGGTACTTTTCGTTTAAAAGAACTTGTAGTAAAATTCTGAATTTCTTGAAATAAATTTAGCACTGCCTCGTCAATGTTCTATGAACTTCAAGATAGTTTTTATCGATTAGGCAGTACTAAATTGCTTTTTACAGCTTTCGGGCTCCGCTATGATTTTTTTTTTAAGGTTGTACATTAATTCTTGACCACTGAAGATGATGAGAGAACAATCGCTTGAGAGACTTGCAAGCTTTGTTATGTAAATAGAATTAATTCTATGTTCATTCATCATCGTTGAATTTTTTTTTTGTTTCCCTTATTCAGCCATGATGTTTTCTATAAGAAATCTTAATTTTTACGTCAAAAATTATTCAGCGCATATCAATAAAATTAACTCGGTATTCGAAGGTTGATGAATATCGAAAAAGCTCGAAAAAAAAAATTTATAATCGATGAAAGCTCTTATTTTAGTTACGTCTAAATTGAATCTAGTTGGAAAAAAATCTTCTCGTGTAATGTTTCACCTTCAAAGTCATGTTCTCGATATATATATATATATATATATATATATACATATATATTTATTTTTTTTCCTAGCATGCAATATGTGTATGTTGACAATGGTTCATTATATATATATATATATATATTACCGCTGACCTCGTCCGGATCATATTAAATAATAGTTAACGAAAAATAATAAATAAATGAAAAACTTATACGAGATTGTAATAGAAACGTGCATAAATGAAACAAAAAATGAATAAAGCAAAAAGGTTCGAGGAATTGAAGAAAAAAAAAATGAACAATCGAAAATAATGAAAATTGTCGTCGTTCGGATATGTTATATTGAATGTTATCATTGATTTCAGAAAATTTCGATGTTATGTAAGATTACACATATATATATATATATATATAAAGGTTATATGGATCACGTGTGAATAATTAAATCGGGATTGACGAAAAGATGGCCCGTTACTTCTGTATTTTCGTCGCCAAATTCCAATGAAATTAAAAAAAAAAAAAAAAAACTTATTATGTACCTTTGAAGAAGTGAAGAAATAAAATAAGGCAGAACAGAAAAAAAAAAACTAAAAGTTAAACTGTACACTGAACGTTGAGCACTGTCTATTGTCTATCAAGCATTTTATATCTTTCGTCTGTATAAATAAATAGAAAATATTCTTCTGTAATTTATTGTCTCGTCCAATTTATTTACCTGCTGCAGTGAAATCCTTCGCGAATACAATTTTCAGTTTCAATAATGTAATTATTTAATTGAAATTTCGTAAAGACGGATCTACGAATAATTTTTATTTTATTTTTATCGTGTTGAATGAAACAAATATTTCACCATATGATATTGAATCTATGAAATTGATTCGTACATTCTATCGTTTTCATTGAAATATTGCACGAAATAAAATATAGATAGTCAAGAGGCTAATTTTGATTTATCATAAATTAAAAAGATCTCACGGATTTTTACATATTAACAATTCTGGGTTAAAGAAATATTTTCCAATAATGCATTTACGAGAGAATGCGACAGACACGATTTAATTATAAATATTCAGCTGGACGAACGAGCTCAAGGCATAATTAGACTAACTAAGGGGGGTAACGAACCAACGACCGTAACATATTTGATCATCCTTGTTGCCCGTCCTCTTCTCTCTCTCTCTCTCTCTCTCTCTCACTCTCCAACTGCCATAATAGTTGCGTCGTCGTTTTGCCAAGGCTGGTCATTGCATTATCTCGTTACACGATATATATAAACGTTTCAAGCGTCCTTTCATGGTGGTTTTTTCTCAAAGTGTTCTCATCGCTGCAACGTAATTTTTTTAGAAGCCTTTTCTTCCACGATGGATCGTATTCGTGAAACTTCCTTTTAAAAATGAGGATGAAGAAAGTACCATCGAAAATTCAGTAATTAACAAAAAATCACCAGTTTCCCCTGAAGTAGAATGAAAATCTTCAATTAAAATTTTTTTTATACTATTATTGTTTGTATTACGATAATTGCGTAGAATTTTCAGTTTTCTTCAACTTGTGAAGATTGCACTTGATAATATACGAATGAAGTTCATAAAACCTCCGCTAGGTGGCAAACGTCCCGAGTCCTTCTCGCAAGCGAAAGCGTGCAGCCAATCTATACTGAGGGGTTCAGATTGGCACGGCTGAGCGGGAAAAAAGTGGAGTGCTTACTCACGCTAAACCAACAAACGGTTAACAGGGTCAGTTAATCTAAAAATCATGACAATAAAACTGTTATGGATATTTTCATCGAAATTATTATTTTCCTAACTGCCCGGGAGAAAATCGTTTAGACCCACGTAGATCTAATTCAGACCTCCGTATAATAATGTTGAAAATTAAATTCAATCTACGTAGATCTGAATTTTGGAAGATCGTTCATCTACTCTGATTATCGAATATAACGGCAGATTTACGTACTTCGAGTCGACCTAATATCGCGCTCGAACACTTTTGCTTATTAGATCTCAGCTTATCTACATAAATCTCAGTAGATTTCCTTACATCTGAGTGAATCTAACGGAGATGTGTCGATAGGCCTAACGGAGAAGTATACATAACGGTAGATCTGAGTGGGTAGATCTAAGTGGGATCTAGGTAAATTTACGATTTTCCAAAATTTCGATCTACGTAGATCTTGAATTTTGTTCCTTGCGTGGTCATAAAGGTTTAGCTTAAGCGAATTAAAACAAATTGTTTTCGCGAGGACTCGTTCTCGTTGTAAGCAAACTCTCTCCAGTCTAGAATGTAAAAATTTCTATTTGCTGCTCAGGTATCAAGTCGAGTGTATTTTAAAGAAAAAAAAAAAGATACCTCGCTCACCAAAGGTTTGATCAAAGTACAAAATTTTTTTATACCAGACTCTAATTTAAATTTTTTTTTTTTCCAAAGCTAGATATTTATCGCAACCTTTACTCTCAATTAAAAAAAAAAAAAAAATTATCAAGTTTCTGAACTTCCTCCAGTGGCCAAGCAATGTTACAAGACTCAGAGCAGGGCAAAAGCTTCGTTTGCAAATGCTTTCATGTAATCGCCCGTCTCATTAAGGATGCTGTGCTCGTAATTTTTTTTTCTCATCCACAACGTTGAACGACAATACGAGACGACGCGAAACAAGATGCTTTCAACATTATTAAAACAAAAATCCATTTAAGCGCGAAATCTCGGCGTTCCATCACTCTGAGAAAATAGAAAACCTCAACGATGACTCTTCCACCACCTGTCTTTAATCCTCTTTGCCCGCGCTTTCTCATTCTCGAGAAAGTATACTATCATTCGTGCAGCTTAATTGAAATCGTATGAATACGTTCGGTTCACTCAGTTCTATATATTTTTGAGAAACAAAAAGCGCGAAGAACGTAAAACACGAGGACAATGAATATGTAGAACATTGGAAACGTGATGAATGAAAAAGCAGTATGTTGCAAGCGTTTGCTCAACTTTTCGCTTCGAGTGATTGTAAGAAATTCTCATTGTTCGTCGTTCACACGTCCTTATGGAAATTTATTCAGCCAGAGAAGGGGGGGGGGGGTAGAGAGGAAAGGGAAAGTGTACCTCGAGAAAAGTTCTGGACGTCGTTAAAAACTCTACCACACACGTTTACCATGCAAAAACATTGCATAAAACGTTACCACAACAAAAGGTGTATTCCGGCCTGGTAAGGTGAACGTTACTCGAGTATGAATGAGGAAAAGAACCACGAGGGTCTTCGTAAATAAATAGAATCGTGGCCATGTATCGACAGTAGTGATGATGCAAAAGTACTCTATTCGTAGTATCTTGGCGTTCTCGGCGAGAATTGTACTTCGCCCATCACGACTAATGGCATGAACATTGCCTATGCCATACACATCAACTGATTTTCCGCAAAGCTTTCCAGATTCCACCTCCCAGCCGAAAAACTCATCAATATTCCATTGAGTTTATCGCAACGACATCAAACATCTGCCACACATGAACGAGAACAGAGGAGAAGTAGTTTATTCCTTCTCATAAAAAAAAACGGGATTTATTGAATAAGAACGAACCCTCCCGATTTAATTTCAAGTCTGCCATTCATTGTCATTTAAAAAATTAATTACAAACGACAATTAAAAAGGTAGAAGAGATACTCCATTGAAAAACCTACGTTCACCGAGATGTTGCAACCCATTTGTGAAATGTATTCTGAGCGAACAGGCTGATAGAACGAGAAATCGAAATTGCGAGGCGTTGCCTAATCGGTATTAGCGGAGCTGAAAATCGTCAATATCCGGGAACACTGCGAAGGGGTGGTTGGGGCAGAGAGGATGGAGGATCGAAATCAAGGCACTTCCGGTTTCCCCTGCCCCTTACGTACCCGAGAACAATTTCCCACCGGGGCCAATTTCCCCTGTCTCTGATCGGTATGACATCAATCATACGATCTTCATCCGTGTAACGATGAAGATTAAAAAAAAAAAAATTAGCCACCATATCTGATCGTAATGACGAATACTGCTAGTGCAATACGGTCAATTTCGTTTTGTATTTAGAATCGAGGTCCGTCAGCGCGCTGACACTGATCAGGATTTTTGAAGCCTTGGGCTTTAGGTGATTCCTAAAATTGATTCTATTCATTGGGAACACAGGAGAGTGGGGATCAAACGCATGAAGCCACACAGTGGCCTCAACGTGGGCATCAGCAATGGAAAGGACGCCACGCGGTTCATACATTTGTCAAGTCAGCGCCTGCATTAATTGATCTCTGTTTGAATCCGTATATAGCTGTCCTTTCCTCACTATCTCTTGCGTCATTCCATTCTCGTATACATTCGACCAATGCTCAGGCTTTTGCTTCGATAGCTCATCCATGTTTGCACATGTGTTCTCCATTTACTACAGAGCTTACTGAAAATAATTTTCACACGAGGAAATTATTAATTTGTCTTGCCATTCCACAAATACCGATTGCAAGTTCATGATGCAAGGCCTCGAATCCAATATCGAAGAATTTTGTGGTTCAACAAGACTATCATGATGCCGGGGACTGCGGGAGATTCATGTTCGTGTTTCACTCAGCGCCACCTGGCGGATTAGTACATTCATATACCGAAACAGCTCTCGGGTTATGGCAATCTCTCTAAAATATAGTTTTTTGTTTTGAAAATTGATTAAAGTTGCATTATTAGATTACTGTTTTCGGGGATTATTATAATTGTGTCAGCACCACATGTAATTTCGCCTCTATCGTTATCGAGCACAGAGCAAAATTACATGGAGCACGCGGAACAGATATATGTCTATGGTAATGTAATTATCACCCTGGACATTCGATACAAAAGATTAAAGCAATCCCTTACTAATTCTTTGAATTCTTTGCCTCAACGAAAACTCAATGGGATAATGATTATATTGATAGATCCTGATTACTTCGAATGCAAAGCCGTGAAACCCAACGTATTCTGTCCAATGCTCGTATACTTTTACCCATTTGATATCCAGATCTGCCATCACAGCCTGTTACCTGATGAAGATGGAGGATTCTCCAGTGCATGACGAACCATCGAGAGACGTATGGAACATGTCGATGAAAAGAGGCGGGCTTTTGAATTCGGGAAACGAGAGAGGCAAAGGCTATCAGCTAATACAGACACGGCACGGTTCGTCAGTTATATTAGGAAATTCTGATTCAAGTACACCACGAATTAGTACATGTTTTGGACTCTCTATGGATACGAAATAGCTCCTCCTATTATAGCTCCTCTACTCCAACGTTGTAGTGACGATATACCCTACATCCGTCCTGTACTCATGTTAGACCCGTGCACGTATACAGAGACGCATCGCATTAGCTTCACCGAGTTTACAAAATATATTTTACCAAAAGTCGTTTTCTCTCCCGGAACTCTGTCTACATTTGAAGGTTTCCGGAATAGTTTGGTGAATTAAAAAAAAATTACACAGATTTTCTCACACATTTATTCGTTGATTTTTAGGTAAATTCAAAGTGAATATTTTTTAAATCTCTCTACGGATTCTCGACAAACTCGAAAAAACCAGCTACCCCCAAAAAAGTGGCCATCGGAAATTTTCGCATCAAAGTAAGTATGACAAGGTGACTGATTCAATGTATTTTCGTTAAAACCTATCAATGACCGGATCGACGCTCACTAATCTGCCCATCCGGAAAATTCGTATTTCGGCGAAATGAAGATTCTTAGCATGCGGCTGTGCGAGAAGAAATTTTTATCTACTCAGCGGAGTCATGTCGCATACAGCTTTGTTCCACAGGGCGGTTTTGGCCCACCTTCCGCCCTATATTTATTCCTCTCTCGATTCAGCTCGCAGAACCGAACGAGAAAGTTTTCGAATCGTGTGAAAATGAACGTCGCTTGGATGGTTTTTTGGAACTACATTCGCAAAAATTCCCTTTCCCCGCAAAAATTCACATAAAAGTGAATTTTTGCGGAGAGCGGGGGGAGGGGGGCATTTGTGGTATTCAAAACCGAAAGTCGGGAAAATTCAGCTTCACCAGAGAGTGAATTGAAATGAATAGAGGATTTTTGAACTTGCTACCAGGTTGTAACGATTTTTTTTTTTAATATCCGAGTTCCCAGCTCTCAATACAATTTACGCCTGAACGACGGTAGCCCGCTATGGATGGCGGATTTTACGCTCACTCTCTATGTTATAGAGCATGCCCGTTGGAGTAATTCTGTGAAAACTGATAGAAGCGATTAGAACAAGCTGGTGGTGCAATAATTACACCGTTTGCACAGAAAGAGAGAGAGAGAGAGAGAGAGAGAGAGAGAGAGAGAGAGAGAGAGAGAGAGAGAGAGAGAGAGAGAGAGAGAGAGAGAGAGAGAGAGGGGTGTACATGGAATTGTAAACTCGAGGGAAAAGCGAATAGAGCTGGAGCCATTGATATAATCGTCAGTTCTAAGTTTAACGTGGAAGGCCGGAATATGTCGGGAGACATTCTTTTTTTTTTAAATAAAGATCGGCCATTACCACATAATCACATCAAAGTTAAAATTATTTATATTGCCGATCTTGGAAGGGATGCAAAAGTCTTTCGATTATTTCAGCACAAATTTTACCAGGAAGTCACCGAAGCAGGATTCTCCTTGACAAACAGACGTTTGTCGTGAATACGATTAGTCCAAGATTCGGATGGATAACCACTTTCATCCCGCTGTCACACGAACCCTCGCCTACCAGCCTCTCGTATTCATCAAAATTTTTCACCAATAACTTTTTGTGACATAAAAAAAAGTGGCCAGCTGCCCGTAACGACGAACACACGTATACTTTTGACCATCCTCTTTCGACCAACTAGGGCGTCAGCATTAAATTATTGAGTTCGACGGAGCAGTTCGACGAACTCCGTTCCCATTTTGTACTATAATCGTACGTGTCCTAATAAATATTTTGCGCGGATGAACGATTGATATATAAATTCATGTGAATCCTGAGGGCTGACATGGACGAACCAAAAGCATGAATCTTGAATGGAGACATTTGCATTTAGCCTCGTGTCTTTCATGCTGGTACTACTGGGCATCCTGAGCTTTGCGGGAGGAGAGATTGGCTGATAGAAGAGGGAGGAACGATGCGGAGAGAAAAAAAGGAAATACGAAAAGTAACGACAATCAGTGGTGCTCGTTAAGCCTTGCTGCTAATGACGTGTCGTAGAAAATTCTATCTTATATAACAGTTAAACTTTTACGGGGAGTTGGATTGAGAGAAGTGGCGAAGAATCTTGAAAAGCAGCTGTGACTCCAGAGAAGTGCAGCGCACCTGCGTAATTATTATTTAAAATTAAAAGCTCGTCACGAATTTAGCTCTGCATGGTACACACACACATACATACACGCGCAAGAGGAGTTCACCTACATGTCCGAGTGGACTCACGGGACCGGGTCTAGTACGCGGTGGAGCTTGAATATGCACTTGTACGACAGAACTATGCTTTTCATAGGATGCACGAGAGCGAACGCTCCTAATGACGCTCTCCTTGGATAAATCGCGAGAGCCGCGTGAACACATATAATACATATATAGCTGAACC
Organism: Rhorus exstirpatorius; assembly: GCA_963564615.1. Lineage (NCBI taxonomy): Eukaryota > Metazoa > Arthropoda > Insecta > Hymenoptera > Ichneumonidae > Rhorus > Rhorus exstirpatorius. Next base: position 34,833,206 of record OY751314.1, on the reverse strand, counting down.
GAGAGCATGCATCTATGATAGTATATCGAATATACCATATTTTTAATAATATCGCAGGCGATGCAGAGGATACGCTGAGTGAATTTCCGCTTTGAAGATTAAATTTCTATCATTTTTATAATGCTGATATCGGATATTCAACAAAGTCAATAATGGTAGAGGATATTTGGAGAATAAACTGGATGAAAATTTACAAGAAGACGACTCTTGTGATTGCAATCAGCTTATCCTCGACTTTCCTTAACTTCTTAATCTCTTTTTTCTATCTCCCCATTCTCGATACTCACGGCACACGTATGATGAGCTTCTTCGGTAATGAGCAACACCGGTGTCACTACTCGTAAGCCATTAAAAGGCATTCATCGATCTCAATAGGTACTCATGGAGTGCTATCAATAATGAGTGTGTTTGTGTACGTGCCGCAGCTTTTCACAGTTGCAGCATATTTTCCATGCAAACTGAATGTAAATACATGTTGCCAGGAATGAAAGCACATCCGCATGGATGAATTGAAAATTGTTAGCCTTGGGAGAATCGAATATTATAGTATTAGTCTGATTCGTTAGGAATCCACTGCCAGCATCGCATATTTCTGTTTGAGCGATAACCAGGAGTATTGAAGTCGGAGATAGAATATCAAGTTCGCCTGGAATCAGCCCTTAATTATTACAAAAAAAAAAAATTTGAACAAAATTATTAAAAATCAAATTTTAGCGAGGCAGAGGACGATAAAGATACAGCATGTGGAATGAAAAAGCATTGCAAATGTACTCTCGAGAATGGTAGACGAAAGGACGGGAAGGAGTGATATGATAATAAGGATTGCTGATGGCATTGTGGAGTGGCAACCCGGGTAATCAGGAACTGCGGTTGTACGATAATGCGAGGAAGTCGGACACGTTGCGGGGGAACAGCATCGTGGCAGCGTGTAATCATCAACCTTACTACAGTTATACGAATCAGAATCAAAGAAAGGCAGCGACAGTGTAACGAAAACAAATTAGGTCGTGCGTAATTCTGTGTCGTGCGCAGTGTACGCTTGGATAATTCGCACAGTACAACTCTCTCGTCGTCCTTTCATTACGAGCAGTTTGTTGTAATGAACATTCTTTAAATTAGGACTACGTTGTCATGACCCAGAATCTTACCGAGTGTTCCATCCAATTTTCTGCCTCTTCGGGACTTGAAAATATCAACGGATTTCGATTAGAACTTTTGTTAATTTCGTGAAAAGTATCCTTGTCCCCTAACTCTCTTTAGCTTGCATATTAAGCTTATATAAGCTAGATGTGGCACTCGAACAATCCGTTTTAATGTTCTTTCATGCACACCAGAGCTATTTGAAGCCAAGGCGTCAAAATTGCCACTCATGCCGCTGTTATACGCGTCAGGCGCATCGTTTTGCTTGTGAATAACGGTCTCCGAGTGGTAGCCACCTATCGGTCGATTGACAAACTACAGCCCGATAGAACGATATTTCGGCCGTTCCGTGATTCATCACAATTCATTTGACGTAATCGGAGACAGTCACGTGGCTCAGATTGGCTAATAGTAAGGATAGTAAACTTTACGTGGTCTTTCTAATAAAATGAAAAAAAAATCACAAAGTCCATCTCGCTAAAGACACATGCCACAAAGGGGGCGCTAGATTTTCGTTCACTCGCTCGTAATATTTAGTGATTTTTTTTCTTCTTGCAAGAGAGAGAGAGAGAGAGAGAGAGAGAGAGAGAGAGAGAGACGGAGAGAGACAAAGACGTGTTGGATGAGTATTATCATAAAACTCACGAAGGGGTGCCGATGTACGTGAGAATGAGAAGAGAGCTTTCAATACTCGGGGTTGAGAATTATGCATATATATTCGATAATCAATCACACGGGGCAAACACGGTTGAGCGGAACGAAAGTCAGCTCACTCGCGAGATAAGAGAACGAGAAAATGTGGAAAAATATCACACACTTTATATGTGCATTGTATATAACGGATCCTTCTTCGAATATATATATTGTGCGTAAAATTTCGGACGAGTTTATTGTGCGCACTTTGACCGTCTGTACATTATTCGCAGCATTTCCATACGCGGTCCTGGTTAAATTTTCATTGATCCACCGATGGAAGGACCGCGTACACAATGTTGAAACACGCAATCCTGGTGTGGCATCCGGACCATCGGGTTGTTCTCTCCGGCGTTGTGTGCTTTTTGTGAGGCCCGGAGAATCAATGCATGGAGCCTTCAAGTCTCTCGATGAATTTTTGTAACGTCAGAACGGATTTTAATACGAAATAATTGTAGGGCGACTTGAATGTAAAATTTTTATTATCAGCGAGGTTTGATAATTATTTTTTCACAGGGCTTAGCTTGCGTGATGAGATATTGTTTTGTGATAAAGTTCCAGGCATGCTCATGGACGAGTTGATCAGGAAAATTCACATATTTTTAGCTGACCGCCGATTTTTATCCCTTTACGGATAGATCTATATTTTTATATGATATGACAAATTATCTGCAGTGACAAATTTATTGCAGACAATAAACGTATCCCGGATTCTACGTGTATATATTTTTCGACCTAAATTATATTCGTTCGGGCATCATATGCAGTCAACGGAAATATATCGCGAGATGAATGGAAAAAGGGCGTAGGTGACACCTTTACGCCCCTTTGCCATTCATAAAGGCAAAAGAGGGTTATATCTTTTTTATTTCGTCATTTAACTTGAAAATGTTTGCAATGAAAAAAAAAAAACCTTAACATGAAAAAATTAAAGCAAAAGGCTGCAAACGACGGAGGTATATATGCCCTCAGCTATTTGAAAATACTCTAGTATTTCTAATTAATGCGAATTAACGAGAATAGGACGTATCCATCAAAAATATTTTATTGGTTGCTGAACGTTAATTCATACTATGAAAATTATGAACATATTTTGGTGGCATAAAGAAGTATAATGGCTAACTCGACGCACTTTGCCTGAATTCAATACTTTTGGCGGATACGCCCTTTTGGCATTAGTTATGCTCATGTTTTCCATAAAATAAATGCCAACAGGGCGCATCCTCCAGATTAGACGCTTAACAAGCAAACAAATATTTTTAGCGGATACGTCATCCTCATGGTCCAAAAAATTGCTAGTATCAGAGGGGCGTATCGACGGCCCTTACCCGTTTATTGCCTTTAATTTCTTTAGCAAAAAAAAAAAGCAGCGGCTTTTCTCTTTTCACAAGTTCTCCTATCGAATGGCGAAAAAAAAATGTACGTCCTATTGCCATTTATTAAATTGCACTTTTCGTCGCTTACGCCCGTTATCCATTAGTCGCGTGATACGTAAAGTATACGTATGGAAAGTGCGAACCGTAAAGTGTATGAACGTTTCAACACTCCGAAGTGAGAATCCGAGAATTTGCCGGGAAGGAATGATAGAGTATATGTGTATATATATTATATGTATATATATATATATTATATATATATGTATCATGCATTCCAGCAGCCAAGAGAATCCATTAGAATTTTACGAGCGAGACACGGAATAGGTGTTTCACGAGAATCAATTAGTTCAGAGTGGTATATATAAACGTCCGTGATGTAGCGGATTGCAATCTATATGCCGAAAGGTCACTAACATTTTCTCGTCACCCTGAGATACACTGCGAGCCGATCCTTTTTTTAATCCTTTTTCTCATGCACTTTTTTTTTCTCATGCAACTGACGTATACACATATACTCTGGTACTTTTCCGTCTCACTCGGACGAGCATCAGCATTCCAGCTCGATAATTAATTAGTGTCTGGGAAACCTCTGTGCAACCTTTGCGAATATATATATATATATAAATTCCGTGTCCGCGACCTATGCAATGACGATGAAACAATTATCAAACTCTCGTTACCCAAAAATATGCAGAATTTCACGTGGAAAATATTTTAATTGAAATTTTTTTAAAACTACGAAAAATTGATTTTTCGAAAAATGACTCTGGAGCAATCTTCCGAGTGCTTGCAGTTCCGTGAAAAATTTCAACTTAATGGGTCAAGCCATTCAGGAGTCAGATTCATTAATCATGAAAAAAAAAATATATGTACAGCTGGGCATGTGTAATCCTCGCCTGCTCGCTCGTCACATCTTTTTCTGTCAAATCAAAAAATCAGAATGCAGAAAAAAAAAAGCCTCCGGTACTCGACCCGCGGAACGAGAGGTGTATATGCGCGTGGAATCAATTTTTTACCAAGTCGAGTGAAGGTTTCACCGCGTTAATTTTCAGCAGAGCCGAAGCTACTCCCCGCCGCCCCCCGCCTAGACTGAATTCACTGCGGCGTGATGCATATACGAGCTTCGAATAAATCACTCGAAGGGAGGAAAGAGAGATGCAGTTATAACGAAAAAAAAGTATGCCCAATCGACATGGGCGAGAGGAACGAAAGTTGGTCCAGTGAAACTAGTACACCCTCATCCTCCCCAACCTATCGCCCCGCGCACCATTTCTGTCTAATTTGGAAGTAGAACTTGGTGAAAGGGTGAAAAAAATTGATCTACCATACCAGTATGGACGGACCACGGATTTAAATTAAAAATAGGGATGTTACATGACAAGGAATGAAAATAAGATTAAAAAAAAGCTAGGCAAAAGCATCGGATAACGTTAAGTACCTTAAGAGAGGGGGAGGAGAGAGGTAATCACTGCTGGAATGGTTTTTGTATTCAAGGGTAGATTAATTCCATTTTTACCCGAGCTGCTGGCCGTGGATTAATTTTGAGGCTATATAGTCACGCGATCGTTGAGCTGTTAATTCGTCCTGAGACAAATAGTGCGATGTTGAAGTTACGACGACGAAACCACCATTGTGGCCTTTCATGACAGCATTAAAAATTGAATGCTACTGCCTTTTACGAGCTTCGTACATTTTTTTTATTTATTTATTTTTTTTTTGAGTCAAGACACATCACAGTAGCTCACGGGACATCGAGAGTGTTGCGATTTTTATTTCCCTCAAGGCTTAAGAAATTCGATTGATTCCAGTGGCTCTCGGTAGTCTCGAAAGAGTAATGAATTGTACAGAATTGCCCATTTTTCGATTGAATTAACTGCACAATCTTCCACTACGACAGGTTTTTTTTTTTTTTTAATGGAAAAACGAGTTCGGGGATGAAGCATCGAGAATTAAAATGTTTTGCTTCCCATAAAGTAATCTTTGTGATAGTGAAAAAAAGAAAAAAATTGAAATTTTAAAGCCAACGTGTTTAAAATTTTCAAAAACGTCAAACGTCGTAGAAAAAATGTGTCGTCGTCTGTGTGTGTGTGTGTGTGTGTGTGTGCGTGTGTGTGTGCGTGAGTGTGTGTGTGTGTGCATGCGTGCGTACGTGTATATAAACCCTACCAAATTCAAACGTCTATATCGCGAAAACTACTGGACCAATCAGGCGTGAACTTTGTACATAACTTGACCATAAGACTCCCTTTGTCCATAAAAATTTTCACCACAATCTATTAGGTACGGGTGTATCCCATTTTACATGATTTTTAGTTTTGTCAAAAATGTCTGTGATCGCTCTAACTTTTATAAATTTTCATTTGCTGGCCCAAAATTTTTTACACAAATAGTTTTGGAGACAAGGATGTTTCGTATTGCATTTGGTAAGAATTCACTTGAGGGATTCAGATTGAATTTTTTTTTATTTTTCGAAAAAAATTATAACAGCTCTGACTTTCGAAAATATTTTTTTGCTCTCGGGCCGAAAGTTTGTACATAGATTATAGGACAAGATTGCATAGTATCCAAATTTTTTAAGAATCTGAACTAAAAAAACTATGTAATAGCTCTAATTCGAATTCAGAAAAAAAAAGAACGTACAAATTAGAAATTTTTACAATTGTTCCCTCAATATTTTATCTCGCCAACAAAGCTTCCTCTATGAGGAAGTAAAAATTGAAAAACCCATTTGCTCGTAGAGGGGGGCATTGTAACCAAGATAAAATAATGAGGGAGCCATGTTTAATTTTATAATTCACACACTTTTTTCGAAAGGCCATAGCAATTACCACATACGTCACTCATTACAAAATTTTCTATATGGAGATACGCCCTTTTGGCAGTAAGATTTGATGAATTTCTCAGTTCCATCACTGACATAAAGGCGTGAGCAACCATTTTTAGTGGATTTACGCCCTTTCGCAATAAAAATATATTTCCTAAACAGCCGTGAGGTTAATAGCGCTTCAGCTCTTATGGCATGGCAGTCAGAGGGCTGAAATTATGAAAATAACACGAATGCTCGTTAAGTCATCTATTCTTTTCTTTAATCTGTTTTTTCAAGATTCTCCAACGTGTTAATAAATAGCCGGGAGGTTAATAGCGCTTCAGTTCTTATGGGATGGCAGTCATCAGAGGGCGAAATTATGAAAATAACACGAATGCCCCTTAAGTCATCTATTCTTTTCTTTAATCTGTTTTTTCAAGATTCTCCAACGTGTTAGTCTGTGTAACAGCAATGTCAGTAGAGTACAAGAAAATCAAGGAATTGATAGTGTAGTTGGTAGCGTTTAGGCGTTAGGTAGGTCGATAGATAAAAACTCAGCTAGGATGAAAAATAATTTCTACGAAATAACTTTCGGATTAATGAGTCGGATGAACTCGTAGAAAAAGTTATTTCCACAGTGTTAATTTTTTTTTTTCAAAAATTATCTGCGGTTCGAAAGTGCTGAATTGGCCAATTGAGGGGTCTGTAGTTCAAATTCTGGGCGGTGGCTTTTTTTTTGTAAAATTTACAGGATTTTCGAAAAATAATGATATAACAGTTTTATAATTCGTTCAACGATCATTTATGTAGTTTTTTTTTCTTGTATAAATTATTATACATAGTTAAATTGAATAGCTGTTCGCAATCAGGATGACTGGATGACGGCTGGATCACAGCCAGATCCGGCTCTTATCGTACGTGACGTTTTATCCTGATCAGTGCCTGATGGAGCAGCCTGGTGTGGGCCTGATCAGGCGATAAGGCAAATTTGATCAGGCGATAAGGAAAACTTGATCAGGCGATAAGGTAAACTTGATCAGGCGATAAGGTAAACTTGATCAAGCCTTAATTTAAATTTCTACTCAGGCAGGAATGGAAGAGTGATGTGTGCCAACAGTCTGTGAGGGCAAGGAAGGAAGGAAAAAGTGATGGATCGTGTCAAAAGGAAATAAAACAGACGACGATATCTTCTGCACATCTATTTCCGAAATCTGTGTACGAAAGACAAGGACCGGTTCGACCTGTGGAATGCTAATACTCGGTTCTGAGTCCTCGTTGCATCCTTCAAAATTTATTCAGAAATTCTTCTGCCCTTCCCGAGGTCCCTTTCTCTCTCTCTCTCTCTCTCTTTCTCTCTCTCTCTCTCTCTCTCTCTCTCTCTCTCTCTCTCTCTCTCTCTCTCTCTCTCTCTCTCTCTCTCTCTCTCTCTCTTTCTCTCTGTGGAGTCTTCTCCCTCAAGGTCGGACTTTTTAAAAATTATTTTCCAAAATTTCAATTTTTTCACACGGTGAAAACTACCCCTTACGTCTTTACTATCATCAATTATTTATTCGACGATAACGTAACATATTCTCCAAATGTATGCTGTTTTGCCTATAGCTAAAAAAAAAAAATTTACGGTTGCTCGGACAGCAAGACTACAATGTAATTGGATCTCAGTTTACCCTCTCCGGTTGTAATTTTTCAGGGCAGAAGAGAAAATTTTATTCAACGGGCAAATGAAGAACGTAGAAAAACTACGAGAGGCATTTCACGCTCTGGGATTCAGCGTCCATGACGCAAACATAAATTTCAAACGGATTAAAGAAACGACCGATAAAAGGGACGGCAAGAAATGTTCAGGGGCCGTGGGCAGAACGGTGTACAATGGCTGAGTGCTCAAAACACATTTTCACTATATCCAACACACATACATGCATAGATACATGCATAGATACACACATAAACACGTACATATATATATATATATATATATGTATGCATGCGTGTATGCGTGTACTGCAAATGCTTGCAGCAGAAAATTACCACCCTCTGTTAAGGTCTGTATATTGTATGCCCGCTATATACGCCATTTCCAAAACTGTTCTCTCCGGGAAAACATGTTTCCGTTGGTACGACCCTCTCTCGACTTTCGTATCATCATTCCCACTTTTTTTCAGGTGCCCTAACCCACCAAAAGGTTTGTCTCTTGCGAAATACATATTTCATCACATTCATTACATTCTCTGCTCCTGTATAATTAATGTAATCAATCGTGATACCAGAAAGACGATCATCTTTCGTCGTAAAACAGAACTAGGGCTTTGTGCACAAGCTTATATAGTAGTTAAAAGTGAAATTAAAAAAAAATTCAAAAATTGCTGAGTGGAGTGCCATTTTAGTTGCAGCAAAAAAAGTAACCCCTCGGATCTCATTCGAGAATTAAAATCGCTCAATTTACGCTCAATTCAGTCGAAATAATTTCTGTCGCAACTGCATGTAGTATTTTTTTTTTCTCCACTGTGCTTTTGTGTGTCCAATCGAACTTTCGCCGGAATTCAAATTCACGTCACAGGGAGACGTCATGAAACAATATTTTCAATATCCGGGTTATTCGGAAGAGTGAGCCGTAAGCACCCTCGCTGAATATGAAGCTTTCTACTGGGTCAGAAACTTCAAGAAATGGATAGGGGTGCCATCCTCCCTTGTTTTTAAATCTTCTGCAGCATAACGCCTCGTCTCCTTTTCTCACCCAGAGCCATTTTTACAGAAATAGCGGGTTGTGGGTGTATGCGTTTTTTTCCAATAAATTTAAGGGAGAGAAAGAGAGAGAGAGAGAGAGAGAGAGAGAGAGAGAGAGAGAGAGTGAGAGAGAGAGAGAGAGAGAGAGGTTATGAGAGAGAGAGAGAGAGAGAGATATATAGTCACCATACTATCCCATAAATCCAACCGCGTTTCTTCGGGCAACAAAATTTTTATTTCCACCGGAAAATAGTTGCAGACCTCGGAGGGACCCACACAATTTTACGATTATACCCTTGCTGGGAGAAGACAGAGGGACGAAGTATGGGGAACCAAAGAAACCAGAGCTCTTTCCCCTCCGTTAGTTCTGTTTTTGCACAGGACATCGTAACAGCCACCCGAAAATTCTATGGTAAATATTCATTCACGACGAAATGGAAACACACGGTCTCCAATTCCGTTTGAAATTCCTCTTGACATTTGAGTTTGACTTTACACGAAGAAATTCACAACCTCCGAACTAATTAATGGAAGGTTTTGTCTACTGTACGTTTGTTGCCAAACCAAACGTGTCATTTTCAAAAAAATGTATGCCAACGCTCACTGAAGCAAAAGCGTATCATCCAAAGAGACGAAAAAAAAAATCTGGCCCTGCTGGAATATAAAAAAATATGTCATGTATATGATAGAAAGTAATTTAAAAAATATTTTAGTTACTAATTTGACATACACTTTGCCGGGACTGACAGAAAAATAAATTCGGAAAGAAAAACTATTAACAGGAGCATTATTTTTCCTCTTGAGTGAATAAAAACAAGTGATAAAAAATCAGTACCTACCGATGATTGAGAAAAAAAAATGAGGATACCGAGGCTACAGAAAGCAAAATTTCACTTTGACTTGTTTCACATGCTCCAATCTGACACGTGTTGGACGTTATGTACGACCCTTGTAAAGAACACATTCGTACACAATACGAAGTGTATCTGTCACTCGCAATATCATCCCTGCTCTCTCTTTATCTGGCTGGTCATTGTGAAAAGTCAACTGAAACAAAGCCCTAAAATCCCCCAGAGTTATATATCGTTTGCTTGAATGTATTATGAAACGGTATTCGTGAACTTTTTCTTTCTCCCCGAGCGATGTAATTTAGTGGGGGTGATTATAATAACGAGAGGAGCATTTTATTACACCATACAGGGAGCATTTTTTTACCTTTTTTTCCTATATATTCGCAATGGTCGAGGCTGTAATATGAGAATTAGGTTCAACAGTACGAAATGTAGCATCACATTTATCGTTGAAATATGCCGGTGAATTCGTGAAATCCCCAGACTCTCCACATGAATAAAATTGACATATTATTATTATTATTATTATTATTATTATTAGCTTATTTGTACCATATTCTTGTGCGTGTTTTGAACTTTCCAAATGACGCTTCAACTCGACTTCATTTGCCGCTCAATTACGCCTCTAATTCAGCGTCAAACAAAATATGCCCCGTACGAAATATCGAGGGGTTTAACAGGCTGATGGCTCGGGGTTGTTCCCTCCATTAGTGTGCTCTCTCTTTCTCTCTCTCTCTCCCCGATTATCATCGCTCCATTGACAACAAAAGTTTAAATTGAGGCCAACTCTGTATCATACATCAGCGAGGACTAAGCTCGAGGATGCTCGGAAATATCGATAACGCATGATTCATGCACTCAGATGATTGAAACTACAGCGAACAGGATATTTAAAAAATTGTAGAGTTTTGAAAATATATTAATTGAGAAATTTTTTAGACATAAATTTTCATATAAGTAGCTAAAACATTTTGAGAAAGCGTAGAGACCCTTGATCTAGAAAATTTTCACGGGATTGGTGAGCACACGCGGTAGGGCAATTTCCCTTCCCTAATTGACGCAATGATCAGCGTCACGCGTTCTCCCGGTCCGTTCCCCCTCCTACACATCGCTGATGCGCGCGCCGCTTTGGTCCCCCCGAGGACTATATAAGACGTCCCAGTGGTGCTCAGAGCAACCAGTCAACCACGTACTCTCGAAGAAACAATGAGTGCGATAACCAGCTGCGAGGGGAAGTAGGGTACGAGTTTTCTCTAACGTCTTCGATCTTATTCGATTGAATCGACTTTATGGAAATGAAGCTGCTTCTTTTATACTTTGACCATCGATGCGATAATTCTTTGTGTTAGAAAATTTTATGGAAGTCTCATTAAGAAATCTTGTTAAGGCACTATCATAGCATTTCCACTCGACCCTATATACTTTTTTTTCTATAAATTATAAGGGTAGAAATTTTTGTTCAGTTCTCTGTAATTTTTTTTTTCCTTGGCCTGAATAATGGTTATGAAACAAAATTTCAAATTGTATGGTATGCTTCCACATTGACTCGATCAAACGACAAAAAACCGTCTCATAATTCATGAGATGTGTTCAATTTATTCAAAAAAATTCAATGGTAACACTGGAGAGAACTCCAAAGTCGTTAGGACTTAACTGGGTATATCTAAGGGAGAAGAGTGGATCAAGCATCGACAAGATAAGCCCTTGAGACTCGAGCCATTCGTAGGCTGTGGGCATCGAGGCAACAGTCCAAGTACAGCTTGAATATACATCCGAGCATATAGTCTATATGTATATATACCACGAATGCGCTGGATCGTCGAGAGTAGAAAGGACTTTAATCTCGGCTGCTGGGTGCACCGTTAAAATTATGCGAGTGCTCAATGTCGATGCTGCACCCTTGGCGCTCTCTCTCTCTCTCTCTCTCTCTCTCTCTCGTCGTTCGCCAGCTAAATATATAGCTTTTCTACGATACACCCGGAAAGTGGATTTACGATCGTGATACACTAGAAGAGATAAAAAAACGACCAAAGTTTAAGCACTTACCACGGGTTCTAGTTTACGGCCCATGGCGGTGGTCTGGAGTCAAGGGACTTCAGTAGCCACTACACGCTCCAGAGTGAGCTTATCCAGAGTTGATGGTTTTCTTTCTCGTCGGCGATAAAGGGAGCGTTTGATAATGATGACCAAGAGGGTGAAAATTTTGGACCACTTGCGTTTATCAGGATCTAAGGTGTATTCACATTTACGAGAGGCCCTGCAGCTCGGAGTTTTATGCAAGGAAAATTCTATTACGAGTTCGTTGGTATCCAATTACCGTACTTGGAAGGAAGACCGAATCTTCGATCTGATTGATCAAAACCAATTTTTTGCTTTTTCATAGAGAAAGCTTTGTTTTCATGAAAAAATTGTTTTCGCAATTTTCATGCCGGAGTGCTTAAAATATTTCAAAACGTCTATAAAATACATTTATAAACCAATCGAAAACTTGCACATTGCTTCCTCATCACAAAATTATCTCTATGAGGAAATGGTTTTCGCAGTTTCGTAAATGTGGAGATAGCTTTTGTAATTTTGGCTTTCTCATTGAGAAAGCTTTGTAATGAGGAAGTAATGTGCAAGCTTCGCAATTTGCACGCTTGTTTTCTAAATTCGATTTTTTTTTTTAGAAATTTAATATTCTTTCTCTTAGCGGACTCATGTAAATTTTTTTGGGTTCGTAATCTCAAATTTGTGTCAGAGCGATCACAGATGTTTTTTGAAAATTTAAAAATTTCATGAATTCTGAAGCTTCTAAGCGATTCTTCCCAACTCAAAAATCAAACATTCTCATAGTGCATTTATATGAGAAGTTTTTTTTTTTTTTGCTAAATAACCTCAAATTTACGAACGTTAGAACGATTACAGACATTTTTCGAAACTTTCAAAACTATTCGTGTAAAAAAATTTAGCCTGATCTCACAATTTGCGGAAGCTAAAGTAACTACGGACGATTTTTGGGTATTCAAAAATGTCATAAAATTTGTAATTTTTGAGAAACTTTAATGAAAATTGCAGTAAAAGAAGGGGTTGTAGTGGCTTTACTTGTGTACGGTAAGGCACTGGTGTAGCTCAAACCGCACACACACACACACATCCAGACATTTTTTATGGATGTGTTTTTTTAGAAGTTTTGACACATTTCAAGCCCTCTGGAATGAAAATCGGGGAATATATATTTTTTTTTTCATCAAACCAAATCTTTCTATATGAGAGAGCAAAATGTCTGGACGTATGTGTGTGCTGCTCTTGCAAAATTCAAACCTCTATAACTCGATAACCGCTGCACCGCTGCTTTTCCGCATCAAAATAAACCTGTACAGCCCTTTATTTTACTGCAATTATCGTCAGTTTTCTCGAAAATTACACATTTTATGGCATTTTGAAATTATCAAAAAATGTCCGTTGTCGCTTCAGCTTCCGCAAATTTTGAGAAAATCGGGCTAAATTTTGTTACACGAATAGGCCAAAAGATTGAGATGTTTGGTACTAACGTTGGCAAGAACCGCTTAAGGGGTCGAGGTTTTATAAAAATTTGAAATTTTCGAAAAATGGCTGTCAGCGCTATAACTATCGTTAATTTGAACCGATCGAGCCAAACCTTTTTACACAAATAGCTTATGGGACTTGGATATTTGATATTAAATTTGAAATGAATCGACTATCATGGAAGTATGATTGATATAGTGGATTAACCGTAAATCGGTCGAGTAATTTTTAAATGTTTAATATTGAATTTGGCATCAATCGACGAACGGTTTAAGGTGTTTTGAAAATTTTCAATTCTAAGGTTAGAAACTCCTTATTATACCCACCGTATCCTTCAATTTGGCTTCAATTGGATTCCGAAAAAAGCGTGCGATTCAGAAATTTGTTTATTGCTTCTTCAATATTTTATCTCGCTCAAAAAGCCTCCTCTATAATAAAGCTGAAATTTAAAAACCCACTTGATCATAGAAGAAGCTTTGTAAATGGGATACGATAATGAGAAAGCAATGTATTGTAAGGTCATATTTCCCAAACATGAAATGTTTTTGTTTAGTTGCAGCAACTTATCTGAGGTTTTTGCAGCAGCTATTACATTCAACTCAAGAAGAAATCTGGCAGTAAAAATTTTATATCTAGCTGGAGCTTACCGGGGTGCAATTGCAATCTCAGGACGCGTTCTTGAGAATGCACGATCCAGACAATCCTTTCGAGGGTGCACAATCTTCCAATTAGATCAGCCGATTTATGATGAAGAGTTGTCGAGTTAAAAATCTCCTGGGGTATTTTTGGACCCCTCAGTGTGTCAAGGAGGGGTTAAATCGTGTCGATTGCGCTCTTTTGTTTGCCAGAAGTCGATATATGTACGTCCGTGTGTATGTTTGTTGGTTTATGTACTCTACTCACATTAGGCTAGAACCCCTCCTATTGTTTATCGATGGATCGTGTATCCTCGCTTCGCTTCTCGGTTCGGAGTTTCGTACTCCCAGAGGGATGCAAATTCCTAATTGCTCAGTGGCCTCTGTGCATACGAGAGGGAGGATTTTAGTCCTCGAAAGTGCATATCGAGGGAACCTTCATGAGGGAAATCCTCATGGAAAGGTTTCCTCATTGCCAAAACCGGAAATCTCACGAAATTCTCTCTCTTTCTCTCTCTCTATCTCTCTCCTTCTCGTAGCATAACCAGAATGCACTGGTTAAGTAAAACAAAATAGTTTCGTAATCCGTTGTAGTTTTCGGAGTTACTCGCACTAAAGTAGTTGATGCTTTAGCATGTATATATATATATATATATATATATATATATATATTCGGGGTAAGTTTTTTCTATAAAATTTGGTTCACGTAAGAAAACACTTACCTCTTGTTACATAGTTAATGAAACATTCCTCTTTGAATATTCTTGATTATTCTGGAATGTGATTTTTTTTTCTTTCCATTAGGCATGGGTCTTTCTCATAAATGAAATAGCACACAAACGACAGATTCCCACAAATAATGAATATTTTTTCTTTTACTTGGCTTACGAATTCTGGTACAATTGGATTCAACATAATCGATAAGTCAGTACGTCATTATATACATTAATAGTATTTCACGATTCAACATTCTTGAATAATGCCATTGTGTGTGTGTATGTGTATGTGTATGTGTGTGTGTATATGTGTATTTTTGGTTTATTCGTTTTATCTAAGTATTTCATTTTTATCGCTCGCTAATAAGTAATCTTCATACATTTATCGGATACTTACATCGTATATACCAGTCATTCATTGATATTTAATTAAAATTTGTGTGCTTATGTATATATGTATATATATATATATATATGTTTATTTATATTATACATGTACTCGGTGCGCATGAGACACGAGCGGATAATTTTTTTCCTCGTAATGTACAGGTGTTTCGAGACTTATAATAATTTGGTTCAAGCGATTATTCTTGACACCAGGGGGATGATATTATTATATTTTTCACTTTTATTTTTTATGGCTGCGTCATGAACGAAATAAAAAAAAATTCACAGGATTAGGAACTCAATATCGCAGACCATGCGTTTCCATTAACTTTTGTCTCGAGAATCCTTACGTTGATTGATTGATTTTTTGAAATTTTTTTTCCTCATTTATCATTATTATTATTATTATTCTTATTATTATTTTTTCAAATTCTCCATTTGGTGTGTCATTCAATATTTATCATTCGTTAGAGTTTCAACGCAAAATTTCGTTAATCTCTACTTTATTCACGGTGAGTCGAACGTCATTTTGCACGCAAAAAATGTTTCTCATCGTCGATGCAGCCTGATGAGTTTGGGGATTGAAAAAAAAAAAAATTCCCCAACACGTTCGTGATTTCTCAGTGGGTAAAAAAAAAAAAAATTATCGTCCATCGTAATTTATTTACATCGCATACCTGCCTAGACGAGTCGAACTCGAATAACGTGTTCTCTAATTGTTTCTTTTTTTTTCATGATTTATTACACAGTCGCGCACTTAAGACTCTCGATCTGACTATTATCGTTATCGTTATTACTATTTGTGTGCGTGTGTGTGTGTCTTTTTTTTTAATCACACCAATCTTCCGGACCGAACAGTTAAGTCGTCGACAAATAATAATGATTAATTATCGCAGAAATGGAAAAAAGTACAAAAGGGTGTCAATTCGTTTGAATGAAAGATAGTTCAAATTAAATCTTACAAAATAATTATGAATATTCGGTGTCACGATGGATTAAAAAAAATCGAATTTTTTGTATGTGATCGAGAAAAAAATGGACCAATGGACCTTTTAGATTTCTTGAGTTTCATTATTCATAATTATTTTGCATGATTGTTTATTTAAACGGGGCCTATTTTTAAAGTCTTTGAAATATGTCATTAAAGCATTTCTACCTTTCGCTCCCTCTCTTTCTCTATTTTCTTCTCTCTTAATATGAGTATGGTGCATGCCAGGTTGACCTGACCTGGTTCATCATCGTTGGAATTTTTTTTCTGTAATTAGAATGGTGCCTCGGCAATTCGCGGTAACATTTTGTTGGATTTTTAATAATTGCAAAATATCAACAGACTGAAATAAAAATGAAACATGACAAAGTCGAAAATAAACGGCGCAAACAGGACCCAAATCCCCTACAAGAGATTCAAAAAATTTATTATTGAATCGCATCGTATTTTTTAATAATCATGTTCTTATCCTCGCCGATCAGGAGTAGCCGGAAAATGTTCCGAAAAAATTGAAAAATTCGATTACTCCGGGTTTTATTCTCATTTCGTTAATGAGCAATTAGTCACGTGGAACATCGTTTCATTTCGTTCTCTCATCACTGGAAAATCTCTCGTTCTCGCATCCCAGTTTGAACGTTAATTTTCTGAAAACTTGGTGGAAAGCTGTGCCAACGATAAAGAGAAACGAAAAAAGTGGAATATATATATATATCTATATATATAGAAAGAGAGAGGGAGAGAGAGAGAGAGAGAGAGAGAGAGAGAGAAATGAGAAACGAGTTCGTGAATAGCCACTCATTAAAGCTGAAAAGTTAACCATTTACAAATGCGCCCGAGAATGAGCGCAATTCGAAGTTTTTTTTCCCCTCGCTTTTCTTCATACCAAAGGGTAAGTTTTCTACGTAACATGAAAAAAGAAACAGCAAAAAATCGCGATTTTTGTATCATATAACTCAATAAAATACTGACGTAATTAAAAAAAAAATTCTAATCAGATTGTGCACTCAGTGAATTTGATTTTTTTTTTCTCTTACTTTCGAAAAAGAGCTGTTTTCTCGTCTCTCCAGAGCCTCCCTTGGCACCCAATCAATCATCCTTTATATACACAATTGATCGTCGAGACGATACCGCGGGAACACGAATCACCAGAGTGTATCGTTACCTTGGCTTGGAGAGGACGTTTTATATCTTTTTCATCTTTCTCGTTTTATACTTGAAATAATGGTGCACGTTATGTATGTCATTCAGAGAATCAAACAATGATGAAAATCCCGTAATCCATTACTGTGATTAGAGAAACATCTCTCGAGATTCATATTTGTCTATACATATATTTATGAAAGGCAATTTCGTATCGTGGCACACGAAGAAACAACGTCTTATGGTCTCATTGATATTATTCATACTCTCCAATCTCCTTCGGTCTCCAATTTTGAATTTCAATGGTTATCGATACCATTATATCAGTATGTATAATCGTTATCAATAGGGAAGAAGTAGATCAGTGTATTTCCATAAAAGTATATATTGCAAGGAAGGATAGAAAGATAAAGTAATTTTTAATACGAGTTTCAGATCGATTTTTCATTTAGAATAAATTTAGTTCAGTTATTAAAGAAATATTAACAATTGTCGTCTAGTCTGGAAAAAAAGTAGAAAAAAAAACTAACGGAAGGAAGCGAAATTTCGTTTGAATAAACGGAGCACGAATCAAGAACTGTGTAATTTTGGGTACAGTTGCAACTCTTTCGGACGTAGCTCTCTCAAAGGACAACTCTCAGGTGAGAACAGCTCTCCGGAATGGAACAGCTCTTCCGGAAATAGTCTCCCAGAATACAAGCCTCTGGAATCAACTCTCCCGAAAGATAATCTCCCAGAGGAGAAAAATTCTTTGGAATGACAAATCTATCGGACAACACTTCTCTTGGAAAAAATCTCCCGAAGGACAACTCTACCAAATAATAACTCTTCAGGTGATCAATTCTCCGGAATGTCTGGGAAAACAACTCTACCGAAACACAGCTCTTCCGGAATTAGTCTCCCAGAATACAAGCCTCTGGAATTAACTCTCCCGAAAGATAATCTCCCAGGAGAACAATTTTTTGGAATTACAACTTTATCGGACAACAGTCTCCCGAAAGACAACTCTACCAAATAATAACTCTTCACTTGATCAATTATCCGGAATGACATTGCGGATAACAGTGCTTCGGTGCATGAAGTCTATAATGCGCATACATAGTACATACTGCTAATGCGCAGCATATACAGTTCACGCGCTGGAGTGATTTTTCCTGGTAGAGTTGTCGTTCCGGCGAGTTGTCGACCGAAAAAGTTGTCGATTCAGAAAGTTCTACGCCAATGTAGTCGTTTCCACAAGTTTATGTTTTGGGAGAGTTTTGATTCGAACTGATAGGACACTTGTTCCGGAAGAATTGTTTTTCGATAGAGTTGTCCTCCGGAAAATCGTAAATGAGCCATAATTTTTTTGAGACGGAAAACTCCACGTCTCTGTTATTTTTAAATCGAGGATTCTTGAAATTAGCAGTTATAAAAACAATATAAATTTACGTATTTTTGTATATGAAAATATATCTAAATATACATAAATACATATATTTATGAGAACTTTGGTGCGATAACTCCTCGAAGGTTGTTCTCGACGATCTTATATACTCCTTCATTTGCGCTTCATCGCTGATGAATATTCAGCTCGACTATCCTTCCGCCTGTATAAGTGTCCCGTTGGAAAATTTAACTGATATGAGAACTTCCCTGGCACAGCGAGATTCCCGAGACGAGGGAGCATTATTAGTATAGATTTTTTTTCTTCCCCTTTTTAATGTCAAATTTTATATCGGTACGGAAACGAAGAAGCAGGAGCTTGTGAATTCGGAAAAGAAAAGATAAATAACACCGCCTAGAGGAATCCAAAATGTTTTTCATGGATGGAAATTTTTTTAAAATAAGTTATTCAAGTCTGTGACGAAATTCTGACGGTCCCGAGGACGGCTCCACGACGACCATCGAAGCTCAATCTCATTTTGACGAGAAACAATGTAATTAAAATGTTTTTCGCGTTAAAACTATTCTTTTTTTTTTTGCAATTGAAACTTTTTTTTTCATTTACGAGTTTGAATAATTTCTTTCTAACGTTGCGAGTGATTAAAAAAAATTTCATCAACTTTTTTTTGTAGAGGAAAATGGATTTTTCAGCAGTTCGTAAAGCCAAAATGCTCCCACGAGTCGTTGAAACTTGACTGAGATAATTTTCACCCACGTAATTGTAAAATTCGAATAATCGGCTTCGCCGCTCCCAACTCACTTCATATACCCTCGTCGTTCCGAGCTCTTCCCACCGCCCATTATCCTCACGTAAGCTCCTGACTTTCGAACTTGTTCATTACACTCTCAGAACATTATCGTGCTCTTATCGACTCACGGACGATCGATTAACGTGAAAGGTATTTAAAAAAAAGCCCGATTATTCGGAGGATTTTTTTTTTTTTCAACATTTGTATCGGATATTCGAGTGCCTCGAAATTCTTGTAAAGTATTCTCGTCAAGCTACTGGGTTATTAATTAATAACCTATTATTTTTTTCAATTATTTTCATTCCTCTCGTTGACCGTAAATTTATAAAATTTTTCTCAACCATTTCGTTCGCAAAAAAGGAGCTATTTTTTTTTGTCTCATTGGATAACTAATCTTTAGCACTGATTTATCAAGATTCATCATTCCAGTAAAGACGAAAATTAAAGTTGTTCTGTTCGAGAATAATATTAAAAATTTACAAATTATTCAGCAATGGAATTTGGGCTGTCCTTAATTAAAAAAAAAAAAAAAAAAAAAAAAAAAAAACCATTTGTCATTGGTTGAACCGAGTTTTTCCAACATCATCACAATTTGTTCATATTTGTTTGATTACTCATGATGGATACTGAAGGACAACTGGTTGACATTTTTCACGTCGTATCCATATACCTCGATCGACTAAACATGATTTTTCATACAAGAGTCGAACCCAGTTAAAACCGCATAAAAATTCGAAGAGCATCGAGGACAGCATTGTCGAGGACCACGCATGGGATCGGAAACCATTAATTCTCGTACTTTGGCAGGGCTGTGGAGGGGGGGTAGTCGCAGTGCCGAATGTCGTTTGTTAACGTCTCTCAGTGGGGCACAATTAAGCGTCGTTCGCACAGGACGTTGGCGATCACGAGGATAAATTATTACATCGCGAAACACGCACGCCCGTACACATATTCCGCCCCTTCATGTACATTAGTATTAGTGAACGATTCGTTTTTCAAGCTAGTTATCGCAGAATTTGTCGACATACACATCTAAAATTCTCCCGCACGCAACTGTCCAGCGTACGACTATAGCGGAAAACAGGATTCTCGAAACAACTCTACCGAACAAGAATTTTACCAAAAAACGACTCTCTCGGAATAATTCCTTCAGAATGCAAGCCTCTAGGGTTAACTTTACCGAACAATAACTCTTCATGAAAATAAATTTCTGGAATGACAACTCTACAGGAAAACACATCTCGAAACACGTCTACCGAACAACAAGTCTATAAAAAAACAGCTCTCCAGAAATACCTCTGCCACAATACAAGAGCCTCTGGGACTAACTTTACCGAATTATAACTCTTCAGGCGAATAAATTTCCGAAATGATAACTCTACCCGAAAAAACATTTCGGAACTACTCTCTCAAGGAAGAACTAGACCGAAAAATAGAGCAACCAAAAAATAGCTCTCGAAAAATAGCGAGAATGTTAACTCTTCACGCGAACAACTGGTCGGTGTACAACTTCACCGGAATAAAGCACTTTCCGAATAACTCTCCCGAACAACAGCTGTACGGAAAAAAGCTCTCCCTGAATAACGCTTCCGGAATACAAGTTACTCGGAACAACTCTACCGAACGATAACTCTCCAGACGAATAACTCCCTGAACTGATAACTTTGCTGGTGGTTGAGTTTCCGAAACGACAACTCTACCATAGCAGATCACTCTAGTGCACGGAGCACGTATTTCGCAAGTATAATGGACTCTGCTCATGCGCAGCATATACTTCGTGAATCAGAGGTGCGGTCTCCGGTGGAGTTGTTATTTTCCAGAGTTGATCGTCGGGAGAGTCATTATTTGGTAGAGTCGTTTTCGGAGGCGTGTATCCTTAAAATGATGTGCCAGGAAAGCTGTTTTCTGGTAGACTTGTTATTTGGGAGAGTTGTTCCTCGGAGAGTTTCGTTCACCAGAGATATAAATGTGCCATCATGTGTAGTACACCCCAATAAGAACGAACGTATTTTATGAAGAATGTCCGCCTATTTAACGTATGTGAAATGTATTTATACGTTTATACATATAATAAACGTTATATAAGCAGACATTCTTCCTGAATTCATACGTTCGTTCTTATTGGGACGTGTCGTCCTTCAGTTTTATTTGTCCTTCAGTCAGTTTTTTTTTAAGAATGCTTAACGAGTATGCAGACACATCCAACAATTTGGTTACTTACATGACATTTTGCTTCCTCACAGAGGAAACTTTGTTATGGTGACAAAAAAGTTCCGAGATTTTAATGCCAAGGTATCTAAAATATCAAAAAACATCGAGGAATCATATTTTAAAATTTATTCCACCTTTGAAATATTCAAATCCGTCTATCCAGAGAACTACTTGAGCAATGAAGCTGAAACTTCGTACACACAGATGGGCTATGTAGGATCTTTGTTTACTGAAATTTTTGTCCTTACCATTATGAAATTTTCGATTATGCAGGATTTTTAATTTATCGAAAAATGTCTGGGGGCACTCTAACTTTCATAATTTTGCAGCTACCGGACTGATTCTTTTTACACAAATAGACTTGTTGTTAGTAACACGCATGGTTGGTATTGAATTTGGCAAGAATGACTTGAGGGGTTGAGATTTTAAAAAAATGTCGAATTAAAAAAAAAACATCTCTAATGGCTCTGACTTCCGTAAGTTTTTTGCTATCACGCCAAAAGGTTGTAAATAGATAGGTTATAGTACAAGGATGTGTGGCACTGAGGTTGACAAAAATCGCTCGAGGGGTTTAAATTTTTTCAAATTTTGAATTAAAAAAAAATCTTCAATAGCTCCAATTTTTGCAAACTTTTTTTTTTACACAAGTAGACTTTTGAACGCACCGTTAGCATCGAATTTGATAAAAATCGAATGAGGGATTCAGACCGTAGAAAATTTTGAAAAAAAAAAATTACCCTTATTGTTTTAAATGTCATTGAAAAGTTGATGATTGTTATTGCATTGTAATTGAAATCGAATTTGGAGAAAAAAGCACGCAAATTCAAAATTTGTAAACGACTTCCTCATTATTTTATCTTGCTCACGAAGCTTTCTCTGTGAGGAAGCCAAATTTGGAAAGCCCATTTGCTCATAGAGGAATCTTTGTGAGCAAGATAAAATAATGAGGAAGCAATGTGCGAATTTCCAACTTGAACGTTTTTTTTTATTAAAATAAAAAAAAAATAAATCAAAATGTTGAGCCGTTTCTTTCAAGGATTTAATATCATGAAATAAATATCGCATATCCTGATAAATGTGGCAGAAAAAAATCAAGATAAACGAGATTCTCTTCATTACCATTAAACATAACTATTGTATGAGAAACATTCGAAATGGGAGCGAACGTGGAAAAAAGTTCGTTGCCAGTGAAAATATTTCTACTTTTACGTTTCGTTTTTTTTTTTTTTTTTTTTTTCGCGCCAGTTAAAATCATGTACGTTTGACCTGAAATTCCAAAACGATAAAGGCATATCTCTGAGCCAGCTTGATTTCACGCTGCTTCGCATCCACGTAATTTTTTTTTTTTTCCTCCAAACGAGTCGCGTAATTGAAATTTTTTATAAAGACCAAGCGAGTATAGGTTTTTCTTTATCACAAAGACCAAAAGATCTCATATTTTATTTTTTCGTTTTCACGATCCAGAAATAAAATTATGGAATAAAAATGGTCTTTCACTGATCCACGAGAGATAAATGGGAGTATGTACTTTGGGAATACGAAACTTCCCCAATATCCATGTCATAGAGGTATTATATAACTCGAGCTCTCCTTCTTATGTTTGTTCTTTTTCCCATGCTCCTCCTCACTGCACCTTTTATTCACATTGCTACGCGCCTATGGTATTTTATCGTGATATACCGGAGGTATAAAACAATGAGAATAATAATAAGAACAATAATAATAAGCTAGGATAGAGAAATCTAAACGGATGGAGACGAAGAACATTGGAGCTCGACGACTAAGCCACATCACTGACAGCCGAATAAACGACTTTTGCATTCTGCAAGACTGAAAGGTTTTCCTTATCTCTCTGAATCATATAAATATTTCGCCACCACCGCCACGATATACAGGAATCGGGAACCCAACCAAACCCAACCTGATTTTATTCCATCTTCATGGCTCTGCTGATCTTTACAAGCACATCATACGGTCAATATTTTGAAGAGAAAACGAGATCCTTTCAATCTTTTTACCATCACGATTGTATCTATTTCTCCATTATAGTGACAACAAAACGATTTTTTTTCCCCTTCATTTTTATAAACGTAATTTTATTTTTAATATTAATTAATAAAAAAAAGTCCCAAATATCCCCTAGAAATTTCCGGATAAAAGTCGAAATAGTACGCTAACGAAAGAAAATAAAAATATTTATCACGACTTGGCTCTTCAGGATTTTTATACAAAAAAAAAAGAAAAAAATAATAAAAAAAAGTCGAGCCCTTCAGTCACGAGAGATATTCCAATCTTTTTATACAAAGCCGCTTCTTTATATCCTCGCTTCGTTCGAGAGGAGCGAGGAACGTTGGGTTAATGAAATTTTGAGATTACTTCACGAGGACGAGCCGAGAGAAGACGATGGTTTCTCGTTAGTGGGTCTAGGATGCCGAGGCAGTTTTGGCTCAAAAGTTAATTGGTCATGGAGATTTATGTGCATTAAAGCTTCACGCCACTTGATTTTTTTTTTTCTTCGCGTCTTTCGAGCGTTCCCCTAGTTCCTACGAGGGAAATCCCACTAGAATTTCGTTTTTTTTTTTTTTTTTTTTTTTTTGCCAAAGTTGTATGGGACGAGCTCTAGTATTATGGGGTCTAGTATTAAGGCGAGAAAGCTCGTATGGCACGAAGAAAAAAGAAATTGATTTTCAGAAATTTTTAAGTTTAAGAAACTGTGCTCGCGTTTCTTCGAAAAATTTTAGTGTATTTTATTGCGTACTTGAACTGAGGAAAATAAAAAAAAAATTTTTCCTGTTAAAATAAATATTTTATGGATTAAAAATATTTTTCGATTAAACAGGCTTTTGACCTTAAATTAGAGAGAAAGAGAGAGAGAGAGAGAGAATGAGAGGGATGAAAACAAGATTAATGATGGCAGGAGATCCTTGGGTAGAATCCTCGATATTTTTGAACGCAGGTCATTCGAGAAACCTTGCTTGAAAATTTAATCATATATATATTACACGTTGATATCAGACACTCATCATTAACATTGAACGAATCGTCACCGAAACGATACTATCCCCATGGTAATCTTATATAATCATCGTCGTAAACACGATGGGTTCGACGAGAGAATTCGTCAGAATTGATAAATTCAACATTCTCTCGCAATCGTACTACGAACTCGGGCAAATCTACATTTTATTCATACGAAATTAAGATAGTCCTGCTGCGAACGTCATTGAAAATTTTTTTTTTATTTTTTTTTTTCTCAACATCTTGAATAAAATTTTTATGTATCCATCGTCAAGTCACTGATTGCAATTTTTTTTATTGGGTTTTCAAACGTTTTTTTCACTTCAAAATAAAAAATGTCTGATTAAAAATCGTGTATCGAGATAGAAGTAGAAAACGAGAAAAAAATTTACATGATTCTTCAATGGATTAATTTTACGTTTACGCGGACGATTTTTCCCTGAGGCGCGACATTTATAATGCGCATAACCTCAATTATTCGATATTTCGAGATTATAAAACGAAGAAAATTATTCGCCGTTCAAATGAACAATTTAAAAACAATTCACTTGGATCGATCATGTCGGTAAAATTTGAACGCGAACTTAATTTTCCATCATGTTTGAAAACTAATTCGACACATATCTTCGATTTCCATTTTGAAGTTGCGAGCGGCCATTTTGATCACGTCTCGATCGTGTATCGCATTCTCAATCCAATTCACCATTGTAAAATCCGCAGGCAAAAATACATTCAAATGAGCATACCAAAATATTTTTACTAAAAATTGCATCGGTGCTTGTACAAAAAAAAAATGTATATTTACAAACCTTGGAAAATTTATCACATTATTACTCGAAATGTGATTTCTTTTCTTATTTATTTTTTCTTGCGACGTCAGCGTTTCTTGCAGGACTATCATAATTCGCTTTCTCACTATACACAAAAAATTCACTCGTCGCGCGTGCATTAAGAACGATAAAAAAAATGCCGCCCACGTTAATCACAGTCTTATTAATACACACTACCCATATATATATATATATATATATATATAGATATATAATGTTTTAGCTCGAAGCACTTTGTTTGGAAGGATTACCGTAATTTTCCATCACAAGTGTCTCTTAAGGATCGATCAGCCATTTTGTTTACGTGCTTGCAGCTGGGCCTTGTCATTTCCAATGAGATTACATAAAGCTGGAAAAACTTCCAGCATTCAGGGTCTATTTCCTGAAGGTACAGTTTTCGTATCCGTCCTCAGGATTAAGGACTTCTAAGGGGGGGAGCGCAGCTGATGAGTCGTTAAATGGCAAGTCCACTTTGATAACCTTCTGATGACTCATGATGCAGGGTCATGTAGTTCCGCTGAGCCTGTGTGGTATCGATCAATGATTCATCCTTCATGATCTTCATGGATCCTTCATGAGGATTTCTCTTAGCCATAGCAGTGCGTTTTTGAATGTAGAACAGCTTACATCGATCCAACCACATGCTCAATCTGTCGCTGGAAGCATCCACTTGCAAGCCAAGTTTCGTGATTTCAACACCTGCAGGATAAGCATTCCCGGACCTGGTCAAACGTCAATACAACGTTGAACCACATGGCGTTTCAGTTATCAATACCAGACCGTTTAACGGATCTTGTGAACCGGACCCAAGTACCCTTTGGGTTTGAGCCTATCACACCGTTTAGTGAGCGCACACGTCCGTTTAGTCTTACCGGTGATAACGTCAATAGGTCGCCTCGATTAGGTAACCCGTGCTGGCGATGAAGGGAAAGCGTTGTATCAATGCAGCTGTTTCGCATTTCCAGATTGGCATGTGCACAAGTACGAACATCACTGGGGCAAGATAGAGAGAGAGAGAGAGAGAGAGAGAGAGAGAGAGAGAGAGAGAGAGAGAGAGCGAGAGAGAGAGAGAGAGAGAGAAGGATAGAGGGACGGAGGAAGCTTTGTGTGTACAGTGTACATGGCTTAAACGTTCTTGCACGAATAGATGTTGACACGAGGACGATGAACGACGAGCATTGCCAGATAGAGAGGGAGAGAGAAAGAGTTGGGGAGTGCGATCCGTCGCAAAAGGACTTTGGGACAGCACGCAATTGCTGCTGCTTTCAATGGCTGCAGTTACCACAAGTCTGGCAATGTTGTTACTGCCTGTCGTCGATCAGTCACCTTGCAAATGATCCGGCATGTATCAGTAGAAGTAGAAGGGCGAGTGTCCGCGTTGCTGCACCGCTCTTGCTCGAATTTCCATGCTGCATTGCAGCCGGATGTTCACCTGAAACCCATTAAAAATAAATTCGTGTCAGTAAATTGGGGCAACGAGATTTGCATTCGATGAGAATTGCCGACTTGAGGCTCTGCGAAGGATTATGAAAATAATTTAATCCAGAATTACTGGATTTCATGAGGGTACGACTTCATCAGCGAGTTGTATTTTTTGGGGGTCGGAAATGGACTTCTTGGTAAGCTTTTAAAGTTAGATGCAAGTCTCTCCCCTCATCCTTCGACGATAAGGTGGATCATCGAATGGGCCATAGTTATGTACAGACAATTCTTGAAGGTCAATGATCCATAAGACCGAGATTGAACAGCAAATCGCAGTGAACCTTACACGTGAAGAAAGACTCGATACTTGTTCTTGCCGTAATAATTGGTCAACCCTGATCAAGAATAAATCCTCTAGTTTCCAATGACTCCCTTGACCAGATTTCAATGATGGCAAAAACTATTCGCCGATTTTTCCACAAAATATACTCGGCATGGTGGAATGCTGGTTGGAATGATAGCCTTTTTTTTCATCTTGTAACCGCAGCATACGTCCAATTTAGGGTGAATAGTGAGCGGATAAACGACTGTGGGACACTTGGTTGAGAACGATGTCGTTCATCGTCGCAGCGTTTCTCCGGGGGCAAGAAACACTCATTTTTCAGGAAAACGAGAGCATCCAACGTCTTGGACGTTGCAAAGGAAATGAAAGAAGAGAAAAAAAAAAAAGGAAGACAAGAACTACGGGTAAATCGTCATGAGCAGCGGCTTTCGTGCTGGAGGGTCTTGGGCATGTGCCGGAAAGAATAAAAAGGGGGAGCATCTCCTGCTTAAAGCGCGTTCTTCAACGCGAAAATACCGTCAGCCTCGGGGCAAGATTTTGCGGCGACTGGACCAGTTTCACCCCTATGGATCCTCACTGTGAGCCGAGTTAATGCCAGATGGAGGCTTCCCTCGAGCTACTTCTCACCACTCGTATCCACTGGCCACCAGCATCGAAGAAAACGAAGTCGAGAAGTCAAAAGCCTGAGGAAGGAGGCGGAATGTATTTGTGTGTATGTATGTAACATATATAGATATGTGTATAAATGGGATGAGAATGAAGGAAGTCGATCGTGGAATTTCGATGGCCTTTGGCGCTATGCCCTTCCAGTAGAAATTCATTCAGCAGACTCTCCATCGAGGCCACATCGCCGGAGATTAGTGTACTCATGATTTTATTTCTTCTTCTTTTCCCAATCATTATTTAGCAGTTGTCTATTATTTTTATATATTATGGAGCCCCGATTCAGTAATTGGGACTGGTGAGTTTTAATAACCTATGACTCGATAAAGCACACTGACCTCGATCCAGGAAATCCTTAACTTCGTTCTCAGATAAGCATCTTCGTTTTGAAATAAGGTGAGAAAATATTTAAAAGAACTCGATGCTAGCCAGCGCCTAGCTGTCTGTCTTTGCCATTCCAAAAAGTGCCAATCTAATCCAACTCAACTGAGCCCAACTCGATCGATTTCCTTTCTCTTCTTTCTCATCTGTTGAAAGATTGATCAAGAGAGAAGCGGAGAAACGTTTTTTCAGTCAGATAACGAGGACTTGATTTATGGTATTTGAACGAGTACCAACTTTACAACTTATCGGATAGCACTCCATGGTCCACCGTTCGAGATGAGAATACCTTTATCTTTTTTTTCAACATAATCCAGGATATGATCAGTAGTCGGAACACTGGACCTCTGGCCTCTACAATTGGAAAATCAACGCAATGGAGATGGGAAATGTGCCAAGTGAAAGGATGGGCGTGAAATACGTGGGGATTATATTCTCATTAACACTAATTGCCCTTCCACGGTTACTATCAGTGATACATCGACAGTGACAATCTCCGCTAATCCGTCAAGTCTGCTTTATTCTCGTCCCTTTGACTGTCACCCTTATTCTCTCATGGCTCACGGATAAACGGTTATACCCGATGACTTCAACGTGAGATTTCAAATCTCGCGTCATGATGCACGAGAGCTATTAGCAAATCAGCTGTCTATTCTCTGTAGACGTCCAGGTATATTGCTATATGCACAGAGGGAGACATAGGGGATGACTGATGAAGGCAGCTGAGTTTCGACGTGCGTTCTACCCCGATCCTTCTGACTTGACTTCTCATTGCGCAACGTTTTCCCTGCACCCTCATGCGGAAACGCGGCAAATCGCTAATTCTTCGTGAATAATAACAGAACTTGGCGGCTAAATCTGCGTGACTGCTTTTCAAACTGTTCGAGCCTGGGCCATATATACGTGTATGATCTCTGACCTAAAATCTGTTTGGTTTCCCGTGCTTTCTCTCTCCTCTCTCCTCTCTCACTCTCTCTCTCTCTCTCTCTCTCGCTGACTCTCACTGTCGGAAGTGCAACATGTGATTGTCCCTTTATTCAGAGCAGAATAATGAACCGCAGAAGTGGATCAGCGAGAAGGCTCTATTACGACGGTGAATATAGTCGGGAGTTATCAAAATAGTTTTCTCACAATTCACCGGAAATTCATTGTAAATCGTATATGAACGTTTAAGGATACCTCTTTGAAGAGAAATATTGATAATCACGTTATTCAAGTGTCGTCAACAAAAGGTGGTGCGGATTCGATGCTTTCGTTAGAGTTTAGCCTCAAGATCTGACATTGAAGGACTTGAGGGTACGATTAGAGATCCAACAGGATAAGCTATAATGGTAGATCAATCTTTGATAAGCGCTTGGGTACTTACCGACCAAACTTTTGCTCGGAAAATTCTGTTCATAATAATAAAGCACGGCAGTACTGGTAAATCCATTCAGAGTGCATTTATAACTATGGCCTGGAAATACATCGGGCATATCTATACCCCATAGAGCTAGTTTCATAGAGAGTTAAGTCTCTCCTAAAGGTCTGATGAACAATGCACCTACGGAAATATGGATCAGAGAGCTCTCTGTTCCGACTAAAAATTTAGTTCTATCCCACGACTCCGAGAATGGAGTTTAAGCATGTTAGCTGGGAGACAGGAATATGTTTCATTATGGAGAGTCAAATACCGGTAAATGTGACGATCATAATCGACCAGATGAACCACACCAGGGTGATAACATTGAAAATTGAAGCGGTACTTAGAGGCTTATAAGTTCACTGATTTCGGTATCAATGGGAGGAACTAGGAATTTAAAAATGGTGGCTGTTGATAAGGCGAAACCAAAAAGTCATTCGATTTACCCATGTAGAAATTTGGTCTGGCCAGAATACGGCACAAACCGTGCTTGCCCTATTAGCCGAATTCGGCTGATATATAAAAAATAGCGTAGCAAATCACCTGATAAATCATATGATAAATCATGCAACAGATAGACCGGATGTGGTAAAAAAAAATTATTACATCATTCATGATGTAATTTAGAACATAATTTAATATGCAATTTATTCTATGCTGATGATGCAGCAAAAATTCAAAAAATAATATCGTATTATAAAAACGAAGTAACAACTGGAAGGGAAGAAGGTTAAGAAAGTCAAATACATTGAAAAAAAAAAAAAAAACAAAAATTATATGAGTACTTACACTTTGAAACCCTCAAAGTAACTATCATTGAGCTTTAAAGTTTATTGTACGACCGAAGTCATAATCTACAATCACGACTTTCTAACTGCTCGATTATAATACCGCTCAAGTGCTAGTGCGCCAACGGGAAAATCTGTGGGCTTGCCACGCATCGCGGCCATGTGCTGAACTATGTGCTTGTAATAAGAATCAAAGGGGCTCATTGAGACCGTTAAGATAGTTGTTAATTACGTTGTTTTATAGCGACAACTGGCACGATGAGTTTCCTTCTTTTTTACAGTAATGAAAAACAAATATATTTTTTCTTTCAATGCGTTATTTATGATTTAAAAAAATGATTTTCATAGCTAAGATAAATAAAATCAAGGCCTGTTCCTATTTCAGGCCAGTGGGATGAAATTTCTAATTTCTACTCGGATAGTCGAAGATGAGGGTAAAGAAAGAATAATGGTATGGATTTTGGAGGCCGGTGATCGTGAGGCCGGATAAATTGTTCTGTGGAACCGACAATATTAGATGCTTAACGACCCTTATTATATACAATGAATAAGTACACGCACAGATGGTATACAGCCATGAGTATTCGGCTAAGCGACATGGCCATTTGAAGAGATAACCCAGCCAGTGATTGGCATGCTCCCTGTAATCACCATTCGTCAGACATCGTCAGAGGCTACGGGGGCCGACTGTCGGAATAATCGGTGATGACTTTGACCATACCAGGGCGTATAGTATCGCTTTCAGACTGCATTAGCCTGCGTGAACTATCCCTATTCTTACAGCGTTACAAGCGGTGGTCATTAGTGAGACTGTAAACATTGCAAGAACATCATTTATACTCTAATGTTCTGGCGATTCGACGAAATATTCTCGAACAAAAACTAGCTTTACTAACCAACCCAGCCCATACCCGAGCCCGGAAAAAATCGTTTAAATTTACGATTTTCTAAAATTTAAATCCATGTAGATCTCAACTATTTTCTCCCAAGAATCCATGCCAAAACCCTGCCCAAGTTCTTGGGAACGATGAAAATTCAGTGTCTCGGTGCATAATAAATAATACAGGTGTATGTTATAAATATTTTCTTTGTCAACGCGTGAATATTCAAGGGATTGAATATCTCGGCTGGAAAAAGGGATTCACCGAGATATATGTGTGCGTATAAATGTATATCTGCGTATCATTGAAAGCCCGTACCAGTGCCAGAGAACATTACGGAGCATTGTCGTATCTTCTTATGAGACATCGAGGATGGGGCGTTCGGGAAAGAGGCAGAATGGGTATAAAAGTGTTGGGGTACTGGGTAAGGGATATGCGGGAGGGCTGGGGTGAGGCTTTTCTGGATGGCGGATGTGTGCTGGGACACAATGGTATAGCATGAGCGAAACTCGGTGAATGGGCGAGGTATTCATCTCGAAAGAGGAAGGACGAGGGTGGAATGGGAGAAAAAAGAGAGACACCATTGCTACCGGCGATGGGTATATGTTGCGAGAACAGGACTCGGGGAAAGGGGTGGGGGGAGGATTGTTGAGAAAAGAGGAAAACCCCAGGCCACAGTGTGTAGTTAAGTTCATCCATGAGAATAGAGAGAGAAGGAGAGAGAAAAAGAGAGAGAGAGAGAGAGGAAGAGAGAGAGAGAGTGAAATGTAACCCGGTGTAGTATCGTGTGCGCATGCTGCACACGGGAGCTCAATACTCGTATATACTTTCAAGAATAATTCGAGTCGTATGCGTGCTTCGTAGGATTTACAACACATTTGTAGATATAGAGGTGTTGTTTTTTTTTTTTCAATTTACTTATCGTATACAAGGCTCCGCATAGCCCGTAATTAAAGAGTTGCTAATGGTTTTTGAATTTGTAAGGTTTCAAAAATTGACCACTAGTAATTAAAAAATTCATTTTATTAAGCTGGACGGAGTTTGTGAATTTTTGGTTCGATCAGTCAGAAATTTTCAGGTAATGTTTATAAGATTAATCACTTTTTTGAAAATATCTTTGTTGAAAAATTTATTTTTTTTTTTACATTTGTGGCTAGATTACTTTAATACAGCAACGCTAACCGTAGAAAATCTTAACGACTCATGAAACATGGGTTGCCGATTTCAAGGGGAATTTTCCATTCATATCAACAAATTTCCATATTATATGTCTGTTTAATCTTCGAAAGAGTCTTCAATGTCTACAGTAATCGGATTTGTAGAGATAACCTTGCGTGGGTTTGAGAAACGTGAAGATCCATCTTAACGTGTACACACGTCTGTGCCGATCCATCCTCCGTAAACAAGCTTATGGCACCTCAAAAATATTGCTTCAAGCGATAAACGGCAACTCGACTGCTTGCGAGGAAAAGAGAAAAAATAAACAACACCTTTTTTGGAGGAGGGAAACATGCCTATACGCATAAGGTTCCTCAAAGTTTTTGGAAGCTAATTTTTTGAATGTATTTTTCGACAAAAAAAAACTCATCCATTTAAATGGCTCTCGCTTTCTTTCCCGTTGAAGTCACGACCCCAATAAGGGCCTATTCTCTTCAGAATCGTTGAAGCTTCGAAACGCCGTTTGGTTTATCACGATACGATCATTTTTGAAATTTTTGCAGATGTTCAAAGTTTGGATATCGATTCTGGTGATTCCACAGCTACCCCTTTCGGCGAAATTTCGCCAATTTAAAAATAACTCACCACTTCAAAAATCGTGATATCGGAATGAACCACACGGCATTCTCTCGAGCAAGACCATCCGTTTTAGAAACACCCGATAGACGCGTGAATCGATTAAACGGCAGTAAAGTTCGAAAGAGCCAAAGTTCGAAAGTTGAGAATTCTCCTTTTTTTTTCATTTTACAAGCGCTGTCAACATCCTGAGTTTTGAATTCTTTCCACCAATGAATAATGTCATCGGGTTTTCGTCGCGATGCCAAATATGTCAGGTGACAGTGGAAAAAAAAAAATTAAATTTTCATAGCTTTTCGGTAAGTTTGTTCGAGACGTCTATAAAAGTTTCGAGGGATTTTTTTTCATGATATGGAAGTACCCTGGTATAAATAATGCGAGCAAGATAAAAAACGAATGTCGTGCATTCGCATGCGTTGTATATAATGTCGAATCGAAGTAGAAACGGTCCCTGTTTGGGCAGACCAGCATCCTCTTCTCGTCATTTTACGATATGAAGAGAAGGCTAGCCTGGTATTTTATGGAAGGTGTGATGACCCAAGTGCCTTTTTTTCTTTCTCCCATGAACATACTGCGCGTATAGTATTCCGTGAGGCTCAACATAACGAGATTATATTGGGTTAACGAAATTGTCCCGTATTGATTTCATATCAAACGCGAAGCTGGGTCATGCATTTTCCTCTCTCTCTCTCTCTCTCTCTCAGCTGTTTCTACTTGTATTGATCGTTAAGTAGGCTTTTCTGTACAATACTGTGTATATATATATATATATATATTACATGAAGGATTGGATTGCAATGAATAAATAAATAAATTTTTAATAGTCAATGAAAAAAATTGTTGAGTATAACCCAATTTTCTAGGTTCCTAGTTCCATCCTCTCATTACAGCGAAATTCTGAAGTCCGTGGAAAAGTTTTTTCTTCCGCACTGTTGAGTTAAAAATATTGAATATAGTCTGTATATACACCGAAGGATTTATGGATTACGACATCATAATAACTCTACATAAGTTTTACCCGAGTAGAGACGAGAATAATACGATTGGGATTTACTACAATAAAAAAAAAATATACATGTAAAGAAGAAAGCAATATGAATTTCTCGTGGGCGTGTTACCTCCAAAGTTTTTGTTTCCGGGCCGAACTATCGAGGACTTTTTAATCAGAGAACATCTCGTGAAAAAAAAAGCAGAAAAACAAAAATTCAGAAAGAACTCCATCGGGCTTGGGGACGCTGGAGAGCGCAAGAGAATAAATTTAATTTCCGCGGGCTCGCGGACTAGTGTGATTGGCGAAAGGGTGATGCGATAGGACGGGCACTGGATTAAAACTTTCTCATCGCAGCCGCACGCGGGATAATTGGTTTAGTTATTGAATTCTCCGACTGAAATGCAAACTCAGACCAAACGCATATAGATATATATATATCGCACATTGCTTTTCACTCGTCTGTTCGGTTTTCGCTCTTCACCATTTCTCACTGTCGTTTCGTTGCCTATTCTCAAAATTGTTGTCCCTTCTCCTTCTCGCATCACTCGACGAGGGCTAGTTAGGATGCAAAAAGATGAAAGCCATCGAATGTCTCATTGTCTTTTGTACTAATATATGATTTGCGATAACTTCTTAAAGTTCGAAGATAAATTTTAACCTACTTATTCCATTATCATTTCAATCATTCTTCTCGGCATATCGAACCGTGAGCAATGATCGAATTGATGCATTGTCACCAGGGATCGGCAATAATAATTGTACACAATATACGTGATCCAATTACAAAAACAAAGTTCATGTGTTGATTCCAGCGATGCGCGTTATCCGCAATGTGTGCCGTATCGATTGAATGACAATTAAAATATAAATAAATGCCCAGACCATCGTCAATTCAATTGACAATGATGCCCCAGGAGCCGAATAGATTGGATTTCACGTATAATATCATTTTAACACGTCTAACTCGATCGAGTTGACAGATGGATTTTATTTCTGGATTTTCCCACAAAATTCGGATACATGGATCCGTACGACGCGATAATAAATGGGACGTCTAGAAAAACTCCGTAAATAGCTCAGTGCAATGTGAGCGTGAAAAAAGCATACACAAAAACATTGGCAGATCGTTCGAATCACTAATTTTTTTTCCTCCCTCATCCGCGTAATTTGAGACAAGCATATTTACCTGCATTATTTTGTCCATCCGTACAAAAAGTTGCCAACTGAGGTCAAATCATCCAACGTAACGATTGTCAAGCATACCTAGCATTATTTTTTATTAAATTTTGTAAGAATTTGTGTTACATTTGCATAGAAGTCATTGCTAATGAACTAAGAATTAATTGCTTGAAGGATTTGAATTGAAGAAAATAAATTTGCATAAAAAAAAAAAAAAAAATTCGAACTTGGCCAGTTATGCAGAATGCCTGTATACAACAGAATTAATGGATTACTTGTCACAAATTCGCCAAGTACTTGGCCTATATGACAGGGTCAGCCCAGGTCAGTAGCCAGTGCCCCCTGTATCGCATTTGCCATGGAATTTCTGTCATGGGAATCGTAAAACTTGTGGAAAAACCTATGCCAATATAGCCGTTCTTAGGTTCGCTTCTCGATCTCGGAGCTACGTCACGTTTCGACGATAATCTGAACATGGACTACGGCCATATGAGCAGGAGAAATCAGCCGAATTTTCGACGTTTTTTGACTTCGTATTTTTTAAAACGATTGAATTTTTTATTGCGTGAAATAAGCGTGAAAAAAGTCAATCCGGATTTTTTTGTTTGTCGGAAAAAATTTTTTTCCCCAACGTTATAAATTACTGAATTTTATTGCAAAGTTAGCGCTTCGATAAATTCTAGAATTCATATCACCGGTTTTATTTATTGTCGAGAGATGAACCAGTGCTCTTTCGAAAGGTGAAAGAATGATCGATGATAAAATTTTTTTCCAGTTGTTAAAATTTGAAAATTTCTATTCGTTATAAACAATTGAATTTTTAAAAGATTTTTCGTCAGAAATCGGCGGCTTAAACAATTTTGAAAAAAAATACGATGAGATTCTTTATACAATTCTGCTTCATAAAAAAAAAAATTTTGATGGAGAATTGATAGAGTCTATTTTTTTTTTAAGTGCTCATCACAAATATCCGAGTTATGATATTTGGCGTGCACAGTTTGGTTGATCTCACTTATTTGGTTCTATGGCAATGTATTCAAACGCCTGTCAACATTTATTTTGAAAATCGGACTTGGAAATTTCATTTGAAAAAAATAATCTGATGCTCGCGGGAAAATACACCAACATAACCTCTCGATTGGAGAGTGACATCAGAACAATAGTGTTCATGTACATGTATACATATAATTGTTTTTTTTTTTTCATTATTTTTGTCCAAAACCATAGCTGACATTACGCCAGTTAATATTTTTTAAGAACATGAATTCTTTTTCCGTAAATATTCATTATTTTTTTGTTCTTGTCAGAGCACTGCATGTTGTTTGATCAGCAGACGATAAAAAAACTATATGCACTAGTACACAAGTCACGTGATTTCAGCGAAATGTCACAGGTATGCGAAGATTTTTGGCAATGGAGACAAAAATCTTATCGCGAAATGATCGGACGTCGTATCGAAAATATAAAACGCGATAGGGTGACTGAACCAGTGAATGAACGCATAAGCCTTTTTTCTATTTCGATAAAGCCGTATAATTTAACTTATTACGAATTTCTTTATGAGTTAATTAGATCTTATAGAAGAATGTTCGCAGAATATTAAAAAAAAATAATTGATGTGCCCTTTTCCCAAGGATTTTGTATAAAAAAATTATAATGAACGAAATTACCAATTCCCCAATGAATGAACTAGTATCTTTCCAGTAAATGAACGTACAATAGAACTACTAATATTATATCATACTCGTGCGTTTTGAGGTTATGAAAAGCCTTTTCAACGCTCGTTCAATCACTGGAAATAGGTTAAAAAGCTGGACCAGTGAATAAACGGCCATATATCGCAAACAATATGGGGGTTTTGACCAAAAATTCATTAATATAATTGAAGCTTAGCAATGTATAACGTTGAAAAAATTATTACATATCGTTTAAAAAGATTTATCCAGGTGATATGGAATATTCCGGTATTCGATGCACAGTCAGATGGTTATAACAACATGGCTGTCTCTTCTTCATAATAATAAAAGCATATCTCTGCCGTTTAGATAAAATACTAAGCCTGTTCATTCACTGGTAGGCGTTCATTCACTGGTTCAGTCACCCTATATTCCATATGCCAATAGCTGCAGCATTCATATTCATATGGGTACGGATCGAAAGAGAAAAAAACCGAAAAAAAACGTACCTCGTTCTCCCAGACCCTATATTTAACTAATTATCAAGAAAGTAAATTATTCATATAGTTATACTCCTGTGTATAAGCAAGTTCGGAGACGTATAAAGTCTTGGGAGCTCGGCTCGACGTTTCGAAATGGAAATAGAAGAAAATGTACTTGTCTCGACTCGCTACCGCAATTTTTAATTTGAACTCGCTCATCCGCGCATAGACAATAACGGGATACAGCTTGGATTTTACTTCGCTCTGGCAGTTATGATGAAATAGCCACCTGAGATTGAATCTAGGTTGGTTAAACAATGGATATTTGCATATTAATATCCGTAACTACAGTACACAACGTGCTATATATCGCGGAGGGTGTATAACGTATACGATAAAAGCGTTGGTCGTTAACAGAACATATAATACACTTCGTATTGTGCAGAGAAGAGGTGGATGAGAGAGAGAGAGAGAGGAAGAGAGAGAGAGAGAGAGAGAGAGAGAGATAGAGAGAGAGAGAGAGAGAGAGAGAGAGAGAGAAAGAGAGAGAGAGAGCCTTTATTGCCTCTGGTAATTGCCAGGTTTGTTGTGAGATAAGGTACTATCGCTTCCTCAAACATCATTAATACATATCAGCATATATATATACTGGGCGGATGGCTAGGAGCTCCTACGACCCGACCCGAAAAAATCCGAACTTTGATCCTTTTAAAAGCGGACATCTCTTAGATTGGGTTGCAATAACGCTCAACGCAAGCAAACCCAAACAGTAGTTCTTCTAAGCAGATCTAATTTAGATCTACATATTTATTCTAAACAAAATTTGATCTTTGTAGACCAAGATTATGGAAAATAATAGATCTACCTACTTATATCTCCGTATACAACGGTAGATATATGTACATTTGGGTAGACCTAATATTATTTTCAAACTATTTTGCGTATTATATGACGTTCTTCATCTTTCTCCTATAACAAAGTACATGAAATAGGGACAGGTGTGAAATAGGACGTTTGATTTACAGATCGAAATATCCGTGCGATGCCGCTGAGATGTCTCACCACATAGCAATACCAAACGTTTTCAGCTGGTCGTATCGGGACAAAGCAACATTAGAAATTCAAATGACTTCCTGATCTTCTGGAACAGTTATACGATGCTAAAGAACGTAATAGTGATAGTCGATGGGAGATGAATCGTTTTCAAAATTGTCGGTCGATATCTCTATGAGATATTATAAGATCATCGTTTGGGAATAAGTTTAATATGATAAGATATAATAAGAAGTATATAACTTTGTTATAGGTGAAAGATGAAGAGCGTCATTTTAATTGAAATAGTGAGAAATGCATGTAACCCGATGTTATCCTAATATTGTCCGATTTACGTCCTTTCGGGGCGAAACGTCTTAAGGATGTCCATGAGAGCTATTAGCGTGACCGTATACTACCTAAGATCAATATAGAATAGCTTGCGGATATCTTATCGTAACAGAGTGAGTAGACGAGCAACGCGTGCGCTCTATAAGACGTCCCAAAATGTGAAAGCTTCATCTCTCATAGACGTCTCGTTATTTTTTCTCACTAGCACATCCCCTAAACGTCTTATAATTGGCCCCCAAAGTCATAAAGTTATTTAAATTTATAATTTTACTTTGTCCCGATGAGACCAGCTAAAAATGCTCGGTATTAAAATGTGCTGTGAGACCTCTCGAGGACATCGCACGGATGTTTGGGCTGGTATAGGAAACGTCCTAAATCACGCCTATCCAAATTTCATATACTTTGTTATGGGAGGCAGATGAAGACCGCATCTTCAAGACGTCCCCATCAGAAAATTGTGAAATTTGTGTAAAGCTTATGATACCTGATAAAAATCAAAACAAGGCAATTTTCGAATTTTGGTCCGCTATTTTGGATTTATAATTTTTCATTTCAAATTTGTACCTAGTGACCTCGATAATATACGAGTACCAAGTTTCACGCAAGTCAAGTAACTTTTTGAATTTTAGTCCACCATATTCAATCCGCCATTTTTAATTTCTTAGTTTTTACTTCAGATTTGTAATCAGCAGCCTTAAAAATTCTTGAGTGCAAAGTTTGACGTAAATTATATCCATGGAAAAACGCAGGCCGCAACAAAGAATTAATGGATTTGCAATTTTGAATTTTGTAAATTTGACTGTAGATTTGGAATCAAATGTAGTTGATCCCCCTAATAAAGAACGAAAATGTGAAATACAGAGATACTAAAGCTTTCTCTACACGAAGAAGTTTTATTTCATGGATATGCATTAAAATCTATCAGTCAAATAGTAATGGAATATTGAATTTTGTAATTGTGAACCACCATCCAACTTATATATGAAATTTGATGCAATAGAATTAGCTAATAGTCAATGATACAGTAAGCAGCGTCCCGAATTAGTAAGGTAGGCATAAGGTAAGAAACTTGTAGGGTATAGAAAGTTCAAATCTCGGCTCGCAGGCAGAAAATATCGACCTAGAACATTTTTTTACTCTTGTTATGCTATATCTGTTATCATAATGAATACATTATGATTTTGTTCGTAATAAATGTCATTGATTAATTAGTCGATCCGTATGCGGAAACACTGCATCCTGACACGTGGTCTGGATAGTCGATGAGGCGGCTTTGGGAGATCCCCATAGAATCTTGAGATGTCGTAAGGATCTTCCTCAGACGTTAATGGGACTGTCCCATTGAGGT
This sequence comes from Rhorus exstirpatorius, assembly GCA_963564615.1. Classification (NCBI taxonomy): domain Eukaryota; kingdom Metazoa; phylum Arthropoda; class Insecta; order Hymenoptera; family Ichneumonidae; genus Rhorus; species Rhorus exstirpatorius. The sequence goes on along the minus strand of OY751314.1, from coordinate 34,793,259 downwards.
AAGTGTTGGGAACATCTAAAGGCCCATATGCATCATATGAGACGATTCCAATACTATCGCAGGATAACTGTCGTGATGTCCCAAAGACGTAATTTTGTTGTCTAGGTCCTCTCACTTCGACTGACCTTAAAACTGTTGGACGATGTTCAACCAACAGAATTGGACCTCTATGTAAGTTTAATAATTTTTAATTTTTTCTTGTCGAACATTCCACGACACCACTTTCTTGCGCAACCAAAGAGAAGCTCGAAACTTCTTGAACAAATTTGTTATTGAATAAATCAGCTGTCGATAATTGCAGCCGATTAATTTTTCAATCAAGCTTCACTGATTTTTCTTTACATAGTATATGTATATAATCGTGTAAATTACGGTCCAAAAGTACGAGCTATTTTATTGCGATTCATTAGTAAAGAAAAAGGTTCGTTCGAAGCGTAAGGATCGTAAAAAAAAAAAATTCCCTCGCTCTATCTGCGTGATTTAAGATGCGAATAACGTTGTGCCAGATTCGGGAGGAGAATCAAGATAAGCTTTGCTCGAGGGGAAGAAGACGTTGGGCTGATGTCATGGTAAATACATCGAAGACGAGGGTGCCAATAGCCTTGTGGAGGGCCTGGGATGTGACAAGTGCAGTGTGAAAGCGAGAAACGACGACATCGATCCTTTTACGTTGCCCATATAATCCTCTGGGGAACCTTTGTAAAATATATATATTTGCATGTGATGTGTTCACACGCATGAAGAGAGTGTGAGGGGACTAGCGTTGATGGAGTGAGCGAGAAAAAGAGAGAGAGAGAGAGAGAGAGAGAGAGAGAGAGACAGAGAGCCAAAGGAAAGAGTTTAAGAAAACGAGCGAAGCATGCTAGTAAGTGATACCACACACTAGAAGTAAGCTATACAAAGTACATCTAGGAGGTGCCCTGGTTGAATACAGCACTTTATATTCCCATAGCAAGAGCCATGGGGCTGATATAATGTTGCATGTACAGTGTAACGATACAGTGAATGAGAAGGGGTGAAGATTCTCGCGAGACACTTTCCCCTCGCCCCTTTTTTCGCTGCAAAAAGCACCCCCGAAGGCGCTTTATGCCGATAATGTATTTATGCAGTAAGAAAAAAATGGGACTGTTAAAATCATCAATCTTTTAATTTCAGTTAAAAAAAATCCCCTCCAGTAAATAAAGTGTTACATGCATTGTACCGGAGTTCGGAGACGAGTAGATTCCGCTCATTACCGCCATTTTTATCGTATAATGTTGTCAAAGGCTTTCTACACTGCACAATCTGGAATTTCCAAATTCTGACACAAAATTCAAAATCAGCGACCATATTTATCTCTAGCCCAATTTCATTATTCTCGGTGACGATTTTTCGGAAAATTCTGTTCATGCATTTGGCTCTAATAGCGTTAGTTCGACCAGCAGCCGCTATGTGGCGCAGAGCATGACAGCTTCTTGCAAGCTAAACGAGGAAGCCCAAATATATATAGGATACTCTCTAAGTTCACCAGCAGGGACCTTGTTAATCAGCCTTATCTTCAGTCACAAAGTATCAGCGATCCAAGTAGACTGTTATTCACTTTCTTACACCTTCCTTAAGCTGCTGACATCATTGCCCTACTGATATCACCAAAACGCATCGTATACATTCATTTTTATTTCTAGCTCAACCCAACGCTAAAAAAATCAAGAGACACACTTTCTATCTTGCCTCAATGTTCTATCTAGGATTTCACCCTCCAACATAAATACGAGAAGTCTACTGAATCCTTATATCATTGGTGGTTACTGAAAATCTCGAGTTGGACGATGAGGCTTTGACTGGGAGCCATTTCTCGTTGGCAAAATACGAGCACTGATTTCACATTATCGCGCCGTGTCGCCGTCACTCCCCACTTCCCGTTTAATTATTCGCCTTCAGTGCCTTCTCCGTTCTCCCATGTCTCGGTCTAACCTGGTGAATAACGCTGGTGTTCTTCGCTTTCTCATTCTATCTACCATTTCGACCAACACAGGAGTCCACCCTCGCTCTCGCACCCTTTAACCTCATCGACCCTCAGCTGCGGGACCGAGGTTTCTACTTTCACAGGAGTCTCTTATATACTATGAACATTGGAGCGGAGCGATCTCAGCGTTTATTGCGCTCAACATTTGTATCGCAGGCCATGGCTTTGAGTCCACTTGGGACTTGCATCTGCGGTGATAACTGATAGCTGGTTCGCTTGCTCTTCGACTGGCTCGTTGACTCTGCTATATTATAATAGCTACATGTGTACGTGTGTTTATATACGAGCTCTGTAGGAACTAGCACCATGTTTCGAAACATTCGAGCTTCGATAACCGTGTCACACGCGAGCACCTAACAACATCAACGCCATAGACGCCAGCAAACTTCTGCTCTCTCTCTCTGCTCCCTTTGCCACATGGTTAAAAGTTTAATCCTTCAATGTATAACGTCCGCGCCTGTGCGCCATTCCCCTCGCTCAGAATTTCGCTGGCCCTCATCCCCGTATCACTTATCGCGAAAAGGAATCGAGTGTAGGGTGTCAGCCAAGCACTCGAGTTCTTCACTGTGCATGCATACCCAGAGTTGAGTGTTTATGTCTATGTACCTATACAATGAAATGGTCTCGAGGTGTTTGAAATTGGAGACAAGTGTATGAGACTCGGTAAGCTTGAAGATTTTATTAAACGCACACTTTGCCGAAGACTTGTGTTTTTCTCTTTTCTTATCTGCCGGATTAAACTTTAAACGAAGCATCGATCGAGACGTATATAATCGTGTAAAACGGCAATATATCGCAAGTAACACGTTGTAGGACTATTTTATAATCTTTACTTGTTAAGCAGTTGATAAGAAATTAAGCACGAGTTTCTTTTCCTTTCATTGCCGTCCACTGTTGAATGAGGAAATTGCACTGAATCTTTGAATCCCTGGAGAAATCTTAGAGTTTTCGTCTGTGGCTAGGAAACGACGAGGCGTTGGTCCCGTTTCGCATGGCTCGGTTGAGGTCGGTAGTTCGCACTCTGGATTGAATTTACTGTGTATGGAGAAATCCGTACGGGAGATAAACTTGGGCAATGCACTAGGGTGGGTACTCCGGTAGCTATATCCCCAACGAGAGGAAAGTTAAATACCGATGCGCGCGATGGTAGAACTCGGCAATTAGCCACAAATCAGGACGCAGAAAGTGTCCTCATCCTCAACCACTTTTCATACTGTGTCTAGCTCGTGTAATTGCAATACGACGGGACGACTCCTACCACACTTATCCTCCAAGTTTCAGTTTGTCTCCTTCGGTCCCGAGTGTTGAGATACATGAATAGACAGACACGTGGAAAGGCAGAATGATGAAACGCTTATTCGCTGACTGGAAGTTGAGCTACTACTTCAGTGAAGAGGACGAAGAGGAAACGGATAAGTATAGAACTATGACTGGTACCAGTTTATAATTATACCAGTAGAAGGTGAGCTTGCTTTTTACGTTCGATTCTCTGGAAACTTTGAAACGGATATAGCAGGTCTCGTATGAACATAATTACTCCCACTATGACAGCGAGAGGAGTTTGATTTTTAAAGGACAGTTTGGTCTTGAAAAATGCAAGGATACGTACTTGAGTCAGCTTTCAGAATAATCTAGAATGTATCCTTAACTTGGTTTTACATACCAATGCATTCTCCACAGGAAATTCTTGGAAATTAAATCCCAACCCACCTCAAATCACATGTTCCTTATTAACCAATTATGGTGAGCTATTTCCAAATAATCATCGGGAGTTATTTACAAATAATCATACACGAGTAGCAACAGCTTACCCTATATGCACGCGTAATATAATTGAAGCTATTACGTGATGATTAGTGACTTATGATCGCCAGTCACGTGATGATCATCTGGATCATGTCATTAGACCCTTCCTTGATTAGCAAACCTAGTTTGCTGATCATAGGGTGGTAGTTATAACCAGCAAATTATGGTTATTGATCTCTATTTTCTATCAATTAGGGGCCCTCATCCGGACGTGCATATTTTGTAGAGGGCTTTTTTTGTCTCGAAGAAATTTCATTCGAAGACAAAGATTAGTTAAGATATAGCCGAAGTCCATTGAGTCTGACTACCTTGTGTCATTGTAACAACGAGCAAGGTATATCTAATCCACCGAGGGAGCTCAGTTGGTAGGAAAAGTTTGTCAAGTTTTCCCCGAGCTCTTGAGTGTCCATTAGCTCAAATTATCCATTAATAATTTCGTTTCCCAGAACATCCTTTAGCCCCAACGGCTCCGTGAGGGATGCTCCAAACGCAGATGGATATTTGGTACAATTTCTCGAAAAGTCTGACCCAGTTCCCGCTGTTCGGTCCAACTTTTGCTCGTTCACGGAGATCGGAGAGCCAAAAAAACCCGGGAAAATGAAACGGAGCTGTTATTGTGGTATAGCTAAGACAGAAGAGAAAGGTGAGTTGCCTCGAACGTCGACGCAATCTTCGGAGTCTTGAGTGGAAAGAAGTAATACCTCAAGATAGGATGTATGCCTCCAACCCCACCGAAACGTTACAATATGGTATATTTATGCCCTTGCTTGGGCACTCTTTGTGCGGGGACTCGAGTGTGATCGCAAGTAAAGCGCGATAGCATGAGTGGCATATGAGATTGCATAATGTAAAGGTACACGTGCACTTATACATATGAATGATACGTGTTGGTGGTTGCTATGATGATCGTGGAAGTCATATCTATGTACGTAAAGTTAGAGAGGTCTGTGTTTACGTTTCACGAGAGGGTGTGTTGCGGAGAGAACGGACGAGGCCATCCACGGGAGCACCTGGTAGGGATTTGCATGGGACAATATCTCGTCTGATTTATCCCTCCGGCTCGACGCGGGCAGCACCAGGATAGAGCGCATGCTGGTTTAACCGAGCATGGTAGTAGCCATGGCGAGACCCACTGCTTATTCTTCGTCTTCTTCGCTCGCTCTGGGCAACGTAAGGAGAGAATAAGACAGACATATCTGAAGGATTTATTCGTTCAGCGCTTTTCTCCTGTTCCTTCCTCCACCGGCCTTGCATAGAAAAATAAGAAGGATATAAGGGTCGGTTGATGGCTTCGGGGCTACAACGACTCACGGTCTTCAACCCCAGGCAAGATGTGTTCCAGAAACGAGATGGAAGCTTACGTATCCTTAGTTCTCCTGTTCCACTCTCAACCATTATTACAATGGAACCTGAACCCAAACCTTACAATTCCTCTATAAGAAATACATTTAAGGCCACGCCTGGTCAACACTTTTCCGATGTTATGATTGGCTGTCACGTTCGGTGGCCTTCTATGACCACCAAAGATTTACTCTTGACGTCCAATATATCAATAAACTCACTGGTTCGACAAAACACAACAACCGTGCCTTTCACGACCCTCCCTTAGAAGAATTTAACTCAGCTGATTCAGTCTCCTATACGATCTTTGTGCTCGGGATATTTGTGTCCTTCGCCGATTTGGCTTACATCGGTATCCTTGAGACTTTCCTAACATCCGGACTCTATTTTTGATGGAGGACACTCGTCGTCGCCTTATCATCTGGTAGTGGAGACAAGTTTTTGTGAAGGGTAGAAGGATTTTCCACTAGGATATTATCCTACCACGAGAGATATTCCAATGTTCATACACATAGGTCCCATGTATATGAATTTTTATCCTGCACACATCCACACCCGTATATCTATCGGATCTTGGAGCGAGTCACCGTGGAGCTAATCTGATTGCGAAAAGCCCCAGGCGGGCGAGAGCGACAGAACCTCGCTTGCTCGGGTGTCGTTTCACTCGGGCACTTCTTCACGTGAATCTAGGTCAAACTGAGCGTTCCGTTTCAGCTATGAGAGCACGCCTTAGCTCTGGATACGTATCAAATTACTCGAAATATACTTCTTCTCTCCATCGTCATCCTCGTTTCCCAGCACACATATAGACTCTCCAATTCACCGATAACTCTGCATGATACATTCAAGTGCGATACACCTTTTTCTTTTCTTCCAGCAGCTCGCAATTCATAATCTTGCAGCTTTGCATCTTCGAAGTATATGATTTACTCTACGCGGAACACCTTTTCTCATTCCTGAGAAAAGGATTAGTTTCCATCCAATTTGACAACTATTACAGGCTTCTATGATCACTGGATTCAGGATGAGAGTAAAAATATCTAGAATCCAATATGGTGGATCAAACACCGTAAAATTTGGAGTTTTCCACTCAATTCGGTACTCAGGGCTTCTTGGATTGGAGTAAGGTTAATATTACGGTCCAATATACGTCTTCGCTAGAATTGAAATTTTCGTAAAATGGCACGACTCCAGAAGATTAAATCCCTGGTAATTTGAGATGTCACCAGAGTTAATCTGCACTTTTTCGATCATTCCCTGTCTCCGAGTGTCTCAATTATTCAGTAGACGTAGTGCATTATCGAAACGACGGAGTTGCACACAACCTTGGATTCCGGATGATATCGGTCTTGGACTTGATGGATCAGGCTCGGGGTGGATGGTCCAATCAAGAGTCCGAGGTTAGGGAGGTCAATTTCTTTTATAGCGGAACGATTGGACGAGAATTGGAGAGGCGAACTTTTCATGTCTAATGACAGGGACGAGGTAGAAAAGGGCAAAGAGCAAGGGAGAAGGAAGAAAAGTGACGCGAGTAATCGCTCGGTGAACGAGGTTTAAGGGGCCAAGAGAGAGAGAAAGAGAGAGGGGGGGGGGGTGAAGAGGGCGAGTCCTGAAATAAGGAGAAACGAACGAACGTACAAAACTACGAGGGAAAAGACACGAAACCTACCGTTGAGTACGTGGACCAGGACACTGGCGGATTCTGCGGTCGATGGGGCGCAGGTGTAATTGCCAGAATCGGCCGGCAATGCTCGTGAAATCAACAAACGCGATGTCCTCGTCTGCTTCTCCGTAACTACACTTATTCCTCCCCGTTGACTGTAGTTTATCACGTGCTCACCTCTGTACCTTTAATGGGCAATGAGAAGGGAAGAAGAAATTATAAATCTTACAACGGTTTTCATGCTGCAAGGATGAGAGAATATTTGCGATGAGGCAGGCTCATCTTAAAATGGACTTGCAACATTTATTGAACGTTTCTTTTTTTTTTTTTTTTTTTTTTTTTGCAATTCAGACAAGGGCTGGTGCAATCATTTAGGCTTATATTGGATGAATATAATTTAACTCACCAATAGATAAAGGACGGTGGTTCGGGAGTCTGAAGTACGATGCACGTCAGGTTTATATCACTTCCGCTCTTGATGTGAAGCTCGGTATTCCCGACTATTTTGGCTTTCGATACTGTATCAGAAATTTTACAATGATTTATTTTCGTAAAAAAATTTACAATTGAGCCGAAATAGAAGAGCTTAGAAACATCCAGAAATTTTTCTCAATTCGAATGACCTTTTTATTTCTGGCAAGCCATATCCGATACCTTATTTCGAATTTTGAAACATTTTTGGTTTCCAGTGAAGCAGTACCATTTTCAATTGTCATTGAAAAACGTGAAAAAAAATTCAACGAACCTACGACACTGAGATTGTAGGCTTGGCTAATTTTTGGTTCTGTCGAGACCTGACACTCGTACGTCCCACTGTCCCGAACTTGTGGTGAACTTATTTTCAATGTCCATTCGTCGCTCCCGTCACTGTGAAGGGACTGAAATCTCTGATCATTCGTGTACGTTAGAATTCCCACTGTGAGAATATGCAAATCCCTCTTTCTTATCCACGATACCTGAAAGGAAGAAAAAAACAAACAATTCGATGTTACCTCATGATCCCAGAAGGAAGTGGTTCACTGGCGAACATATAGGTCAAGGAAACCGACGAATTGGTTCGTTAAAAATGAAACCGGTTGAGTTCCATTCTACACAAGTGAAAATAAGTTATTCGTCGCTTAACACGCATTTTTTTCTCCAACAATAAGATCATTCTTCGTCATCAATATCCTGCAGTAGATGTGAAAATCTCAAAATTCACAGCTGTGCTCAGAGTGCTCGGGCGATCAGTGATAAAGGCGATTCAAAGTGGTAGAAAAAAATGTAATAACAATAGAAGAACCGCAGATGTCGCATGATTTTTCAGTTTGCCAGAGAGGGAGGCACAGTAGAATGGTTTACGTGTGCATTGGTGGATCAAACGATGTAAAAAAACAGTGGGTGAATAAATTCGAGGTATAAGCGGAGAGCGTGCGGAGAATGGTCGAATGAGGATGTAGGTAACGAGAGACCGCTGGCTTCCAAAAAAAAAAAACAAAAACAAAAACAAAAACAAAAAAAATTCAGAGAAAGGGAGAAAAAGAGAACCTGGAGTGCGGTGATTGTATCATCAATACGCGTCCTGATTTTTAAAATCTTTTTTTTTTTTTTTTTATTACAAACAAACGTCGATGCGGGATTGGCGAAACGCGAGCTACGTGTGGTCACACTAAAACTTTTGGCTTCCGCTATTTTCACTATTTTCCCCTATCTCTCGATAGATCCAACCGCATATATGTGTGTCTGCGGGTATGAAAATCGTGTGTCATGTATGCGCACGTGAGGGAGGTACGACAAAATCCCCGAATGCCGGGGGAGACATTGATTTTACAGGAAAATATAAACCGCGTGCGACCGTGTGGATAGCGAGGATAGGTATGCGTATACATTGCGGGACGTGGAAGTTTGATTTATCGTACGATTACGATCGGTGATTAGAATGGTACGGGGATTCGTATGGCGTGTATGCTTGTGTCAAAACGGAGAGAGCGCACACAGGGACGGATAGCTTAACCGGCATTCAACAGAGGGTGCCGTCAGAAGCATCAGACCGGTATAGCACCGGCTGTTTGATGCATGAGCTTGCCAGATAACGTGTATAATGTTATTATTCAGTGCGAGGCCACGCACGTCTACCATTCACACACAGGCATCTATACCAAGTGCGACGATACTGCTATATCTATATATATACTAATGTATGTGTATATGAGGAATAAATAGTGGCATGTTCAACGTCGAGCGTCGATGCATACGAGGACACAAACGAAAATAATATATCCAGGCATTATCATCGAATTAATATATTATTCTAGATGAGTCTGAATTTTCGTTGGAGACGAAATGTGGAGATGGTTGAAGTATTAACGAGACTTGACACAATGTATATTTATCGCTGCTAAGCAACGGAAATTAGATCGTAAGGTAAGTGGGTTGGGCACGCACTCATAAGCGTTGGCCGCGTCGATTCACTGACGAGAAGCGCTCGGGGCGCTCGCCACCTTACGATCGCGAGGCAAACTGTGACCTAGTGAGCGATCGGGCACTCTCAATGAAAGATTAATGAATGTGTCAACTGAGAGCTGTGAAGTATCCTGGATACGGCGTATACGCCGAGACAAAACAAAATTAGGTATGGATGAAAATTGAACGTGGACGTGTGATACCTGTTCTGTATCAGGCACAAGAAATCACGAAATTGAACGAATCACAGAAAGTAATTCAATCCTTCATGAGGAAGCTGCATGACACGTGAATAATCGAGTTTGACAGGATATAAATAGGAGGACTGGTCACGTAAAAAAAAAAAAGTAAAGCTGAGAGAGCAATATTTCTATCGATAATTGCTCGTTGAATGCATAATTAAGGGACATATAAAGGGAGGTAATTTATTTCTGATTGCGACGGGAAATCGTTATGCGAACCGCCTGTCGATATACATGTATAAATGAATATCTGTCCCTTGCGGTATAACCGGGAAATGTATTTGCATCTTGCCTCCCATGGTAACCATGTTGAGCGGGAAAACACTTGAGTGCTTGATGATTGATGAATCGGCATCAATCCATGAAGCTTCGTATTAACGCTTGGTTTATTTTCTTGTTCGTCCGTAAAGTGGAGCAATATTTTTTTTCGCTACACAGGGGAACGGTATAGCGTGCTCAGATGGGAGAGGAAAGGGCAAAAAAAAATAACGTTCGTTGTATGAGTCAAAGATGAAAAAAAAAAAAAAACAATCAATGGTAAATCTGTTTCTTGGAAACAATTGGCAGGATAAATTTTATACGATCCAAATATATAATTGCGCAGAAAAAAATTAAGAAAGCTCCCAGCATTAACTCTGAATTGTCAACGAAACGATAGCTCATGCTTCGTGTGTTCGGTGCAAAGCTGTAAACGATATCAACCATCGCGAATCGTCCTGAATCGTATTTTTTTTTTTTTTTTTTTTTTTTTTTTTTTTTTTTTTTTCGTACAAGTAACATAAACATGGGCTTTCATAAAACTCTTCAGGCGACGTTTACAAGAGAAACGATAAAATTTCATCAAAATTGCTGGTTGTAGGGTTTCGTCCGTATGCAGGGCTCGGTTACAGACCAATAAATATTATCCTCAGAGGACATAAAATATGTATAAGGACATGGGAGCTATGGAGATGGAAGGAAAAGAGGGTTTTACAATTACTAATGTATACGGAATCAGGGCTAATATTGGTGTGTGAAAAACAAGTTGAAGAATGAACAGGATAGAGAAAGTTATTACCGGAGGTAACGATCACGTGCACCGGTGAGAATGAGACGAGGATTATAATAACTCCTCATGTGTACATAAATACACACTACACACATATATATATATATATATATATATATATATATGTATATATGACACGTATGAAAAAAAAAACTTACAGCACGATCGCCAAGATTTCGAACTCTGCAATGCAGGTAAGCCGATTGACCGACCGTCGTCGTGGTTTCTCGCTTAGTCGTGTTGTCGAAGTACGGCTGGCTGAACGGTTGCTCCCAGTACGAAGATTGATGATGCTCCACGACCGAACCGCCTCCTCCGCTCTTCGCAACGCACTCTGTTCCAACAGATACAAATGAGAACGGTGCTTTATAGAATTGTCCATCCTTCGACACACATTTCGATATATATGCATATATATATATATGTACACATTGGTTTATGGGAACAGAGATGGATTTACCACATGCCCATTAACGACTCTTCAATCTCCAAGCCGTCGCACCCTAACGACAATTATATTCACGATGATCTCTCGTATTCCTGCGACTGCATTGCGAAAAAAAAATTGTGAACAGTTTGTTTGTTCTTGGAACACGCACGAGTGAACGTGCGATCACGTAGGGATCATTTAAGAATAAGTATTCAAGATCAAGATGAAGTCGTACGAGCCAACTTTTACGGGGCTAATAATGTCAGGACGTTGATACGAAGGGTCTCTGAGAGATTGATCATTCGATGGAGTCAATTTTTAAGTTATGGCTGACAATGGAGAAAGTTTTCAAAGTTCCTGCCCCATTGATTCCTATTTATTGAAAGTAAAAAGACTCTATAGCCATAGACGCGGATTACTCCGTTCATGGATGATGCTAGCGCTCGATACAGGGGTCGAGAGCTTGAAAAGCCCAGAGATTACCAGCGTTATAAAATTGAATGGCAACGAGAATAGAGTCTTTTGTAGTCTGCTATACTATTAGACTTCTCCGGCGCCTTTCGGCTGGGCAATCAAGATTGAAATTTAAGAGTTTGTCTCTCTCTCTCTCTCTCTCTCTCTCTCTCTCTCTCTTTTAACAAAATGGACTCGTGAACATTTAGGAGTATAGATTATTCTATGCCTCGAATAAGCTCGTTGAACCAATCCCAGCCGAATCCTTCGCGTTGATCTTGTGCAGAGACTGAACACATACGTTCGGGATAACTTACAGGCGTTGATGCTCGAAGACGGTGTCGTTTTACGGCTGCTCGGTTGGGTCGATGATGATTCAAGTATAGAGATATTTCACGTGATGTAGACAAGATGGCGCGAAGTAAAAGCTTTCACGTTCTTTGGTGTTAGCACCGAGGGTGGCTTAGTTATCGGGATCGACCGATCACTAGGGGGAGTTGATGTTGATACAGAGAGAGAGAGAGAGAGAGAGGAAAGAGAGAGAGAGAGAGAGGGAGGGAGGGAGAAAGAGTAAGGTTGAAAAGTTGACGGATCTTTTGGACTTTTGCTTTTATGTGGTCGATCTGATGCACTATGTGAACTCAATGGCTAACTTTACTGACCACAACGTAAGATAGAGAGAGTAAGCGAGAAAGAGAGAGAGAGAGAGAGAGAGAAAGAGGATAGCGAACGATTCATTCCAACGATAACAACAATTCGCGTGAGGCCTTTCGCACGTTTCACATCCCACAAAACACACGACAAATGGATAAGAATGTAACACAAAAAAGTAAAATAAAACGGACGTATGCGAGCAATGGTAACGTTGGAATTTCCCCTTCTAGAATATGCAAGCTTCTGTCACAAACTTCACGAACAGGGTGGTTAATGACCTGTCATCTTTTTGCAATAATAAATCGGTGAAATCGTCATTCAACCCACCTACGTATAATAGCAGTCCTTTATTTATATATATATATGTATATAATTTCCAGTAGGAAGTGAGGGACACCTGGAAAACAGGGAATAAAAAAAATGTAAACTGACGCATGTTGTGAAGCGCCAGTAATATTTTTACAATGTTAACGTGTGTTATTGTTATAAAGTTTATTGATGGTGCGATTTACCAGAATCAGATCCATCGGTAGGAAGCAAAGTAGTGAGAACGGTTACAAAAAAAGGATGGGCAAGAGAGAGAAAACGAGAGAGAGAAAAAGAGAGAGAGAGGGAGGGAGAAAGAGAGAGAAAGAATACTTGTCCTCCGGGGGTTAAATTCAAGTAACGTTGAGTCACGTTCGTTTGACATTGACAAATGCTTCGAGTTTGATCGATGCCCGAATATAGAAGGAAAAAAACTTGTGTACACACGGAGATTGCAGAAGAGGGAGAGAAAAGGCCTCGAGAAGCTCTTGAGGCGAGAACACGGCAAGGAGAGAAACGAGAGTACATGCTACCGAGGTAATTTCACGGTTACCCGACATTGAGAAGCAAGCTCAAGCAGAGACATACACGAGATAAAACGTAAATACACCAGTAGCAATATATGGTTGGTGACTTCCCGATTCGATTCGTTTTCCTCAAAAGACATTCATATGCCTAAAAATATATACATATATAGATGTATAAATAAATTAATGTATGTGTATGTGTGTGCGTGAAGAATAAAATGCTAAATATTCGCGATGGAATATAAATGTGTAATATCGTTCTACCTTGGAGCGTTGCGATTATTCACGTATGATATTGTCTATTCAACCGGATAAAATGCAAAAATAATACATTTTATGTGCCACCTGGGTAAGGATTGACCGTGCCTTCGTTATTCCGTATCATAGCATGGGGTTATCCAGAGCCGCAGGTAATTTAGGTCATTTATTTTAAGAGAGAATTTTACCCCCGTATCAGTATAGTCGAAGGATTTTTTTTATTTTTTTCAACCAGTGACACAGGGATGAGATTAATTGGTGAGGAAAAGAAAAATATTTTTAGACCCTGGCGAGAAGTCGATAAGATATTGATAATTGTTATGATCTTAGTATCGGAATTTATAAATAATTGTACTTGCGTAAGTCAATTTTCTATGTTGTTATAAAAAATTATGAAGCCGTATAGGAAATAAAATGGGTCGGTAATTAAAAATGTCAATTAAAAAATAACTCCTACAGGTATCACGTAGATATAATTTATAATTATATTTAAAAAATTTTAATTTACTATATCTGCGTTAAAATTATTTTCATGATTTATCATTATTACTATTATTATATCTGTGTTGGGCTACATTCTTTTGGCAGCTTCTGCGAGCTTTAATTGCCGTATAACGTAACGAGTTCGAACCGTTACGAGGTAATGAGGAATTTATTTCCCTTGCGTTTGATATGACGATACGTCAGATCGCGAGAGCAGTAATGAAAAACTAAAAATTCAAGGGGCAAAAAAAAAAATGAAAAATAAAATTATTCGTTGCGTGTATGTGATGCGAGCGAATTTCCTTCCAGCGTCTATCCCTTTTTTTATTCAACTTTTTTTTTCTCACTTTTCTTTCTCGGCTTCGAGTTTCCCCATTAAAAGCCGACCTGCATCACAAAATTACTCCGTCTCTCTAGTAAAAACGTCGAAAATATATTAAAGAGGAGACTGCGATGTGGAGAAACGAGCGCACGAACGAGACGAGAGAGTCCTCGCATTTTATAAACCTCGGGGCAAAATTTACAGAAGTTCGTCGACCTTTTTTTTGACCTCCTTGCTAGTTTTTCCGCGGTTACGTTGTTGCAGGACCGAGGTTGGTCCAGCACGAGATCGACTACATTTTTTTTTTTTTTTCTGGGGGACAGAGAAAAGCGTCAGGTGTTTGCCAACGTGAGCCCCGCGGCCATTGGGCCATCTCTGCGTGGCGTTAGATGGATATTCGCTGGGATTTGTCCAGTCTGCTCGCCTCGAGCCCTTTTCCCTTTCTTGTTGACATCTATACCTCTCTCTCTCTCTCTCTCTCTCTCTCTCTCTCTCTTTCTCTCGATCTCTCTCTCTTTCTCTCGATCTCTCTCTCTCTCTCTCTTTATGTCTCTCACCCTTCGTCCTTTTAATTTTTTTCATCAACTCTCGTGTACATCTCCAGCCGACCTAACACTCCTCAGGGTTCTCGCTAAGGCTTTTTTCCATAGGGTTCAACGTAGGGGTAGAAACCCCTTAAAACTTGGTTTCTGTACAATTCTTTTTTTTTTCAACTTCGAGCTCGGACAACGATTTTTCTTTGCTATTTTCTTTCCTTCGAGTTCGACTCAATGACGTATGAGATTTTTTTTCTTCTTCTTTTTCGTACGTGATTTCTGAAGCCCCACGTGAGTCTCTTGGTTCAAGCGGATTTAAAACTTTTTTTTTTTATCATCCTGGTCATTTTTCGTGCTTTGCGAACTCACTGGACTGTACACAAAGTTTCAATTGCCGAAGGAATTTTTTTTTTTGCATTTTCGAGCTCGTGAGAATTTTCCCGGAGGAATTTTCGTAGGGAAAATTTTTGCGGTGATACATCAGGGGCTTTCAATGAATATCGATTTTTTGATGCTGTTGTTGTTTAAACATCCGTCTTCTCAGGCAGGCATCTTTTTTCATACGTCAAATTCGTGAAGGTAATGGATTCGAGAAAGTGATGGTCTATCGGTTGTCAGACCATGTGAAAGGCTATGAGAACAGCCGGTCTCGTGGTCCAATAATGAACTACAAATATTTATCTTTCTGGTAGATCCCCCGAGAGGATATTTTCGCAGACGAAAATATCATTTGCTTAAGAAAACATTTTTTTTTTTTTTTACCAAAGAACTATCGATAAAGACAATTATTATTGAATTGAAATAATTTCAGAATCTTAATTGACGAGCTTTGTTAATTAACTCTTCAAACGGTATGAATAAAAAATATCGATTTTCAGCAAAAAATATTTTACATCCCTTCGGATCCTCCCTGAGGATATTTTTTTTTTCGACACGAAAAGAAAGAAATTTTTGTCTCAGGAGTTGGGGATTTAAAAATAAACCACACACCCTTCACAGTTGTACGAAACGAGACACGGATCATTTGTCCTTTATTTCGTATATAATTAGAGTCGTTCTTCATTATTATGTTAATCAATTTTTTCGAGGGTCTCGTGACGCTGATTTTTTTTTTTTTCTCGGGGAATCTCCCTTCGACAGTTCCGGAGGGCGAATCTCACTCCTTTCATTATATATTCCCTGTTTTTTTTTAGACCCCTGGTCTCAATGAGGAACGAATGAGAAAAAAGAACTTTTTAAAGTTCCTCGAGAATCACAACTTTCCTCGTTCTCCCTCCCTGTGATTCGTTGATTCAACAATACGGAGGGAATTCTTTTTTTTTTTTCGCAACGAAAGCATGACGTGCATTAACAGATGAGATTGGGGAGGGAAAGAACAAAATAAAAATTTGATGCTTCTTTCAACGAAGAGATATATGATCGAATGGAAGCTTGCAAAGTTCGAAAACGTGCGGAAATATTCCGTACGAGGCTCATTCTCTTGTGGACCACATGAAAAATAAAAAATTTCGACTACATGAGAGAGCACTAAAATGACGAGAAAAAAAAGATTTTAATCACGAGCCCATGTTCTTATGTATGCAGTTTCTTTTTAACAACTGGATGTGAAAACTTTGCGAAACTATTTTTATCAAGTATCCAGAATTTTTCGTCAATAAATTTCTCGTTACTTTACAGTCGTGGAGGGCTGCGAAAAATTATTAGGCCGTGAAACGAAGAATTTGCTTTCAGGATATGAAATACATATATGCGGATAAATACTGTGTGTGTGTGTGTGTGTGTGTAAGAGAGAAAGAGAGAGAGAGGAATGAGAATATTGAGTTTTTGCTCGTGACGAGAATTTCCATTAATATCGTTCGCGTGCATGACGAAGCAGCACGAGACGTGCTACGCGAGCAGTAACAAAATAGTATACGAGAGATATCTCAATTTCGTTCAAAATATATTTCCCGCTCAAGTTGCTAGCTTCGTTTGAGCTTGATATTTTTAATTTCGAAGGACAACGAAAATTCATTGATTCAACCTGAAAAAGTCCTTTTTTGATCTTCTCAATTGTTAACAAAAATTTTGTGGAGTTTTTCAAGTCACAGTACATATTTCAAGTCCCGTCAAGGCTGCAGGCTGCTCAAAATTTAAGAACAATTGCTCGTGCGGAAAGCATTGCCAAAGATGACAAAAAAACGCGAAGAATAGATGTCCATATTTTTTCACAATTTATTTGAATTATTATGGAACTTACTTTTGCGAGTAATTCGCCAACGTGTGCGAGAAAGATAACAAAAAGCATTGAAATCGTGGGGAAAAAAAAAAAAACATTCAGATCAGAAAAAACGATGCCCTCATTTGTTCTTTTTTTTTTTCAAGACACAGGATCCGTCTCCCCTGGAATAAGTGCTTAGTTTTCTCCAGACAATATTAACTCAAGCCTTCATCGTCGAGACGGTAGTCCGCCGTATTCGTCGTTTAATTTACTTTTTAAATTGGCAAAGTCAGCCACGATTCCCAACAGAGGAAATAAAACATTGCTTGGCGAGCCTCAATTCCGAGCCAACGTCCGAGTCTTCGTTGCTACAACCACGGTGCTATATCCGACAGATAAATATTGGACTCATACAGAGACGAGGCTGAGAGTAAGTAAGATCTTCAAAATGCCAACTATATCCTTCCGAGTCTCCTATTTATCTCGCTGGAAACAAAACTAAAGAGAACCTCTCCCGGCATGTACAATCCGTTCCATCCTATCCGGGACAATCATCCATCGCTCAATCCCTCTATATTCGCTCGAAGTAGAGAAAATCCCGGGCGGAGGTGGAAAGCGTTGGTGCAACGAATGAAAAAGTTTTACGAAAACTTTTCCAATTTCTCACGACGAAGCCGGATATCCGACGAGTACGGGACGTTTCGGTGCAATTAAATCTTTCTGCGCCAATGATGCCACTGGATTTGCTGATGCTCGATTTACTTTTCACCGCCTCCATAAGCCTATATACAAAATTTACAGGCCCATTACGTTTTCCATGCATATCCCATTTCTGGAGCCTCCCGGGCATTAACTTTACTCACTCCCGTCGATCAAATTGACTTTGTAAAATTTGCATTCATACACACTGTCTATTGGATATCACAATGTAACATCTCTTGAGTCATTTACTGCCATATTTCTAGCGCGATAATTCATGCAACAAGGCTGCAACCACGTGGACAACCACATTCATCGTACAGTGGTATGTATGTACCTCATCCCGATATGCTATGCTATTCCAATGTGTTTTCATCAATGGAAAACAAAAAAGATCCGTGTACTTCGAGACAACCCGGATGATAAATCACATTGCTGATATGCCCGGGGTCGTCCCGATTCCCGTCCGTCCGGAATGAAAAATACATGCTCGATGAAAAATAAAAGATAAGATGACAGGCGATGCCCTCTGCTACAATCCTCTATCTAGGAGCAATGGGGATAAAAGAGATCGTGGTAATATATATATATATATATATATATATATATATATATATACGTATGAATATCTAACTCGTGTAATATTCTCGTCTCCTGGCTCGTTCTATCACGCATATCACGAAGAGAGCCAACGGTTATGCCGCGTGGATGGAAAATGAAAGGGAAGCGAACTTTACCACTGGTTGGTGGTTACTGACGTAGAAGCCACGAGAGTAGATGCGAACTGAAATGAATTCTAGTAAGAACCAACGTATGCACATTGCAGTCCCACGTGGATACGCATCTATATTTTATAGTGTCGTAACGATATTACAGCAGTTTTAATTGTATTACTGTTGTTTATACTGAAAAATATCATTGCTCGCACTTATCAGACTTTGTCCACGAGACATATTTCTGTCAGTAGGATTGATATACAGGGTGTCCAATAGGAAGGTGTGAAAACTAATAAATTGGTATTTTGCAATAAATAAAGGAACCAGATCAGTGGAATTTTTTTTTAATAGAAGAGAGTTGTCATTTTTATTGTATGTCAATTTATTACAAAAAAACGATGTTTCCATAGAAAAAATTATATATTGAAGCAAATACTAAAAAAAAATGTCAAAATCAATGATAAATATTTTCAAAATGTGAGCCATTTGAATCACCACATTAGAATTTTCAAAAAATGACGTAGAATATTGTGCAACGACGATTTGCTTATTTTTAAAGCTTCAGCGGCTTTACGGATTGAAGACTGAGGATTTTGTTCAAAATAGTCTTTAACTGCTTTAATCGTTTCCTCTGTAGTTACCGAGGTGGAAGGGCCTGACAAATCTTTTCTACGGTCCTGTAATGTTCCGTACTCTTTAAAATTATCGATTACTCTGCAAACGGAAAAAAAAAAATAGTTACAATCTAAAAAATTTTGAAACATGAGATCTTTAGATCTGATTGTTCATAAACCTTGATATAAAAAATATTCAATTCTTACGTTCTAAGAGTAGTTTCGCTTCTGACTTTTTTACTTCCATACTTCGTACGAAAGCCTCTGAACGCTTCACTATAAATTTTCCCTCTTGAATAATAACATTCAATGAGAAAAACTTTTTCTTCGATAGTTAGCTCACTCATTTTTAAGAAGACTGTCCGCTTTCTACCACAGCTAGAATATAACTGACAGGTCTCAGGTACAAATTTCTGAAACGCAGGGTTCCTTACAATGTTAGAGAGGGAGGGGAGATTCGATTAGTTTTCACACATTCCTATTGGACACCCTGTAAATGCGTGTACTATTGTCGTTGTGCAATCCACTTAAAGCTTAGATCCTATCGAACCGTCATTTGTTTTATCATTCTGTGACTGCTCGTTAAAAGCCTAAGTATTACTATAGTTACATGTATATGAAGTAAAACGCCGTTTGATTTTTTTTTTTTTTTTTTTGAAAATACCTGGAGGGAATGAATATGCCAACCAGTGATGGAAAAACTCCGCGCGGCGTCATGGTCGAGGACGGGCAGCAGGGGTGTTTCTGCATGATAGTTATTCAAAAAAATTGTATATTTATCTGAATACATTCGAGTCCAAGGTCCAAATTAAATTGATCGAATAGTTTCGACAATAAAAAGTGTAAAATAAAACGGTATTTTCAGCTCAAAAAAATCAAATCCCCTCCCTTAAAACAATCAATGACTAGCAATTAATCAAAAAAGCGTGCATATTAGAAATTTGCACATTGCTTCCTCATTATTTTATCTCGCTCACAAAGATTCCTCTATGAAAAATAGGGTTTTCTAAGCTTGGCTTTCTCATGGAGTAAGCTTTGTGATCAAGATAAAATAATGAGGAAGCAATGTGAAAATTTCTAATTTGCATGCTATCTTTTCGAATTCTTTTCAATAATAATACAATAACAAAGACAAACCTTTCAACATTTGAATGAATAACCGTAATTTTTTTAAATTTTCAGAATTTTGTACAATCTGAATCCCTCAATCGATTCTTGCCGAATTCAATACCAACTGCGATTGTGACTGAAAGTCTATTTTTGCAAAAAAAAAATCTGTTTGCTCATGAGCCAAAAATTGCGGAAATTAGAGCTATTAGAGTCTTTTTTTTAAATTCAGAATTAAAAAAAATTTCATCCCCTCAAACGATTCTTGTCAATCTCAGTGCCATACGTCCTTGTCCCATAACCTATCCATGTACAAGCTTTTTGCTCGATCGCCAAACAATTTCCGAAGTAAGAGATATTACAGATATTTTTGGAAAATTTAACCCAACCTAATCCCTTGAGAAATTCTTGCCATATTCAATACCAACCATGCATGTGGTTAAATATATTTGTGTAAAAAAAAATTCGCTTGATATAGCTGCAAATTTACGAAAGTGAGAGTGACAACAGGCTTTTTCCATAAATTAATAATTGAATAAAATCCGAAACTGTTGAGCAATTTCGATCAAAATCAAATAAAACAACGGAGATTTTCCACGTACGTGCAAAATTTTAGCCTGATCGCTCGAGCCGTTTGTGAGCTATAAGTATTTAAATTTTTGCAAGACCAACACACGCACACGCACATATGTACAGACAGCCTTTCTAAATATGTTTTCTCGATGGTTTTACACATTATGAATACATTGGCCGCAAAAACTCGATTTTTTTTTTTTTAAGTGAAGCTTCCTCTACGAGGAAGCAAAAGTGAAACGGAAATTATGTTTTGTTACAATAATATATTTATTGAATTTGATCTTGAAACAGTAAAAAAAATTCTCGTATCCACGTGTAAAGTTATTGTGTTTCATCTTATTGTAACATTGTAAAATATACTTAAGAAAAAGCATAAAACTATAAGTTTGATGCAAGAATTTATCTTTCAACGTGTTGAAATGAGTTATGAAGGCGGTGATCGAGTCGAGTCAAGTCAAGAATATAATGACTATCTTCGTAAAGATGCTATGGAAGGCCTGCGTCTCAATTCTTATTACTGAACTTTATAATTTTGTCTCAATATGTGTTACCATCATAATCTACCAATTTAGTTCTGGGTTTTAAGACTGAACCTTTTTGGTTCACGATAACCACGAAAATGCCATTCTATTCGACTTTTCTCTTCCCCAAAAACTATATCATTCACAAAATCCCAAAATACAACCTTCATTTCAATACATCACCCATAATGAATTTAGCGAAATTATACTACTGTAATAAATTTTAATTTCAGAGGAAATGTCTAATTCGCTACATTATGATAATTATAATTTCCATTGAAATTAGTTGAGAGCTGTAGTTGATATACCAACATGGAGTTTATTTTACCTGTTCTGTAAACTTGAAAATTTGTAGTTAATTGGATTATAACCAGCACCCGTAGAATTACTTTGTTTATGATCGTAACGCATAAGTTATTTTCTTTATAATCTGGTACCCCAGAGATACGTGATTTATCATCAGCCTCTCTGAAGTGAATTGAATCTCACTAGGGGTGATCGATACGATGTATTAGACTAATCAGATTGCGCGATATAGTGGAGAGCGTCGTCCGGTTATATAAGGATTCAGGTGCGTCGGTTTGCTTGTGAGAAACGTTACCCCTGATCGCCATCTAGCGGCCAAACGGCGAACTACATCGAAATTGGTGAAACGTTGCACAGTCATGCATATACGTATCGAGGTTGACTTATTTAAGTTACAGTGTAATTGAGTAAATGGCAAAATTTAAGGTGTACATTATTCAGGAACGAGATAATTGAAAATAATGACCCATCCAACGAAGTATGCTCGACTGAATGGCATTTCAGTTCTGTGAATGATTGTCTACGCTCGCACGCACAATTAAATTGCACGAGAATTTAAAAGAATCCAGTCATTATGGTCGACCGAAGAAACAAACAAAAAAAAGGAATGAAAAACTAAACTCAATTTTGTGTCATAGTTGCCAAGCGCAGCCAAGGAAAGTCTAGTAAATTGACTTGGAACACTGGTGTTGCATGCACAAATTTCTGCTCACTGTAAAGTGGGGCTGCTCATCGATCCAGCCAAGTGGGAGCAACTCAACTCAACTCTCGGTCGTCCTCAAGCAAAAGCAGAGGAAGGGTTTGCAGGAGGAGGTAGATAATAACGATTCCGGGATTGGCGGACGTCATTACACTCCAGTAATTCACGCTTCACTAAATCCTCGATGATAAATAAGCACTGGTTCGAAGCTGTACACCAGAGGAGATATCCATATGAGTATCAATTATTATAACTGAGGGTTTTCAGAAAAGAGGATTGAGAATCGGATTTAGGGATGACGAGGTAATGATAAACAACTAAGGGTGGGATGAAATTTTTTAATTCATAGAACACAACTATTCGAATATTCACAAACAAACAATGATCTTGATTTGATATTTTTTTTTTGTATCTCAACTGCTGATATCAATATAAATCACCGCGAGATAAATTGACCTCTGGCCATAAATGTGGAAAATAACTAGCCGAAGTAAAGTTCAACTGAAAAATGTTAATTCACGAAGATGTTAAATCGGATCAGCAGATCTGGGACGATGGAATTTCGAAGAAAAGTTGTCATATCGACTGAAATGTATTCATCGGTATATGAGGGGCCGTCATATCGGTCGACATTCAAGCTTTATCGTAAAAAATAAGGATAATGCTGGGACCAATGAGGAATGAGAAATGAGGGATAATCCATAAGAGAGGCATGTGGTGCGCGGTGAATGTGGGACATAGCGTAATGAATGTATACCCATCCCCGCATCTATACCATATTCGAGGCCCTTCTCGTATGCTCAGGAAAGGGGAGCAACGTTTGAGTATTGAGAGGGCGTGTTACGTGGTATCGGATATTCCTGCATCCCTTGAGTCACGACCTACGACAATCGATATAACGTCGAAAATATTGCTTCCAATAACGTGAAATTTTTATTCCACCCTTACGTTTCCATCCGACCATTCTCTTTTCTACCGCTCTCTCCCTCCCTTGCCCCGGCTATTCCGAGACCTTCCTTCATATACACATATATGCGAATTTTCATGAACGAACTTTTTATCTCCCGGATAAAAGCGACCGTTGTGGTTCGAGTTTGGAGTCCGGTATCTTTACGAATTTCCGACGATTTACTTCTGCATCCATTGACAAGAGTTTCACACAGAAATATTACCACCTAAAGGTACGGAGTGTATTATTAAAAAGAAAAATTAACAATTTTGTAACCTTCGCGTTGGAGCCCGCGGAGAAATTTCGATATTCTGACATTCATTTGTCACTGTGAATGGAATAATAATATAATCGGAGAAAAGTCTCGGATGTTTGCAGTGACGAGGCTTCTTTTTGTTTTTCATTCAAAATAATAATGATTATAAAAACATATGAGCCTAGTCCTTGACTCTGTGAGAATCTGTTTGACGAGAACGATATAGACGGGACAGTTTTCATATAAAAAAATTCAACCCTAGGAATATCGTGGATATTCATACGAACGTCAAAAGCAAAAAAAAATTAAAAAAAATCAAACTGATTTGTTCTCCTGCCTGACTGAATGGCTGCTCGTCACCTGGTATACGTACGTTATAAAAGTGTCAACTGGATATTCAGTTTTTTCCGACAGATTTTTCCTCTTTATTCGTGATGTGGTACGCAGAAACGAGAGGAAACCTCACGTTATGATATCAATATCACAGATAAACTCGTACATTCGCCTAAAAATGGGAGATGAAAAACAAATGACAAATAAAATAACGTGACTTCGTAAATCGACAGTTGAGAGAGAGTGAGAGAGCATGTATGACGATTTTTCGTTTTGTTTCGTATCCAATCATTGATCGCGTATGTAAATATACATTGCGCAAAAAAAAAATACTTGCTAATTTTAAATTTGCGCAGTTTTTGCGATTTCCTAGCTTATCCAAAAATTTGAGAGACAGAAAATATTGAACATTAACGTTTCAGTGCAAATATTTTTGTTGGAGGAAAACAAATGTTTTTCTTTCATTACGATTTGATTTCTCCAGGATCATTCACCCTAATGTCGTATCTTTCAACTTGCTGCGCGACAAAATGTCTACTTCGTGCTATGAGGTTGCAATAATTCATGAGAAACTGGGGTGGTTCGGGGGCAGTTTGCTTGGGGACATTCTCGAGAGTACCGAAGCACAACGAAAGCTTCCAACACCTTACACCTCATTCTCGAGTTCCCCTTTTCCCCCTGAGAAAGTGCTGACTCATGCTTGGTAGTTTCGTGGTTAGACTCTGGCTCGTTAGTTGGTCATGGTACAATATTCTCTGTGGGTAATTGTTGGCCCGGAGCCTTTATACCATCACCTTACAGTTGTTCCATCGTGGCTCTTCGAGTATTCTTCCTCAAATAGAGTTCATATATCCTTTAAAAGACCCTCTCAGTGCTCTCTATCTCCCCCCCTTCTCTTTCATGCTTCGCCATTTTCCACATTCTCACCAGCTCAATTCTGCAAATACCGGGTCACTTCGTGGCCATAAAGATTTTTTACCGTGTATCATGACGATTTTCGTTGACTTATCTCTCGTTTAACGGATCACCGAGTATATCTTCTAGATCCCGGGCCAAATTCACGGTCGCGAAAAAGTCCGCAGAATTCTGCACGATAAAATTTTATAAACCCACCCCCTCCCTGTGATTCAACCGTCCATATAAAATAAAGGGGCGATGATTCTTGCCCCGAATTCTCGTATAATGTTGGTGAGCTACGAGCGAGTGCGTCGGGAAAATACTTGTTTATTCAAAGAAAAGTCATGGGAGCGATATGACTGGATCATCTATATTTTTTTACTAAACCATTTGTTATCTTTACCATAAAGTTCGAATCAAATTGGGGACACGTTAAAGTAGATCTTGGAAACGTATTTTTACGCCTCCTGACTCAAAGACGCATCCAATTTCAAAAAACGAAAAAAGAAAATATCCTTATCGAATAATCTTCACTCAATTTTCTCTATCGCGGTGTCTCTCTCTCTTATTAATCTTGTCTCGATAAAGAAAAATAGTATAACACCCCTTCCCCTTCTTTCCTAATGCAGAGCTTGAAAAACCAGATTCATTATTAATTTCATTTTTCATATTACATTTTTTCACTTTCTTTCTCCATCTTTCGTGGCCCCCATAACTCTTCCTCTCTCTCTCTCTCTCTCTCTCTCTCTCTCTCTCTCTCTCTCTCTCTCTCTCTCGGCGTAGTGGACACGAGGGAAAGATTGGGCCGTCGTGATTTCACGAGATCTGTTTTAGTTGCTCGCGCGATCGCATAACGAGAGTCTTTCGTGTTCAGTCTCGACTAATGGTGCGAGACATGCGATTCGTGGTGAGATTAAACACTCTCGTTCTTGGCTATCATCGACTACGCGAGCCTATACGCTCGCTAAACCTAACACTCGAGGCTAAAAAGAACTCGAGTTTTCAGCCCCAGTTTCCCTGGGACAGATATATGATGGACTGAGGGTTGGCGCGTGTTACGACCACTTGCACCATTCAGCGATGACACGATTTCTCTTTCACAAATTCTTCTTTTCGCTGCACAAAAATTATGCGTCCTTAGAATACCTATCGATTCGAGCTTCATATGAGCAGGGCATCGCTAACCCCACCTCAAAAATAAAGCTCACGTAATTTTCTTGAGCCTCAGGATAAAAACAAAGAAAAAAAAAATCATCACTTGATGGGGTATTGATGCGTTTTTCGAGGATCCTTTTCACGAAAGTGCCGATACTCAACTCTCGAAAGCCCTTCATACTTTTCGATTCCACCTGGGTTAATTAGCCGGAGGTCTTCACAAAACTTTTTTCTGTCCCATATATATATGTTCACTATTCAATGGGGCTTGTGCATTGACACAACCAAAACTGATATAATTCTCCTTTCGTAGACAACTGAATGTCCCAACTTGTAAATCCTCGTTTAATCCTCGCGAAGAAAGTAAAATTACAAACAAGATTAAATTGTACAATCATTGGTGAGCATCGAGTAAATCGATCGTTAATTTCTCGCTGAGTTCTATCGTGAATCCGTTTTGTCGTTGCTTCCCGTCGTGCGTAAAGATGGTGCTGCCCGAGATAGCGTGAAAATTGCATCAGTCTAGAGAGGCTTGCGGCAAGGCTGAAGATGAAGGAAGAGAAGTGAAGATAGGATAAGAGCTGTGGAGCAGCACCGAGACATATTGAATGAGGAAAACCCGCGAAGATTGGGAAAAAGGAACGAGGATAATGGGGGGAGGGAGGGTTTGGGATTGCATTGAGAGCTAGGGGCTGCTAACCGTGAAGGACGAGAAGGTGGGAGAAGTTTCCCTAAACGCCGTGGTATTGCCCCAGCGGGGTGAAATTTCCATAGAGCCGATGCCGAGATTGATAGGAATGAGGAGAAGCGGGAACGACAAGCCAGCGTAAATTTCTCCTAAGGCCTTGGCAATTTCGTCGGTGCACAGGACGAAGAGTGAAAATGTGTGCAGCCGTTTAGAGATGAGAACCTTCACGGCCAAACGTTTGGTCAATTATATATAAGTTGCTCTGGATACGTGCGTGTCTTGCCAAAGCCATGAATATACGTACGAGAGACGAGGCCTGACGACGAATTCGAAAATGCAAACATGGCAGTCCTATTCACACCACTAAATTGGGTCAGAACTTGAAACTCTGTTTCCCTGATGATTTTCCGGTTAATCTTCCATCTTCGTCGTGCGTCACTCATTTCAAGTTTGTCCCGATCAAAGATCGTTCTCTTTTCATTTGAAGATCTAAACGCTCCAATGTTATCAACTGTTATGCTGTCAACCAATGTTTAGGCGGGTTTAACGAGGAGAAATTGCAGGCAAGTTAATGAATATCGTTCGGGAATACGTGGAATGGAATCGTACGGTGTAGCACAGGACAGCGTTGCTATGGATAACTCAATGCTTTACCCTGATCAATAAACCGAGTGCAGGAAGCGTTCTGGTATTACATGCATGAAGATCCGTACAGTGGTAGTCATAAATGCGATAGGTAGCAACATTCAAATGCTTACTCACGATGTTGACTCACTTGGATTATAGACGATGGTGTATACAAACAAAATCAACATGTATTCCACGTAGCCCCCAGAGAGGAGAGTGGGCAAATAACTCCTCGGATCTATAAGAGGGAATGTCCAACCACATTGCTTCTCTTGACGAATTTTATTACAAGATTTCCTCGTACAGACTGCTCTCGAAAAACTCTTATTTCCGCATTGCTACCTTTCTCTTTTTATAGGGGAAGCAATTGAAGTATTCGAAGAAGTGGTTGCGCGATTTTATCTCCAGTTTGAGCCAATCTACCATCTTGCCTCTCTCTCTCTCTCTCTCTCTTCCTCTGCCCCCTGGCCTCTTCTGACAACAACAATGGGTCGAGTGTTCTGTTTACATCGCAAGCTCAGTTTTCCCTTGAGGTTCTCCCACGGGAGTACATCATGTTTTCTACCAGCGATAACCCTCCCCCCGGTAACATCGGATGTCTTCACTATTGTCTCTTTTAATATGACTCTTTCTCTTTCCTATTCACTTCTGCCCTCGAGTTATCACTGGCTCCTACTAGTTGTCCCATTCACATCGATCTTTCCATCATTTCACTCGTAGCAAAAATCCTCATGCCTCTGGCTTTGATTCGCATCGTCAGACTTATATCGCAGAATCGCAAGAATCAAGTATTCACTGGCACTTTCCTGGCGGTAATTTCGTGATAAGGATTCCTTCGTCGTTTGGTCAACGGCTTGCCATATGAATCGATTTAAAAAGTGACCTTGCATGCGTGGAGTTTATACTTGTGTTTTGGAACATATCTTAATGGGCTTTTTCGGATTGGGGCTGTGCGTCATTGTAAGAGCCTCGTAGATAGAATATAAATTATAGACAAAGGGTGCGGTCGAACTATTATATTAATGGGTTGTTTTCTGCTCGTTATGCCACATATTCGTTGGATCGAACCTTCAAAGGTGATGAACCTATACTTCTCAGCAAAGGTCATCTTCAATGATCCTCTCTCACTCGAGTCTTACTCGACCCAAAGCTTTTATTCTTTTTATGCGAACCACCAATTAATGTTTCATCGAGGATGAAGAGCCTCAATAACGATCGTAGCCATAAAAGTCTGCCCAACTGGTTTTTGCGTCTAAAAAAAGACTCCTAACTACATTTAATGTGGAGAACAAGTTATAAGTAGCTTTTCAATTTCTCAACGGTTAAATGTCTCTCTCGAGAGTTCTGTCGTGCTCGTACCATCAGCCAAAGCATTTAAAAACTACAGAAAAAACTGTCAACCGAGTGTCTCGAAGGTGTTATTTCTTGCAGCTCCGCAAGAGGCAATTATTTACCCACCTGCTATAGTTGTTCTCGAAAATAGAACGAAACGTTTTTTTTCCCATCCAAAGAGTTCCATGTCCCAAAAGAGTTTACGTGTAACTTTCGAAATCTGCAAAGTCTCGAGCTAAAACTTGATGCGCTGCAAATAGTCATTCTCTCGATTTAGCAAATTTATTCGAGAAACGTCTGTGGGATTTTTTGCGACGAGAAGAATACGAATGCCAGAAGGAAATCTTGTCGGGATCTTGGGGAATAAATGTACAAAATCGCTAAAGTGGAACGAAGATGTGAAATAAGGCTCGGGAGAGGATAAGCGAAGGAATAAAGCAGGATAGCTCGATGCCTTGATGCTCTGTCGGGAGTAACGAAAAATAACGTTTTATCGTTCACTCGGAATGCAGAAATGATATCGTAACTGTCTGAGAGTAGGATCATATGCTAGCGCAAGTATACTTTCTGCCACGATGAGTCGATTGGATAAGAAAAACAGAACAGTGACTGTAAATACAACAGCGGTTGACATGAGGTATGTTGAATGGAACTTTAGATGAAGTTGGATCGTAAGAGAGACAAAATTATGTCGATCATTGTTCGCGATATCTTATATGGTCAAAATTGTGTGGGAGCCTTCCGCTTTCTCATTCCACCCCCACAACGCTTACAAGCGCAAGGGGTAATTTTTTAAGTAGGATTATAAAATTAAACCCAAATCTATCATGTCTACTGATGGCACTTAAAATAGTAACACTTATTCGAGCTCCATACTATACTCTCGAATTTCGTAAATATATATATCTCTAAAGGCTTATTCCACTGGAAAATGTGTTGAAGCTATTATGCGAATCAGCGTCAATGAAGCGAATAATTTTTTTCCACCTCGAGCTTATCGCAATGACGATCCCATTGATTCTATACGATAATGAATCTCGTATTATCGCTTCATTGTGGATAGCTAGAATAGTGCATTCGTCAGATCTGAAGAAGCGACGTATTCGGGAGGGGAAAGAAGAGGAGTGATCAACTTTCTCTCTTGCGAATGGTAATTCTCGCGAACGCCGAGAATACCGCTGTCTTGGCCCTCGTCCAATATGAATCCTCGACAAAAGATTCGTTCACGTGTAATATCGTGAGAAACACCTAGCGTTTTTCTCTACTTTGAAATTTTTTTTTTTATCTCGTTCTCTCGCTTTTCTATCGCTTCGAAAATCCCCTCAGTTTCTGTGTAACAGAAGGGGAAGCGTGGGAGAGTAATGGCGAGCGAGGAACTGTATAGACGAAAAAGATAATACAAAGGGAGGAAAATGGAAGAAAGCTCTCTTCTTTCACAGCCCCGTGATAGTCTTCGTGTTCAACTAGGGGCTACAAGCAGAGCGAGTTTTATTCCCGTATAATTTTCAATGCAGTATAAGAATGATATGTGTATATAGAGCATTGGTGAAGGCTAAACGTTCTTTGGTGCATCTCAGCGTCGAGCTGGAATTCTTTTCTGGTTCAGCCTTCGTCGGTTTAAATCCTCTCTCAGTATTCAGGAACATTTAAGGTCTCTCGTGCATATATATATGGAGTAATCCATACAGGGTGGAATGATTTTTTATTCTGCCAGTTACCCTGGAGAGGTTCATTAGTGAAAATGAAAAATAAAAATATATTGACGGATTTCGTTTGTTGTTTTATTTTATTCTCGGATTCATTCATCTTCAGATAAATAGCTCTTGGATATTTTCTCGGCTAAAAATCGTTTCACTTTGCGTGAAATTACCCCATGTGTATATATATAAGGTCCAAATGGCGTCGAACGATATATTTATATAGGTCCACGGTGAACTGGGAAAAATTGCTTGCTGGAAATTCACAACTCACCGGGTCCTTTTGTACTTGGAAAAAAAGCTGAGAGCAAAAATAGTAAAATATTTCGTATCGGTATTCCCGTGAAGCGATGCATGCACACGAAGAATCAAGATGACTGCAGGGCGCAGTCGTGCGAGTTCAGGAACTGAAAAATATACGGAAACCAACCAGGAGCACTCTCATGGCCAATATTTTCGTGTCCACTCGACTCTGGGGTGGCGAATAGAGCGGAAAAATGTAAAGCACATTTTCTCCCACGGTCTGACGCATATATACACATATGTCTTGATCCATACAAATATGTATTATATCCATATGTATATATTTGTCGACTGCGGTAGTTTTGCGAATTTCGTAGGCATTGATTTTTCGCTTTCCTCTTTCAGCATAAAATCATCTCCGGAGAGTCTTCAAAGGAAGTTTTAAAATTGGCACTTTTCTTCTTCATCATTCTTCCGCTTTCACAAACATCCCTTTTTTTCAAAATATTCTCCCGACCGAATTGATGAGAAAATAATTTTAGGGGCAATGCCTAGACTGCTGGAAAAAAAAAAAACATACAGAACTGAAACCAACGCCCATACAGCAAAATTGACCCCGGGATCGTCCTAATATAATCCGATCCCTATCCCGTTGGGACGAAACGTCTTAAGGATGTCCACGAGAGCTTTTAGTAAGACCTTATGCTACCTAAGATTAATATAAGATGGCTTGAGGGTGTCTTGTCATAACAGTGAGTAGAGACGAGCAAAGCGCGCTCTCGATAAGGCGTCTTGAAATGGGGAAACTAGGATATGCATATAACTTGATGAAATTCTATAAAAACATTCCAGTGTACTTCGTCCCATATGGCGTCCTTATCACATCCTATAGATATATCGACCAACAAATTTAATAGCATGTTCATTTCTCAATCGTTCTTTTGTCTGACTAGCACATCCCCTAAACGTTTCATAATTGTCCCCAAAGGTCACATAAGTAATTTAAATTTCTAATCTTGCTTTGTCTCGATACGACCAACTAAAATCATTTGGCACTGAAAGGTGCTGAGACCTCTCGGGGACATCGCACTGATATTTGGACTAGTATAGCAAACGTGTTGCATCACGCCTATATCCACATTTCATATACTTTGTTATAGGAGGCAGATGAAGAACGTCATCTTTAGCCCAAGAGAAAATTGTAAAATTTACATTTAAGCTTATGATACCTGTTAGCCTGATAAAATACAAATCAAGTGACTTTTCGAATTTTGGTCCGTCATTTTGAATTTATAATTTTTGAGTTAAAACTCGTACCTATAGCGATCTCGATAATATTCGAGTACCGAATTTCATCGAAAACAAGTAACTTTTTGCATTTCCGTCCCCCATATTCGATCCGCCATTTTGAATTTCTAAATTTTGACTCTAAATTCGTACCTAGCGACCTCGATGACATCCGAGTACCGAGTTTCATCCAACAAGTAAATTTTTGCATTTTGGTCCGCCATATTGGATCCACCATTTTGAATTTCTCAAGTTTGATTCTAAATTTGTAATTAACGACGTCGACAACCTCTGAGTATCGAGTTCTATCCAAATCAAATAACTTTTTGTAATTTAGTCCGCTATATTATGTTCTTCGCCATATTGAATTTCATAGTTTCGACTTCAGATTTGTAACAAAAATACCTTTGGATTAGTAAAGTAGGCATTGGGTAGGAAATTTTTAGGCAGGCAGTTCAAAT
The DNA here is from genome assembly GCA_963564615.1 of Rhorus exstirpatorius. NCBI lineage: Eukaryota > Metazoa > Arthropoda > Insecta > Hymenoptera > Ichneumonidae > Rhorus > Rhorus exstirpatorius. The sequence goes on along the minus strand of OY751314.1, from coordinate 34,761,379 downwards.
CGTAGCTCAGGCAGAAAATATGTAATTTGAGAAAACATTGACCTAGAACATTTTTATCATTCTTGTGATGCTGTTTCTGTTATCATATTGAATATATATTATGATTTTGTTCATGATAAATGTCATTAATCAATTAGTCGATCCGTATCCGGAAACACTCGATTCCAACGCCTGGTCTGGATAGTCAATGAGACGTCTGGAAGATCTATAAAGAATCTCGAGATATCGTAAGGACCTTCTTAAGACGTCAATGGGATTGTTCCATTGAGGTAAGAGTAGCGGACATTTAAGAGCCCAGAGGCATCTCATGAGACGATTCCAATACCATCGCAGGATAACTGTCGAGATGTCCCAATGATATACATTGGATATATTTTTGTTATCTGGGTGAATACGGAATACGAAATGACACTTTTTTTTATTGATAGAACTTTTTCTTTATGACTTCACATTTTTCCAGGAAGCTCATATCGTGCTGCACTTTATTCTCGCACGAGGCTAAGTCATGAAACGAACTGTGGACGCGTTTGAAACCCGGCTATATTCAAGTTTCATAAAGTCTCGAAACCTTGACTCTCACGTATACACACACAAACACACACACACACATACACATGTTTAACCCATCTACATCCAACTCTTTTCTTCGACATGTACAAAGTTGAGAAAGGTACACAGGTATATTTATATGGCATACGAGTTGGACGGAGAGACATATATATATATATATATATATATATATATATATATATTGCATAAATATTCTTGGCGATCTGGGAAAAATTGCAGACTGTTAGTTGTCGCGTGAGGTTCGCACGTTTTTTTTTCTTCTTTTTTTCCTTTTCCACTTCAAGACTCGCTCGAGTACTCCCGGGAGTTATATGGCACGAGAGGATCAGAATGGTATGCACAACAGTATATGCAAGAGGAGAGAAATGGTATGGAGTCGCGAGAAAACCAACCTCCCCATTGCGCTTTGGTTGGGAAAACTCGCGATGCGGAGTTAAGCCCCCTTATTCTCCCTCATACGGCGCAGTACTCTGGCACACTCGACGAGTTTTCCTCTCTCAACGAACACACACACACACACACACACACACTTGCACTCACAAACACACACACACACACGCACGCAAGACATTTTTCCGGAAGGTTGTTTTTTTTTTGTCAGGAAACATTCACACAACGTCTTTTCGTCTACATCTTGTTATATATATCGTTTCTTCTGGCCCTCTCGTAGTAACTCATGTGCGTCGATTCTAAAAGTCAGTGAGGAAGTTATATAGCACCTGTGCCAACTCCACCGGGTCCATATAAGGGCTCGGAAAAACTGTCGGTGGACTTTAGCGGTCTCTAAAATGTATACGCATCCTTGAATCCGATTATTGGCACAGCTAGACTCCATGCGAGTTCCTGTATATGTGTGTGTTTGTGTGTATGTGTGTATGTGTGTGTGTGTGTGGGGATTATTTTTCCAAGCTTCCACGACTTTTGAAATCTCCTTGACATCCTGTTTTTTTTTCATTCGTTAGTTTCTTCTCCCTTCTTGAATACTCATCGAAGGTGCTAGAGGGATGGATCTATTAGGTAATGTAAATAGCACAAGGGAGGATACAGAGGTGGGGGGGGGGGGTTATGGAACAAAAAATTTGAACGACAGCTATCTAAATGACAAGGAGCTTTATGAATAAATGTGGGTTTGTTAGTTCGAGCATGAGGCGAGTAGAGAAAATTTTTCGGATATTCGGCAAACTGGAATTGGAGAGCAACTTTCATTAAAACTGCAAAGGGTGGCAAAAAAAAGCTCGCGGAATTTTACATGTAAGTGCGGAGATGCGCGACGTTCAATTTACACGAGATGAGTGAAGGAAGCAATTCAGCACTCGCTGTTGGTAGAGAGCACCGATCAGAGATTCTGACTCGTTCCGTACTTTCTCTGCGAAATAACGATACGAGAGGAAATGATCCAAGGCACGATTTTTTCACAATCAAAAGTGAATCATTCGAGGCACGATTAATGTTTTTTACGACTCCAATGATGGAAAAAATTTATTTTCATATGGGGAGTAACATAATGAAAGTTATTAGTGAATTGAAATTTTTCGGTAACACAAAAAAAATAATTTCAAGGTCATTTGAAAATGAACTATTTGTAGAATTGATGAGAATAAGCATTAAAAATACATTCCTGTTGAAATAAAAATAATTTAATTTTTAAAAAAATAAAATGAAAAATTTTTTAAAAAATTTATTGAAGAAAATTCGATGGAATTCAATATTACCTCTGTGGTTTGTGAGCTTGAAAATACTGAAACGAAAAGAACTAACTGAGGAAAGAAAAGCAATTAAGGCCGAGAGAGAGAGAGAGAGAATGAATGAAAACTCGAACAATTTTTGCCATAGGTTTGGGTTGTTTTTCTCCATTGCACCTTCTTATTTTTCTCATGAGAAAACTCGCGTTTTTTTCTATGCTTTCACCTAGTACGAAGGAAGGTAGTATAATACACGTCCCACGTGTACCAGCAATCAGTTTCGTAATCGTTGTATTACGTACGTTGGTATACCGTTGATGGGATTCGAAGAGGGTTGCATATATATATAGTCGATATCCAGAAAATTCAAAGGTGAAGCGAAAACGTTCCAGCATCATGTTTTTTTATCCTCCAGTTAAGTGAAAATCGATCTTTATTACTTCATCACAGCGAGCTTTTTACGTCATTTTCTGCACCTCACCCTCGCGGTATCTTTTTCCCCACTCGTTTATATCTGCCCTTCTTGTCTTTCTCTTTCTGTCTCCTACTATCACACTCTTTTCTTCCCCTGGTATTTTATTTTTATTTTTATTTTACAACGGATCCGGTTGAAAAGTTTGATGAGGCGTGTCGTACTGAAATCTCTTTTTTTAGCACCCAAAATGGTTTTTCTTTAGACACATGGAGAAATTATTATCAATATTCTACGATAATTCATTCATTTAATATAATAATTAAATCGAATTAATTTTAATCAATTCAATGTATTCAATATATAAATTTAACTTATTCAAGTATGGAAAAAACTTCGGGCATGGATCATAAAGCGATATCGTCACACGATGTAATAAATTTTACGCCAAGTATCATTGAGTCGTAGTACGATGTGAATTGCCCAGCTTCCTGATTGATCACCATGCGAATTATTTGATCATTCAGGATGGAGATTGTACGCCAGATACAGTGCACATAGTGATTTGCATTTGTAAGTAGTGCCAGTGGCAACACAGCCTTTTCAATCCGTTCTAATGCCAGCTCGTGTATCCCAATATCCTGAAATTGTATGGTGCGAATAGCCAACGTACTTTAGACTTGTTACACGTGTCTACCGAGGCTGATGGAAAATCACTTTTGATTGATCCATCGTCAAATATACAGTGGTGGTCGATGTATGAAATAGAGCGAGAGAGAGAGAAAGAGTGAGAGAGCCTGGCGAGTATAATTGTAAACTTTATTGTTCGACGATCATTGTTTAATGTTTGAACACCGGTTCAATCATTGCTGATGATTTTCACCGTCCACAGTCGGTCAGGAAAATTGATGATCGAATACTGCTGTTCAACTCATCAAATTTAACTACATGTTGTCACGGACTTTATTCAGTCAGGGAAAAAAACTGTAAAGCTCCATTATTTTCCGAGTTTGAGTGATCATCGACTCAGAAAAAATATCATGAAATAATATTCATTTCCAACTCACTAAAAAAGTCTTTTGGATTAAAAAAAAAATTCCTTTGTTGATATGTTGCTTCAACGATGGGGAAATAATGGAGATAATGAGAAAGAGATGTATTTCACACATACATAAAATAGTTGGCATCACTATGTACCCGTGCTTTACCTCGATAACATAATAGACTGGTATATTGTATCCGACGCCTCTCTTCAACTGCATTCGATGAGAAGGGAAGATAGAGGCAAAGCCTTTTACGGGGACAAAGCGTTTTTCACGCTATTTCGTTTTGCCTCAATGCGGACAACCGAACACTACAGCCAGCTGAAATATAAAGCGCCAAAAAATTATATATATATATATATATATGTCTACATATGTTTGGCAGAAGTCCAAGTGGAGATCTTTTCGCGTCGAAGCTAGCGAAAATTTAACGACTATAGGTTACGAAAATACGATTATGCGGATGTATTCCGAGGTTTCGAAAAGGCAAAATCGAATTTCCCGTATTTTTTTCGCTCTCATATTCCAAGAGACCTAAAACACAGTGAAAAATTGAACAACGAGAGAAGAAAAATATTAAATTAATTCTGTTTTTGTAATTTAAAGAAGATAAAATATTTTTTAAATTTGTACATGATAAAAGTTCGAAATTTTGGATGTTCTGACTTCGCGATTGGGCATCATTGAGAATGAAAAAATTACGAAGGGATCGATAATATGGATGAAACCAACCCAAACCCACAAGAACCATACGTCAAACACCTTCCACACTTGAATACTTCACTTTGAAGGATTATAGTGAACAACTGGACTCGCTAAAATTGTGGAAATTATATTTCGAGTAACATAAAATGTTCCAACGATGAAATGAATCACTTTACTCCTCTCTTCCTCCCTCTCAACCATCTCCTAGCAGCCTCTCACTATTCCCTCTCGAACCCATCCGTTATCGCAGATTGCTGTTTCATCGGTTCGTAAGAGCGGCAATCTCGACCCGCCTTACACAATATACGTACACATATAAACACACACACACACACACACATATATATATATAACCCTTTGCATGTTGAGAGGAAGGTGTCGAGTCACCTGGAACAGGGTAGTAAAGGTATATATGTATAACAACGTTCCGTTCGCGCTATTTAAGTCCAAATGGTACCGAATTAAATCAACCGGTTTATCTCGGCCCATGGTCTCTCGTGCCACGGAGCATACGATAAATCGTGCAATTAATTAGTTCAGTAATTAGCTGCAATCAGATAGGCTACGAATTGAGGTGGTTGTAATTCTCAAGTTGGGGGTATGAGAGGAGTGAAAACGCACACGCGCTCACATGTATCCACATACAGGCAAGATTAGAAAGACAGCAGGGGCCAAAGAGGTACGAGAATTCTGAAGAGGGCACGATGTTGGCTGGGCCGCGGGGTGAGGGGGAGCTGTAAAGTGGGTGCGTGAGTCAAGAACATAAGTCGGTCCCTCTCCAGTCGACGGCTCACTGTCTCTCTTTTGCCTCAATGTGATGTGAGGGAAAAAAAAATTGCAATTACGTTTTCAGAGTGCAATGAAAAGTGGCAAGCTCGGGGGAAACGGATCTCATGTGCATGCTCAAAGGTCCTTTATGATCCAGAATACCATCATGATTTGGTTGGCGAACAAACGTTTTCCCCTCGGTGTATCATACGTATATACGCATACTTGATTACGCGAAAATTAAATCGAGAATCCTGCAAGTGGATTGTGAGCAAATCAACGAAGGAGCTGCGTGAACGTGTTCCCGGGAAGAGAAAGCCCTTGTGCGCTTCGAAATAAATCGAAGTTAACGGGACCAAAGGAAAGCCAACGGGAAATTATATCTATCTGTCTCTCTCTCTCCCTCTTTCTGTATACGTCCCCATACGAGTTACGTGCCAGCCCTAACTTTTACGAACATGCCAATTCAAATTTGCTTGTCATGGGTGGAAGGTTCTTCATCCCTTCGATCTTGTGTGGTAAGCTCACCTGGATTGAACTACGATCTCTACGACCTGGCTCAAGTTAAAAATTAAACTTTCTTCAAGTTTCACACCTCGTTGATCGTTATTCATTGATACATCTAGTTTTGATAGAAAACCCTTTGAAAGTGCCAACATTGATCAAAGAAAACTGCCCCCACGGGATGGAGCACCAAAAATTTTTTGAGATAGAGCAATGATGTACATTGGCACGGAGAAGGATCCAGGAATAATCGAGCCATGAAAATCCTGCCATTGAGACAAGAGTCATTCAGCCTCAACTGAGCTGAAAGTCACACTTGGTTGCGATGTGTATAACATCATCGGAAAGCAGGCTATCGCTTTATCCATAGCCCAACTGTTAGTGAGTCCTCTGGATCGTGAGCTAAAATTCCTCAGATTGGATCAATGAACACAAGAAAGAGCAAGGTTTTCAGCGTCACGTGATACAAGTGAAACTGTCAATATTCACGAACAAATTGTTCGACTAACGTTACGAAATACATATCCTGGAGAAGCTCCACAGTCGCGTCATCGTCGTGGAAGGTTCTCTTCGAGTGTTAAATTTCAAAGGCACGTACCAAAAGCTCACGAATGGACACGAATATTTTTCTTCGATCTGGTTGACTTTCACACGGCCCGCAGGAGGATTATTCGTCGGGTTGGCTACTTGGGGGAATCGACACGTGATGACAAAATCAACAGTGAGCCAGAAGCTCGGACAGTTATTTTCTATCCTTGCATCGCTATGGCTCCTGATCTCCCATCAGCCATATCCACTACCTCATCGAGTGCATGCTCGGGTGTTGTAGTGTTTCATGGCTCTGACCATTTTCTCGATGCGAAGGACGTTTCATGGTTTGCCCTGCCACTCTCTGCGATGGGTCTGTTAAGCTTGACTCTCAAGCGGAATCAGAATAGTGCAACGAAAGTAGAACGTCTAACCAGGGGCCAGAGTAGCTGTCACGACCTGGTGAGTTCAAAATATCCGTGGGTGAACCAGCACGGATCGTTCAATTTGCAGTAAAACTTCGCCACTACATGGACAGCCGTGCGTGTGCGCGCGCGCGCCCGTGTGTGTGTGTGCGTGTGTGTGCGCGCGCGCGCGTGTGTGTGTGTGTGTGTGTGTGTGTGTGTGTGTGTGTGTGTGTGTGTGTGTGTGTGTGTGTGTGTGTGCGCGTGTGTGTGTGTGTGTGTGTGTGTGTGTGTGTGTGTGTGTGTGTGTGTGTGTGTGTGTGTGTGTGTGTGTGTGTGTGTGTAAATGCACTTACGTCTGCTGGGACCGTACAGTTGCATCTGAAATAGACATTTGCGTACTAACTTTGCACCAAGTTATCACCAGTGTGAAAAAAGCCAAACGTAACGTAAACATGAAAATACAGACCTTTAGACCAGTCGGGAGAGCCCGCAAAAAAGGAAGCTAGAGTGACTTGTCATCTCGTTACAGCTAAGAAAGTATTCCGCAGTTACTCTAAAGTATACTGCCCTCTGTATATCGCGGTCTTGATAATCTAGATACACAGCTTGCTATGAGGTCGCTGTAAACTTTATATTTGTTACGAACTCTCCTGTGACAAAATTCCTCAATTTAAATACACATTTTTTTTCCAGCCCTAGTTTCATTTTTACGAGAATGTTTCAAAAATAATAAATCATTTTCTATCTGCCCAACATTCATTTGGCAAGTTTTACGGCTTTACATGGATCCATTTTATCCTGGCTATATATTTTTACTTCGTAAGCTGAATAGAAATTTTTAAGCGCAGGAGAGTGAACGATTGGCACATGGATAGAATAATTTGTGGATCAATCTTTCTGCGGTTTATTTATTCGAGCACACGATGTGGTATCGAAATAATTCAAAATTTAATCCACATTGCCAAATAGACCGTTGGAGAGGCTTGAACAGCCTATAATATTCTCCCAGTCAGTATGGTGAAGTCGAGGAAAAAAAGGAGGGGCGAGGGGGAGGAGGCTGGAATAGTAAAAACCGACGCGGCAGGCTAAACTAGAGACAGAACTATCCGGATGGTAGACCAACCGGTTGATAGAAGTGGAAAAACCGCACCATTTATTTCTTTGACGTTTGCTCAGTCGCTTTGACTAACGAAGCACGTTGAAGCGGCTCAGAGAGAGGCGTGTGTGCGTCTCTGCCACTATCCAGTTTCTCTCTGTACACCGCAGATACATACCGCATTACCATATCTCCGGTACAATTTTTTGCCCCCCCCCCCCCCTATCCCCCAAACGACCAAAGAGAACGAGTATTTGGGTTTTTTTTTGCTTCACTAAAAAAAAAAAGAACTCTGTTACTCGTCAGTGAAAACGCCGAGAGCTTTTGGGAACGCATGACCTCGATTGCTTACTTTCACGAGGGATGTATATAATTTTTTTTTTCCGGAATCGGCGAGAGAATGGTGCTGGTTGACGCATTTTTTAAATTAAAATTTTTGTTTTTGTTTCCCGAGTGCATAGTCTTTCACTTAGCTCGGACTCACGAAAGGACTTGTCTACATACAAAAAAAAAAATAATTCATGATTCGTTAGACCAACCGGTGGATTGAAGGGCACATTTACAACTCCAAATGAAACTGAACTGCTTAACATAAAATCAGGAATAATTCACAAGAATGACAACTCTAGGAGGCTCAATGAACAGCCAACAACTCGACTCGTTTGCAGGTCTACTGCCAGGTAGCATTTATTCGACAATAAGCCCAGAATGAATGCACATGAGAGACAACTCTAGAAGACTCAAGGAGCAGCTAATAACCGTAACCGATTGCAATTGTAAAAATGCTTTTGGAATTGCTTTGTGAATAGGCATAACCTCAGCCATGGTGGAGTGCTTCTGTCCTACAAAGTTGTAATCAGGTAGATATATCCTTAGGTCTGGTAGAGTTAATTCGTAGTAGAGTTTCAATTTGATAGGCTTGTTCAGAAGTCTCAAGTTCTGGTAGAATTTTTATCGAGAAGTGAAATTAAAGCTTGAGTAATTATTATTTTTTCAGCTCCAAGCATAATTATGAATAAATAATTCACGTGTCCAATTAACAATCTTCATTATTGATTACGGTTATCGTATTACCTTAACGACCTCCCGATAGTTATTTACAGATTAACGTTGAACTCAATAATCTGAAAAAACAAAGAACTCATTTTCCCAAAGCAAATTGCAAGCTTGCACCATCGAATGAGACTGCGATATGGAAAACGGATAATCGAGGATGAAAAAAGATAATTGTGGTTTTACCGCATGTACATGCTATCAATATATATATATTTTTTTTTATAATCCTGTGCACGTAGAACTCACCCGACGTATCTGTTCTATTCGAAATTTTATCGACGCCCATAAAACACGATGAACCAGCCCGTGCGGCGAGCCGCAAGTGTTGCCACAATTTTATCGAAACTCCATTGGCAAAAGCGAAGCCTCGAAGTAGTTGCCGCTGCAGTTTATGCTGCGGTAACGCTAACGGCTGCTGGCAAGGATCGATTTGGCACTCGCGAATGATGCGGATCTTGTCCTTGAAAAACTGACATAAATTCTACAGCACAATTTTCATCCACCATGTACTTTGAAAATTTTTATCCATAACTCCGCTTTCGTAGAGCCCATTTCGTCTTAATGCAGGTGTTTTTGAATGGGCATGTCCTGATTTAGGTAATGACCTTTGATTCATCGCGATATCTCTATTCTTATAAGGATAAGAGCATTTTGAATATCACCCAGTGATATAAAAGATGTGCATGCAAAAATTGGAAAAGATTTGGCTTTAATAATTTGGGACTTTTTTTTCTTCAATATCGTGGCCCAATGAACAAAGCATTGCGACTCAAACCTGAAACTATCGTGAAGAGAATAAATACCTTAACTGCAGTTTCTAATTTTCGGACAATATGTATTATTTTTTAATCATGAATTTTGTTTCCACTTGTGATCAAATCGATTAAAATTAAAATCTAAAAAAATGCTGAACATTTGTTTAAACGACGTTGAAATAACTTTCACAAGTGAGTTACGTAAGTATATGTATAGTACCATTATTGTATTTAATTACAGACCTTGATAACGATTGGTACATCTATGGGACTATGGATATTTCGTTGTACCAGATCCTAAACCAGCTGGTCAAATGTATAATTAGCCGCTAGAGTGCCCTTTAAACTGAACCACTTTAAGCTCCTCTACTATCGGGAAACCGCTATATATGTACCGAGGTAAAGGGCTCCTCGACCCATCCACATAATAATAATCTCGCAATCCACGCCGTGTGATATTCACGTTTTATATTTTAATGCCTCGCTCAGCAAAGAGCTGGTAATATGAGCATCGATATATATGGAGGAATGCATACGGAGCACTCAACGGCTTTGAAAAAAATTTTATTCAACGAAAAAAAAAAAAAAAACTAAAAATCAAATTATACGAGGACAAAAATTCTGCCCAGTTTTAAGCCCATCTTTCTCCAAATCACGGAGAAATCGGACTTTTTCTTACTTTTACGTTAATTAGTAGTATCAGTACATCTTATTAACATCTGTGAAATACTAAAATTCACCGTTTTTTTTTGTGACGATTTTTAAGCAAACGTTCAAAAATTCATTTGAACAGTTTTTCTTTAATTAAAAAATATAGATCATGATTTTTGACATTGAGGCCCAAATTTTCTACGCGACATCTTCTTTGCTCAACTTCTGCAGGTAAGAATTAAATTTTTTGCAAAGCCTTATCAGAAAATTCCCAAGCAACTTTTCAGAGCATTTTATTTTTTATTTGTTTCATTTTAAAAGTAGCGAGCACGTGATAAGTATACTTTTTTCTCATATAAAATTCTTATTCGAAAAATTCAAATTTTCCAAATATGTACTTATTTACATTAAATTGATTGCATGAATTATAAAAAAAAAAATCTATTTTACTGGAATTGTATTTACTTTCACGTAAACTTAGTACGAAATCCAAATCCTCTTTAAAGCTTCACGCAGTAAGGAGTATAATTTCATTCTAGATGGGGTTGAATCTATTTACTGTGGCTAGATCCCAGCTTTAAACTCTCCTGGCTCGCCCCAGCAAAACTCCCTCGCTATTTTACTTGGTGAATATCTTTTGTAAATAGAATATGTATAAAACTCGATCGTTCTCCGTCCCTTTCCACTTCTCTCGGTTTATCCACGGAGAGTTACTAAAATTGAGCGAGTATATACTTATAAAAGTTGATGCTAATGGGGTTACTCAAGGGTCTCTGTGTATTGCAAACAATACGGGACAAAGTTGCGGTTTTTTTTTCTTCTCTTTTTTTTTTTTCATCGTGATACTGACATTGCCAGCTGTGCACCTAATCGTTCTTGCTCAACAATCACAGCCGCGGACCGGAGGTTTTTACGTCGTTGATCTTGTGTACGATGGAATGGTAGAAGAGACGAGAAGCGCTTTAAAGTTTACGAGAGAGCACATTGGCTGCATAACGTCGATAAGAGATAAGACTTTTACGATTTACGCGGTAGTGAGACGAGGAAGACAGTCTAGAGAGAAATTTTGTAGCCCGATAGGATTAAAGGATGTACTGGAGTTGACAGGAAAAAAAAAAATGTAGCCAAGATCATGAATTTTTGATGTCTCAGTCGCTAGACTCCACTTTAGAATAGAAACGACTAATGATCATCCATTGACCATCTTTGTACACTTAACCTTCTGAAGAATCTTTTTTTTTTTCTGGATAATCAAGAGTCACGGTAACGCCAAGTACATTTTCTTACTGTACCGACACGTCGAAACGAGCTCCTAAAACTCTGTACGCCTTCGAACTTGCTTATACACCAGGACTATATCAATATAAAAAAAAAGTTATTTTTTTGATGACTAATTAAATGTAGGATCTGGAAGAATTTGAAAAATATGTTTTTTTTTTCACTTCCAATCGCAACCCAAATGAATTCTGCAGCTAATGGCATATGAAAGTTGTCGCGTTTTATTTTTTCGCTACGACGACCACTTCGCGTTGAGTTTCATCTCCATCGCCCAAAATTTTTCGCATTAAAATCACGTGACATATGTGACTAGTGTATCTCTATATTCATCGTTTTTTATCATCTGCTCATCAATTAAAATGCAGTGCTGTTGCTAGAAAAAAAAAAATAAAGAATATTCAAGGAAAGAGAATTCATGTTTTTTTTAAGGACTGGCGTAATTTCAGCTATCCCTTTGAACAAAAATTGTGAAAAAAAAAACAAATATATAACACATATACATGTAGGCTGTCGTTCTAATGTCACTCTCCGATCAAGAGGTTATATAATGTTGCCGCGGGTATCAGATTTTTTTTTTTTCAAGTGCAATTTACAAATCTGATTTTTAAAATCAATGTCGACAGGCACTTATATACATCGCCAGAGAATCAAATAAGTATATAAAATCAAGCAACTTATTGCGCACGCCAATTAGGACACCATCATTAGGATATGTGTGATGAGACCTTCGACAGGCTCACCAGGGTCTCAAAAGGTTCTCTGCACATTAATTATTATCGACACGGAACATATATTTATCAATATTCTGTTTATAACATAGAGGTTCATAATTTTTTTTTTCGGTGACGAAACTCAAAAAATCAGGAGGCCTTATTGATAACATGTTATGGGCAAGAAATTTTTTTCACATAACTTGTTATAAATAAGCTCTCTTAATGTTTTGAAATGCTCATACGATTTATGCAAACAACTTCTATTATGGGATTTCTCATACAAAGTTCCGTCACCGATAAGAAACAAACATAAAGCACAATTTTATAAACAGAGGCTATCGATAAGTGATGCATATGATTTTATCATCTCAGCGATGGAATTTTGTATCAAGAATCGGGTACTTAAGGTCATTCGCATTGATCGCTAATGCACAAGGAAATCTTCAGAGCTCTGAACCGTTTGAACGTCTAATCACATAAAATCAAAAAGTTATCTATCTGCATTTTATCGATGAGCTTTCCGGATTTTCTTTGGTGCTTACTTGACCTATACGGACAACTGCAAAAATCCGGTTCTCGATAGAAATTCACGTTGCACAGAAAAAAAAATCATAGATATCACCTATCAATGCCCTGTTTCTAACGTGGTATCGTGCGAGAACTCAAAAAAATCAGAAGACCTCGTTCATAATAAGTAAAGCGCAATGAACTTTGTGTATAAGTTGCTTGATCTTATTTACTTGGGCCTATGAATTCATATAATAATGAAACAATTTTATAATTGAAAGAAGTTTTTCGGCAGCCCAGTTCATTTGGGAAAAAAAAATTGTTTTCAGGATGTATCGGACGTACCTTCCCAACCAAAAGTGACTTTCGTCGACAATATTGCATACTTTATGATAAGATAAAAATCGGAAAAAATTGAACCCCAATAAAGGCGATAAGAAGATTGATGATGAATAATAATAATGCCAAAAAGTTATCAAAAAATTGATTAAACAAAACATTCTTTAACAAATTTTTAGGGAAAGTTTTTTTTTGACACGTGAAATTTTCTAAAAATTTTCTTATCATTTTGAAATTTCAAAATAATAAGAAATTTTTTTGAAAATTCATGTGTGGTCAGAAAAATCAACGAATTCATTTCGCATGACGAAAAAAACATTCCCTAAAAATTTTTTAAACAATGTTTTGTTTAAACAATTCATTGATAACTTTTGGGCATAATTATTATTAAAAAGTAATCTTCTTATCGTCTTTATTATGGTTGAATTTTTTCCGATATTTATCTTATCATGAAGTATGCAATATTGTCGACGAAAGTTACTTTTGGTTGGGAAGGTTACGTCCGATACATCCTTAATTCTAGCCTGAGTATATCAGTGACCATTTGAAGCTTTTGCACAGAAGTTACAGGCTAAATTTTTATGCATACGAATGTTTTGCAAAAAGAAGCCGAATTACCTCAAAAAACGCCATAAATGGTGTACAAAAACTTGAGACAATTACATTTACCTGCATTATTTTGTCCAGCTGTACAAAAAGTTTTGAAATAAATTCAAATCATCTTACATACAGATTGTCATGTACACCTAATATTATTATTTTTCATTAAATTTTATGCTTATACGCATATATTAGGAGTCATTGTTTATGATCTGAAAATTGAGTGCTCGACGAATTTGAATTGAAGAAAGAAATTCGCATTGAACCAAAAAATTCGGACGAAGTACTTGGCGAGTTCGTGATGGGTGGTCCATGGATTATGAATTGTATCGCACCGATATTGTGCATAAGTACTTCGTTCGAATTTTTCGTTTTAAGGCGATTTCCTTTTACGCAGCTCACTCAGGTAAATGAACTTGTCTGAAAATGTTGTACACTATATTTATGGTGTTTTTTGGGGGGTTAATTTTTCACACTACAGGGATAAAAGTACGAGTTTTAGTTAGTATTTGATCCGTATTCATGGGTATTAGGAATGAGGATGAGAATGATATGGCGAGTGAGCGCGTTATTGTAAGCCTCCTGCGAGAAACTTTTCGACCGTAGCGATCTAACGGATCTTTGGCGAGCTGCAGATGATTCAACCGGGATATAAAGCAGTTTAGCTGCAGTATATTCTGTAAAATATTGCATACTTGCCCGCATTAGGTAGATAAATGAGAAGAAAGAGACGGAAAGGAATTTCTTCGTTTTCAAATGGACTTTTTGAGAAAAATTGAAACTTCAAGCTTCTTAGTAACACAATAACCTATAAATATTTTTTGTATCTTTGGATGCCTGACGACAATTTTTTTACTATAAGAAAAGAATATATTTTTGGATTGGCTTTACAATTTAAAAACTAAAAACACAATTGTCCTTACCTTGATATATACATATTATGTAATTGAGTAGTATAAAAATTCGTAGATAGACACTGCTACATCATTCTCGGAATTTTTTTTTTTTTTGTTCAAGGAGAAACGAGAACACGAAACGTTCGAGCTAAGTAGCCGAGTATTCATATATATGTACATAAAGTACTTAGACTTGCATTTATATTCCTGCGCTCTTCGTACAACCTTTGAATATATTATTCGCCTTCAACTTAGCCCAAGTGGACCTGGAACGACAAAACCGACAAGTATAAAATGCTCCTATAGAGACAGGGTGACTCCTTCTCTTAAATCAGCAACAAGCGAGTCTAAATAATTCCATAAGACTGGCTCGGAGCTTGCGATAGAGGACCTCGAATCTTTCCCTTCGCTTTTCTTTTGCTGCCTCCCTGCGAGACCATGTTTTATTGCGCTATTTGGTGAATTTCATCTGGTGAGACTGGTGAGGACTTCGCCTCTCTCTCTCTCTCTCTCTCTCTCTCTCTCTATCTCTCTCTATCTGTCTCTATCTCCCTAATTCCAGACGGTTCTTTCTTTCCTCATCTTTTTCTTCCGTTCCAGCTTCTCTTTTTATTTCTTCTCTCGTTTTCTCGATCCTTAACGAGAGGCCAGTATGTAAAGGGAGAGGGAGAGAGAGAGAGAGAGAGAGAGAGAGATGAGCATTACTCGGATTTTATCCAACTGACGTTCGGAGAGTTGCAGTATTTTTTATGAGGAACGTTCCATCACACGGACAGACGTTCACGCCAATTTTTGTATCTAGCTCACTCGCGTGTTTATCTCCTGTAGTGAGAGGGAAAAATCTCTGTATCATGGTCTAAGTTATCGATGTATTTAAAAGAATTTCTGCTAAATTTTTATACTTTTTTATCAAAAAAGTTGTCATCGAATTACCTGCCAGAATTCGGAGTTTCGTCATGGGGAAAAAAAAATATGTATACATAAACTCGTTACGGAGGGCTTGCCATTGTTTCGAATGGTGAAACAATTTTTTTTCACGTAAATCGTGTGTAGTGTTTTCCGACGGTGTGAATTCACTCTAGCCACGATACTCGCGAAGTTCACGCTCGTGAAATACCTGCGAGGCTATTGTTAATTTCGAACGTGGAAAAGGCAACGTCACCCTGTTCTATACATATATAGCCAATGCAAGCGTTTGGTGCAGTGTATAACCGCGGGATGTCCGCATACACACACACACACACATACACACGCAGACACACAAAAACACATACGCACACAAATACCGTTGGGGCGGCTCCCATGGTCAGCCAGCGTAATCCCTATATCACCGCTTTGTGACACGAAAATTCGCGGGGATTAAGCCTCGAGCTACAGACACATAGACATGCTCCCATTCGAGCACTTCCTCTTCCTTCCCTGATTGCTACATATATCGATTGCCAAGTAGCAAAAGGTCATTACTTTGCGCTTTGAATTACGCAAGCTGAGTCTTTTTAATTTTTCATCCGCTTTCATGCTGCTACTCTTTTCTTTCTCTTCTTCATTTTACCCACTAATTCTTACGTGTACGTAACATCCGGTTAAGGCTTGTACTAAGTCATCAGCCAACGTTTACTGTCACTTTCGCTATTCTTCAAAATTTCCGGTATAACTCGAATACTTGTCGGGGTCGTTGAAAGTTTTTTGCTCATCAACCCATTTAAAGCGAATCCTTGATGTTGACTTTGAGCGAGCATAAATCAACTATGGAAGACTGAATTATTCAATGTTTGAACGGTTCCCTCAATTGTTACTCGCTCGAGTTTTTAGTCGCTAGAGTTCTTGGTTGCTAGAGTTGTTAGTCGTTACAGTTGTTATTCGCTAGAGCTATTACACGTAAGAGTATTTTTTAATTTGCTACTCGCAGTTGAAGTTGCTACTCGCTCTAGAGTTGGTACTCGTTAAAGTCGTTACTCACGAGAATCTGTTACTCGCTAGAGTCGTTATGTGCTAGAATTTCTACTCGTTGGAGTTATCACTCGCTAGAGTTAATACTCGCTAGAGTTGTCACTCGCTAGAGTTGTTACGTGTTAGCGTTGATACTAACTAAAGCTGATACTCACTAGAGTTGATACTTGCTAGAGTTGTTCCTCATTGTCATTGTTACGCGCTAAAGTTGTTACTTGCTGGTGTTGATACTTTTGCTAGAGCTTTTACTTGCTAAAGTTGTCACACGCTAGAATTGTTACTCGCTATAGCGTCATTACTCACTGAAGTTTTTAATCGCGAGTGTGTTTAGCTAATAGTTTTGTTACTCGCTAGAGTTGTCACTCGCAAAAGTTGCTACTCGCAAAAGTTGCTGCTCTTTAGAGTTATTATTCCCTAGAGTTTCAACTTGCCAGAGTTTTCCCTTGCTAGAGTTATCACTCGCTAGGGTTGTTTCTCGGGAGAGTTGTTAGACGCTAGAATTTTTAGCCGCTACGGTTGTTACTCGTTAGAATTGTTACTCGCTAGAGTTGTTCATACTCAGGCAATGCACCATAAGGTCAGTCTCCCGTGACTCTGTGAATCCAAATTTCGAAAAAAAAAAAAAAAAAAAAAAAAAAAACATATCTTAACCACGAAAGTCAGAGAATATTCAGAAACTTTATATTTTGTCCAAGCAATCAATCAACGGTCATTATCCATCCTATTGGGACTCCTGCTAAAACGAGGAGGAATTAAAATTGCCAAAGTACGATTGAATATTCACGGTTCAATCGTCTATATACTACCATACCCACGGATTAACCAGCCCCGAGAAGAATGGATATAAATTGTTTAATGGTAAAAAATAAAATAAAATTTGAACGGAAATTCACTGGCATGCCTTTAATTTGAATCACGTAGATACATTCGGGATACTCTCGTTGCCTGTTCACGACGTAGAGGATGAAGGGCAAAAAAGAACGAGAGAGAGAGAGAGAGAGAGAGAGAGAAAGAACGGATACAGCGGGCACAAAGCGAGGAGAGAAATGAGAATGAGGAACAAAAGAGGATGAATATATCCACGAGGGGGTAGTAAAATGGTAATTTCCACGAAACATATTCGGGGGGGGGGGGGGGGGGGGGGGTAGGGAAGAGAAAAGCGAGCTAACGAAAATTCGCGTTACCCTTTCCTCACCAACTTTCAAAACCCCACTCAGTATTCCTATCGTCCGTACGATTTTGTGTTTCTCTCTTGTTTTTTTTTTTCGTCGTTTTGTTTCAGCCAGAGCCACGGTTTGTGTTTATGCTTCGCTCATCAACGGCGGTGCTCGTGAGCTGTACCGCATAATTATTCCAGTCCTTAGCTTGTCAACATTTTTCTTGATGTTGTGCCCCCCCCCCCCTCCCCCCTTTTTCTTTCCCTGTCTCTCTCGCTCTTTCTTCAATTTCTTTGTGCTCACTCCGTGCTGAAATTTCTGGCATAAAAATTAAATTAAAACGAAATAAATAATAAAAAAATGTCCGAATGCAGCTCGCTGAACAATTTTTAATTCGTTAGTGCAAGCACATAACAGATTGCAAAAAAAAAAAAAAAGAAAAGAAGGGAGGAAATGGGGGAGTGAGCGAATGCTCGGAAAATACTAAAGCAGTTTGCGTATATATATCGAGATTACAAAGTTCTTTGTTTGCTATGAACAATCGAGATACAGTTGTCTGCGTTGCCTGCAGTTTCTGGCGTGTCCAGGAGTCAAGCTGGCGAGGAGAAAGAGAAGTTTTCTCTCATATTCAGCCGAAACAAGCGGAATTCCATCATGCGAAGTAGTACACGATAGAGTAAAAGTGTGCGTACCGGATCACACACGAGCGTGATAATAGAAAATTTTTAACGTTGAACTATGAACGCCTGACATCGAGAAACTTTTTTTTTTTTTAACAAGAAAAAACAAATTTCACCGTGATGCTTCTTGCAGCGAGAATTTCCAGCGTGATAATACAATTGAAAGTTATAAAACCTTTTATCGTGTAACGGATCAGCTATTGAAGAGTGTGCTGCTGTCATAATGTTTATTTTCTACACAATGCTGGAAATATTCTCAGTGTTGCAATTCACAAACAAACAAAAAATACAGAGCCAAACTTTTGAAAAAAAATAAACAATTTTCGGGTATATTTCAAATTTGCAGGCGTCTTGAATTTTTGAATATAGAAAAATTCAATATCAAACAATTTTTTTTGTGCCATAAGCATCTTCATAATTTTATATTCATTTAAAAATTCCGTTTACCTTCAAATGCTACTTTGATCCTCATTATACTCAATAACGAACAACCTTGAATCAATTTTTTACGAGTTAAAGGCCTCACGTTTTTTCATTTGAAATGAATTCGAAATTTAATAAAGTTTGAATAAACCACGAAATTTAATAGAAATTCAATTTCAAGTGAAATATTTCTTCACAATAGCGAATAATTGTACAATTTGTGTGTTAAATTCTATCCCGCCAGCTGAAACCCCCTAATGATTTCTTGAGGATTTATTTATTCCAGATGTCACTTCACTTCGATTCGGAACATCCTGATCACTCCAACATGAATAACGCTTAAAGAAAGATATAACGAAATAAAAAATTCAACAATCCTGCTTTGAATTACAAACGTACGTCATCCAACGTTTTGACAGTTCGAGCAAAGAATCCTCACATTTTCACGGTCTATGAGATAACCAGGCAAAATCCCGCCTGCAAATTCGCCAGACGTGCACAAAACATACGTTGACACAGAATTCTCTCCTGAATCCGGCGTTTTTTTTTCTTCATCTCTCTTGTGCTCCGTCACTCCAGAATAAAACAATTTTTTTCATACACGTACCATAGCAAGACGGAGATTAATAATTCAAATGTCACGTCTGCCTTAATGCGGCGTGTATATGTGTTTGCGTGCACAGGGCATAATTCCTTGTCGCAGAATAAGGAAGCCTTTCACACTCGTCACAAAGGTTTTTCACACCACTCACTACCAAAAGGGAGTCAAATTTGAAACTTCATTTCCGCCCTTTTTTGGCAACGAAAGAGATTACCAACGATTAACTTTTTCTAAAACCTTTTCGTACGTTACGAAAAAATTTACCAAAAGTCAACTACTGATTTTTCACTTTTCTTCAATTTTGACAAGTTTGCGGTACGGATTATCCAAGACTGATGAAAATACAAGCAAACCTTGAATGGTCCGAGTAAATTAAATGTTTTTTCAATCAATGTGACTCGAAAACTTATTGAAGCGGCCATTTCGAGTCGCACGAAAATGGGACCGCCATTTTGTTGATTCATCGCCAGACTAGTGTGCTGGACGCATAAAGGCAAACCCTCTAAAGAGCCGAGACGAGTAGCAGCGAGTGATTAATTAATCACTGGATTGTAAGGGTGATGATGACGAGCCGCGTCGATGAAACATTGAACGCGGATTAGTTATCCAGCTGGTCAGTGGACGAGAAACTCTAAAGGTCCGTGCACCGCCTATGCTGATTAAACTCGGCGCGCTTCCTCTCTGAATTTCCAGTGCTACACGCTGGTCAATTCAAGGGATGTCTTTTCGCTAGTTTCGAAAGGGATCGACTGTTACGTTGAAGGCTGAGGTGAAGGAAGAGTTTGCAAGGGAAGTTCCGGTTGTATGTGTGTATTTCCACTTGTGTATGTGTGTATTTATGGACGCACGAGGGAGAACGACGTCAAAGGCAGTTTACATCCAAAGTTTTGGAAGTCACTCGGCCTGGATATAGCTTGCAGACTCGTCGTCTATAACGTGTCGTCGCGTCCTCGTGATACCGCCAGATGAGCGGGAGAACGTGGAATTGGGTGTACCGGTAAATTGTTGAAAATTGGTAGTGTAACCCGTAGCGAGAGGAGAAGGCGCGAAGTTCCACAGTGCCACACGTCCAGAGTTTCCAGGACGAAGGAAGTTGCTCATTGGGGCTGTGAGACCGAGAAAGACGTCGTTTGGATACAAGTTTGTATATTACGGGTATAGAGAGAGAGAGAGAGAGAGAGAGAGAGAGAGAGGAAAGGGGATGAAGATATTTCCGCACATATGAAACGATTTCGACGATTCCTCACGTCTTAGGACATTTTTGCCATCGTCTGGATCAAGCTTCATGGCAAAACGGTCCGTGCATCGCTTGCAATAGATACATCGTTTGTTGATCAATTTTTATATGGTTTGTCTGTGTGAGCTGATGGAAAAGTGCCAGGAAGCAATAGCCAAATTTCAGCCCATTATAGAGCGACAAGAATCCATATCAATGACAAATTTTTGTCTTTAGAACATCTGGAATATATATTTTCCAATCAGAATTTACGAGGTCATTTTTCTTTCGAGGTTAAAAAAAAAACAAACTTTTTCATTTCTTCGTACACATGCGTTGGGGATGGGAGAGTGAAAAATTGATGGCATTTCCGGTTGTCGAGAACGTTGAGAAAAATCATCAAAGTTTCCGAATTTTTTATAATCATTCTTCGTCAGTCGTAAAATTCGAATTACCATACTTTCAGGCTCCCCCATCACTCATATTCCTGCATTATCATAAATTCACTCTCACGCACCTAATTTCGTCCATTTTATGATCATTCGCGAGGGCTCTTGGAACGATCCGGAGTGCGGGAGGATTTATCAATTTCGAAGTCGAGGATAAATAACTTCCATTCCCATGCCTGAGGGAGTGTAAAAAAATACGAGAGTATATAGCTCAATCGACGAGCATGGTAAGTCGAAGCGGTGAATAGGAACAAGTCGTGAACGAGGTGAGAAAGGATGCGATTAGATTCAGGACGATGACAAACGAGAAAAGGCTTTGAGCCTCAGAATAATGTCGTTGTACGTAACGTGTGGCAGACGATTCCCATCTATAGTCGGTCCCTGCACTGCGGATCTCTTGGCGGAAATCCGTGTTGTAGAATCTCCACGAGTACGAGAGTTACGAGCGATATAAACGCGACACGTGTGTCATCACGACAGTGAAAAGAGTCATGTGGAATATTTGAATCCGATATAAAGGAACTTGAGACTGATAAAAAATAATAATAAATCGACCCCGAGAAACGGATAGGAGAAAGTTAATGGTGTGGATATATGGAACAACTCACTAATGAAAGCGTTTATACGCAATTTTATATCGGATAGATCACTGTTTTGTTTTAATTATATTCTTTACTTCGGTCACGTGCTGTTCCCACTTTCTGGGCCAACCCCAAAGGAAGATACGTATTCAATGCGTTTGCTCGTTCCTCAGAAAAATTTTCCTTCCCCATTCTTTCTTAAGAAGTTCCACGGATTGGGACCAAAATACATCGAGGCCGGCGAAGTCAAAATTACGTTTATGAAAATCTAGAGCATCCTTTGACGCATGTATCCCTTTTAATCCGTCATATTCAGAAGACACGTTGTTCAAGCAAAAAAAAAACCTCATTAATAAAACTCGTCCCTGCATCGAAAGAGCACCCAAACCCAAGTCTGTTAGTACAAGCTCCTCGACAACTCTCTGGCGATCCAAAGGCGGAAATGCGATATATATAAAGACACCGGAGTAAACCACATTCGCGTGTGCACCTCACGAGTAATAAAGGAAGAAAGAACGTAGAGAGAGAAAGAGAGAGAGAGAGTGAGAGAGAGCGAGCGAGGGAGGAAGAGAGGGAGGAAGCACGGAGGGTTTGCTTCGAATTCTTGTGGCGTCGTTCACGGAGACGATGCCAAGCTTCGTGTACGGTTTTGAGCTCTGAAACTCCCCCAGTCGGTAAAAGTAATGCAGCCCACCTCATACCTATTTTCTTCTTCAATTTCTTTCCGCACGCAGACATATACAGTTGAGATTCAGTGGCATCCGGAAATATACTTCTCCGCAGTCGTGGGCTATGCTGAAGCATGCACGCGAACTGGGACATGCGTTGAAGCACATAGAAAAGGGAGGAGGCGAAAGATGGAGAAAGAGAGAGAGAGAGAGAGAGAGGCATAGATGGAGAAGAACTTGAGAAAACCTTGGATGAAAGATCGCACGTACAGGCAGACCGGGTAAACACCATCCATTCTTCCTTATCTACCGTTTAAGGACTCTGCACTCACTGGAAAAGAGTTCTAATGTGGTACATGTAACCAACACCATCCTCCGGACGTTATATCTCAACCTCAAAACCAAACAAACCCTCCATTACGAGCTACAACGACTGCTAAGAATCGTAAGTGCATAAACCAGAGAATTTGATACGTGACGGCGCGTGAATTACGCCCCTCCGTTCTCCGGCACTCGATATCTGTGATTCTTTCGTGGCTGAAGTTGCCCCAGTAGCTGTTTGTCGAATCCATGTACATAGGAGCACCGATAGCACCCATAGGAAGCGAAGCCTGCGGTGAGTGAACACACATACACACACACACACACACACACACACACACACGCACAGTCAATTTATCCTTGACTGTATAAATAAAACGTAAAATACTGTATGCAAAATGTAGAACGAACGTCAGCCGTGTAGCCCTGTAGAAGCATAGGGGAAAAAGGAAAGAAAAAAGAAAATTGTAGGATGAGATAGGTGTACACAGAAATACGTCTGGAAGCGGTATTCGGGCTTCGAGAATGGAGCACCCCAGCAAATAAAATCTCCGAGCTGTGTACGAAGTGGAAAGGAGAAAATGGCAAAGAAAGAAGAAAAAAAAAAGGAAAAGAGTGAATAGGAAACATCGGGAATATATCCTGGAAGGAGAGGGAAAAAAAATGGAACGAAGGCAAACTCCAGTCTCATCGTTCCTCAAAACGAGTTCTCTGTGTGTATTACGTCATGTGTTTATATATATATATATATATATATTTACACACACGTATATGGCGGAGTGATTAATGGCCGCTGGAAAAATTCAACGCTATTCGTACGCCTCCGCCTATTTTATACTCTACGTCGTCTATGCCAGTCGAGGAATCGCTTTTCCAATAACCGATCGAGGGAGTTCACCATTGCCCGTTGGACGGAGATATCTCGCAAGCACTTCAGCTCTGTCCCATCCATTCGTACTCGTATAATCTCCCTCGCTCACACCTCTGGCGCCCGGGAAAAATAAGAGATTTCACCGCGGTTTTGCACGGAAGTGAGCGCCCCTTCGCCGATGCAATTGCATCGTTGATGCGGAGACCGATATCCAGGTAAGAGAATCGTGGAAAAATCAAAATGACGAGGAAGAACAAATAAGAATGAAATGGATGATCACATTTTTCAATTCTCATTCCAATGCCACTTTAGTCTCCTCACAAAGTACCATTTGTTTCAATAATTACTCGACATTGAGGGATAGTGTCCTTTTAAAAAAAAACTTCTGCTCCATCGTCCAGGCTTACGATCGCGGTTTTCTGCTCCACAAAATCTCCCTTGCATTCTTCGGCGATCCGAAAATAAGGATACAATATTATATCATATCGAAGCTTCCTAACCACAAATTTGTTTCGAGACAAGAAGAACAATGAACTTCGAAGAGCGGTTAATGATTCCGTCTCGTTGATCCGCTGTACTTCAAGACACTCAAATTCTCCGAGTTTCTGGAGAATTCCTAGAAATCCACTCTCCCCCGTGGATAAATACATAGTCATTCGAGCCCCGATGTTCAGTATACAGATATCTACAGCTATGCTTCCAGGGCATCAATATAGGTATGCAGGAAGAGTCCTCGGCAGTTGGAAGTCTAGGAATTCGATATACCGTTTAGTGCTTTTCTCCGCAGGTGTCGTGTGCATGGATGAGGAGCAAGTAATGTCTGTATACACGCCATACATATCCGCTTTCAACATGTCGTACGGTGCAAGATGTCGAGTGAGTTGGAATGCCGGAATTCCCAGGCTCGAGGAGAACGCGGTTTCGCCGTAAACGTAGCCAGCGTAAAGATGCGACAAAACGAAGAACCATGGAATCGTCAGTTGTGCACGCAGCAAGTGTAAAAGATGAGAAAATGACAAAAAAAAAAGCCTGTTGTAGCATCGGCAAAGGGATGAGACCCAAGGAAGAGAGTGAGATTAGTGAGTTTCAGAGATGCAGAGGGACCCAGAGAATACGAGCGGAAGGTTGAGAGGTTGCACGGAAAGAGGAATAAACGCGAGGAACAGAGAAGCAAGACGCAAGGGCGGAGGACAAAGAAACGAAGGGATGAATTGGAGGTTACGCTCGCTCAGTCGGAATCTACGTGACGGGAATACAAAGTTGGGACAGAGTCACCTGGTCCGACGATGGTTAGAGAGTAAACGAGGTGAATGCAGGCTTGCCGGTGAGTCAATTCTCTTCCTAACGGGGAGAGAAGACGGTTAGTCGCAAGAACGAGAGGAGCGACCGGGACACTCGTTTTTTAATCCTATCCGACCACGAGTGACCTGCTGCAAGCTTCAAGCTCACGACCTAGTAAAATCGTGATCTTCGACATCGGACCCCTCGCTTGCGATCCAACCTTGGGCTTCGATATCGCTGCAGTGTTCATGGAATTGAGCTCGGTCGAATTAGCAAAAAAAAAAGTGAAGTCGATGATTTTTTAATTTTTTTTCAAAATGTCCAACTTTATCATCCTAAAACATGGATATTTAGGCTGGATTCGATGTGGATCAGCCGGAGGGATATTTGTGCTATCACTATTTGTCGAGATAACATCTGGTAGGAATGAACGCGTTCGCGTGAATTCGTTCTCCATAGGTGCCGGTAAATTTATTGGCATTGCAACACACGGACACATGTGTGTAATATGAGCGATAACATCGTGACAAACGCAAGGCCTGATTGTCCATTGGAAAACGTGAACAATGTTCGCGATTTATCATCCTATCTGCGGGAAAGAGGGTTCAATCAAGATCGACAAAGCTCGATCTAAGCGGAGCGAGAGCTGTATGACGATCGACAAAACTAAACAGAGCTGGTCAGGGCATTCGAGACTCGTCGATTATTCGATTGAAGCTTCTAATTGGTGAGTAATCAACGTATATCTATTATGTGTACACAAGGCGCTGTGTGTCTCTCGGCCCTTTTCACTTCCTTCTTCCTTCTACTTTGGGACCCTATTATCGATACTCAGCAGTACATTTTATCGGAAGATGAGTCGATAAATTAGAGCGGCATAGACGAACGTAATTCGTTGATAGTGGAAGATAAATTAAATTCTGAATGATCCATAGGTACATCATAATAAAAGCCAAATAATCATTGCGCGCAAACCCATCACCGTGAAGGTCCATTGAGAAGATTTTTTTTTTTTTCATCCCTTTGTGGTCACTATAATGTACAACGTGAAATTTTGCGTGAGTACGATTGAATTTATGATACGTTAAAACGATTATAACGCTAGACTCATTGGGTCATCCCACGTATTTTCAACCTGCCAAAGTGGAGATACGACTGAAACAGTAGGGGGGGGGGGGGGGGGGGGATGTGTGCATGCGTTGTTGAAAGCTGGTATGCACAGTAAATATATTACAAAGCAACGAGCAGTGTTTACACACTGTGTCGTCAAAAAAGAAATAGATTTTGCAGCAGACGAGGCGGAAACCAACAAATGACAATGTGAGGTCGTGCGTACCGGAGTTCTCCAGTTTTACCACCCTTCACGAATCATTCCCCGCCCCCCCACCGCTCTGGCAGAGTGCCAAGAGCATGCGATAAAAACAACGTTTCTGCGTTTTCATGACGCAACATGTATATATATACGCAAATATTAGATATATACAACTACGTGAAACTGGGTGAACATAAACATGGGGTCTTCGATGGAAAGTTGGACGATTACTTTTTTTTTTTTTTTGGATTACGAGATTCACATCTATTCGTTCGAGGGTGCACACAAAAAGTAATTTTTGTCTCATAAAGCGCCATCTATTTGTCAAAGTAACCTGAGAGGGCTTTAAAAGCTCTTTAAGGCTACATATGGCCTTAAAGGGTTTGGGGCCTTATATAGAGAGCTTATTAGGGCCTTGGAGGGTTGGTTTGTTCAAGATCCATTACTTGGATGAGGGACTCGAGTCCTTGAAGAATCTACAGAATAGTCACACTGGCACATGCAAAGAAGTGTCTTGGGGGTTTTTTTTTTTTACGTTGAATTCCGTAAACATAGGTACTTGCTAGTGCTTACACGTTGACTGCCAGCAAACAAATGGACGTAACCCATATAACTTTGAGTGGCAAATCCTGCTGTTAATGCCCTCTTATTTGCTGGAAGTCGATACGTGTTCAATGTAAATGGTTTTTCCTCGGCAATTTGTCATATTGCTTCCATACATGGAGATTGAAATTTTCGCTACCCCTCCCAGTGTATCATTGAACAGCAGTGACCTGTAATCACTCATCGGATACGTATGTTGGCACCCCAACCGAATATAATTCACATTATGAGAGATTTTGCAATAAATGTATTTATAATTCACCAGTGCATCGAGTTTTCGCGTGCTGGTACTTTGTTTCACGAGGGGTTGAATCAGACGAATCCAACTTTCACCGCCACATATTTACAGAAATATATACGTCGTACTTGCCACTAACGAATAAATAATTTTGTATTGCTCGGAAAGTTGGAAATTTCTGCTCGTAATGTAAACAATGCTCGCATCCGACTCTCTCTCTCCCTCTCTCTCTTTCTCTCTCTCTCTCTCTCTCTCTCTCTCTCTCTCTCTCTCTCTCTCTCCCTCCCTCCATATCTATCGTGGGCTACAATTTGTGGGCTGCAGCAGAGTTCATAAACGAGATTAATAAAATTCATCATGGCGAACAGGTCGCTGGGTTGATTATATTAACGGTGGATGTGGAGCAATAAAAAATATGATCACACTTCTCTCCCTCTTTCTCTCTCCCTATGGCATTGTAGCGCATCGAATAGATAATTATGGCAATAATAATCCTCGATGCGCCAACGGAACAGTCATTGTATTAATGTTCAGGTTGTGACGCAATTTTCTGGTTTTTGGCGTCACAGGTCGTCCCGACCAGGGTTTTCTACGAGTTCGTACCAGTTATCGTAATTTTAGCGATTAGCGTGTAAGTTCAGTTTCCGGTTTTGAGTTATCGAAAGCTATCGTCCCGTAGTTATCGGATCAACGCGAAGTAAAACACCGAGTTACCGTGGATAGGGGCCGAAACAATGAGCCACCCGGTATATTCGGTGTCGAAGGAAGTAATTCGTGGGAGTCTAAAGGCTCGAGTGCGACTCTCGACGCTTCGTGAAAAGGTATGGGTAAAGAAGGGCAGGTTGAGTTCCGTTTCTGTATGGAAGGCCGTGGGCGTATGGGCCCGCGATTCCCCATCCGCCACGGATTGCCCAATCGCACCGTTACCGTAGTATTAGTTATAGTTGGCTCCGATTTACCATGCCAGAAGAGGACCCCGCGAAGGACGATCATCGCGAGCAACAGGATCCACCCGCCACAACATCTCGGCGTGTCTACGTTAGTCGTTAACGCATATTCGTTTATCGAGTTTCGCGTTATCGTTCAATTGAGTTTCGCGTTATCGTTTGAATTTGCCGGTCAGTCACGCTTCGAGATAAGGCGCTCGAGTCGTTGTGACGTCAGGAGACGAGGAGGATCAAGAGTTCTCGTTACGCGTGCGCGGACTCGTCCCCCTCTATCCTCGTTACCGTCTCGATCAATTTACCTGTTCGATTCGTTCTCTTTCGGCTTAGCTCTCGATCCGAGCGGTTCACCGCTCGGGAAGCTCCCGTGATGTTACCGCTTTGCTCTCGTATCGCTACGCTATCGTTTCTCTCGAGCTATCTTTTTAACGTTCTCGCCTTCTCCGATATCGTCCGTTACCGAATTTGCTCTCGTTTCGTTCCGTTATGCTACCGTTTCCTCGAACTACCTTTGTGTGATCTCGTTTGCGAATAATTTCTGTTCTCGAGTTACCGAAATTATTTCGTCGTTGTCGTCATGCTGGCGTACTTTCGAGCTCTCTGTCCACGTTCCCGTCTCCGAATTTATCGTCGCTATCGGAGTAATTTAAGCATCGGATTCATCGTCGTTACCGCAGTTGTTTTGCGTTACGGCATTGACCGTCGTTATCGAATTTATTTAAGTACCGAGGTTATCGTCGTTATCGAATTTAGTTAAGTACCGAATTGAGTGTCGTTCTCGAATTTAGTTAAGTATCGACGTCACCGTTACTACCGACCTTTTCTATTCGCTATCGCATTCGCTATCGGGACTTGCGGTTCGATCTCCTATCAGTTATCGAAATTATGAGCTATCGTGAGCGGAATTAATAAACTAGCCTGAACCAAGGCCCCATACGTTATTTTTCGAGTTGAGTTCATTTATTTCAGATTACGTTTTGGAAGGCACTCGAGAGTTAGCCAGCCGTCCACGCCCTCTCTCCACAACCTACACACTGAGCGAATCGGGTGTACCGTCACCGATCTCGCCATCCAACACGCCGGCTTCCCTTTTTGTGTTTCGTTTACGTCCCTATCAAGTTCCGGTTAAGTTTCGCGGGTTTGGTAATTCCCGCCGGTCAATTAAAAAGATTACCTGGCGCTCAACGGCTCTCCCGGCGTCGAGGATGGTGAGATGGGCCGAAGGTGACACGAATCGCGAGATTCCCGTCACAAATGGCGCCCAACGTGGGGCTCTAACGATCGAGTGCCAAACATGTGAGTAAGTTTACGTTTTTCTTTGAGAGGAAAACTATTTCGATTTTGTGATTATAGTCTTGGTTCAGTGCTACGAATAAATATTGTTAACGAATTTTTACTTTTGGTTCATGGTATAAAAATGGTGTTATCGAATTTTATTAATTTCGTTATCGATTGGTACTGGAGTTCTCGTGGAATTCAAGCTATCGAATTGGGGTGTTATCGACTGTTATCGAGCATGTTCTCGAACGCAGAAAAAAAAATATATATATATATATAGAACATAGTTCTCGAACGCGAGAGAAAAAAAAAAATTGGGAAAATCGTTCTCGAACACAGAAAAAAAAGGAAAAAACAAAAAATTAATTAAATTATATGTTCTCGCATGCCTAGAAAAAAAGGAGGAGTAAAATTAGGGAAGGCATTGTTATCGAAAATTTTCTGTAACCATTTTCGCTATCGTCATTTTGGGTGTTATCGAAAATTTTGTGCGTTATCGAATCCGCGATCTCGTCGTTAGAAAATTCGGAAAGTACGATAATTTCGTATACCACGAATTACGGATCGGGAAAAGAAAAAAAAAACTAGCAACGGTTATTCTCGAACTATTTCGAGAATATTCTCGAAGTAAAAAGGGGGGAGGTAATCCTCGGACAAAGGAACGATTGGAGCCCACCGAGAAAGTTCGAGCAGCTACCGAGAAGAAAAAAAAAATAATAGCTTCTATATGTCTTTGTTCTCGACTCTCGTCACTCGCGAGGCCTGACCATCGTCCCCGGCATCTTCGTCGTCGCGTTATCTTAGTACATAAGGGACAAAGGAGTAGAGTGAGACGCTCGACCAAGCAAGCGCGCAACGTAAACATCGTTGACCGTGAGCGGTTCTTAGTGCCCGAAATTTTCGGCGTACGTGACTGGACGAACTGCGACATATGACATATGAGGGGGAAGACCATATTCCCACTAAATTTGGGAAAAGGGGGGAAAATAACCCTACCAGCTGACGGGTAGAGGGAGAAACCCCACCAGGGACTCTCCACGGCGCTCGCCAGTCCCAGGGGTCTCGTGACACGATCGAAGATCATTATCGAATTTTCCGTGATCGAGAACAGTCCACTTATTACCCAGTGTGCCGAGCCGATCCCAAGTCGTGACTGACAATAAGTGTAACCGCGCGCGATCGGACGATCAAGCTTAGTGACCACCAGTGAGCTTCGAAAAAAAAAAAAAAAAAAAAAAAAAAAACAATAGAGAGATATATATATATCTCTAACTTGCTCTCGAAAGTGTTTCGGTTTTCTTCGCCTCCGAAACCCCCGTGCTATCGAAACTCCCTATCGACAGGGAATACGAACGAAAGGAATCCAGGGAGACTACCGAGCTATCGAGTTCCGACCACGTGTAGTATACACCAGGTAACCTTATTCTTTCTTATATCGTTTTGCCGGCCGCCTACGACTGTGCTCCTCGTATTCCTCCAGCTAGCCATACGTTAAAAAAAAAAAAAAAAAAAAAAAAAAAAAAAAAAAAAAAAAAAAAAAACTACTCTCAGAGCAAATTACGCGTTACTTCGGGGCTATCGTTCGCGTCATCAAATTATTTCACGTTATCGAGTTACCTTACGTTATTAAAGTGCATTTGCGTTATCGCTCGCGTCATCGAATTATTTCACGTTATCGAGTTACCTTACGTTATTAAGGTACATTTGCGTTATCGCTCGTGTCATCGAATTATTTCACGTTATCGACCTACTTCGGTGTTACCGTTCGCGTTGTCGATTTAATTTACGTTATCGACTCACCTCACGCTATCGACTTATCGTACGTTATTGAAATATCTCCCGTCCTCAGCCTCTTCCCGTACTCATTCCCGCTATCGCGTTATCCCACGTATCGAATTACCCCCCGCGTTATCGTTCACGTTACCGAATTATTTTTGCGTTATCGAATCCTCTCCCGTTCGCGAATTACCTCACGTTATCGAATTAGTTCCCGTTATCGAAGTCTGTCTCGTATCGCTACCGCTATCGAGCTATCCTCCGCCTTCAGCCCATCCTTACGTAATCCTCCTCACCATCACGTCACCTTCCGCCATCGAATTATTCCGCGCTATCGTTCCCGTTATCGACTTATTTGACGTTACCGCTCCCGTTACCGAATTATTTTGCGCTATCGTTCGCGTTATCGAGTTATCGTTTACCTCATTGTTCACGTTACTTGGCTACCCTCGCATTACTGACCACGTCGAGTAAAAAAAAAAAAAAAAAAAAAAAAAAAAAAAAAAAAAAAAAAAAAAAAAAAAAAAAACACTAACCAACCAACAACCGAACCAATTGATACCCAGCTACCACGCGGTCACAGAATCAGAACCCATAGAAGCCGCGCTGTTGAAGCTATTTCGCGTTCGGGGATACCGTTTCCCGGGATCCGCGCCCAAATCAACTCGCCTTGACACCCCGCGATGAGTGACCCCGATAATAAGGGGGCGATCCCGAAACGTCCCGATACGAGCGACGAAAACCCGCAGGGGGCACTTGGGGGTCTAGAGCTTCCCCTCGACGACCCGACCCTCGAGGGAATGACCTCCGTGTCACAATCGGTGCAGACCGACCAGTACGTCGCCCCCTCCGGCACCGCGGCCCCGAAAAGACGGACGACGAACCCAAGACGTACGAAAACGATCCCCCCGGAAGTAAACTTCCCCCCGAATCTCCCGGGGGGCGGACCCGTCACGGGAGGATGCTTTAACCTCCTACCCCCGTATATGAATGACGCGCTCCGCGAGGATGACGTGCGCTCGGTCGCGTCCAGTTTTGCCTCGATGCAGTTGCGCTACCATGACACCCGTGCCTCCGCCCACGCTCAAGGGGGACAACACCAGAGTCGTGACCCCCCGCGCAATCGAATCGTGCCCCAAAATCATGACTTTCAGTTATCGGATGAAGAGCTCGGAGGGCTGCGACACAATCGCCCCCTAACCGCTGTTACCTTACTAAATACCATGAAGAGATGGGACTTGTCGTTCTCGGGTCGGAGGGGCGAAGACGTGGAAGATTTTTTGGCACGTATCGAAGAAGGGCGCGAATTTTTACCGGTCCGGGATGACGAATTAATCAAGGCCATTCCGTTTTTCCTGCGCCACGCCGCGCTGGTGTGGTATCGGGGCCATAGTGGCGAGTTTACTACGTGGGAGGGAGCTAAGATTGCCTTCCGAGACTATTTTGCGGATCCCGACTACCAGATTGCGCTCCGGGAAGAAATCGCTGACCGCACGCAAGCGGAGGGGGAACCCGTGGGGGACTATATCGCGTGTATGAGGGGTCTTTTTGCGCGAACTTCCCCTCGATGGCGCGAACCCGAGCAAGTTCGATACACCCACCGAAATTTGTTACCGGAATATCGTATTGCTATCCCCTTGTCGGACCAAACGACAATGCATCAGATCGAGCGGAACGCAATTCGCCACGGAAAAATCCTGGAAGGTATGGGCACGCGACGACCCCCACCGAGACCAGAAAACTCATTATGTCCGAGCTTCGCGTTTCGAGGACACGCTCGGGCGTTCCATGGAACCCGAAAGCCATTTATAAAAGCTCACGTTGCTTTCGCGAACGAGGACGAGGACGCCGAGTCCCAGGAGGTCGTATACGGGGATGAGGACGAGTTCTTAGACGCGACCAGTGAAGCTCGAACCGCGCGCGAAAAGTATCCGGGTCCTCGCCGAGTCTCGAGGCGACCCCCGACGTCGCTCGCGCGAAAATCCGGGTCGCCACCGCCTCAATTTCAGAGCGGACCCGCGCCGCGAAGCGAGGTACCGCGCACCCATATAACGAATCCAAAGCTATCGAGGGCCCCATCGCCAAAGCCCCCACGTCCAATCTTGAATGTATCAGGACCAAAAGGAGAAACGCGGACCGATTTACCCACATCCGGAGAATTATTGTGCTGGAACTGTCAAAAGCGGGGCCATCGACACCGGGACTGCCCGGAGTCGCGACGGGTGTTTTGTTATCGATGCAGTTACTCGGGGGTAACCTCTCAAAATTGCCCTTTCTGCGCCCGGGAAAACGAGAATTGAGGTCTGCGTCCCCGGCACGTACGCCTCTCCTCACCGAATTGCCGGAGAAGACCATAAAGCCCGAAGTTGACGACGCCCCCGCGCCACCTGCTGTTACCGTATCTAAACTGTCGTCAGAGGTTCGACCACGCTCATTCTACCTTGATATCGAGATTGGGGGCTACAACCTACGCGCCTTGGTGGATTCCGGGGCCACCCGAACCTTCGCGGGGAGGGCCGGACTAGACGCGTTTCATCGCGTAGGAATCCCTTCGTCCGCTATAACCCCGCGACGAGTCATTTTCGCAGGGGGGCAAACCGAACACGTTAATCAGGCCTCCGCCTTCAAAGTGCGACTGCGGGGCCGCGATATCGCGACAACCGCGTATTGTATGCCCTCACTCGCCGAAGATTTCATCCTCGGTATGGATTTTCTACAAGCCGCCCGTATGGTCATTAATTTTTTCGAACAGACGTGGCATTACCACGACTCTCCGAAGGACCTGTTCTCGTTCGTTTCGGCGGAATCAGTTTCGCGCGTTATCTTGTGCTACGGGCTACGTACCCTCGAGGAACGAGAAGCCGCTCGTCTCGCGAACTTCCTTGCTACCGAGTTACCGTCCTCCGCATCTAACCCTGGCGTTACCACCCTAACCTCACATCATATTGATGTGGAGGGGCATCCGCCCATACGGCAGAAACCTTACCACGTTAACCCAGCGATCCGCGATAAAATCTGGACCGAGGTGGACGTTATGCTGCGCGACGGTATCATCGAAAATTCCAAGAGCGGGTGGTCGAGCCCCATAGTCATGGTGAAAAAGCCGAACGGGAAGTATCGGTTTTGTATCGACTTTCGGAGGGTAAACGCGATCACTAAGAGGGATGCCTACCCAATACCCAACATGACCGGTATCCTAGACGAGTTACGACAAGCCCACTATATTACCACGCTCGACTTGAGCCAAGCGTATTTCCAGGTCCCCCTAACCCCGGAGTCGCGCGAGATTACCGCCTTTATCGTTCCTGGTCGGGGGTTGTTCCATTTCGTGCGCATGCCGTACGGCTTGACGAACGCGCCGGCCACTTTCCAGCGCCTCCTCGACAAACTGATCGGGAACGCCCTGTACCCCCAGGTATTTGTATACCTGGACGACATTATCGTTATCACGCGAACCTTCGACGAACACCTCGTCTGGCTGAAGCAAGTTCTCGATCGAATCCGCACTGCGGGTCTCACGATTAACCGCGAGAAAAGCGAATTCTGTCGCGCGCAGGTCCGTTACCTGGGGTTTTTAATCAATCAAGACGGGTTGCTGGTCGACCCCGAAAAAATTTCCGCCGTCGTCGACTACCCCGCGCCTCGAACGTTGAAACAGCTACGTCGATTCCTGGGGATGGCATCATGGTATCGTAGGTTCATCCCTGAGTTCGCTACCGTCGCGGAACCCCTGACACGGCTTACCAAGAAGAGCCAGGCATTTGCCTGGACCTCCGAACAGCAAGACGCGTTCATGAAGCTTAAAACGCATCTAGTGTCCGCCCCCGTTCTCGCGTGCCCTCGCTTTGAGTTACCGTTCACCCTACAAACGGACGCGAGTAGCGTGGGGTTGGGCGCGGTACTCACGCAAGTCATCGATGACCAGGAGCGGGTAATCGCGTATGCTAGTCGTTCACTCAATGATGCCGAGAAGCGATATACTGTTACCGAACAGGAATGCCTAGCCGTGGTATGGGCGATCCGAAAATACCGGTGTTATCTCGAGGGCTACGCGTTTACGGTCATAACCGATCACAGCAGCCTTCGATGGTTACATAATCTCAAGAATCCCACGGGACGCTTAGCCCGCTGGGCGTTGGAATTGCTCGAATATGACGTCACGATTATTCATCGCAAAGGCGCTTTGCATCATGTCCCCGACGCGCTCTCCCGAGTACCCGAACACTTTCTCGCGGAATCCGACCAATGCTCTCGACTGCAGGTCACGCAAGACCGATGGTACCTGCGACGTTATCGAAATGTCCAGCGCGCTCCCGATCGGTTTCCCGACTGGCTAATCGAGCACGGCAACCTGTATCATCATCGCCCTTATGAGCTAATTTCCGCCGAGGTGGGCGATCTCGACGCCTGGAAACTGGTCCTGCCTCGAGAGTTACGTTCCCGAGCTATCGTAGAATCTCACGTTCCCCCGCAAGCGGGCCATCTCGGCATAGAGAAAACCTATCGTCGCGTAGCTAACCAATACTATTGGCCGAACATGATTCGAGACGTTACCTCCTTCGTGAGTCAGTGCGACACTTGCCAGCGCTGTAAAGTCGAGCAAAAACCCCCGGCGGGGTGGATGGGCCGTCGAGTCATCGAAGAACCCTGGACCACCGTGGCCACCGATATCATGGGGCCCGTGACGCGTAGCAAAGCGGGGTCGTGCTACATCCTCGTAATCCAAGACCTGTTCACCAAATGGATCGAGGTAGTACCCCTACGTCGCGCCACCGGGAAACGAATTCGGGAAGTTATCGAAGACGTAGTTATCTCGCGGTGGGGCACTCCCCGTGTTCTCCTCACCGACAATGGGACCGAATTTGTGAATAGAGAGATCCAAGAGCTCGCGAAGGGGACGGGAATGCGACACCACACCACCCCCCCGTACCACCCGCAGGCGAATCCCGTGGAACGGGTTAATCGAGTTCTAAAGGCGATGCTTCGCGCGTACATAGACGCTGACCAGCGAGAATGGGACACACACCTTCCGGAATTTAGGTTCGCCTACAACTCGGCGCACCACACGTCCCTCCAGACCACCCCGGCATTTGCCAACTTTGGCCGGGAACCCCGTCCGGCGATTTCCATGCGCCGAGCGGAGGATGGGGACGTCGAGGTCGTCCCGCGAGATCCCCAAGAATGGATCGAGCGCATGACCCGACTCGACACCCTCCGGGAGACACTCGCCCACGCGCTCCGCGAGGCCCAACACCAACAAGCCCATTATTACAACTTACGCCACCGCGACCGGGAATATAGCGTCAATGATCTCGTTTTGCGAAGGGCTCACCCGCTATCGAATGCCGCGCGACATTTCTCCGCCGCTCTGGCCAAGCCGTTCGAAGGCCCATACGTGATATCGAAAAAGTTGTCGAGAGTGAGGTACGAACTAACCGATATGTTCGGCCGACCACAGGGTACGATCTCCGTACAAGACTTGAAACCATACCACCCTCCACGTGAGCCAGTATAATGGGGGAAACGCAGATATTAAGTTACCCTCGCTGTCTTGCCATTTCGTGTTACCATGTTCCCGTACAAAAAGGGGAGAGGGTCTGCTATCGAGTTATCAGCCGTGAACGTTATCGTCCCTGACTCTACCTCACCCTGCTCCGAGGCCAGACTTAGGCTACTCCCTCGTGATCTCCGATTCCCCTATATCGCCTCTCCTACGCTATCGATTGCACAACCCAAACGGTTGATTACGGCCTGTCCGGGTTACCGTCGCCGGATTACTACCCTGTTCTCGTTGTTCGGATTCCTAACCGTGCTATCTACAGGTATGGAGGAATCGGACGAAGTTGTCGCCGCCACC
Source organism: Rhorus exstirpatorius (assembly GCA_963564615.1). Classification (NCBI taxonomy): domain Eukaryota; kingdom Metazoa; phylum Arthropoda; class Insecta; order Hymenoptera; family Ichneumonidae; genus Rhorus; species Rhorus exstirpatorius. The sequence continues at coordinate 34,724,663 of OY751314.1, read as the reverse complement.
GGCCACCTAGTGGGGACAATCGTCGGCGCCCTCGCAGATCTCGGGGCCCGACTCGACATCGACGCTATCGATGACCCACCACTCGAGTCCGGATCAATCTGGGACGAGCTTCGCCCGTACTACCGCGAAGTGTGGCGATTGGACGACCGCCATCCCGGTCTAATCGCATCACTGGAGAGGGTGGTACACCACGCACTCCGGGCCCATCAGCAAAACCCGGGGTCCGAGGTTCCGCCGTTCCCGGTCAGACCCGAGGGGGATACGGCTTCCACGAGCTCGAACTCCTCGAGTGACTCGGACACGTCCACCGCTACCGGCAGCACGGCGCGCGAGGCCACTCGGCCGGTCAACCCGGGACGAGATCCGGAAGCCCTACCCGTGATCCGTTCGATCGAATCCCTCGCCCGGCGAGTAACGATCCGGAGAGGTTCTACCGGGGGCGACGTCCTGGAGATGGACCTGGGAGAGGACGCCATGCTACTCGAACCAGAGGAGCGACCGACCGGAGACAAATCACTCGAGGTCATCGAGACCAATGCTACTGACTTGCCGCTCGCCAGGGCCCGGGAGGAGCCCGGCCCAAGTGCTGAAATTCTGCTCGAGACGCCACCCGCCAGCTCCGTTCGGTCCTCAACCACGACGAGGGCGCAGGGAGGGGTGGGAGCCCCGTCAGAACGCAGCACGACCGCCAGCCAACGAGGCCAGACCTGCTACGATTGCCGCCGGCCAGGTCATACCCGAGCACAATGTCCGAATCCGACCGGGGAGCAACTCTGCTACGGGTGTGGACGACGTCATGTAACGCTGCGAACCTGCCCCGATTGTGCGGCCGACTGGGTAAGGCGAGGTCCGTACGTGCCGACCTTGGGTCGCAACGTGCCTCGAGCGGAGATCGGGATGACCTTACGCCGGAAAAACACCTGGACCCGAGGAGTTTCGGGGAGGACAGGGCCCGAGACGTCTGATTCACGGTATCTGGCCCCAGCACCCCCCAGCCGCAACCTTGTCGACTACGGCGCCTCCCGGGGAGCCACTTACGAGGAGGGCGGAAGAGTTTGGCTCCGACTACCCGCCGGGGAAGATTCCTGGTGCCGCAACTGCCAGGGTCGGCGTGATCTCTGCCTTTGCAACCTGCAGAACCGACACCACGGCTCCGCGCCGCGGCACGATCAATAGACCGACGGCGTCTCGCAGGGGTGGATATATCCCCGATTTTCGTTATCGCGTCACCTCAGCTCTCGGGTATAAGTCAAAAAGACCGCCCTCGGCGTTCGCGCTTAAGCGCCCTATCGTCCTCGCTACTACAACCCGCTATCGTCCGAGTACTGCCTCCAGTTACCGTTATCGAGTTATCGGGCGTAAGCCACAGATTGACGATTTGCCTTAGCCTTCCGCTACTGTCTCGAGGAATGAAGAAAAAAAAAATTTTGACGACTCCCTTTGACCCTAAGTCACTGGCTAGGATGAACGAAGAATGAGAGAGAAAACACGAAAAACAAAAAAAAAAAAAGATAAAAAGAAAAAATACAAAAAAAAAAAGACTATCGCTCTCGTTAATCATAAGGTTCTCGAGTTAAGACTAATGCTATCGTGTTACCGTTCTCGTGCTAAAGCTATCATTGTAAGGTTGACGCTATCGTGGTAAAGTTCCCTCGCTGCCGCACCAAAGAACGGAAGTGCCATGTGACTTTTTTTTGCTGTGATTATCGTAAGAGATAAGAAAAAATCACCGATTATTTAGAGTATAAGATTCACAAAAAAAAATATAAATAAAGACTGAGGTTATGGGTGCTATCGGACAGTTATCGGAGGTACGACCGAGCGTCCTCATTAGTGTTCTCGAGGCTCCACCGGATACCGTATATGTCTTCTGGGGAAAGTTATCGTGCCATTTTGCTTGCTACCGTTACCGTTAAGCCTTAAGAGTTACATAATAAGTTTTGGAAGGTTTGAATAAACCAATTTAAGTTCTCGAGTTATGATATATGTTGTCGCATTCGCATTACTTTTCTCCCCAGGATCTCAGGTGTGGGTTCGAGTTAATTGCGCGAAAATAAGCTACCGTCAGAATCCGATACGTATCAGTCATGGAGGGGGGTCTGTGACGCAATTTTCTGGTTTTTGGCGTCACAGGTCGTCCCGACCAGGGTTTTCTACGAGTTCGTACCAGTTATCGTAATTTTAGCGATTAGCGTGTAAGTTCAGTTTCCGGTTTTGAGTTATCGAAAGCTATCGTCCCGTAGTTATCGGATCAACGCGAAGTAAAACACCGAGTTACCGTGGATAGGGGCCGAAACAATGAGCCACCCGGTATATTCGGTGTCGAAGGAAGTAATTCGTGGGAGTCTAAAGGCTCGAGTGCGACTCTCGACGCTTCGTGAAAAGGTATGGGTAAAGAAGGGCAGGTTGAGTTCCGTTTCTGTATGGAAGGCCGTGGGCGTATGGGCCCGCGATTCCCCATCCGCCACGGATTGCCCAATCGCACCGTTACCGTAGTATTAGTTATAGTTGGCTCCGATTTACCATGCCAGAAGAGGACCCCGCGAAGGACGATCATCGCGAGCAACAGGATCCACCCGCCACAACATCTCGGCGTGTCTACGTTAGTCGTTAACGCATATTCGTTTATCGAGTTTCGCGTTATCGTTCAATTGAGTTTCGCGTTATCGTTTGAATTTGCCGGTCAGTCACGCTTCGAGATAAGGCGCTCGAGTCGTTGTGACGTCAGGAGACGAGGAGGATCAAGAGTTCTCGTTACGCGTGCGCGGACTCGTCCCCCTCTATCCTCGTTACCGTCTCGATCAATTTACCTGTTCGATTCGTTCTCTTTCGGCTTAGCTCTCGATCCGAGCGGTTCACCGCTCGGGAAGCTCCCGTGATGTTACCGCTTTGCTCTCGTATCGCTACGCTATCGTTTCTCTCGAGCTATCTTTTTAACGTTCTCGCCTTCTCCGATATCGTCCGTTACCGAATTTGCTCTCGTTTCGTTCCGTTATGCTACCGTTTCCTCGAACTACCTTTGTGTGATCTCGTTTGCGAATAATTTCTGTTCTCGAGTTACCGAAATTATTTCGTCGTTGTCGTCATGCTGGCGTACTTTCGAGCTCTCTGTCCACGTTCCCGTCTCCGAATTTATCGTCGCTATCGGAGTAATTTAAGCATCGGATTCATCGTCGTTACCGCAGTTGTTTTGCGTTACGGCATTGACCGTCGTTATCGAATTTATTTAAGTACCGAGGTTATCGTCGTTATCGAATTTAGTTAAGTACCGAATTGAGTGTCGTTCTCGAATTTAGTTAAGTATCGACGTCACCGTTACTACCGACCTTTTCTATTCGCTATCGCATTCGCTATCGGGACTTGCGGTTCGATCTCCTATCAGTTATCGAAATTATGAGCTATCGTGAGCGGAATTAATAAACTAGCCTGAACCAAGGCCCCATACGTTATTTTTCGAGTTGAGTTCATTTATTTCAGATTACGTTTTGGAAGGCACTCGAGAGTTAGCCAGCCGTCCACGCCCTCTCTCCACAACCTACACACTGAGCGAATCGGGTGTACCGTCACCGATCTCGCCATCCAACACGCCGGCTTCCCTTTTTGTGTTTCGTTTACGTCCCTATCAAGTTCCGGTTAAGTTTCGCGGGTTTGGTAATTCCCGCCGGTCAATTAAAAAGATTACCTGGCGCTCAACGGCTCTCCCGGCGTCGAGGATGGTGAGATGGGCCGAAGGTGACACGAATCGCGAGATTCCCGTCACAAGGTGTATGAAGCTTTTTCCATGCTACCATTATCCGGCTATATATTTTTTGCACAATACTCCATGACTCGGTGGTTGTTGATTTCACATTTCAAACTGGAGAGCAAGCTTTAAAACATTTGCATTACCGGAAGTATAACGAGATCCTGAAACCAGTTTTCCATATTGCCGTGTCATTGTCGTCGATGCAATTTCACTGTTTCTCGTTCGAAACAACAAACTGGATTTCTCAAAGCAGAATGGAAGAGAAAGGGGCGGGGGGGGGGGAAGAGAGGAAGTTTAAAAGACTCAGCTTGGTTGTTGGGAAGAGTTTCGAGATGGCGATGTAACGCGACCCACTGGCTCATGGAGTGCAAAACAATATCAAAACTTGTACGAGGAACCAACCGCGAATTGTTGGCATGATCGAATGATATTTCGTCGAGGAGAGGCGAAGCGGTGTGAAGAGGAGGACCAGCCATCTGGTGTTCCTATCGGGTCCGCTTTGGTGCTTGCTAGGGAGTCGGCAGAGGGGGTTATTGCTGCCGATGCTTGCTATACGTTGTCTGCATTCGAAATGGCGGTTATGCTGTCGTTGCAAGTTCACCGGAGAGTGAGGAGCATAGCTGCCTGGTGCATTACAGGACGCGAGAGCTGGCGGAAAGGTGAGAGTTTCGTTGACAGGGTTCCGTAATCAGGAAAATGGCCATGTGCGAGAAAGCACAAAACTTGTATTTGTCATAGCAGCATTCACGCACCCAAACCGAGCCAATCCAACTCCAAACACGTCTCAGCAAGTCATATACCGAAGATGAAATGGACAATCTGATTTTGAAGGAGCATAAGGCGTTGGACAAGCGGGGCTGTCACAAGAATCCAGGACCAGCACCGGAACTCGCTTCATGCTCCAGGGCTAAGTTGATATCCGCTGGAACGAGCGAGCGAAGGTAGGCTGTGGCTGTCGAAACGCTAGCGGGACACATTCTGGTGGAAAATCGTTTTCTCGTGGACCGTGCACAACACAGAAGCTCACACGACTGCACGACGGTATGAATTCGTGCGAGCCAAAACTCAGCCCATCCATTTCAGGATGGCCAGAATACAAGCATTCTATATATTATCCGCTGTATGCATAACGGGGAAAGTTGAACGTGAGCCAGAGCTAGTCCCGAATGCATACCCATATCTCCGTGGTGTTATTGCTCGAAATTCATCGAGTAAATTTATCATTTTCCGGTTCACCGCGGTAAAAGCATACAGCGAATCGAGATTCATGCACTAGCGGGACAAGGAAAGGCGCAGGCATACGTGTATTATGCGCAACCGGGTGTGCAACTGGCAGAAGCGAGGAACACGAAAATTTTGGAGTTTAACGACACAAAATCCTTGCTTTATCGTATATCGATAACATAAGCTCATATTATTTTGTGACAAGTGCAGCTAATACGTGTAGAGGATTATTTCAACCTATGAGCACGTTCGGACTGCAGTTCGTGCATTGTCAAATTTATGCAAACGGGAAAAATCCGTTGATACAGTTTGACGTAACTCCGAATGTTCGGCTTTGGGTTGGGGTCAAGGTCCGAAGATGATCCATGGCTTTTCATGAGCAGGAACCTTCCGCTATATTGGATTACCTGGATCTACGTGAACGACTTCGTACGTGAACAGGAAGTAAACTTGTCTTGCGGTGTATAATAGCGAGGATGGGGAAGAGCAGCGGAAAGCTGTTATCCGGGGTTGCCATCCTATATACCGATAATCGAGCTAAGGATCCGGTAGGGTCTAACCCACAAACTATACTGTTGGCTAGACATATATTGCGATGTAACTGAGTTTACGTTCACGAAAGCGGTCATAGGAGGCGATTCTATCAAAAAAAGGAAGAGGAACCAGCAGTCCCAGGGTATTTCGGGATTGCATGTAATTCTTCATACGTTTTAAGATAAGGGACAATCGCAAAAATAGCTCGACGACATTCTCTCAGAAATTCCCTGTTTGCTGAGGAACTTTGTTCCCGATCCCAGGTCTGTAGATTCGGCGTTTTTTTAATAAACGAGAATATCTTTTCTTCCGTACGATCCAGAATTCAAAACACCCATCGATCAATATTCTGTTCGACGTTTTTCACGCTGGAAATTCACGAGAAATGTCTCCTAGAACTTTCGCTTAACTCTTGATTAACCTCGTTAGCGTGGAAGCTCGTATCATTGAAGGAATCGAAGTGAATCCATTGAAACTTTTTTTGGTCGTCTTAACGAAGTAGCAACGTAAACTTGAGTCGGTATGAGAATTATTGCTGGACGAGAATTCGATGATAGTTCAGTGGATATGTTTCTACGAACGGTGAGGAATAACAAAGAATCGAGAAAAAGGAAAGAGGAAAAACAGAGATCGAGAGCAATGTATCGTCCGTCAGTGCTGTTCCACGATTTCAAGTAACAAAACCATTATGGAATAACTTTAAGCACTGTACATAATCCTGGTAGCTACGGCAGGAGGTAAGAAAATCTGGTATCAAAGAAGACAGTGCAGTCAGAGTTGAATGACATCGATAGGTCAACGGGCAAGGAGAGCACAAAGTTACTAGGGTTGAAGAAAGATCATTAAAGAAATTGTCTTCTTGCACGCGGTCAAGGATCTTTTTTTATTGCTGCTCTCTCCAGATAACTCACATATATATATATTGTGTATGTGTGTGTGCGTGCGCGCGCGCGCGCGCGTGTGTGTGTTTGTGTGTGAGTGTGTGTGTGTGTGTGTGTGTGTAAGTACTTTGGTCGATAGTACGAAGCGTTTAACCGAGAATAAAATGACTTCGTACAATTTCCTCCTTTAAAAAGCAACTATGATGGGTTCGGATTGGAAAAAATGCTTTAAATTCAGTGTGGCGATTTCGAATGATCGGTGATTGTTAAAGAATAAATCGAAGCGATCCATTACGCTCGAATAAACGACCACTACTACCTTGACGACCTTGGCGAATAAACGACCATTACTACCTTGCCCATTATCACTGACTGTTACGACGAGAGCACGAGAAACGATCGAAGAACAACTACGCGGTGCTTGAAGATCGGATGGACTGATGAAGCCAATTTACTCCTGAGTTTACAAAGCTCGAGCACTTTGTCACTTCGAGTGATTCGTCCGAACGATCATTCGCCATGGAAACGCGACGTTGATTCGATTGCGTTAGCGCTTTCGATTCCACACAAAGCCGTAGCAATCGAATAATGAGGACGCCCCGTATAATTGAATCGCAAAAATGATCAGATACTCGACATAACATTTCTGCCTGTTGCCTCGTTTTCTTCCGTCTATTGCAGGCATCATGGAGAATTTTTTTTTTCATAGCTTTTTCATTTGTGCTCGAGTCTTCCTGGATACCTATTTTCATACCATTGAAAGTACTATATATTCGCTTTATTGTACCGCTGCTTGCGGATAGGTCGGAAAGAAGGATAGTCTGAAAATGTGGTGATACTGAGGGATTTCGATTCATAATGGGTACGAGATCGCAATAGTTCAAGGACAGTCGATTGCCGAGGGAAATACGTGGATTTTAAACGGATCGCAGTTTACGCTGATCACGGCAATTTCACTAGGAGTTTCACGAGTACGTTGATGCTTGTTCGATCTGTCTCGTACTCTCAAATACTTGGTACTCTCGCCATAGCTACGAGGAGCAGCGACATGCCTACAAGCTATCGGGAGACGATGAAACGACTGAATTCTCGGCCATTCTCGCTTCGTTGAGTGCGTGCAACTGCAAGGGTCAGGTCATAGTTGAGTTAATTAAGACAATGGAGATTTTAGGTACTCTCAGACCATTCCCCTCCCATTACGGAATACTCTCTCTCTCTCTCTCTCTCTCTTTCTCTCTCAAATTGTTTTCCACCGTCCAATTATTTTCTGCGAGCTTGTGAAGCCCGGACTCTCATCGTATTCCTCGACTCGTTTTATATTTTTTTTTTATTATCAGCTTAAAGTGTCTTTTTTTTTCATTTGAATTGCACAATTTCATTTTATTTCAGTCATTTGTTTGCTTCTCTTAATATTTCTTCTTTTTTTTTCAACTATCAAAAGTCGAAAATAAAGTTGCAAGTGCACTCGAGTATCACGAACGCGTTCTCAAGTTCAGAGAGCCTTACCATGCACCGGTGTAGAAACAACTAAATCCCCACTGAGCATCCATTGCGCTCAAGGCACTCTGCCTTTCTCGTTTTACCACTTCTGTTCTCGTTCTGCCTACTCTAGGGACTCCTCTCTCTCTCTCTCTATCTCTTTCTCTCACTACTGCTACTAGTACCCATTTTCCATGTTCCTACATCTTGAACTTTGTCGGCAATTAAGTGAACGACGTGTTTGCGGTGGAATTCTGGTGTCCCTTTTAACCAGCGCGAAAGGTTCAGTTTGGTGGAGCAGCTCGTTTTATGTACTCTCAGATGTTGGAGTCCTCGTATTATAGCGACAGGGGGGAGGTTATGTCGAACGTTATTACAAGCTAATTGTGTGAATGCAACGAGGCTGGTGCGATTAAGGTTATTGTCAAGATCCCGGTGGTGATATGGATTGAAGGGAAATAAGTCTTGGAACTGGACAGATGATATAAACTCAATGATGAATGTTCTCGTGATAATTCAGAGTCACAAAACTCTGCGCAAAATCACTATCAAGATTATGAAAAAAATTCAGAAACTTTCATCATAAATTATTCTAGTGTAAATGTGAAAAGGTGTGTTGATTTTTCTCCTTGTCAACGGAAAATGTGAAAAGAAAGACGCTATGCCAAATGGCGTCCTGACGACAGCCGGAAAAATGGATTAGCGGGGCGCCATATCTATTCGGTCTGCGGTGAACGGGAAATTTCAACCGCAAATAGAGGTATCGGTGGTTCGAAGCGACAGGATCAATGATTCGTGTAGCTTTTTTTCAACGATAACTTGAACGATTGATCGTATGCTAGTCGAGCTTTACTGTTTTCGTATAGTCCAGATGTACCCTGCGCGGAAACATTATCAACGGGAGCAGCAACCGTCTTCAACGGTTGTCATTACGCGGTCCTTGCTCCGCTGAATCGTCCCGATTCTTTAATCATGTAGAGCTCTCTCTTGGTCTTCTCGCAGATGCATACATTAGGAGCATGCAGAAGCTAGAATTGCAAACCCCGATTGTTATAAAATCTTGTACGTTAAGAAAAACTAGTTTGATGTTTGAATTGTCAATTTCACGAAAACTTTAATTGCCTCAACAATCCTCCTAGCTTAGGTCAGCTTTGCAATGAACACGAAATCCCCTTTATCGTTTCCTTCAATGTTCTGTACTTTATTGCTAGAAAATCAGAGATATACACGTTCCCAAGTACGTTAATTTTTAATCGAATCATCACGGATTTTTAATGAAAGTTTTTCACTGTCCTAAAAAAATATTATTAGAATTTTCACGTGATTTCATTGATGAGACAGTAATTTTTTTCGAGCTTTCACAAATTTGAACATCAATTAGGCAAAAGTAAATGTTATCGGATCGCATTCGGGTTTGACGTCACTCATTATTTTGCATTGAGGAGAAGGCCAACACCCAACGAACACCCAAGAATCCTGCAACGTGACCTTATAACTGAAAATTCAGTAATTTATGAATTTTCACATTGTCTCCGCGTGTATCGTACTATACTTTTGTCTGTGAAAGAGCAAGACAAAGCAGCTTCCGCAGCTATGGTAGACACCGTGAGTTACGTGCTCCACATGTAATGTTGAGACAAAGACTTTTCTCGCAGTCAAATTACTGTTCATGCGGATCTCATTTTTTTTTTCAATGCTGCACCCAACGAATGCCCTACGCGCCCTAGCTTACCTAGAAAAGGCACAAAACTTTAGCACAGACCTCGTTTCCGGAATGACGTAATTTCCAACACTAAAAACTGTACACAGTTTGATGCAATTTTTTTTTTTCGAAAACCAACAATGATGGATAGGGGGGGGGGAAGTCTTTTTTCTCTCCCAGGAGGCTTTGAATATCACTTTGTTCAAGAAGAAAGGCGGAAAGCTATCCAAAAATATCAGGAAAGACGCCGGGAGGCCGATAAAACTTGTTCACCTAATTCGGAGGATGTTTATTCTCGCTGTACAAACGTCAAGGAAATCGAACGGGTTGAGGGGTTGACAGGATGACACGGAAGGTAAAGTCGTGAAAACGGTTCGAAGAAACGTTGATTGCGAGGAATATCGGGGTGTTAATTAGGCGGCTCGCTTAATTGAGTTTGTAGTTTTTGAGCTCTTGAAGTGGTGAAAACGACCGAGAAAGATGTCGGGAGAGTCGTGTATACGCTCAAAGAGGCAACTCAGCGAAACTATCGGAAGCAGATTTCACGAATCTTTCGCTAGACTTTAGCTGGGCTATCTACTTTCCAGATCTAACTGCTTTAGCGATCCACGAAATTAATCTATTATCTGTGTCCCTCATCTCTCTTTCTCCTTCTTTGGCTCCTTCTTTTGCTCTCATGCAAAATTGCCCTCTGGTCCACAAACGACGCATCGTTGACCTCGACCACCCCTACCAGATATCTTATCTCTATCTGTAATGAACGAAAGTTCCCAAATTATCGCCGTATTTCCTCTGTTTTTAAGGTCTCTGTAGGACTCAGAATCATAACTTTTGAGTTCTCAAGATATCGCTTTCCCGTGTGTCTATGGTTTTTAGGCTCCCGTAGTGAGATTGGGTTACACCCCTTTTTATAAATTTCACGTAATTTTCAAAATACTTTTATTGCCACCAAAAAGATAGACGAAATAAAATAAGCTTTCAACATTCCAATTAATTCATTACACTTCTGTCTCATAAGATCAATTTATGCACGGAAAAACGATTTAGCTGTGGCAATAAAAAAAATAGTTAATCCAACTAATTATCTTAGTGCTCTGAGCGCCAGACGATAAATTGGTTAGGTGAACGACTTTTAGATGATTAGTTTCATAATCGCCAGACTAACTAACTTATTAGTTAGGCCAACCACGAGTGAAATAGTTTTATCAATCATGTACTTATTTGTTCAAAGCTTTTTCTTGCTCGATCAAACGGTTCGCTTGTTTGATACACTCAATAGACTCGGTTGATTAACTTCGTTGAGGAAACAAAGTACGTTATCGGTGCCACCAACCGACTTAGTTCCTGCAACTTATAAGATTTTTGAAGTAGCGGCACAACTTAATTTGTGTCCACCGATGATTTACTTTCGGATGACTACACTGCAAATCCAAGTGTGTAGTTTTTACACACTTATGTGTGTAATTTCTTGTAGTCACTTTTTACTCATTTTCACGTGAAACACACACGTGAAACACACACGTGAAAGTGAGTAAAAAGTGACTACAAGAAATTACACACATAAGTGTATAAAAACTACACAATTGGATTTGCAGTGTACTACTGACAGATGAAAATGTCATTTAGCACTATCGATAAAACTATTAGGATTTAATAAGCTTAGAAATAGTTTTTAATTACATTTTCATCATTAGACAGTACATATTGGTTTCGATTTTCGTTTATTTCACCGTGATTCCGCAAGGACATTTGGTCTAACATATAGCTTGTCGGAGGTTCTTATATTGTATAAGAGCCTCCAACAAGCAATATGAGGTAAAAAAATCATTTTAATGAAATCATCGACAAGTATCAAGCTACAAATACTTAATTGTTTCACTGCGCATGGTTTATCTTTCAAGTCTTCGCACCGTTTGCACTTTGGATCCAGTTTAGTCAACGTTTATATTTTCTAAAATATCACGAAGTGTATTATCACTGCGGGTAGGGAAGAGGTTACATCTACCTTCCACGGCGATTCGAAGGTAAAGTGTGTAGCGTTAAGTCGCTAAATCGTAAAAATTTTGAGTCTCGAACGCCTCCAGGGTTCCGGATAGTCCAACTAAGAACCTATCCCTAGATAGTCCAACTAAGAACCTAGAACCAACTAAGTCGATAGCACTAATCGATAGCGTTACGTCGATAGCACTCTTACGGTATGCAACTCACGCGCCAATTAGCCTTATTAGCTGCACCAGCAATTATATTTCGTTAGAGTGTCAATAATATTCCTTGTCTATCCTTTACCATCCTGAATACTATTTTAGCAGTTAGACTAACTAATCGAGTTAGTTGTGTTTACTATCCATGTCAACTAACTATTCACAGTAGATGGAACTAATGCTAGGTCGTTATTCTAACAATACATATTTTTATAGTAACCAATATATATATATATATATATCTCTCCAACTAATAAACAGTTGGTTGACCAAACCAAGCATTTTTCTCAGTGTAATTCGAATAAATAATGACCTTATTTCCAAGTCTCATGATGCTTCCGCCATTTATTTTACAAATGGTCGAAAGTGATATTATGCTTTGTTAGAGATATACGAGTAAAATAAAAGCCCGAATTGCGAGCTCACTGACGTTAGCTCTCTCTCTCTCTCTCTCTCTCTCTCTCTCTCTCTCTCGATATTTCGCCACGATTCCCTCTAGCACGCACGGCATTAATCCAACGCCACGAATTCCACGAATACCCACTGTCTCAATTTGCCAGATAAATGCTTCACATATCTTGCCTCAGTGTCACGAGGATAAGAGAAAGCGAGAGAGGAGAGGTCTCCGAAGAGACGGAAAATAGAAGTTATAGCGGATCGAGGGTGAGCTTCTCCCGAGAGTCATCGTCAACACTCTGTACCTCGTAGTTTATACATGAATTATGAATAAAATTATTTATAGATCCAAAGTGCAAGGTGAATGACAATGAAAAAGTGTGCCGAATATAAGGAGCTTCGAAGGGACCAGGTGAAATGTAAAAATATTTTATATAAAATTTGCTGATAAAGAAACGAGTACATTCGTTGTAAATTCGATTCAATTCGATTCAAGTTGAGGAAATTCCGGGAGAATACTCAAGAGGAAAATTCCAATTGCCGTTAACATGATACATGATACGATGTCTGCAATTATTATGTCTGTATACGACTCACCAAATAATCAATTCTCAGGTTGCCCAAATTCATTTTAGGTCACCCTCTTGTACTCATCAACTATTTAAATTCTCGTCTGTCAATGATTCACTTCTTGTATCATCAATATCATCATTCAATCTGCCGCTCGATATTCAACGGATACTTTGCCCAGGAATAGCTTATTTTTGGACTTGAGTTACCAAGGGAATGGTATGTCAACGTATGCAAATTCGTGCAATTATATTCACAGCTCGGATGTGCTTTGATCGGTTGCTTGCCAGCTCTGATTACCTGCCTGTAGATTGTTTGTACTCCGGCTCAATGTTTTGATTAGAATTTCTATGACTGCAAGATTGATTGGTGCATCAATTCACCGCGATAAGCGACGGTTCCCCTGCTTTTTCCTTCATTGAAATCGTTGAATCGTTACTTATCGATTTTTCGTCATCTTTCACGGATACTCAGTTTTGGCATTCAGGTATCATTTTGCTTCCGAGAAGGATCATTACTTCTTCCCCAATCACATGACGAAAAATCACAAAAATATTGCACCCTTATAAAATCATTAGTACAACGCAAAAAAAAAAAAATCACGATTAATATTTCATCCTGAACATGCTCAATTAACCAAGAAAATGTTCACACGTTCATTGTCTCAAGATAAATGATTGAGCACAGAGGTGGCGATGTTTCAGGAAATAATGAAGTATACAAACGAGATATAGGCGAGGAGAAACAAAACGATCGATATTCTGAATAGGAGAAATAAAAAATTCATGTGTTACGAATATGTAAGTATATAATTTTTTTTTACTGTTATTATTTATTTACTATTATTATGATATTGTTTTGTTTTGGAGAACAAATGATCATAATCCACATGGCTTTACGTGTTAAATCATGCGATTAATGCCCCATTATTTTCCTCCGTTCGATATGCGGAAGTGTGTCTCTCTGTGTGTGTGTGTGTGTGTGTGCGTGCGTGTGTGTGCGTGCGTGTGTGTGTGTGTGTGTGTGTGTGTGTGTGTGTGTGTGTGTGTGTGTGCGCGCGCGGGTGGATGAAACGAAACGTGAAAGAAAAGTAATGAGACTCACCTGATTGATGGCTGAGGATGGCTATCAGTGGCCAAATGGCCCGCAGCCACTTTCTACGGTTCTCCTTCATGATGCTATGTTTTCTTCCTGAATGCGCCAACGCCGGCGCCCTCACTGCTTCACAGCACAAAAAAAAAAAAAAAAAAAAAAAAAAAACGAAACGCACACTTCCGGTGCGACCCTTAGCCCCGGCACCCTCTCCCGTTATCCTTAATGAATATGAAATACGAGCCAATCTTCGCCACCAAAAGGATAATGATTGAAAAAAAAAAAAAAAAACAATGTCCATAAACGTGGAAGCAAAAAAAAAAGACACGCCGATTATTTTTTGTTCGTTCTATATCCCTCGTCGCTGATCACTTTTAAACACCGAGCAGGAATAACGTGTTTTTCTTAATTGCCCCGTTACGGCTTCCATCATTATTGGCATTTAATTCATATTATGATAATTATTATCATAGTTATACATATTATAATAATAATTTTATTATGATTATGATCGTTATAATTAGGTTCACGAGGATTTGTCGAAAAATTGAAAACTTCACGATCCACGTTGGTTTTTCTTACTACCCGTTTCGTGATCACGTTTTTACTTGTTACATTAGTTTTTTTTTTTTCTTCAAAATATTATCGTTTTTTTAACGTCAGTTACTCCACAAGAAGACGTTATCCTGCTGGTAAAGTATGAAAAAATAAATAAAAGCTTTTTAATCTCCGCTTTCTTACTTGTTCCTCGCGGAAAGCCCCTTCCCCCCCCCCCCCCCCCCTTGTGACTCGTGCGGGAGTTTATTTCCAAAGCTCGAGTCCCGTCTTTGAATATCCGAGGAACGTGAAAATTCCTCGCAACGAAATGGCAACGACGATTTTTTTTTCTCTTTCTCTTTCTCCCTTGTTTCTTTGAACGACGACTCGAAAAAAGGTCTCTTTGATCGAAATATTGAAGACCGTGAAACGTCTTTCGGTGGACGATTCAGCCGATTTTAAAATGGTTTTTCATTTTTCGAGTGAAAAAAATCGTTACTGACTTGCTTAACACATTTTTTTTTTTGTAATGCGATAAATCTTTTTCGACGCTTATTCATTCACGCTCGATTGGATTTTGGCCTGATGACCTGAATTTCGGGCAATTATTGATTTATCTGGAACAACGTCGATCGTTAATTTAATTTTCGTTTATAATTTCACGTTCTCGAGGATTCGCGCACAATTGTTACGAGCTTATAACAAGCGTAACTTCACTTTATCGGGGCAAACACGATTCACGTAGCGAGGGCACACTTTACCAATTTCGACGATCTCGCGACATTGAAATTCTCCGCGCTCGACAGTCGAATCACTGTAATTTGCTACGATGTCACGTACACAAGTTCCTACAGCTCGTTTTCGCGTGTGTACATATATATACACGCGTGAATATGTATAAATATATGTCTAGCCACCATTTGCCTCATCGCGATGTCTAGGAATTTCGCACTTGACATTCACAGTTTTCCCAGACAACTGCACTTTTTTCGATCTTGGTCGGACACGAGATCTATGCAATTCGTTCACGTTGTATAGCTCAATCGCTAGAATTGAAGCTTTTTTTTTTTTAATATTTATTTTCGATGTTTATTCGTCTTTCCCGGAGATTTGACAATGTCCTTTTCAGTGTAAATTCCGCATTCGAACACCACGGCAATTTGAGCGCACCTGTCGATGAAGCATTATGCCGGAAAATGGATCTCAAAGACTTTGAGAAAAAACATTCCTCTTTGAACGTAATCAATTCAACGACATCATGAGCATCCCTCTCGATTTATCACCGATCACGATGTACTCCTTTTCTTTTTTTCTTCCTTCCGTTTTACTCAACTGAACGAACTTTCGTTTATCGCCAACTGCAATGGAATGAGACGAAATTTTTGTAAAGTATCGTTGCAAATATCAATGTTCGATCATTACTATTCAAGTAAAGAAAAGTATCAAATTAAAATGCACGACTTGGAGAAATTTACAGATGACATTTTTTTTTAATGAAAAAAAGTTTTGGAATTTGAGATATGGGGACTCTGCCATTTAGGGTTCGGACATCTTAATTGGGGATTCATTACTGACCTCAGGAACCCTCGGTTACCAAATTTTGTCCAAATCTATCGATCGGTTGATATTTATAATAAAATGACATATTTTGAGGGGAAAAAATAAAAAATAAAATAAACCTTAGGTATGCTTTTTCTTAAAAATCGAATCGTTCATTCTTTAGTTTCATAATTATCCGTATTGAGTCCGCCATTTTAAATTTCTGTCCAAACACATTTCCAATGAAAAAAAGAGTTCTAAAATTAAAGTCTCACTGGGTGACATTAAAACCATCGATTAAAAATCGATTCAACGTTGTTCTTCGAGAAATTCGTTTTTGTGTATTATGGAGACCATAGTAATTGGGTCATTGACATCGATGGAAGTGGTTACGAGATTGCTGGATGAAACAAAATGGTCGAGTGCACTTTGCTAAAAAAAAATATATATTTTTTTAAACCTTGTGTGAAATGACTCTGGCTAATTTGGTGCGAGCCCCTGGTAATTTCTCTGATCCAAGTTCGATATAACGCTTCGGGTCGAGATACCTTCCTGCGCTTGCATTGAAAATAGAGGTCGGGGAACATGGAGGCTTCGTAGCCCCAGAGTGTACCGTTCGGCATTAATTAATCAATGAATCATAATTGATCGGGCCGGTATCGACGAAGAGGTGACAAGAGAGCCCGCCTGAAGGGTTGTTTACTCCATTAACCCCTTGGTCGGTGTACACGATTATCAGACCGAGAGAATGTAGCTTATACATGTCATATTATACCTATGAACTCGTGTATGTGTAGCCACGTTGTATCTTCTAATAGCAACGCTACACTGAGGATAGCTCGTGGTACCTGTGGGGCTGTTAACCAAGCTTATCGTCACGGCATAGCTTGGCCTCTTGAATCGAACGAGTCTTCATCAGACGTCGAGGACAGTGAATCTGGGGCGGCAACCACGATCGTGGAAAACTAAGAGTCCAAGCCAGAGATATATGGCATATTCCACACTGAGAAACGTGTGCAGCGCATGAAAAATTAGGAACCAAACTGAGGTAGAGGATACACTCAATTCTCTAGAAACCTCTAAATGCCCCAAAAGTTTCACGAATCTCTCACAGCCATTCCAATTCTGCAAAAGTTACCGTACGGATCCTCAGAAATGGCACAATCATCAGCTAAGGTGTGACATTTTGTTTTTTCTTTGTAGGCTTGTATAAGGTGTGCCATTTTGTTTTTTCTTCGTAGGCTTGTATAGAGGCTTAAAAACCGGAAGGATTGAGGTAGATGAATTCTCTAGCAGCCTCTAGATACCCCAATAAAGGGTCCACGAATCTCTCACAGCCAATCGTATCATGCAAAGGTTCCCGTAAAGATCCTCAGAAATGCAACATTCACCAGCTAAGATGGCTGACTTTTTTTTTTTTTGAAAGACTTGTAGGAAGCTTAGAAACCGGAAGAATTGAGATAAACTAACCACTCAGTTTTTTAAAAACCTCTAGAACTCACGGATTTCCCATGGTCACTCTGATTCTGCAAAGATTCCCGTAAGGATTCTTAGAAACAGAACAGTCACCAGTTAAAATTTCCCAACTTTTTGGAAAGGCTCGTGGAAGCTGAGAATCCGGAAGGATACAGCTAGATGAACCACTCAGTTCTCTAGCAACATCAAGATGCTCTGAAGGGTCCAGAGACCCCTCACTGCCACGCCGGTTCTGCAAAGGTTTCCATAAGGATCCTAAGAAACGCAACAGTCACCAGCTAAAGTGTCTGATTTTTTTTTTTTTTTTGGAAAAGCTCGTGAAGGCTTAGTAACCGGAAGGACTAAGGTAGACTAATCACTCGAATCTAGATACCCCAAAAGGTCCAGGGATCCAGTTCTCTCGGGGGTATTCCAGTCCTCCAACAGTTTGACTTTGGAAGATTTTCGTGAGACTCTGGAAAGAAATTTGTCAAATTCTTCAACTTTTCTCCTCACGGAAGAAGAATACTTTAGTGAACCCAAGGTACTTTGTATCAAAATAATGTCCACCATTATTCTGAATAATAAAATTCCAAAGCACCTTGTAAACGGGTACCTGGCTTGGTGTTACACTACCTCCGCTTCATGTTCTTTAGTATGAGAACTCCAAAAGGGTTTCAATCACTGACAATCATAAGGGCGTAACCAAAATTAATTTGATCTTATCAGTTCACGTCTTCACCTTAAACCATATCCATACCGTCATCATGTACCTGAGACTCGGCTTTCTGGCTGAAGTTTTCGTATGGGCCGAGCAAGAGACAAAAGGTGCAGTAAGAGTGAAATTCGGGGACTAAATTTCGGGCTTCTGAGACCTGAGTCTCCAGAGAAACTATCACCGAAGAAACCGGATTAATGGCCCCATGACTAGTTCAAGTGCCAGCATAAGGTGGAGAGGGATGAAAATAGACCCCCCCCATGACTAACGGACGTAACTTAATACCTGGGCTGCTCCACGAACAGAAATATGAAATTGCAACTTGGAGGTGAACAGTACCAAGAAGCCAAGGCGTTTTGAGTGTCTAGCATGCTCTCTCGGCCCCTATATCACTTATCTCAGTGCCAGCTTAGATTCAATGGTGAGCCTCGAATTTACCATCGAAAACTCCTTAAGATTTTCGCAGGAATTAGCTGTCCAGAAGAGTGAGTTCTTGGGTGAGAGGGTTACGAAAGTGGGTTCGAATCGATAATCGTAAAATGGTTTTATTGCCAAAGTCAAGGGTCAAAGTTTTCTACCAGCAGATCGAAAACTTTGGGTATCACGCTGTTATTGACTCGACGAGAAGGAGAAGGAAGAAGAAAAAGCGACGAAGAGCTATGCAAGGAGGCACTGATCCGACGGACAGAGTCTCGAATTACAAGAAAGTGCTCTTAATTAGCCATGGATAGCATGATAGCAATGATCATGGAGAAATTTTGTTTGCATTTTATGTCCAAAAATAAATAAAGCTGCGCAACAAAGAATAACATTGGATATATCGTGTATATAGAGGAATTCAGTCCTGATGGATTTTCCGCCTTCTCCATACCTGTCTATGATCAAAATAACGTTCTCATATGCATCAAAACGTTCACGTCCCGGAAAACTGTTGGTGTAGTATTAGGAACGAGAACGAAACGTTCGTTCACCTGTGTAACACGATTCTCACGGGCTACCAGACGCCTCTGGGCGTTTCACGGCTGAATAAACAATTTCTAACAGTGGCCACGCTGGTGCATAAAGAGTGTGTCGGAGTATTTGGCACGAGGATCACGAATGATTTTTTTCAGTCATTTTTTCTTTCATTTTTCCCCCGGCTGTTTCATCGTCGATTTTGCCGTTTCAAAGTTACGGGGCACACACTGTCCAGGGTTTCATGAATAATACGTAATCGAGTGAGGCAATAATGGGACTTAAAAAATTTGTTAAACTATATTTGTCTCTGACGTGTAAATAAATATTTTTACGATAAAAATAAATGAGAAGAGATTACAAAAGAAACAGATCTCTGCATGGATCTTTATTTTAATTCATTCGAATAACGAGTAGCCAGAGATGAAACGAACATTGAATATAATCATTGCCATGAATGGTATTTAATAATAATTTACGTGTTGTTCTAATTTCTTTTCGGAATAAAAAGAGAAAGGTCAGAAGAGCAGGGATTGGTTATTTGTTTACGTACTAAAGAGCACACATATTGAGAGGAAGTAAAAAAAAAAAAAAAGAAAAAAGATGCGAGGCTTTTTGGAAAATTAAAATTGCATAGTATGCTGCATAGAAAATAATAGTAGTCGGCATTGCAAAAGTCTGCTGTTGCAGCAAAAAGAATCCAACATTCACTCTGTACGAGACCCGCTCATTCAACGAGCATGAACGTATACGTAAAATCGTACACCCAAACGCAGATCAAGTAAAAAGTACAGGGGATTAAAAAAAATGTGAGAGAAAGTGGCATAAGGATTTTTCCACGGATTATCGACATGAAAGCCAAAAATTTCCTCCCGTATCTTAGCAGTGAGCAAAAAATTCATAATAACATTGAGAAATCGAAAATTTGGGAATTTTTAAGTTCACTGAGTTTATTCTTTTTTTACTCAGATAAATATTCAGAGATTTTTGTGCCAAATCTCCGAAAAACCTTCGAAGAATCTAAACAAAGCACGAAAAAAAAAAATTGGGAAGTCAAAAGTCATTAGACACGATTTTTGTATTCAATTTTCGGTAGTTGCACTAGCATCCGGAATTTTTTAGGCATTGTCCCAAAATTTGGTATACAACTTGAATCGAATATGCGAGGTCATTTGGTATTAAATTTGGAGAAATTCGAAAAAAAGATTACGACCCTGTGCGATTTTTAATTTTTCGCGAATTGTCAGTGACTAACTTACGAAACTTAAAAAATATTCGCCTATTTAATTTTTCAACACAAATATAGTATTTGTAGATTCAACTAATTTATATGTATACTGTGAAATACTTGGAAATGGAGTCGTGAAAGATTTTGGATCCAAGAATTCCTGGTTTGAGCACAAAGTTCCTCGCTCCATTCGAGTACAACGATCTGCACTTTGTATTACTCGAGAATTCCCTTGATATGAACCGAAGGCCAAATAATAAATGAAAGATTCCGCGACACTTCGTAATATCACTATTTACAATTATATCTATGTATGTGGTAAGATAAATCTCATTGTGTAAGCGTACTGATTCTCAAAAATATTACTCCGTCGAAATTTTCCTCAATGAATCTTTGGTAATTAAACATTTCACGAATTTCAGAATTTTTTTGCCTTCACTTTCTTATCATATTTCATCGTGATTTTCGACAAAAATTAAAAAATAAACTGCCAACTAATTAATTATAAATTTGCATATTTTCTAAAGGACAAATTCCAAATAATTAAGGATTTAATCAAATGTTAATGAAAAAAAAAAAATGTTATCTCAATGCAAGTTGATTCAATAAATGTTTTCGTGGTATTCATTTTAATGAAATAATTGGAAAAAGGTATAATTTGTTTATAGAATTAATGGGTCATTAATTATTTTATATTATGCCTCGTTATTCTATTTCGATTTATTTTCATTAAAATTCGATAATTTTCGTTCAAAGAATTTTTTTTCCAAGCAGTAACTCCACAGAACATTTTATCCATTGCTGGGTCGTAACACACACACACACACACACACACACATACACACAAGCAGATATGAGCACAATTACGAGCATATAAAACTTATGTGGACTCATTCATTTTTCTTCGCAGAGAAAACACACTCGACACTATGAACTTTCAAGACTTGCTGTGTTAGATCATTTATTCAGGAGTTTCTGTGTAACTAACCCCCACCCGAGTTTCATAACTATCGAGGGAATTCCGGGAAAACGATAAAAAGAGAGCGACGAACTACATTTCACGAAATTAAATTAATATCGAGGCAGCATGATTATGGGAGGCCAGAAACAAAATTTATCAAGCTCTGAATCATTTTGTTTTTTTTTTATTAAATAAAAATGAATTTTAAAGTCAACTAAAAAATACGAATAACATTGACTATTTTAATGAGTGAAAATTATTATTTTTTGTATGAATAATTGTTGTTGTTGTTTTTTTTTTTAACGAGGCCTCCCCAGATGATTAATTAGTTAATTACCATTTGTGGGAATTATCGTCGATATAGTTGTCCGACAACTCGAATGCACTTTTGACTCCGAAGTTTATTTTATATTATATTTTCCCCCGTTGCGGGAAACTTGCACTTTAAATCCACGAGATCACGTCGAACGTGAAAATTTATTTTAACACACGGGACATCGATGAGATACGATCGCGATTATTACGCGAGTCGGGAGTCTGATCCCGCGTGACGGTTTGTCCGCGACTGAGCGCCCGACGAACCAACCCCCGTTCAGTTTCCTAGCTACGCCGCCAGAGCGTTATCGCACCCCGAGTCGAATCCACCCCTTCTCGGTCGCCCTACCATCCGACAGAATAAAAAGAATAAAAAACACTCTCCTATATTACGCATTCGCATACATTTTCTTATGCCCACCCAGGTAAAGTATCTTCAGACGCTCTTCTGTATACTGCAGGGTAACGTCATCTGTCGACAATGATTTATTACAATTTTTTAAATTAATTTCACTTCCTCATAGAGAAATTAATTTGGCTTCCGCACAGAGGAAGCTTTGTTTAAATAAAAAATATTTTTATGAAACTTTCATGCCAGAGTGCTTAAAATGTTACTAAACTTTGAAAATCATATTTAGCAAAGAATATATGGACATGTGGATGCGTGTGCGTGTGTGTGTGCTGGCTTTGCAAAATTCGAACACTCAAATCTCGAGAGCGCTTCAGGCGATTGGCCCCAAATTGTACACATATGTCGAGCAGCGAATCCCTATTGTTTGGTTGAATTTTTGTCAAAATTGCCACAAAGATTTGGATTGAAGGAATTTTGAGTTTTTTCAAAAAAACGTCCGAGGCCGCTCTAGCTTTCGTAAATTTTCAGCTATCGAGTCGAAATTTCTTATACAAATTGACTAGGCGAACAAGAATGTTTGGTATTGAATTTTTCGAAAATTGGGTCCATATTTTATGAAATTTTGGGATTTTCAAAAAATGTCGATAGCCACTCTATATCTATCGTAAATTTTCAGCTTCCGGATCAAATTTTTTAACACGAATAGGCCAAGCGACAATGATGCTTTGTATTGAATTTATCGACACTCGATAAAACGATTCAGATTTCATAAAATTTTGAATCTTGCAGAAAACTTCGCTGGCTCTTTCAACTAATACAACTTTCTTTGGATACGGGTTAACTTATTTCACGTGATGGAGAATTATGATAAAATGGCTGGCAATGAATTTGATATGAGGTGATACAAGGGTTCAGAATTTAATCTGGCTAAAAAACCTCAAGGAGTTCAGGCTTTACAAAAAAAAAGTTCATATGATTAGAGCACCATTAAAAGATGTTTGGCATTGAATTTGGTGAGAATTTTGAGGTTAAAAACCTGTCGTTGCCTTCCTCGATCGTAAGAACAATCACCAAACACCCTGTAGTATAATACCTTTGCATTATTGAAATCAAATTTAAAGAAAAAAAAACGTAAAAATTCGAAATTTGCACATTGCTTTCTGTTTATTTTTCTCGCTCGCAGAGCTGCTTCTATGAGGATGCCAAAATATAAAAACGCACTTGCTTAGAATCTTTTCGAGCTAGATGAAATAATATACAAGAAATGTGCAAATTTTTAACATGCTTGCTTTTTTTATATAATGACTTTGAATGAACAAACGTTTTTTTTTTAAATTAATTAGCCTCGACCGTTCACTCTTTTTTTTTTGAGAAAATTGGAAGGACTTAGTCAATGTCGTATTCAGGGAATTAGCCAATGGTCATATAAGTTTCGTCACTATTACGAAGAGGATCTTTACGAGTGTGAATTAAAAATTGCACGGCTCCCTCTCTAAATTTTCAATCAAAACCCAACGTACGAATTTTCCACATAAAACGTTTTCTTTCATAAAAGTCCCATAAACCTGACAGACGAGTATATGTATCACAGGAGTTCAATGGTCGCCACCTTCGCCCTTTTAGTTAAATTTAAGGTAACCGTAAACGACGATCGACCGACGACATTAATACTTATAATTAGCTACACCTTTGAGTCACAAAACTTTTCAAGTATTTCGAACACAATCCCAACCGTCACAGCAGCTGAATGGAGATGATATTGTAAAAAAAAGTTAAAAAAACAGACCCGTCGAGACGGGATGACCCCAATGTTATAGTTAGACGAAGCCAGGCTCTGGTCACTTTTTAACTGTCTCAGCTGGCTGGATTATATTGGTCCTTTTAATAATATGAAATAAAAAAAAAATTCACTCATATGTTAGCGTTTATCCAGCCAGGCTATTCCAAAAAACTCTATTTTCGCGTAACGTCAAATTGCAAGGATATTTAGACGAGCTAGATTAATTTTTTTTGAGAGCTTCATTCAAGCTATATTTTCGGACTCTTTCGCTACCTTTTATTTTTCGGAAAAACATCCAGGCACCGACGTATGAACTCATTGAACGTGACACCATAAAAAACGTTTTCGTAACCGCGTTAATATGGCGGCCATAAAGCAAATACAACTCGTAGGATCGAACACAGGGTATTTGCTTTTATAATGCTAATTACTATTTACAGCTTTCACAGGCTGGTATAGATTCAGGGGAAAACGCACGAGATATATATATATATATGTATGTGTGTGTGTGTCTGTGTGTGTGTTTATGTCAACACAGTGGAAGAGAGATGGAGGAATAGCGAGAAAGAGGGAGAGGAGAAACGTTGGAAACTCTATCATCAACAGGGACGCACCCTCGCGGGAGCGTCGTGTGTCAACCGAGGTAAAAGTCGAGGTCAAAGGCTTTATTTATGCGAGCTCCTCGAATCTGACTCGATGGCACTGAGAGAGCCATCGGTACGGATATACGCGATGGTCGCGGTGCTCGGAGGTGCTGTAACACCGTTGAACAACTAATAAATACGTCAAGCATGAAACAAGGGTTGGAAGGTTTAGGTGGTACTACCCTCCGGGTGGCAGTAATTATTCCATCGGGAGCTTGAAGTCGGAAAGCGTTGTAATTGCAATTCTGCATAGGATATCATTTGAACGTCGGCTTGGATTTTTGAGCCTGACTGATACCCTATTCGTTGCATGTAGCAAACATAAGATGGTGTAATCCACTGGAATTTATACATAAAGTTATGTGACTTGTGTCTTGTTGTTCCACAGTCCATGCGCAACGCATTATGTACTTAGTTCACATATATCAGTGAATCTGAGTCCAAGGGCGTATCAAGTCTCCATCAACGTGAATCCGTAGCCATTCCGCGGTTATGCTATCGATACAGGTGATAACACAGTGTACAGGATCCTGGGTGATACAACGACGCGAATCATAAAATACACGATCGCTGATAATGCGTTGATGGTGTGCGTTCGGCAGCGCTCTGCCTCGTCCGCTTCAACGATATATGTAGAACTGATAGTCGTAAATATGTGGCCTTGTAGGCTGGTAAGCTTTCCGCAGCCCTGGAATGTATGTACATTCTGGTGTCACAGTATACGTATTCCATGATGTCTGCAGGTAAAATAAAAGGACCCATCCTCGAGGTGCATTAACGGTCAAGTCGTGAAAATTCCGCCTTTTTGTTGGTTAGCAGTGAGGAGGAATAGTTTACTATGGCAAACTAGCCCTCTAACACTGCAATGCTTACCTTGACTCGACAGACTCGCTCTATCTCGGTGCTTCATGCACGTGTAGGATTTGCAACGTCTGGCTTTGACTGGCAAACGTCTGCCGTGAAATACGATCACCGATTGTACATCGTGATAGCGTTGAACGGTTGAAACGAGCAAAAGAGAAACCGGGGCATAGGTCATCAGGCGCATCAGCGTTGGTCCGACACACACACACACACACACACTCAATAGTGGTTATGTCCGGTAAATCACGATCCGAAAATTAAGAGTGATCTATCATTGTTTGCGCTAATCGCTTCCAAGTCCTCAGCGAATAGTCGTTATATGAAGTAATTTATTATCATTATTATTATTGCTATTAAAATATCCGGTGACTGGTTATTATGTTTTTGGACCTGGAAAGCTATAGAATCATTAAAGTTAGACGAGTCTAAGATTATCTTCTTACCGCATCATTCGGAGTGAGCTTGTTTCCAGGGACAAATAGGTATTGGAGTCAGTTGAGTGCAATGGACGCACGTATTTTCATTGTGTCGATCTCGAGTCTCACAGGAACGTGCCATTGAGCGGCTCATTAGTATAGTAAGACGCGTCGTCTCGCTCGCGAGAACAACTTAGCGCAGTGACCATCTAGCGGCCCGACGATGAACTACCAAGTCACTCTGCGATACGCCGAGCGCACGGTTGCACGTCGTTTTGACACGTAAAAAAACCCGCAATCGTAGATATATAATATCACTACTTAAGCTAGGTGAAACTCAAAGTTTACCCAATACATGATTAGATATTTTTACCAATCAAAAGTTCTTGCAAATATTTTTAAACGCCTCGAGCCTCCTTCATACGTTTCGAAAAATTCTATTTGCGACCGCGTGGGCATACGAAATTGAGTAATTCACCTTTTACTAGATTTAAAAAAAAATCGACCATACAAGCTTATAAAAAGGAGAAAAAACATGTGTCAAGTACATTGAGTATGTGCAAACGCATATTTATATAATTTCTAATTGCGCTAATCGTCGTATCGCCATGTATGTATACCACATGAGGGAACTGTGGCGTGGACGTATTAGTGGCAGGAGAGTTGATTACAGAGACGTAGCGAGGGTGTCCGAAGCGACGACACGATCCGCTATTGCGGGTCGGGAGTATCGCGTGCCACCTGCTATTTTTCCCCTGAGGGCATTGTACGTCGAGGGAAAGTACGAGAGTGCGGAAAAAGCGACTGCCGAACGGTGTCGAGAGTCGAAGAGAGCGAGAACGAGGAAAAAGTTGAGCTCACGTAAAATTACGAGATTCAACCATCATGGGAATTGCCATCGTGTTAAATACCAAAGTATTTTGCTTCCCCAAAAAGATTGTCTTGCTCAGCAAACTAAGGCTTCATTTTTTTCAGCCTCAATCAGAGGAAACGACTGTCTAGGTCTTCGTCCGTTAACGTCAAACTAGGGTTCCATTACTCCTTTTTTTTTTTTAGTTTCCTCGGAACTTTGAGGACCCGTTCTCATCTTGAGCGCGTTCTTCCACATTTCGTGGGTTATACACGAGTTCGTGATATATACATATATATATATATATATATATAAAAGGCTCGGCCCGTTCACAGTCCAACTGGCTCGTCGTGCAAGGCAAGTAAGCAACCACCAAAGCAGGCAAGTCTCTTGGCGTGTCGCTCTTGAGAGCAGCACTGAGGAACTCCAGCGCTAAATCATAACTACGTATCCGGTTGGAGTAGCGCAAGAAATGAAGACAAATGCCCTCATGGATAAAGCGTTATACGCTCCTTTGTCTATTCCTCTCTTTCTCTCTAATGCGGACCCTCCGCCTGAACATAGCACTACGAGCAACGGGACAAACGCCCGAGTGTGTTGTGAAGAGGAAACGCGAGATAGCTCCCTCTGTCGTGGCAGACCGGAAGATGTGATGACGTGAAGCGGCGGAGTGCTCTACAAGGTATACGATATTACATACCGAATCGCTTGTCCTGACCATTTCCCTGTCGTACTGCGACAACTACTCTCCTTCATCTACCTTCTTTCTGACTGCGTCGTCGACTTCTTCGTGTTTTTTTTTTTTTTTTTTTCTTTTCTTCGTTCACTTATTATGGCCATCTCTTAAATGGTTGAACGGTGAACCACTCACGTGTTTATACAAAGAAAATTGTTTGTTTGACCATGAGACCGTGTTTAAGTTGAAGTACCCGTTGATTGTTTTACGAGTCAAAAAAGAGTAAACAGTAAGAATCTTCGCTGAAAAAAGTTACGACGGAGACTCCTTTTTACATTCACGTTGATTGATCCAGAAGAGTAATTAAAAGGTATGTTTTTATCTGGAACGAAGTACAGTTACATATGTACACAAATTCCAGTCGGTTCTTGTGAGCGAAGAACGAAATTTAAACTCAAACGCGTGACACCTTTACGGAGCTGTCACAGTGAGCTTCCGTTCCTTCCCTTCGGTTTTCCCCCCTCGCTGAGACCGGGAACTAAAATCGTAGGAAGCTTTTGCGAGGATCCGAGAGAAATCGCGTTTACAGTTCGTAGAGACGCTCGTGTAATCTCGTAGATTGGGATTTTCCAATTTACGTTTTCCTCTATCACAGAATTGAGACCGAGTGTGTCGACCGAAGGTGAGAAAAGCTTTGGCGGTTGAGTCCTTTGAGAGTTCTGGCAAACGTGACCCATTCGCACATGGACTCTCTCATCGTTCAAGCTCTATATCTCTACCCTCTTCTTCTCTCTATCTCTCTCTCTCTCTCTCTCTTTCTCGACAAAGAGAAGAGCGGAAACAATGACTTCCGGTATTATATATAATAGAGGTGTTTGATGGAATTCATTCGATTCGACATGTCGAATTATCGGGATATCGAATCTCGTATCAGGTCCAGAGATAATATTTGAGTTCCGTAAAATTGATTCAAGGATCTTACGAAACTTCTTGCAATTCTAATCTGGACAAGCCTTCATTTTTTAGAAACAACTGCAGTAATTTTTGCATATCCATAAAATCATAAAAATAGAATATCCCTGCAGTGTCGTTCTGGACATCGGAGTACAACGACAACGACGACGTAAAGAGTACGAAGCGTGTCGAGTGAACAATGGCACAGTTTGATTCTCGCTAGACTGCTGGAACGTAAATCCTTCATGGAGTGATGAATTGGTCGTCCAGTGGGTGCGGCATGCTTTCATCCATAGATACTGAAATTCCCGGAATTACGTAGCAGCCCCAGCGATTTTTCGTTATCATTCCATGGAACATTGAGGTTCAGATAAATACAATGTTCTCACCCGAGATTTACCAGACCGGAAGTCGCCGGAAATGTCAAATTGACAATCTCGTGAATCTGTGGAACTTGATCAATAATTTTCATGTCCCCATCATCCACGAGATTTTCAAAAGCGAGAGTAACGTAACGCAACACGAGAACCGGGATAAAAAATGAATATATATTTTCCCGAAATGTTTATATGGGTAGATTATGCACATTGGATGGATTATCAATCTCGTGAGATTCCTATTTCGCCTATAACAATCCTGATGGTTGCAATTGCAAGGGATTTCCCCACAAGTGAACGGTGGTATGGAGTCCAACGTGCTGGAACTATCACGATCCTGATGGATAATGCAATTGACAAACACGCTCGGGTCTGAACTGCTTCATTATTCAAAATGCTCGCATGTATTGGCAAATCCGTGGATCGAAGTAATGGTGCTGCGGAGTTATAGTCAGCTATACAGACGATGTATTAATGTATGTATGTATGTATTAGGGTGGTTCTCATTTGGAGTTGAAAAGAATTTCGACGAAGCCAACCCCTGGATTGGCTCAAAATATATAAAATAAAATCTGTGTAAAAGCTCAGCTCACTATCTCAATGGCAAAAGGTGCCTCAAAGAATAAACCGTTTTTTTTCATTTGAATAACATGAGTTTTTGTGACGTTCAAACTTTCAATTGTTTATTACCACGTTCTAAGTACTAAAATAATCTGGGATTTGGCACATATCTCGATTATATTCTATGTAACCCTCTGAAAAGAACCAGAAGTAGTATATCGTGTATCTTTTGTACTTATACTTTATAATTATTTTCGAGGTATATCACGATTCATTCTCGACGTTTTTTCAGGACAATATTTTAGTGATTTTTCATGGTGCCTTTGCTGAATAGGAAATTTTTTTGCAACGACAAGACCGATGCGAAAATTCAGTTGTAAGCATTCTAGTTCCTTTACTACATATAGGTCTTCTAGTTCTTCTTGCATATACTATGAACCTAATATCACAAAAATATTAACTAAAAAAAACGTGCAGTAGGAATACATCGTGATGTACCTCGAAAATGATTGTTCGTAATAAAATAATGGTTAGTATTAACAGATGCAAGAGACTTCCGATTCTTTTGAAAACGTTACACAAAATGTATTCAAGAGATGTGCCAAATTCCAGATTCTTTCAGTACCTAGAACGAGATAATAAAAAATAGAATGTTGGGAACGTAACAAAAACTCATCTCATTCAAATGAAGAAAAAGGTTTGTCCTCAGAGGTACCCCTTCCCATTCAGATAGTGAGCTAAGCTTTTTCACAGATTTTTTTTTTATGTATTCGGAGCTGATCTGGAAGTTGGCTCCATCGAAGTTTTTTTCAACCCCAAATAAGGACCACCCTAATATATACATATTGTCTAACAAACAAATGGTTTCAAGCCACTCGATTCATTGGGCAAATCGATGGTAGTTAGGCCCTTTTACTCGTCACCGAATTCGATAGAGAAACACGTGTGTTTTCGAACGATTGGTGTATTGGTCCCGAACATTCGTGCTAGTTCTCTGGGCAACGTGCATGAGCCCAATATCTGTATATAAGATATAGAAATCCAAGCTGACCCGGACAATTGCCACAGTTGTGACGTTTTACTCGATTCGTACTGGCTGAAACGTGGAAGCTGGTCATTGGCCTCGATTGCTGTTTCATAACTCACGAGCTGTGAGATGACGATTTGAGTGATTGTTACGAGTGGAGGGATTTTTCGTTTTTGTTTTGCAACGATTTATTTTGGTGAGAAGAAAACATGTTAACGTCATGCAGGTTAGTAGCCCATTCCACGTAACGCTGGAATAGTTTCCTAAAAAATGTCGAGCGTTATTTTTCTGGATAAAAAAACTTTGCAAGGTGCTTGCTCGATTGAGTGTATAAAAATAGCTAAAAAAAAAATTCTGGCTTTGAAATATTCTTTTAATAAAATTGTATGCCATCAAAAAAGTTTGAGATTTCAATGATAATTCGGTTTTTTATGCTTTGATGATATTTTTGATATTATGTTATTATTTGTGGACGACTTTCAGAGGGTCTCGAGTATAGACTTGAATTTTTTCTGATTTTTATTTCACTGCGACGCACCGAAACAATGAAGTTGCATTTTTGAGCCGCACGCGTTGCAAAGAAGATTGTTCAATTCGAAGAAAAACGATGATTCTCATGTATACGAGTGATCGATGGAAAAATAATAATGTAAAAAAAAGAACAAACAATAGGGGAAACGACATATCTATTTTCATCACAGACGAATGAATCTTTTAAGCTCTCCACAACTCTCACGAATCGCGTAACAACATCGTGTCCTTAAGAATTCATTCGGCCAAGATCCTTTTCATTCTCCTTTCAATTTACATATTTTTGCTTCGGTACCTGCGATGTTTCGGTATTGAGAAAATTCCCTAACGTTTACTATAACCCTCACCGTTATTCAGGCCGAATGATTAACGAGCCGTCTCGCCGGCGATTCGAGAGAAGACTATTATAATATACATACTCGGGGAAAAAGGGACGTCATTCCTGCCCGACACTGCCTTAATTAAGCTGTCGAGGAAAATTGAGAACAATCAAGAGTACTTTTTTCTCTTTATTTTTATTTCTACTGACTCCTTCGTTTCGGTACATTGCGGAATTTGATAATTTTTTTCAAGACTGCTTAGATAAACCGTAGGAAACTGTTGAGTCAAAAGCCACTTCATTTTCATTGAAACTGAAAGTTTCAGACTTTGAATCAAAGAATATTTTTTTGAAAGTTGTATCAAAGTAAATTTAAAAAAAAGTTTCTCGAAACTATGAAAGAATCGTGTGCATGTTGTAGGCGACGTTGAGATACGTGATCAGGCAGAAAAAATCAGATCTGCGGTAAACTTTCTCAGGTATGAATTCTCGGGAAAATATAGTTTAGATCTACGCAATTATTTTTTAGATCTGCGTAATTATTTCTTAGATCTGCATAGGCCTATTTTTGTACATAAACGGAGTTCTAATAAGCAAAAGTGTTCAAACATAATATTAGGTCGACTCGAACGTACGTAAAATCTACCATTATTAACGGAGATCAAGGTAGATCTACAATTTTTCAAAATTTCGATCTACGATGATCAAACTTGATATGAAAAAAAACTACACAGATCTACATTAGATCTACGTAGATCAAATCTGATCTAAAAAATAACTGCATAAATCTAAAGGGTTTATTTCTGGGTTGGTGAACATGATTTACTTTATAGTTGTCAAGAGACTCCTCCATATTGACATATTTTAATTTTTACCACGAGCTCATAGTCCATGAAAAAGCAATTTAAAAAAAACATCTGGACATGCTCCTTAACTCTCTTGCCCTTTTTTACCATTGGTAGAATAAACGCACCTTTGTATGTTAGATTCGTCGTCTGAGGTCTGAAGTATTCACTTAACCCCCAAAAAACACCATTAATGGTGTACAAAAAGTTCAGACAAGTACATTTCCTTGCATCGTTTTATCTTTCCTTACAAAAATATGTCAAACATAAATAGTTGTAAAATAAATCCTCACAAAAAGTTCTCAAATAAATTCAAATCATCCAACTCACAGTTGCCAAGTACATCCAGCATTTTTATTGTTTACATTGTTTATTAACCATTTATAAGTAGGTCACAACGCCCGAAAACGTCTTGAAACGGGACTTAGGGACTTAATCTAAAAATGTATTGTTTGAAAAATTTTTATCGAAAAAAATTCGGATTGAAAAAAAAATTCGAACGAAGTACTTGGCGAGTTACGTAAAATGACTGTACGGACTACCTGTTACGAACTCGCCAAGTACTTCGTTCGAATTTTTTTTTCAATCCGAATTTTTTTCAATAAAAATTTTTCAAACAATACATTTTTAGATTAAGTCCCTAAGTCCCGTTTCAAGACGTTTTCGGGCGTTGTGACCTACTTATAAATGGTTAATAAACAATGTAAACAATAAAAATGCTGGATGTACTTGGCAACTGTGAGTTGGATGATTTGAATTTATTTGAGAACTTTTTGTGAGGATTTATTTTACAACTATTTATGTTTGACATATTTTTGTAAGGAAAGATAAAACGATGCAAGGAAATGTACTTGTCTGAACTTTTTGTACACCATTAATGGTGTTTTTTGGGGGGATTTGGCTTCTTTTTGCAAAGGATTATATATATTTTTACCATGTAACTTCTATGTGAAAACTTCGAATGGTGACTGCTCTACTCAGGCTAGAATTAAACAATTTTTGAGGGGATGAATTTCGTCTTTCCAAAACATTTCGTCATGCGATGGTTTCATTATTTTACAAATTCAGAGGCCCCAATCTAGCAACTAAGACATTAAATATCATTTGCATTTCGTTTATTAGATCCTTAAGGGGGTCAGGTACCGAAAATTTCACATCCAGAACCGCTAACGGTAGAGAATCGCTAATTTTGGTCTTGATATCAT
The DNA here is from genome assembly GCA_963564615.1 of Rhorus exstirpatorius. NCBI lineage: Eukaryota > Metazoa > Arthropoda > Insecta > Hymenoptera > Ichneumonidae > Rhorus > Rhorus exstirpatorius. The sequence continues at coordinate 34,691,731 of OY751314.1, read as the reverse complement.
TTCTCGTATCAAAATACCTCACATTGATAAAATTTCGAAAAATTAATTTTTTCCACGTGTTTAAAATAATTTTTTTCGAATCCGTTAAGATAGGTATCGGAAATCCCATCTGCTAGATTGTTCATTGTGACCCAAAGAATGTGCAAAAAAATCTACAACCCTCAAAGTTCAAAATTGTAGGAGGAGATACCATTTAAAGGCACAACAATTGTCCAAATGTGTGACAAATTAATTGGTAGAATATAATGAGAAGAAAATGGATTCCATGGCCTGAATAAAAAAAATTCTATGATACGATCAAGTAATAAAACTTTACCTGGACGAAATTATATAACAACACTTATCACAATGAATAATCTAGCAGATAGGATTTTCGATATATCAACGGTTTCGAAAAAAATTATTTTGAAAATAGGGAAAAAATTAATTTTTCTAAATTTCATGAGGTATTTTGATATGAGAAATGATATCAAGACAAAAATCAGCCAGTCTCTACCGTTAGAGGTTCAGGATGTGAAATTTTCGGTACCTGACCCCCTTAATAAGCTTAGCAAACTTCAGAATGTTCCATGCGTACAACATGTTATCAATGAGGTATCCCGATTTATGTGAATGCTCGCATGACCTATCCGAACAACTTTGAGTATTTGACTCTTGATACAATGCACCAAGATATAAAATCATAGGCATCGCTTTTCGATAGTCTGTTTATAATATTGAGCTTTATGTTTTTTTTCTAAGCGATGGAATGGTAAAGCTTTGTTTGTACAGATACCAACTGAATTCAGACTCAACCCGACCCACGTAATTCTGCTCATAAAAGTCACACGCATAATTAACTGAACACAGAAAAATTCGACACATTGCACTGTAAAACAAAAAAATCCCATGAAGCGACATGACCCAGATAGACTCAGCCTATAATTAAATTGGTGCAGAAAAACCCAATGCGCCATCGGCTTGCTTCAATTAAACTGGACATATTGCCAATTCAACATGGAAAAACTCGATGCATCACCAATTCGATATGCAAAAACTGCCAGGGCATGCCAACACAGAAAAATTCTCCCTTGGCGTAACTCGCCACAGCGAAACTTTCGTGGCACAGCTCGGCCCGCTCCAACTATACACAGTCTAACGGACTATGGTTGCGTCTGTTGAGAGTTGAAGCGGACCAAGTTACGCCGCATGAGAGTTTTCGCTGTGTGAAACTGTACCATGGGAGAGTATATCTCCATCGAGATAGCCCGTAGGAGATTTTTTGTGCGTTGAGTTGGTGATGCGTCGAATTTTTCTATTCAAAATTGGTGGTGCTTTGTGTTTTATTGTAGCAAGTTGATGGCGAAACGAGTTTCTATTTATCAAGTTGGATATGGGCCAAATTTACTGGGTCAAATCCCTATATGGGGAAATGTTTTTGTGACGGCTTAGCGATGTAACTAATTTTTCTGTGTTTAGTTGATGACGCATACTATTTTTCTGTCTAGAATTGCATGAGCTTCTCTGGTTTGCATTCAGATGAAATCTGTGATAATAAGGCAGTGCAGCTGGGACTTTGTATGATGTCAAATAGAATACTGGGAGTTGATGGCGTAGATCATGTGCGGATTAAAAAACGTTAGAAGAGCTCCGGCATATCGATAACAAGCATAATGCTCACGGAACCTTTTGAAGTCCTGATGATCCTGAGAGAGGGAAGAGATACAAAAAGAAAATATTCAATCGAAATTACACGATGCAAAGAACTTATGAAGTTCACTTTGAATTTAAATATCATTTAAATAATAATTGAAATGTATAAAACAATGTTAAAAATAAAAATACTGAATGTACTTTGATGTTTGTGGAAAAAAACACAATTCTGTTTCATTAATATACTTTAAACTTTATTTAATTAATAATTAATATTTATTTTTCGAAATACACCAATATAACCACTAAATGGGGAGTCATATCACTACGAGAACGCACATATAAGTATATAATTTTTTTTTTCACCGGTTCTGTCCGAAAATGATAAAATAATACTCTAACACTGTTCGTTTTTTTTTGTTTTCAATTTATTTTTATACTTCACTTTCGTAATAAAACCTCTGAACTTTCATCTCAAAGTAACGATAAAAAAAAAGCGTAAACGACTTTCGGAAATGCCGAAGCAACGAAGGCAGCTTCGTTAACCAAAGATCATACGTCACATGACATACGTGATTTCAGCCTTTTAGCCTGGTGTGACAGGTGAGCGATGAATTCGCGGTTAGATTCACGGGCGGTGCGAAAATTTGTGGCGGAGACAAAAAAAAAAAGAAAACGATGATGATGATGTACGTCGAATGAAAATAATAAAATGCAATATCTCCCATATGTCAATAGCTACAGCATTCATTAGGGTACCGATCGAAAGAGAAAAAAAAATAAAAAATATTCGTGTTGATATCATTGCCTAAGTCCGTATAATTCATTAATAATTCGGAAAATAAGTTTCGTTATATAGATATACTCCCGTGTATAAGCCAGATGTGTGGCGTATAAGAGGCTGTAGTACCTCTCGACATGTCGGTAAAGGAGAGGAAATGTACTTGTCTCGAGGCACTACCGTGCCTCTTAATTGAATTCCGAGCAGGATATTCATGTCAATGAAAAGAACGATTCGAAATTAAAATTGGAATTTAATATTTCCGGACGCTCATACTTTCTCCAAAAGGACTCATGAAGCATCCGAGGAATCAGTATTTAGTGTCTAAAATTAGCGCGCTCACGTAAAAAAAACTACCATTTTATAAATTTTACGCCTAATCGGAATCATCGGTGCGCAGTGACAGACTTTCGGGACATTTTTCATTTACATAGGTCAGGTTATAATTATTCATGCAAATTATTATCGTTCAAGCATATAACATATCTTTCACGCATTATGCACTTCTCCAAAAGCTATTTATTCTATCGTGTACCATCCTTTGCTACGGAGCGAGGGGAGATGACCTTGGGCTATTATTTGTTCTCGGTTTGCTATTTGACCTCGGTTTATTATTTGTCCTTGGTTTACCATTTGTCCTCGCTTTATTATTTGCCCTTGGGCTTCACCTTATCAGCACAAATGTTTATCCGTGTTCGTACTACAGCATTGTTCCGCGGACCCATAGAATTACGTTTCCACAAACCGATACAGACATGCACGAACAAAAGCGAATCGGAACTAAATCGAGCAGTCGAAGCTCGGTTCGAAGTTAAGAGTGAAACTACGGGGTACGTCTCTTCGCTACGAGAAGCACAAGAAGCGAAGAAAAACTTCGTATTTCCGTGCAATCTGGAAGAATACCCAAGGTTCAGATAGAGAGAACGACTTGCTACAGTTCGGAGAAAGAGCACTGGAGTACTTCGTACAGTACGCTCCGTAAAATTGCTCTTTCCTTCCATCCATCTCTCTCTCTCTCTCTCTCTCTCTCTCTCTCTCTCTCTCTCTCTCTCTCTCTCTTTCTCGCTTCATCTCTTCCTTTCTAACGCATTCTGGTGGGCTCTCACGATCTTCCAGAGTTCACTGAACTTGTGAATTTCAACAAATTTGAAACAGGAACGTTGTACATTTCTCTCGTGCCCCCGCGCTACCGGTGTCGTTAGAAGGATGATAATGGAACTCAGGACGAAGCCCAGTGATATCTGAGCATTGCGATTTAGCAACATCGATGTGCTGACAGGGAGGCTAGGATCGAAATAAAAATCTAAATTCCCTTTCTTATTCAGATGATCTTTTTTTTCCTTCTCTCATTCGCGATCGTTACCCACGGAACGTTTGACTCCGATGTGAGCTCGAGACTGAGAAAGAACCCCTAAACGTTTCTCCATATCGAGAGGCCAGCGTATGGAGGATAGCTTATTGAAAATAGGGATCATTTGGCAGTAAGAAGAAAGAAAGCTCGAAGAGCATCAGCTGGGAATGGCTAGAAGCTTTCATCCCTCCGTGTATAAATATATATATATATATATATATATATATATATATATATATATATATATATATATATATCGCCCTTTCCCAATTGTGTCTGCGAGTTCGTTCGATCTCGTTAGAATGAGGCAAAAATGGAAAAGTTTGACTGCATTCACTTGGCTCGTGAAACTTCCACATATCGTTAAAGTTCATCGTAGCGCTGGTCGTATGGAAAAAAAGACCCGCAGGCGTCGAACAATCGGTTGCTCCAACGCCTCTTCGCGATATGGCTTGCTCACATTCGGGATTTATAATTCTTCTCTTCTTTTCTCTCACTTACCTTACCTCAGTTTTTCGAGCTTCCCTCGAGGGGATAAGCCCCAGCGAACTCAACGACGGTGGAATGCAAGATGGACACACGTGGAGTCGAAAAGAAGGAGTCCGCGAGCAATCAAAATCGGACGAAGCAGAGGACTCTTTCAACTTTCGTGAGTTTTCAAATTTGTAAAATATGGAAAATTTTTGTATACATAAAGCTCCCGGTAAAACGCGAAGAGACGCTGAAGATAAGCGTCGCGTCGTTTATTCTTTCATTGCTGAATATTTTTTTTTATTTTTCATTTTTTCATTTGCCTGCTCCAACGTAAATCCTTGCGTGTTTTTACGCGTATATGATCCGTCCCAATTTTTCCTTTCGTATCACTCTCTGCCCGCACTTCGTTAAGCTAACCTAACTTCTGTAGCATCCGCAGCTCCTTTTTAGCTACACTGTATCGCGCATTCGCCGTGGACACGGGGATACGGTAGAAAACCCATGGGCCTTATTCTTTACTGGGTTCCCCGATGTGTTACCATCAGAAACTCAGTAAAAGTGCCTCCCGTTCGGTAGTCGGCGCGCCAAGCCATTGCACGGCTAAGCGGTCACCCATCCAAGTAGTAGCCTCGCCTATTGCTGATTAACTTGGGAGATTGCCGGAGCCGCACACCGACCGCGCGTCGACTACCCTCGGTCTCTTTCATTGCTCACTAATTGTTACGAGTAATTATTTCAACCTGGTTAAAGCTACCTCTTCTTCGTCGGAGGATTTGATAAAAAAATTGTTTCTTCTTTTTTTTTGTTGTGCAACTAAAGGCGTAAGGGAAACGTGCTAATAGCCAGACGTGTATCAGTAGCCGGACACCCCATGTTAAACTATACTTATATACTATATTATATAGATATAATTTAACCTGAGGTGTCCGGCTTTTGGGACGTTTACCTTAAGCGCAAAATTTTTCGTCCCCTTATACCGTCAACCGGATTTTAAATTCTCTCTTTAGGAGGTGTGAAAAAAATTTTCAGCGAATTTACATCATGAAAATTACGAGGCAAAGTCAACGCGACGTAACAGTTTGTCTCACGATTAGTAAGTCGAATATTTAAACGTGAGGACGAGTATTTACGTGCGCTTCGTCTTTATATTTACACGAAGACGGTTTACTGATCATTAACAAACTTTTCCAATCAGAGTTCTTGTACCTCATTATAATTATACCAATTAGACGAGAAATGAAAACTTATTTCAGCGAGATTTCAGCGAGTGTAAGTTTCATGTTGCGCGAGTTGATAGCCAGAGTCATGATTCTCATATATTGACGTGTAACAAAGCGTCTCGTTTACGAAATAACAACGTGAGGAAAAATTAATTACACACGGTTTTTACTGATCCGTCTCAATTAATTTTAAAAGTTTCACAAGCCAAATATTCAATAGACAAAAATCATAATGATAACAATAATAATAATAATTGTACTGACGTGAGTGAGATAAAAAGTGTTACGTTTTTGGTGACAGTGAGTACACGAAGACTCGGTGCTACCTGATGAACTCTTCACGCATGAATTTTTATCTATTCCTCGGTAAGATAAACCACTTTAGAAATTGGTCCACACTCGGATCGGACACTCAATTACGTACAAAAAAATAGCCGATCCATTCAGTCGATTGGCTTATTTGTCGCTTGCACGTAAAGCTGATAGCATCAATTCGTCAAGTGAGACCTTGATGAACGATTCCAGCTGGGATTCAGTCATCGGTCATATGAAAATAAAATCAGCACCAGGGCATTTTGAAGCGAATTGAGCGTATGATAAGAATAATTAGACATAAATTTGTTATCACCCGGCGGAGTACAGTTGCGTGAATGATGAGGGTTCAATATTATTTTCCACAATGAGAAAATACAAATGTGGCGTATCTTTGTGAAATTAAAAAAAAAAATTTCACCACTCCCGAGCCATTTAGAAGAATGTCTTTTGTATACTTTTGTAATTTTTTTTTTCAATTTTTCATCTCTCGAAATAACGAAGACATATTTTTTTTCCATCAGATAATCACGAACAGACTATGCTCTTGAGAGCTCAAAAAATCATCAGAAGTTTGTGAAAAATGTTTGAAAAGGTTTTTTTATTTATTTTAAAAAATTTTTTTTCGTCATTTCGTTATAATTTCTCGCATCTCGAGGATTTGTGATATTTTTATGATACAGCAAAATACATTTCTTTACGAACGGAAAATGGTTTTGCCTAATGTTCTCATTGAAATTCAAGTCTTGTGCCTTGCGAAAATTTCTTTCTCAAAAATTTCTTTTTTTTTTTAAGCCTGTACCACATTTTTTTTTCATCCGTAATTGATATTCGCCCAAGTTATTCGTTCTATGTGTGCGGTTGACACATTAGATTCGCTGAGTTTTGCCATTTGCTTTTCATTCGAGCGTGTGGCGTATTCAATGTTTGTCTATTTCACGCTTCGTCGAACAACGCGAGTAATTGGATGTTCTTATATACATATATATATATATGAGGGAGTGTGAGAGATAATTTGGGGTTGGAATCGGATATTCCTCGGGTTTTATTAAGTTTTCAAAGTATTCTATGGACACGTTTCGTTTCTGTCTGAGAAACGGAGATTCTGTTGAGGAAAATTAGTTACGTAAAAAAAAAACAATTGTATGATAAATAGCGCAAAAAATGATTATCCTCATCGATTGTCATAAATTCAACGAGAATTGATCGCTAATGAAGTAAAAAAAAAAAAAATTGTTTCCTGGTGAATAGGACTGAAGTCATAAAAACAATGATGCCTCGTTGTATCGAAGTGTATTGATTAATTCACGTAATCCATTTTGGTCGATTATTTATCCCGGACGACTGGACGCTGCTCTTGCCCACCTTATACTCGCATCTCCGAAGAGATTTGAATAATTTAAGAGGACCCAAGCTACTCACATTGTGCTACTTCTACTATACCATATACTCCATACATATATCCAACTTACCACCGTGAAATAGTACTGAGGAATCACGTAGAGCGATTAAAGCCGTGAGACGTTTGTTTTTAACGGACCGTGTGCTCGATATAATGACTTAGCCGTATATGAAGCTCGATGTTTTTAAACAACGAGGCAACTGGAAACGTATCAAGAGTGCTGGGGGAAAAAAAAAAAACGAGTAGGCGCATATAAAATTATGCGAGTGCGGCGAGTTATTGCAAAACGCAATTTCATCATCAGAAAATATCATCAAATCTATTTTTGCTTATGATTAAATTAAATATGGTAAATCACCCCACGTGTCAGCAACCATCAATGAATTAACGGCAGGGTGATTGAAACAAAATCGACTATTTTTTTACGAGTTTTGCTCGAGTTGCTTGTTCGTTAACACGAAAACGATAAATCGCTCGAGGCACGTGCGCGCAACAATGTTCAGTACTGGTCTCACTGATGTTGCATTTATTTTTCAACGTTCGTAAGTCATAGGGCCCGAAACCGTTTCAAAATAGGTCCAAGGGTGCTGGGAAGGAAGCAACGCGTCCACACAATGAATAGGAAGACTTGGCTCATTCGCTGTGACTTATCCAAACAGTTGAATCGTGAAAAAAAAAATAATTAAAAATTCCCTCACTGAATTCAATTATTTTTGACAAATTGTCATTAACCTGAAAACGCTCCGTGATTTTTTTTTAACGGTTCAAAAAGGTTTTAATTACTAGAAAAAATTTTATAAAAATTTTAATAGTCCCGTTGAAAAAAAAAAAATATTACAATTTCAATTTTTTTCGATATTATTAGTCTTTCAATCCGATCGAGATTGTTGTTCGACAGGGACTTGATCCTCTCTCGTCATTATACAGCACAGAGGATTACTGTACTCATGCTCACGAACATATATTCGTATCGCATGGATACGAATTCGAATACGAGAAAAAAATCTGCTCGTTTAAATCGATACATTTTGATTTTCACTGGATCAATTTCAAACGTTTGGGGATTGCGCGGGACTGCCCCCCCCCCCCCACCCGCCTTTAATCCTCTGCTTCAATCTATGAATGTACAACGAAACTCGCCCTCATCTCCAACGAGTATATGACATGTTACTACGGGTTTTCCCCATTCAGCTCGTACCTACATATACCATGCATATTTATTGATGTATACATAAGTATGTATAAGCGTATGGATAAAACCCAACCCTTGAGGATACGTTAAAAACGATCAGTTATTCGATTTCATGAGATTACATCGCGAAAATTTTGCTTTCAGCGTTGAAAGTGGAATTCGTGACGGTCACACAGACCTGGACTTAAAAGCAAGGAGCCGAGGCATTCAATTCCGCATAATAGTCAGAAAATTGTAAATACATTCGAGAATTTCTTTAAAATAAATAATGCAAGTATAAAAAATCTGTTTTTTTTTTTTTTTTTTACCAATAGTACATTAGTTTTAGGCTCGACAAAATTTTTTTAGTCACCTTCATGAATATTCGTTTGGCATTGACCTCGTCAAAGGAAGGGTTCCGATAAAAGAGTTTTTCAAGAAAAAGAAAAAAAAAAATCTTTCTTACCAGCTGTCAATCTTTTTTCTTAAATTGTAAAAACTTTTTCGAAATTTCAAAAACCATTAATCATGAAACAACTTTATCACCCCGGTGTATTTTAATAATTATATGTTAATTGGATTAATAATTTGATTACATTTTCGAATAATAATTATAGTCATTTGATTTCTTCCCACTATCCATAATAAGCTGCCTCGAATAGAAATCTCTTAAATTCTCCATGCATCGTTCTAAGGTCATATAAAAATTATCATGAAAAATTTAACAAAGTGGAATTGGTAAAAGAAAGGTTATCTCATTTTTCTGCGGTGAGTACGCGAAATGGAGAATGAGAGATGAAGGTCTCTCTTTTTCTCTCTCTCTCTCTCTCTCTCTCAAATACTCTCTCTCTCTCGCTCTCTCGTTCTCTCTCTCTCTCTCTCTCTCTCTCTCTCTCTCTTTCTCTCTCTGTATCCTCACCGCGGTTTTCTCGCACTGTACTATCGTAGGTCACGTCTTGAGTATAAACCCTTCCGATCCATCGATCCAACTCTCCTAACACCATATACCGAAGACTACGAAGTAGAACGAGAAAAAGAGAGAGAAACCTACACGATGCTCCATTTTCTGCAAACGTGGTCAAGCCACTATATAACGTCCCTGCGGCTAAAAGTATTTTCTGAAAGAAAAAATTTAATCTCATCGCACTTAATGCTCTCTCTCTCTTTCTCTCTCACACACACACACACTCTTTCTCTGCCACTCTAAAAGATTTTTATTTCGTGTTTGTTCTCTCGCGACGAACGTACGGATTTTTTTTATCGATTGCACTAATTGATATTATCAAAATACGTGGAATTACTTTTGACATTGACCTCTTTAGCATCCCCTGCATGGAATATGATTATGAAGTCAGAAAAACTTCCTTTGTTTCGAGTCATTCGCTGTCTCTGATTCTCTAGCGATTTCTAGGGATTTCCAGGAAAATTTAAATTCGGAAGTTTTCAGGTCTCATCTGAATGACAGCAATGAGCGACCTCACTATATATACATTTTTTTTTTTTTTTAATCAACACATTTCAATCCAGATAATGCATATTGGAACTTCGGGCCACAAAGTGCAACTAAATATATTCCTGTGGTTGAAAATTTCCAGCGTTACGTGCAAAAGCTAGTGAGGTCGAGAGAATTAACTCTCTGACCGAGAGAAAAGAGAGAAAGTGCAAAGTATGAAAAAGAAATATTGCACCTGAGTATTTTTGCAATCCGTCCCAAGTACACGATGTATACTCTCGCATAAAGTATGTGCACTTCTCATACTGCGGTGCAAGAGTCATACGATTAATTCTTCGAGTTAACAGCGCGTGAAAATAAAAATCTTGGTTTCCCCGAGGTTGCGTTGAGTATATTTCTCGTATTCGTGGGAGGGTTGGGACGGGAAGGAGTTTGAGTGCAATCGTTCGACACTCACTTTACGATCGCCCATCAAGTTTGATAGGGGAAGAACACAGCCGAAAAGCAAAAGACAAGAACACATTGATGGTTGAAGCTTAGCCCGGCCGAAAGATATTGAAGCCCCCCCCCCCTCCCTGAGTTTTCCGTAACTATGGAACAATAAAATTTTGCAAATTATCAAAAATAGAGGGAAGGTCGTACAGGCATAAGAATAACAGTAGTTGAGCGTAGGACGAAGGAAAGAGTCAGAGGAGAGAAAGGGATAAAGAGGAAACAAGAATACTGTGAGGTAGAGAGGGCCGGTTGCATTAGTTAATTAGGTTGGGCAGGAGGCGTGACGTCGTAATTATTGCAACACAGCGCAATACGTGTATATGTATACATATATAGCTATCTACATATAGTTATCAACGCACATATAGCGATCCTGCGCTAGTATGCTTGGCTTGCTCGCTTGCCGTTCTGTGCCATGCTTCCCTTTCCCTTTCCTATCGTATATCGTACGTCGTAGTATACGTAGATATACGAAGAGAGAGAGAGAGAGAGAGAGCCTGCCTGGCTTGCCTACCTGCCACGACAAAGTTATTAATTGCTTCCTACCATTCCAGAGCAGCGTCGGTCCGTGGGGTGAATTCTCCAGGCCCTTCACCGCCCGACCCATGCTCCCATCTCTCTTTTGCGCACAAACCGTTTCGCGGTCTTCCCTCCTTTGCCTCTTCCTCGATGCTATAACCGGCTCGCGAATCGCCCCTACCATGCATACCACGTCTAATAGCCATCACTATTCATCATTGCATTCTATTAAACCGAAATATTTCGCTAATGGACATAGCACCCCCGCGTTATCACGTTTGAATCATTCAACTACCCGGTGGTCTCCTGTGGGTTTTCATTGAAGTCGTAGATGATCCGTGGACAAGTCCGGAAATTGGGCTGTTCGTGATAATCTCGATACAACGATTTTGAGATCGTTCTAGCAGATTGGGTTTCAGTGATTTAATTCCTGAAGTGTCGTTGCCTCGTTCGACATGAAAGAGTCAGATGGCTTCTTACCTTGACCCGACCAACTTCAACTGGGATGGGCGAACTATGGTTAAAGAACGAGTGGATTAGGTCGGATCTTTGGTAAACACCATAGTTTAAACCAGTTGGATTTGATAGACACCAGTTGAATCCAGTCGGGTTTGGGTTTTGGTTTGGTAAACAGCAGTGAAAAGTTGAAAGCAGTTGGTCCTGGGCTAGGGTAAACTAAAATCGATTGGAAATTCACGAACCTGAGACACGTCGAATTTCAGTGAAGAAGTTGAAGAGGACGTGGAAAATAGACCAACAGTCAGAAAAACGGTAAGAAGCAAAGCGGAAAAGGACGAAAAAAAACGAATGACAGGACCCTCGAGGTCTCTGGCTCAAGGTATATATACTTGGCAACGAATCAAACCATATAACTCCATCCTCGACCGTGGCGCATCCCCTCTCATTCGCACGGCTTAGCCCCATAGTTCACTTCTTCACTCGTTCTGCTTCATAATTCAAACTATAAAGTATCGACTCGGCGTGCTCGAATGATCAGCACCACCGTACGATAAAAAAGTGCGATGGCTCGGGGCGCTTTGCTCGTCCGGTAGATTGGTCTCCCGATATCGTGAAACCTCTTCTCGGCGTTAAAACTCATTGTCGAATTATTCAGAGTGAAATCATGCGCCTGGGGGCCTCAAGGCTCGAGGTTTTATTGCAAAATTATTACTCTATGTACGTGAGAGCAGTTATAACAGTACCATGGTAGGAACTAGGTGATTCCGTTGGCGTCTGACAGTCAATTTGTCTCGATCCCGACAGGCAAGTATATATTACACATCAACCCTTTTCAACTTTGACCATTCGTTGAATTTTCATTTATCAACAACTTTGGTCGTCGTTGCTACATGTGAATTTATCAACGGGCAAAAAAGAACCGGAGCCATGGAAAAATATTAAATGAACGAACGTGGAGACTTGCTGGAAGAGAGGCATAGGAAAATCGCCTTCCTACCACCAGGTAATTGCCAGGAGCGTCAACGCCAACAGCAGAGTTAGCAGCACAGCTCTCTAGATCAGGCTGGGAGCAGGGTTTACTGGAGCTCGGTGGCATCACCATTAAAGAGCAATTTTCAGTGGAAACAGCCCGCGTACACGAGGAAAAAAAGAGCCGGAGCTTTTTGTGACGCGCAGTTAGGCACGCAGGAACAGGTAAGTTGGTGAGGCGAAATGGCGGGCTTGGAAGAAAGGTATCCACGTAACTTGAGATATAATCGTGTCATGAGGTAGTATATATATGCATGCGCACATATTGCCGCAACAAAGCTCGCTCGTTTTCGGTGCGGGCTGTTGCCGTTGCTCCTACGGTTGCCTTCCAGCGTGCTACCGTTTTTTCCGAGGCTTTGCGTAAAAGGTTTTTGTCTTTTGCCCATGGCACTGTACAGGACTCTCCCAACATTTACCGCTACACACATTGCAGAGCTCCTAAAACGCGAGACCGGGACGAGTTTCCTCAGAGAAGCAACCGTAGAGAACGACGATAGAACATGATACGTGTACCAGGATGACTGGGAAACTAGAGCTCCGCGGGGTAAAGGAGGATTCGATCCACGAAAAGCAGAAGCGGGAGCTATTTCTATCGCCAGACTGAGAGTCTCTCAGAAGCGTTTCTCACTCACGGCTGCTGTTCACACGCCTCACACTTCTTTTTTTTTTTCCTCATCCATTCTGTATCTCCTTTGCTACATCACCGCTCACTGTTTTACCCATCGCACTCTAAGTCTGAAATGTCTACGAAGCAACTCTCACACCACTTTATTAAAGCTTCGGCAAGCTATATTAAAGTGATATACGATCTCCATGTTATTTTTCTTTCCTCTCTTGAAACTCACGGAAAACTCGCTAACATTCAAACACATCTGATTGAACCCGAGTAAAAATTAAGAGACTACTTAGAACCTCTAGTAGCGCCAAAACATATGGGTTAAAGATGGTAAAGTGGGTTTTATTTCAGTGCGATACGAGACATTACTTTAATGTGAAAAGTTCCAGAAATTTCCTGATTTACCAAGTTTAGCTTCAAAGTAGTGTCCAAAGTGGTCGATAGCAGAAAATAGCAGGATTATAGTCAACTGTAATGATCTTTATCGTTATCTTCCTAATCTGAAAATTTTTGCAAGGAATTTTAATTAGACTCTTTTTAGTCAATCATATTAGAACAAACAGATCAACTTTTTCAAAAAAAAACTTGTGAGGCCCTCCTTTGCTATGATTATTTTATATGATTTAATATCATTATTATATGGTTATGATAAATATGATACGAAAAATTAGAAACTTGCCCATTGTTTGCTCGTTATTATATCTCGATGACAAAGCTCTCTCTCTCTCTCTCTCTCTCTCGCTCTCTCTCTCTCTCTCTCTCTCTCTCTCTCTCTCTCTCTCTCTCTCTCTCTCTCTCTGTAATTTTATGTTTTCAAGTACAAAACTGCATGACAGTTCTAAAAGTATCGAAAGTCAGAGCAATCATATCATTTTCCATAAAATTCAGAATATAAAAATCTCAAATTTACAAAAGTTTGAGCAATCACAGACATTTTTAGAAATTTTATGAAATCTGAACCCCTTAAGGAATTCTTGACAAATTAAAAATTAAATGTCCTTGTCCAATAGCGTATATTTATATGAAAAGTTTTGGCTAAATAACATCAAATTTACGAAAGTAGAAGCAAAATTTCGACTCAGGGATGCTTGACTCATATTTATCAAAAAAAAAAAAAATCTTAATCTCTCAACACAGGGTGCAACAAGTGATTTTTTTATTTTCCATGTCAATTTCATATCCCGTATACTCAACGTCGAATCGGGCATGTATAGGCAATGATATTTTGCTCTGACCGCGCAGAATGTTTATCGAAGCGTTCATTCATGAATAGATGATAGTGGAACGTTATAAGCGCGACAAGAAGGGAGCGTTTTTGTTACGCATCTACGCGCATTCATTGGGCGCGATTTCTAGTGGAACGAGCGTGACGCGTTCAGTCCGATGGATTTGTTGCCTTTTGGGACACATACCTATAGAAGCGGAAGGTCCTCGCTCAACGGGGTGGGAGTAAACGGCGTCGATGTGACGGAAAACTGGATTTATGTTTCGGAAACTGTAAACAAACCGGCCGACCAGCGAATAAATAGGTGAAGTAGACCGACGGTTGGTGCTGTTAGCCCCACTCGCGATGTCGGAGTTAATGCTGGAGGGTCAGGGGGATGCGTTAGATACAGCACCTCTATATATAACTATCGTAAATACTGTTTTCAGGTAGAGGGCTTGGGTGTATAGCGGTGTGGAGTGTAGTTACTGTTAGAGACAATGAATCGGGCTACGGTTTCAATAAATTTCAATTCGGTGAAAGGAAAGCCCCGATATACATGGGTAGGGAGTGACCACCGAGTCGGGAAGGCACGAGAGAGAGAGAGAGAGACAGAGAAAGGGAGAGAGAGAGAGAGAGAGAGAGAGAGAGAGAGAGAGAGCTGGGTTACGATATTCGGGCACGCTATAAATGTATGAATCACGATGATTATCGGGAATAAGGAAGACAAAGTGGGTAAGTGTAGGAGTGGGGCAGGCGTATGTGGAAGAGGTAGGAGTGCGGATAGGCGAGCTTGACACAAGAGTCACGCTGTTATCTGAACGATCACGACCACGCTAAGATGATTATAACAGGATAAAATAAAAGTGGCACGATCGATCGGCGTTGTTGACCAAGCCGCTTCGGAAAATAAATGGCGCTATTGAACGAGGCTCGCAAATATACTCGGTTCGTCGACCCTGAGCAGACACAAAGTATAGTCCAGTATACTAAGTATTATTTACATGCAATTGCCATTGGACGATTGTATCCGATCGGCAAGAACATCACCAGAACCCTGTAATCGAATCAAAAAATTCTCGATGGTTGTCGTAATGATACATCGTACATCGAAAGGAAATCAGAGGAAAACAGTTGGAAAGAGTATATCGTACAAGAGGTAAGCAGACGCTAGATCAACCTCACTCGCACTCGCTCCCCGGATTACTCCCAAGAGCTCTCGATGAATGAGTTAGCGGAAGAGAGTGTTACGTGGCTATAACTAATAGGGTTGCTGCTGGTGGCATCTGTTAGCAAAATAGGCTGGTAGGGACTTTGAACACGAGGCAAGGCACCTCTACAACTAATCGTCATGGTCCTGGTAATGCCATCGAGTTAGAACAAGATTCCTCGCTTGATCGTCGCTTCAATGATGTCGTCACCACATGGGATATGAAACCTGACTAGGAACTAGCCTGACTAAGAAGTTACGTCGATTCGTGAAATTTGATAAGCACAAACTGTCACGGATATGTGCGAGCAAACTTTTACCGTGGCTGCGGGGTGATATCATATGCAGAAAGCAGTGTGCACACGACACTTCACGCTAGTGTGTCGTTTTCCCTTCTGGATATGGGTGGAGTAATCGGCTGGGTCCCAGGATGAAGCCAATTTTGTTGCGACGAGCGCTCACAAGACCCATATATGCTGGAGTATGAGCACTGCATTACGTCTCCTTATGGAGTTCCCGCTCACGACATCTTCTATCTTGTACGCATTTGTGTATCCAACGATGATGACATGTATGCATACGCTTATTGCTCTGATACCTATAGGGCTTACGTATATACGA
Organism: Rhorus exstirpatorius; assembly: GCA_963564615.1. NCBI lineage: Eukaryota > Metazoa > Arthropoda > Insecta > Hymenoptera > Ichneumonidae > Rhorus > Rhorus exstirpatorius. The sequence continues at coordinate 34,675,782 of OY751314.1, read as the reverse complement.
GCTCGACAAGAAGCTATGGAAACTTTGCCTGCCTGACGCTCACTCGAGCATCAGCCCGGTCGATCAAGGAAGATCTAAAAGGTGAAGGAAAGAATGAAATTGAAAATTCGAGTAAGCATCTAAATCGACAATGACACTTATAGTTGTGCGTTAGACAGCTTTTCCGTGATATTTCTTCGTATAGATTCAGGATAAAAGAGTGGATGAAATTCGTCTGGCCCATGGGATGAAACTTAAATGGGATCTTGCCTGGATAAAAAAAAGGAAAGCTCGGATAGAACGAAATACGAAAAAAAAAAGTCACGTTTATATACATTTTCGCGCCTTCCTTTACCCCGCCCGAGTCATATATGTCGGAGTAGCTCCAGTTGATAGCTACTCCCAAACCGATCACTCCCTCAGGACCTTTCGAAAGGTAAATGGGGTATCTGCGCCTGTCCTTTCATCATGAACCTATGTTTCTCTCTCTCTCTCTCCCCCCCCCCCCCCCCCCCCTCGTCGGACTATCCAGAGCTTAGCCTACACGTATACGTATTTTCTACTAAAACGAGACGGATCGAAAGTTGCGTAAATCGTAAGATACCGAAGCAAGGTTCGACAATTCCGCTATCCTTAAAATTGGCCTGTTATTCCAATCTGTCTTTATGTTCAATTCAGCGAAATCATTTAACTGTTTTCGTATTATTTACCCTGTGACGTTAGATCTACACTACAGCCAGACTATCCATCTGTTTTAGTGAATAAAAATGGTTTGATTTGGTGAAAAATCGAAAAATTTTAACATCAGGTAAAATAATCAGGGGGTTGAACAAGAATGAAAAAAAATTTGTTGAGTCAAAACGTTTATTCGCTATTCTCTGGACTACGAATATAAATGTAGGAAGATATGTGAATATTCCGCCGTCCAGATGGTCTCTAATGGCATACTTGTGACGAGTATAAGGCTAATCGATACATCGTTTAGACCACCCTCGATACAAAGAGTGTCACTTTTTCTTCCACTTCTTCTATAGACACTGCCCTAGTCGTTCATATTTTATATACGTGTACTTTAATGTTTCATACACAAGATTAGCCTACTTATGCCCTAAAAATAGAGAAATTCCTTAATGACACCAGCTCATAACTTCCATCCCGGATCATTTTCTAACTGCTTTGAGATCGAAGCTGGTGCGTATATAATCATCGAAATTTTTCAAGATTCGCGACAACCATAACATTCAACTACAGCATACCGATCTCTAATAGCACCTATGTGACATCAGAACAAGCAAGGTCTTATTTACCTTATTAAATGATTGATGAATAAAAAAAAATGCTTCAACAAACTATTATATATTAAAATACGTAACGCATGTTTTTTCGTGCAAAACAATTGATAGGAAATCCTTCAACACAGGCTCGCTCAGCTGTCCCGAGTTCTGAAGATCTAAGCTTGATGAGTAAAATGAATTTAAGGATTCTCAAATATATAATGGTTTCAGCGATAATTATCTGTTTTGAACGCGAGCGCTGAAGAAGCCTTATGAAAGGCCACCTGCTCGATCGCTCGGCGTGCCTAACAAGGTCACGTAAAAGCAAAGAGCAAAGCAGCTCAGATCCACAGTATCCATCAGAGCGTAACGCTGCTCACAAATGAGTCTTATGCGCCAGCAATACATTGAAGAATGAAGAAAGCGATAACAAAAAAAAAGTCACTGGTGATAATATATCCAGAGCAGAAGAGGTATTATCGAAGCAGGAAGAAAAAGAAAACACCCGGATTGTAAGAAAGGAGGAAACGGCATGCATAATATAGCTCGGACGGCCGTTACCGGTGATCCACCGCTTCCTCAACGACACTTGGCTTTGGCCAATGATATTCCTTCTCCTTTGTCTCACACGCTTTGGACGCTTCTTCATCCATTTCCATCGCACTTTCCGATCTTATACCCCTCCGGCAATTCTTATTTTGAAAATAAGGCGAAGAAAATGGGTATCGGTAGTGAAGCTAGCCCTCCGGATCACTTCGATCCAAGTTTATTGTAACGGCTTGCCAAAACGAGAGCCGGCTCCTCGCAATTCCCAGATTTTGTTTTCCTATCTTCGAAGCAAGGAGTAAAACAAGTCGAACTTTTTTTTTTCTCACGAAATACTTTTATCTCTAACTCACCCTCCTTTTGTTCGGTTATCCTTATGGACTGTTTCTTTTTTTTTTTTTTTCACTTTTCTTTATTTCGTCTGTTTCACCCCTTTTTCTGTTACAAGAGTCCCATACTCTCTTCGATGGATGTTGATTTTTCTGGTCTCTCGTTTCTCCTAAGATCCGGATGACACCCTTGCAAATTATGAGACGAGGAAGGGTACGTGAATGAAATGGAGTCACAAATAGAATGTGCAAACTCTGCAATACGATATAGACTCTTCAAACGGGAACAGTACAGCAGCTGGTTGAGGTCAAAATTTAGGGGGCGAAGACCCAGGGATTTGGAAAGAAGACGAGGAGAGAGAGAGAGAGAGAGAGAGAGAGAGAGAGAGAGAGAGAGAGAGAGAGAGAGAGAGAACGAGAGAGAGAGAGAGATAGAGCTAGCGGGGTAATTTTTTTCACGTTTCTTGGTAGACGCTAATCCAATTTACGTTTTTTTTTCAACTCAGATGCATCAATAAATGGGTCATGACACCCCTTAACGTTACTCATTCAGACGAAAGTCTGTTTAATTCTTCATCATCTTTTGCTTCCTCGTAGGTGAATCTTTGTGATGGTGAAAAAAAAGTTGAAACTTGCAAATTGCTTGCTTTAAATTTCGCACAATGCTCAACGCTCCCTCTACGAGGAACTACCTTTGTAAATTTTGGCTTCCTCATAGAGGAAGTATTAAGCATTGTGCAAAATTTCGAGAAAGCAATTTGCAAGTTTCAACTTGCAGCTTTTTTCTCCTATCATTATCAAATGTAGTTTCATTTTTTTGAGAATCATGCTGCTAAAATTTTTTTAAATATTGAAAAATTCATAAAAAAAATGTATTTTTATGTATTAGCTAGATCTCTCACAATTTAGAGAAATTAGAGCTGTCAGAAACACTTTTAGGATAATTCAAAACTTCATGAAATCTGAACCCTTTCACGGATTCTTGCGAAATTTCATACGAACTTTTCACTGATGATACTCTATTTATGGAAAACGAAATTAGCCCAATATTTTATAATTTACATAAATCAGAGCTGTCAAAAACTTTTTTCAAAAATTCAAAATTTCCCAAAACATGAATCCTTCAAGCGATTTTTGCCAAATTCAATACCAACCGTTCTTTGCTGATATTCTATTTATGAAAAAAAAAAAATTCACACGATACCTGAAAATTTAGGAAAGTTAGAGCGATCATAGACATTTTTTCGAAAATTTAAAATCTCGTAAAATGTAGACCTCTTAAGAATATTAACAAAAATTGCAGCAAAGCAACGATGGTTGAATTATTAAAGTGTGTGCGAAGTTTGAGCGAGATGGGTCAATCCGTCTCGAGATATTAGCAGTTAAAATTTTTCAAGGCCAGCACATACACACAACTTACATACACACACATACACTTGTACACAAATTAAGATCCCCTTTGTTTATTAAAATTTTCGCCACAATCTGTAATGGGTGTCGCATTTTACACAATTTTCAATTTTTTCAAAAAAGCCTTTAACTTTTGTAAATTCTAATTAATTGGCTCAAAATTTTTTACAGCACAACTAGTTTGCCTGACAAGAATCTTTGGTATTTATTTCGGCAAGAATCGCTCAAGGGATTCAAATTATACAAAATTTTGAATTTTTTAAAAAAATTCCTAATAGCTCTAACTTCCGGAAATTTTGGAGCATCGGGCTTAATTCGGGGCTTATGTTAGGCATAAAAAGAATATTCTGAAGGCTAATTGGCATTTAATTTTGGAAAAATTGGTAACAAATTCCCGGATTAATTAGATTTTCTAATTTTTCAAATGTTATTGAAAAAATTGTGTTCGCATTTAATTGTGTTGTGAATTGTTATTAAATGCGGAAAAAGAGCGTGCAATTAAAAAAATTGCGGATTGCTCACTCATTATTTTATTTCGCTCACAAAGCTTCCTCTATGAGGAAGCCAAAATTGGAACTCACTTTCTCATAGAGCCTTGTTAGCGAGATAAAATTATGAGGAAGCAATATGCTAATTTATAATTCTTTTTACTTCTCCAATCAACCGTCTGTTCAGCCACTTGCCCACTCTTCGGCTGTCAATTTTTCTAATACACTTACACACACACACACACGCACCTACGTACACACACACAGACCCAATACACGTTGACCTAATGCGTCGATGGATAATGAGTTTTTCTCCGGTGTGTAATGAGGCTGTAATTCGCACAATTAGAGCGTGTAGTTGGGTTTGGCTTTGGGTATAAATGCTGCACATTATATACATATGAAATGCATATAATATGCGTAATGCATATCAATGAAATATCGTTTAACCGAGATACGTGAACCGCCGGACTACGGTTACCTCTAGCGTGTACCAACGAATTACCAACGTTTTAATTGAAATTGCAGTATCTTAATTTTACTACAAGGAGGCAGCAGTGGAGGCCAGGGCAGCCAAGGTTTTCCATACTTATCGGGGAATCCGCTAGCGGTACTCTAATGATACTATCGTGGCAAATACTGGTAAGAACACTCAACCACGTAAGGCAAATTGACTCGATAGGAATATATAGAAAAAAAAAGTATCGGCCCAATATCTAGATTGATATTACTCGATGTAGATCAGTCGACAAGTGATTTTAATTATTGCGGGGGCTACTCATAGTACTCTTACTCGTCCGTGCACATCGCGGCTCCACCATAATTTTCGATTAATCTGTTAATGTCAACGTCCACCTCGAATACGCCGCGACTCGATTATTGCTCGATGAATGGTGGGAGATGGTAGTAAGTTGACTGTAAAATCAGTTAAATCTTCCGAAAAGCCACCCCAAAGCATTTCGCAATATGTCGCTGAAAGCTTTGTATTTGGAGCTCTCGTACAAGCCACTCAACCCTACAACTCTAAGTCTCTCTCTCTCTCTCTCTCTCTCTCTCTCTCTCTCTCTCTGTCTCTCTTTCTCTCTCTCTCTCTCTCTCTCTCTCTCTCCCTTGCTGGTTTTCTCATTCAAACGAAAAATTTTCTCATTCAGCTATGCCTAGAGTTGAAATGTTTCTACACTCTCGTTATTCCCATACCATCCAGTCAACTTCGCTCTACATGGCATAATTAATTAATAAATCTGGAGAGTCAAAAAAACCTGAAAGATCTTCTTTGCAGAGCTCGCCAACTCGTCCATGAATTCAGTAGAGAACTCACAGCAAGATGAATATAGAAAAATTTGTACCGAAAAATATGCACTCGGCCAAGATTGGTAATTAAAGAATTTTCATGAAAGTATGCGCGTCGTTCCTCGATGCACGATTTAACTGGACAAATTATTTGAAAAAATTCTGCTACCCTTTAATGAGATTTTATTTTTAAAAGAGATCTCCGAGTGATCTGCCAATCAGATGAAAGTGAACCCGAGATTTTTTTTTTATTGCAGTAGTTCCGGTTTTAGTACGCAGCGGATATACGTATGCAAATATTAGAGCCAGTAAAGCACGGGACACCTAGCCAATAAGGGATGTAAAACATCCTCAGATCTGTCGAGAACACGCACAGCCATGGCCCTGTTCTACGTTTGGAAAAATGCCATCAGATATGTCACACTTTTTTTCATCATTTAGAAAAAAAATTTTTTTCACCGTGCGACTCTCGCAATATTAATACTGTTAGCCATCTATCCCTCCATCTGTCTCTCTGCGCTCTATTTTCCATTCGGGAATCTAACTATTTCAAAAAATAATATATATACGTGCATATATATATATATATCTCGACCCTAGCAAGAGCTCGTTTACGCATCGCGATTGCGTTTCAAGTCCACGTTCGCGTCCGAATAAATTGAAAAAAACAATTGGCAATAAAAAGAAAAAAAAATGTGAGAAGAGGCGAGAGGTGATGCATGGAATGTACGTACCACTCGAGAAAATCAATTTTCAACGAACTCTCGTTCAGTCTCTTGTTCTATTTTTTTTTGTTCCTCCCCTCTACGCGATTCGGCCGTAACGGTTGCATGCACTACCGCTATATTGACCGACATATCGAATTGTGATAAAAAAAAAAAAGTAAAAATATATGTGTATATGTACACAAGTATGTGATCACGAATGCATTATGGGTAGCACGTCACTGCTGGATCAACTCGGAGCTGTGCGTACCATTGAGATGCAAAAGTTTTTCGTACAATCGAATTTAGAACGTTGAAACTGAAGGAATAACGACAGTTGGTGCTGTGAAATTATTAACTGTGATTTTCCTTGGGACGTGTCATTTTCGCAGTGATCCATCAGTGAGGAATGGAGCGACGAATACATTGTCGATCCGGTGTAGCGGAAATTTTATCGTCGTATTCGTCGTATTGATTTAGCAACTCTTTTCCAACTGTAATAACACCTAGTTGCACCGAAATAAATCATTTCTAGCACAAAATATAAAAATATAAAAAAGATTTGGATGGTAGTAGTTTTTTCTATCCAGACAGACCGCTGGGGTACTTCATCCACAATCTACTGGATGATAGTCGGGGGGTAAGAAACTTATAGATACTAGCCGCAGCGTTCCTCTTGTGAGAGATGTGCTCGCTTGGAGCCACCTAGTAGCACATCTGTGAAGTGCCACATTCTACCAGTGGATGGGGTAGTTCGTAGGGTCAGAAGGCTGCAGCCACAATCGGGTGTTCCTCCTCCACAAGATCGTCCTCTCGGGTCAACGATGAAGCTTTCTAAGCAACGATTATTTCAGAGTGCCGAGTTAAAGGCACGTACTAAATTGCAAATATCCTTTGTATAGAACGAAAGCACTAAAAGTTCATTCGTAACTTTCGCACGTAATATTAATTCACCTTTTAACGAGTACCCAAATTGAAATTGTATGAACGTAGAGTGGCGAATATTGCACTGTCGTTAGGATGTTGTACTTTGTATTGTCCAGATACATAAGTATATGTGTGCTATATCTGTACGAGGATACGACAGTTTGTGTTGAAAACCCAACGGATAATGGAAGATGTTATGGGACAAAACAGATAGGGTATGTTTCACTCCGTTGTCATGCTCATCCTCTCTCCGGTTCCTTCATTCTTGTTCGCTGGTTATAACCATAGGCCAAAACTCTCGCGATCGATGTTACGATGTTTTCGCTATATCCATAGACATGGATATCCATAGACCTTGCGTGGTCGATGCGTTTGTGGCTTGATGCGAGAGTTTATTACGTGCGATATGAGCCGACATCGAGAAAGTAACATTGGCGGGCAAGATGCAACGACAAGGCTTGCTCGTGAAACATGCAGTAGGGATCGAGGAGGAAGCTGAGAAAATGTATGCGAGATCCTGTTACGTTGAATGGGATGGGGCGAGATTCCCGTACAAACCTTGCCTTGCTACTGTAACGGACGAAGAGAATGCTATGTGGAGCGAACATCGAAACAGTTTGGATTAGGCCATTCGGTACATTTTGCGTTATTACCACAGGTTTTGCATTTTGAGAAACTTTTTTTTTCTGGAGATCGATAGCGTCAACTTAAAAAGTTTTTCTAGCCCCTGGATTTTGTACAAATATTCTTCCAAGTTAGTTAAGTTGGGTATTTCGAAATATTTAAACGAAACATTTATTTTCTGCCATTTTGGCTAGTGTTGTGTCCTTTTTGAGAGCTTGCACCACGCAACCGTTACGAAAATGAAGTCTCCGAGCACGACAAAGACTGGTCCGTGTTTCGAGGCACACGAAACGGTGGGCTTTGGGTACTCGGATGAGGTAAGAAAAACCCCGCGAGAGTAGTGCCTGATGGAAGCGTATAAAGCATAAGGTGAGGCAAAGTGCCAGAATGTACACCGAAGCTTCGCGTACACGACAAGCGCGCTGCTGCAAAGTGACATTTTCCGAAGTCGGGGAGCTTCCTTCGCTCTTTCCTGCTCTTAAATTTTTTTTTTTTCTGTCGTTACGAGATACCGGAAAACCAAATGGATACCAAGAGCCAGGCGCGATAGAGCGAAAGACTCATTGCGACTAGGCAAAACGGGTTTGAGGTATTTGGGCCAGGACGAAGTGAATTTGAAGAAAAGGCGATACGTGGAGATGCCAGGAAATGTGAAACGTATGCCTCGCAGGATGAATTTCAAAAATTTACCAAATGATAAAGCTTAAATAATGAAAATGAATTCGACGTGCTCATTCGAATGAATAATAATATTTCTAACGATTGTTGAACGAAGGAAGCGTTAATTACGATTATTATTGATCGAAATGTTGATTCAAATTTGTAAATCAAAAGCGTAAAACTATTATATAAAATATTTTTTTTATTAATCATTGAAGTGTCCTCGGCCTTTAACGATCCTATATGAGATAAAACTTTTGGGCGTTTGACGAAAGTTTCTCTCGCTGCTTGACGACGAGAATAAAGCGTTCTAAGTGAGTTATTAATGAGCGATCGATTCCCTAGTGGGTACTCTCAGCCAATCTATCAAAATTTAATTAAACTACACTTTATTCCCGAGTGAATCCCGAGATGTATTTTCGATTACCAGTCTTCCAGACTGTATGCTCACCTTGCAGTTGACACTTCTCCCCAAGTATTTTAATCTTACGGTAAATTGAAATTGAACGAAAGTACCATGAAAACTTTAAAAGACTGAAAATTGTCAGTCATTACAGTCATTAACTTATGATAGAGCTTCTATAAATTGGAATAAAGCAAAATTTCATGCAAATGTGAGTAAAAATGTAATTTTTGCATGTCTTTAAAAACTCGCCCAACGTTATAAAACCAGAAATGTATTGAAATTGCCTATGTTTTGAGAAAAAATTGAGTATGCTAAATACAAAATTAGGTCAATGAAAATGAACTTTGATTTCATTCTCTAACATCGATGTTTCAGAGCTTTCGGTTCGACACTGATGCAACTCAAATACGTAAACATTTTTACGAGACTCTTCGTAACGATGAATAAGTGAAATTGATTGATAGAGTCGATGGAACAAATATTCACGGTATTAACATTGAGACTGCATACACTCCCATATACTTCCTCGAATGGGATTTAACGTGCTACAGATATATGGATTTTTATATTAGCTCTTGAGATCCTCATTCGGATAACGGAATTGTATATCTCCCGTTGGATGCATAGATAGAAGAAAATACCATAGTTCTGCAAACTGTGTATACACGCAACTATGTTTAAACGTGTACAGCGTTGCAAGTCGTAGTACACGTTCTACACGTTGCAGCTTACACGAGAAACATTAAACCAAATGGAAATTGTTCTCTCTTCTCGCCCCTTTGCTCTTCTCTCTCTCTCTCTCTCTCTCTCTCTCTCTCTCTCTCTCTCTCTCTCTCTCTCTCTCTCTCTCTCTCTCTCTCTCTCTCTCTCTCTCTCTCTCTCTCTCTCTCTCTCTCCAACCTACTCCTCCTGTTTACGAAAGGAACGCATGCCTGGTATAATATTCCATAATTTTACCACCCCCTCCCTCTCTGCTCGTGACACTGGCTGGCACGATAAACAAACTCTAGACGCTTTTACTGCCCAGTACGCGAATATAAATATCCCAGCCAAATTAAAAGCTGTATTTCCTTGGTGGCAAAGAGTAGCACCGGATGAGGCCAGGTTACCGCCCAAACCGAGAAATATATACAAACTAACTCGCCAGGCCATCAGGCCTGATCTGATGGCCAGATCAACCAGGTTGATAGTGTCACAGATCATCAAACTCAAATGTCTATAACAGGCCTGATTTACATCTTATTATTATTATATTCAGTCCTGTATAGCTCCGCTGTATTGTCTCGTCACTCTTCTAATCAATAAAAAAAAACCTGTCGAATGTCAGTTCGTGCATCGAGAGAAACATACAGTTGATCTTACGTCGACCTTTCAGATAGGAATGCGAGTAAGTTGTAAATTGTTTTCTTTTCCGGTTAATAATGGGAAAATAAATTGTTTTCTTTTCCGGTTAATCATCGACTGGTGGTTGGGGCTCTTGGTAACTTGGTAACAGATTGAACCGCTATTCTTGTCTGACCGATCATTAACTCCACAATGCAACTAATGAGCTATGCATCATTCGCTAATGTAATCCGAGCATCAGCTTTCGATGATGAGCTTCACGAACAACGAGAGCTTCGAAATATTTCGATGAATGCTCCAACGGTAAACAATGGAAATTGTTATAGAATGAACAATGCGGCTATTGGCTTATTTTGAATCTCTTTCTCCCACACATCACAGCTTCTAAGGGACTCACGAATTCCAGTAATTTGAATTGAGCGATCGAATTCAACGTAATATCGTATTACGGAGATGGGAAGTTTCACGACCAGCATTTAGAATCAGTCCGTATAACGGTGGTCATCGTTGAAAAGCCAGCGCAAAGTCCGTACGGACAATTCACGTTCTCGTGTAATCCTCTTAAAAACCTCGAGGACTAAAAAGGGGCTTCTCGTTTCACGGACGTTGCTGAGAAGAAAAAAAAAAGATGGCTGCGGTTGCGTTGCGGAAAATGAGAGGCAAAAGGCTGATACACGCAGAGGGAATTTATGGTGGTGACTAGAGGACGGGAATTGGAGAGAATTTTACGGTGCCAAGGAAAATGCATCAAAACTGAAAAAGGTGTCAAGAGGGGGGGATGCAAGTCTGGGGATTGAGGCGTGGAGCTTCAGACGCTCCGTAAAACCATGAAGTAGCGAGAAAATGTGCGGATATAATCCTGTCGTCTCAAAGCGAGCATACGTTAAGCACAGTGAACCTCTCTTTCCTTTCTCACTTCAGCCAGCAAAGAAACATTTTTTTTTTTTTCAATATTTTTTTTTTCCCTCACATTTACTTCACGCAAGAGCATTATCACCACTGACACCACACCACCATTATCCTTCCCTTCATCGTCTTCGTCTATCCGCCAAATTTTTTTTTTTCTCTTACGTTCATCAGATATTTTTTACTCCTCGTGAAAAATCTCACGTTGACCTAATAGACCTCCGAAATATTTTATGCATGACGCATCAAATTTACAACGTAAAAACTCATGGACTTTCTGGTAGTTGTTATCGAGGAAAAATCTTGAGGAGGCAAGTGGAAGAGCCAAAATCGAGGTGTAAACTTTCACCCCATTTCTTTCGATTTCCCTCGTCTCGAACAAAACGAACGGGAAGACCTTTCCATGAGATGCCTTCTCTAGGCTCCCTCGAAGAATTGTGAAAAAAAAATCTGTCAACTGTTGATCATAAATAATATAGCTGTTAACGTGCTTCTCGGCTGTCTCACGGACAATAACTTTGTTTTCGTGAAAACCTTTTCTTTTGCTTGAGCTTTTGCGTGTTGAAATTTTACAAATTGTCAAAAAATGACGCGTAGAGAGAAATTCGATGGGAAGTGTTTGGAAAAAATGGTGCTTCAAAGGGAAGAAGTTCTCGTTCAATCAACGACTTGCATCGCGATGTACATTTGTTTTTCTTCGTGATAGCCTGAGAGACAGGGAAGCCCTTGGACGCCAAAGTCTTGGAGTGTATTGAGAAAGTAAATACCCCTTTAGACTCTTGACTCAAGGCGTGAAATAAGCATTAGTCAGAAGCTGTGAGGTAAAAGTCGCAGCCATATGACTTAAGGTTGCACCGCATCTCACTACGTCCCCCCACGATTTTTTGCACAGCCTTTCTCTACCTCAAGCTTCCCTAACTATATTATCCCTCTTTCGTATCTTGTGGACGAACCCAGGCACTCCCGGTCGTGTGATACCGAACCCATGTAAATAACTTTCCAATATCAACGCGGATTATGAAAGTGTAGTTTCGTGTTTGCCTAGAATTTCAGACTCTCGTCCTGTCACGCTTTCTCAACTCCTTTACACAACCTCTCCGAATCTTGATAGGTCCTTCGTCAACCTCCCCGAATCTTGATAGGTCCTTCGTCAACCGGTGCCTTTGGAAATCGGTTGACTGAAAAATAATATTAGAATCTTGCACATTGCTTCCTCATTCATTCGGTTGTTTTTTATTTCAATCAAGTTGACTTTAGATTATATATGTAAATAAGAGAGAAAAAGGAAAGGGTGCAAAAGCATGTTGCTTTGCTATCATTTTTTGCGGATTTACAAAGCGCCTTCTATGAGAAAGTTGTCATTCCTAACTTTGGCTCCCTCATAGAGGAAGCTTTGTAAGTTCACAAAAAAATAATAACATAATAACACAAAATAATAATAAATAATAACTTTGGCTCCCTCATAGAGGAAGCTTTTTAAGTTCACAAAAAATAATAACAAAGTGGCATGCTTTGCACCCTTTACTTCTTCTCTCTTCTTAACATTTATAATCTGAGTTGACTTGATAAAAATAAAGAAACAACCGGATGAATGAGGAAGCAATGTGCCAGTTTATAATTTGCATGCATTTGTGTCATTCATAATTAGTGTACCTCGTGATCCTGTGATCCTTGAAGCTTAAGCCCTTAAGGGATTCTCGGCAAATTCAATACCAATAATTCTTGTTCCCTAAACTATATGTGCAAAAACTTTCAGCTCAATACGTTCATAATTACGAAATTTAAAGCGGTTATCACCATTTTCGATCATTTTCAAAATTTAATAAAATCTCAATCCCTTAAGGAATTTCAGTTAAATTCAATGCCAATCATCCTTGTCCCATATACTATTTGTGTAAAAATTTTTGGCTTGATAAGTTCATAATTACGAAAGTTTAAGTGATTACCACTATTTTTGAAATTTTTTAACCTTTTATGAATTCTTAACCACTTAAGAAATTTTAGCTAAATTCAATAGCAATCGTTATTGTACCCTAAAATATTTGTGTAAAAAGTTTTGGCTCGATAAGTTCATAATTATAAGACTTAGGAACTATTACTGCCAATTTTTTGGAAATTTTTAACATATTATAAAATCTTAAGTTCCAGGCAAATGCAATACCAATCATCCTTGTCTCCTAGACTATTCGTGTGAAAAGTTTCGGTTTGATAGCTTAAAATTTTCGAAATTGAGAGCATGAACACCGTTTTTATCACACACACACACACACACACACACACACACACACACTTTTTAAATGCATTTTTAAATATGCAAGTTTCCTCTATGGGAAATCGTTAGTCCAGAATCTACGGAGCTATGACCTAGAAGTCCTTCGATGAATGAAGCTCATTCGAGGATGTGTTCCAGCGAAAAGACGAGACAGGTGAAATTGTTTGTGCTGCAGAATTTTTTGATCCGCGTAGTCCCTTTTCCTTATTCGAGCAATCAAGTGACCCGAAACTTTACTTTCGTGCTAAATTAATATTTGCAGTTGTTGGGAAATTCCTTGGAGCACAAATCCAACCAACTCACCAATTTTTCTAACCACATAACTTTTCACATATATTTTTCTACGTATCTTCAAAGCCTCATGTACCAGTGTGACGGAGCCAAGATTGAGAAGACCATCAGACTTGACCGGGCTGAGATACACCTCAAGGGATATATATCCTTGAGACAACAACGAATACGATGATCAAAGAAATTCGATTCCGGACATCCGAGTCGTTTTAATCAGAGGTCAACTGATTCCGGATCCCAGGAACAGGCGAAAGCAGTAGCTAGAGAACGAATATTACGGAACATGAGGTCGAAGATCAAAGAGGAAATCTCTGTTATCGATTCGCTTTTATTCTTCTTCCTTGATCAGGGAGACAGCTTCGCCTTTCACATTGAATTAATGCATTCAAAAAGAGCATCAAGGACTGATATTATACGTCTGGCGATGGTAATTTTGATCTCCGGAAAGGCGGTAGAAAGATCGAAAAGGCTCAACGAGACATCTGATCCCTTGCGACACACTAAAATTTTTATAGATTCTAGAATTTAAGCACGTCTCAATCAGAGAATCTTGCAGATAAAAGCTCTGAATTAGCTTTATCGATACGTTTACTCTCGTGGCAGAGGCTAGATCGAAGGACTCGAATCTCGGGTGAGTTTGTGTGTTTCTTTTTCACATCTATCGAACTGCACGATGTAACGACGATTGATACCAGGCGACGGCAGTTTTCCAATAACGATATCGCAAAACCAGTAACCACGCTCCAGTGGCCCAGCTGATGTAGCTTCGGTAATATAAATCCCCATCGAGTCTTATCAATAATTGTACGGGCTGCGCTATCTATTAGATCGTAGCAATCTCCGGTGTGTGCCAAGTAATATCCCCGGGCATCTTTTTCATTCTTACTTATCTTTTCTCTCCGTCTCTCTCTCTCTCTACTTTTTTACACTCGGTCTTACCCGTTTTTCCAACCCGTCCAAGCTCGTTCCACGTCCGAGGACCCATGATATCGATCTATCGGTTCCACTCTTTCATTTTTTTCTCTCGTTGACCGCGACTCAACTTCCTCCACGGCCATTGGCTCTCACCTCTTGTTCTATCAGTCTCCCTCTCTCTCTCTCTCTCTCTCTCTCTCTTCTATCCAATTACTTTTGTTTTGTGCGCCACGGTGGTTGAGATCACTTCCAGAATGATACACTTTTTCCAAACTTGCATCAAAAAAGGTTCTCTTTTCGTAATTCGTAAATGTGAATCCGTGTGTTTGTCCGGACATGGCCGATAACTCGAGTTGAAATTTAGCCTCTACTTCAGACCCTCCCAAGGTTTACATGACCCTACTTCGGAGGAAGCTGAACCCAGAACACCTATGTTTTACCTCTAGCTCCTAAAAATTTGAGACTAAATCCTCCCTTGATGCTCTGAGCAGATGATTCAAACTGTTTTTTACGCTATTCAACTTACATTTCCTCCATTGGCCCTCCAACTGTTCTATACAAATTCTGAACATTGATATTTTCACAAATTATAATCAGCGGACGAAGTATGAATCCGATCATTCCAAATATCCATTTGGAATTCATAATGCAAAAGATTTTACGTTATTTTTCATGTGTATTCGGGTTTACCATTGGAAATTAATTATTGCGTTTGTATTGTATTCATTTGAGGGAGGACTCCACAGATTTTTTCGAAAAAGTTCATCTTTTTGTTCTATGAATGACTAAAAAGAGTCAAATTAAATATTCCTTACAAGAATTTTCAGATCGAAAAGTTAACTACAAAGGGCAGATTCGATATAATTCATAATATTGAATTTATGTAAATATCTACAAGTTATTATTTATATAAATGTAATATCAAAAATTATTTATTCTCGTCCGTTCATTAAGTTTGACTATTTTCTGCCATTGATGTATACAAAAAATAGGGTCCCGAGAGTCGAAAAATGGTCTTAGACAAATAGCATTTAACCCTAGGTATGAAGCGTTAATGGAGGTTTTTAAATTAAATCTACTTTGAAACTAAACCTGGTAACTACTGCACTATCTTTAATCACTGCGGGGTATAGTACTACTAGAGTTTCTAAGTATTCCCTAAATTTCGACTCAAAGGGCTTGACTCGCTTAACTCGAAAATAATAATCCAATGACACTGGATTCATGATGCACGTTGTCCTAGTGCACGGGTACGATTGAAAAATGGTATGAAATCTTGGCACTAGTCTTGATGGCTACGAACTCTCTGTTTGTCGGATCAGCATGGTTTTCGATATACGAAAAGCTGATATGGTCCATCGAACCTTGGGAGGGGGGGGGGGGGGGGGGGGGTTTGACGAGTTTGAATTCGCGTGTATCTCCGACGTGTTACCGAGAGCTGTGCGAGGATTTGCGAGGATGTGTTTGGCAGAGGAGAGCAAAAAATAGGTGAAACAATGAGAAATGGAGAATGCTAGAGTGAGGGGGGTGGGGGCGGAAGGCAAAGGGTTAAGGGGGTGTTTGTGGATGGTCGGGTACGCAGTAGGTACCATAGAGGGGTTGTACGAGCAAAACACACGAGAGAACGACAGGACGGGGGAAATATCGAAAAACAAATGCCCGAGCGAGTATACCCGAGGTCCTCGCCCTATAGTGCGCGGAATGATTCGGTTCTCTACCACCGGTGGCGTATGATAAATGGACGCCGCCACGTCGTGTGCCAACTCGTAAAAGACTCTCTACCAACGAATTTTCGTCGATATAAAGCTCCTCGAAATCACTCGTTCCGATCGAACCGGCATATAACGTTGGTACACATTGCGGTGTATTAATATAGCCTGGGATATCCGAGTCTACCGTTTGGGCCCTCGAAAATTATTTTTTGGAATATCCCAGCAGACTAATAAAAATTTCTATTTATTTCACGTTTTTTAATCGAAAACTTTATAAATTTCTATGCAGCCTGAGTATGGGGAGAACGGAATTCGTCGTGTTGAATCGAAAATACGAAAATGAGAAACTTGAACATTGCTCCCTCATTATTTTATCTGGCTGAAAAATGAGTTCTGACTCAAAATCTGACTAAAAAATGTCCCTCCATGAGCAAGTGTGAGGATTTTTAAATTTTGGGTTCCTCATTGGATGAAGTTCCACGAGCAAGATAAAAATAATGAGGAAGCAATGCGCAAATTTTCTCCTTGTCACCTGGACTATTGGGGTAAAAAGTTTTTAATCGAAAACCTCAAATTTATGAAAATTAGAGCGCGTAAATATGTTTCCAGAAAATTAAAAAAATTTATAAAATATGAATACCCTGATTGATTCTAACCAAATTCAATGCCAATCGTACTTGTCTCCTGGTCAATTTGTGTAAGAAGTTTAGGCTTGGTAGCCTCAAATTTACGAGAATCAGAACGCGTACAAGCGTTACGAGAAAATTTTAAAAATCTCGACAATGTGAACGCCTTGAGGTATTCTAGGAAAGTTCAATGCCAATTTTTCTTGTCCTCTGGACAAGAAGACTTTTTACTATTCGTGTAAAAATTTTCGGCTCGATAGCAAAGCAGATATCTTCGGTGAAAACAGATACCAATTTTATCACGCACACAAACACTCACACACACACACAAACATTTTTTTGCCAAACATGTTGTCTCGACATTTTAGGACATTTTGTTGGCATGAAACTCTCGATTTTTTTCACATAAACAAAGCTTCCTCTTTGAGGAACCAAAACTAGGTCATTTCAAGATTCACATTTGCACATAGCTGTCAGTTGGTACAGCTCGGTAAAACAAGAGAGAGAGAGAGAGAGAGAGAGAGAGAAGGGCGGGAGAGGGTCGATAACGCACTTTCCATAGGGCATAGATCAATTAGTCGTGCCGTCAGTGCCAGCAAATTAATCTCCATGCATGCTGGACCACGTTGGTCAAGGGGCAGCGGAGTAAAAGGGATGATCATGAGGAATTTCTCCCTTCCGGTTCAGCCATGTAAAAATATATATATATTCACAATTGTCTTTGTATGTATCGTATATTAATTAATCATTGAAGCAGGGGAAAAGTGCAAATAAATCTGCGTTACAGTGTCACGCTTTTAAATGATTTTAGCTCGATGAGATCGAATTAATTACGAATTAATTACCGAGACAAGGACGGACGGAAAACATACGATTTTTTTTTAACAACGAAACTATATGTTCGTATGTAAACGAGTTTTCCAGTCGATTCAAGGTGTGCGAATAGAATGCGAAATCAAAGTGCGCGAACTGCGTGAATAAAGCCCGATCCTCTACGTGCCTGAAAATCGAACGGGCAAACAAGCAAAAGGCACAAAGAAGGAACAACCGAGAGTCCCTTTGGCCTTTGATGTTACGGGGTTCGAGCGACCTGTCTGACTTGCCTTTAGACTCCAGCTACCTACCCTCTTTTGTTTTTTCAACAAAGGGGGGAGGATGGGGTTGGCAACGCCAGAGCGAAATTCCTCACGCTATGCGAATGAAAAACATCAGGCGCTTCTGTTTTGATTCTTATTTCTCGATTTATGCAGCCATTCGTCGACCGGTTAGTCGATGTATCCGGCGTATGGCATGTTCGAGAGTAAAACGAGAGTTTGAACTAACGATATCCAGAGGCTGGATGTCATGATGAAATTCGCTCGTGGAGGCTTTGTCGAACAGCAACGAGCCTGCTGGTGCAGACAATCAAAACGATAGAAAAAATATTCAGAGTGACTAATGTCAATTTGCCTGAATGTTCGTAAGAGCTCGCTTTGCTGCTTCACAATAATAATCCTAGAAATAATATTTTGTATAAAAGTGGACTTTACTGAGAACCTTAAATATACGTCAATTCAGTGAAAAGGATAATAAAGTATTTGGAGATTTCTTTTTTTTTTTCGTTTTCATTCGATCTACTAATTTCTAAACCCAAGTGGTGCTCTCCAATCGAGAAACATGATTATTCCGAAAAAAGTCGTTTCCTTCGGTTTATCCCTATATAAACAGCATGTGAATTCGCATTCTTGCGAAGAACAGCTCGTACGAGAGCTAACCCGAGCTGTTTGAATAATGGACGAAAATTTTTCTATGCACGCGAGCTTGCTCCGTTTCATTTCTATGACACAATGACGAAGAATGTTTATTCTTTTCTTAATGGCCCTGCAAGCGCTTAGCTCTGGGCATTAAGAGCAGCCAAAATCTGCTCGTGTGTTACTAGAGCTTCGTCGTGCAAGACTAACAGATTCCACGCACCATCATCCCCTATCAACCAGACCGTCTTTTCACCGCTCGTCTTGAAGGACAAATTGGATGTTCACTGGGAGATTCTCAAGGCTCTATCCAATTTGCAATGTGAAGATTGATCGATGCGAGTCTCCTTGAACCTTTGCAGCTATCAAAATGGCTGACTGGATTTAATTCAACGCATGAAGTGGTCTTCTCGTAGAATGTACGAAGGAACAGCAAGAATAAGACATTGTTACGCTTTCAGCTATTTGGTTTGATGCTGGAGTGTATTTTCAACGTAATATCTTAATGGATCCTTGTACTCTTGGTACATGCACGGGAGATACATTAGGAATAACCACATTTCCCGGGCTCATATTCTAGGAACTCAAGCATGTATTTAGGTTTATCATCGGATCCGCTATAACGCGAAAATAAAACAGGAATGAAAAAAAAAAAAAAAACACAAAACAAAAAATAAAACGTTCCCGTTTGATCAGTTGTAGGTCCAGGGATGTAAAATGATTTTTTTCTTTTACAAAAGTTGTGGAAACTTTTCTAGAGCTCGAAAAAATTATTTGGAACGTGAAACTTTAATTTTTTCCATCCCCTTTCCGATATAGTCACACTTTCAAGTCTAACGCGAAATATATTTTTCAGTCAACAAATATTTTGAATGGTTTTTTTGACGAAAAAAAAAAAAAAAAAAAATTACTAGCTTCTCGTATATACCTAACGAATCAGCAAACTGGGCTTATTCCTATTTTCCTTTTTTTTTTCCGTCCATAGCTCGTACAAAATATTCCATGAGTAAGCGGTTTAATTTTTCAAGTCCAGTATACTCGCATGCGTAATTCAAATGCATTTTCGTTGGTGAATTCAGGAAATGATATGACCAGCCGTCGACATATGGATATTCGGTTCGTAGATGTGGTGACAAAATTCTGTAAAGCCTGCCTTTCCCGGCCCTATAAATGAAAAATGAAATGTATGCATTCCCCATACCCACTCACCTCATGCCTGTGTGTGTGTGTGTGTGTGTGTGGGTCTATGCGTGTGATCAGAATAATGTGTGATACATAAAATTCACTGCAGAATTTCATACTTTTTTTCTACCCCCGAATGAGCGGAGCTCACTCGAGAAGCCATGCTTTTATCCGTATTACTCTTTTGAGCTGCCGGAACGGCTGGCCATATGTAAAAAATTTGCCTAAGTACACGTTGAATGTCGAACGTACTAAAGCAAAAATCCATGCGCAAAGAAGGTCCGCAGCGGCACTGGGTCCGATCTACTAACTGAAAGTGGCATTCGCGAATCGGGCAGCGAAACTCGCAGGAACATCTCGTTGCGAATTTCAAGTTAATCCTTTGAAGCCCAAATCCTCGATATCCTCATTTATTTTTTCATTCGATCAGCAAGAATGCATTTTCATTATAAACGAAATGTTTTCTCAAAGATTCTCTTGGTACAGGCTATGTATGATACCGTATCCCTGTATGAAGTTGGGGCATCCCTTATACCTGCTATTTTTATCAGCTACGTGGAATTCAGGACTTTTTCATTTTATAATTTTTTAAGATTTCAGTCATTCAGAATTTTTTCACATTTAATTTACAATGAAATTAAATTGATCCCGCGTGAAGATTTTGCCAATTTTGGCATATTTACTTTTGGATTATCGTAAAAAAATGTATTAATCACGATTTCGTTATGTACGAAAGTACGAAGAAGCGAGTGTAAAAGTCACGTATATACGTAATATATGATCGTATACACGTATAGCATGAGAACGACGAGAAGAGAACGAGAGAAATGAATTCGTTCTTGCCGAGCCAGGTTGGCTGGCCATATAGTTGCCGGAATGAAAAATAAAAATGTGAGGGAGTAGAAAAAAAAAAAAAAATCGGTAGCTGCACTGACCCGAATATGTACGAAATGATGCATCGTACTCGAGTACCGTAATATGAATTTTTATCCATTACAACTGGAGCGCGCACTCGATGTACGCACCAGTATGGCCAGACCGGCAAAAAAAACGGTACCTGACAGACGAAAGCTGTTCACACACACACGCACACACATACACATACGAAGAAACGTACGCAGCAAACAGCCTGAGCCAGTTCTGGAGGGTGGATCTCCTTTACAAGACCTCTCTCATAACCGTGTAAAATCGTTTTGTAATGGACGTCACCCACTGCCACAGCTTTTCAGTATTACGTAGTCAAGGTTTTCCATTTTTTTTTTTTTTTTCTTTGTCTGTTTTCTCTTTCACGTTCTCCCAGTTCTTTTCTTCCCCTCGATTTTTCCCTTCTCCATGTCCGTCACTCGTACACTCGCTGGTCAGCCCATTCGTGCATACACATAGTATATACCCGAATGAAAAAAAAAAAAAAGACACGTCCTAGTGAACGTGATATGACGGAAATTGGATCTGTCGTGGATATTCTCGTGGTATGCAATATCCTACACGAGAATACGTATTCGACATCGCGGACTCGTACGCTTCGAAGAGAAGCTTTTTGATGGCATATTTCTCTCTATCTCCGCTCAATTCTCAAAGATTCGATCTAACGTCGTTAACGTTTGAAGTGTCCAGCCTGTTTTGTGTACAAGCTCGTTTTCAATGTACTCTACCACTGTCCTGTCGGAAATGACGAAATTATGATTATCGCGTCAATTAGAATGAAAAATTACAAACACATAAAGGACAATGAAGATTCTTTCGAAACGATCGTGATGTTGTCCCAGCCCATATGGATTTTATCCATGAAGTATAGGAGTTTTTTTGTTCATAAAAATATTAAGCCTTTTTTAGTATAAGCAAACTGTGTGAAATGAAGCTCACATCGAGATCTGAATGAGATTTGCCCCTTCAAATCGGAAGAATGACCATTTTTTCGATCGATAACTGAAGAAGATCAAACGCACTCCGACACCTATCTCGTGTGTTCATCATGTAAAATCCATTGCTAGAAATACTCGACCATCATTTACGTAGCGAGGTAAACGCTTATACCTATACGTATCACGAATATACTAGACCACCAGCAACCAGTCATTATAACCCCCAACGAAGTGAGAGGGCCATAAAAAAATAAATAAAAAATAAGCCGAGCAAAATCTTCACGTGATTCTTGACTCAAGAGCTTCTTAACTAAAGGGGCAGGAATTAAGATGCGAGGTTCGCGATAGTCGTGTAATTACGTCCGACGACGTAAAAGCTTTTCGTATACAATTCGCTTTGAGCCCGTAGATCTACTCTCTTATCCGTGAAACCGTCACAAGAAAAGTTGCTTCCTTCGGCCATTGGCGATAAGCAACGATCTCAGATTTTTTTTTTTTCCCCCGTATTTGTCTCTCAACTTCCTCGGTTTTTTCGTCGACCAAGTGAATTGGCTCTGGTACGTCAAAGCTGGAAGAAAAGATAGCGCGCTTGAGCGTCATGAGACGAGAGGCTTGAGAGTGGGGAGGGGAGGAGGAGGTGTTACCGAGAACGCGTTGTCGCGGACGACTGCTCTGTTTGCTAATTACTCGATGCCGACACATTTGCATCAACGCGTCCGTGTTTCTCTCGCCAGTTTTCCTCGCTCCTGGCCCAGCTTCGCGCCAGCCCTAGAGCCCTGGAAAGCCCGAGACGACTGGTATGCAGGCGTTAACCTTCTCATTAAACTTAATTGTTCGCAATAATTTGATGCCACCTGTCCTCTTTCCTCTCCGCCGCTTGTTTCATCCGCCTTGGAGCAACTTCTCCGCTGACTCGAGCGTACCCATTTCACTCCCAGCTCTCCCATCCCTGACTCGTCCGCATCTCTCTCTCTCTCTCTCTCTCTCTTCCTCTCCCTCCTCTTCTCACTTTATCTCTCCTGGCTTTCCGACTGTCGCATCTCCTCCAGGGATCAGCCAATACCACGTTCACCCTTCTTGCTCCGTTCTGTGAAAACGACCTCCTTCCCCCACCCCTGGCTCATCGACCCCGCTTTCGTATGTCCTTGGAAGCGAGCGAGCAAGCTGCCACTGAAACTTCGCGAATGTTAGCGGTGCAAGATCGGTTGAAGGTTCTCCGTGATGTCTGATGCTTTAGGTGCATCAGACATCTCTGAGATCCTTTCAAGGGGAAAGCTTCGGATAATGTCACGAGCCAGACTACTACGGAATTTCGTTATCATCATCCACCTGCACAACGATATATTTACGAGATATCAACGCTATATACACAGCTCAATGATGACTGAGCGGCTTTTGTGCTCGAGCTTGATCGCGAAAGTTCATCTTCTTCAAGTGGGTCAGCTTAACCGCAATGACTTTAATTCGTTTGTTTGGGCAACGAGAGGTACGAAAAGCCAAGCTTGGGAAATGAGAAATATAGAAATGTCGAACGATATCTTGTGACGGACGTAGGGCTTCAGGAGTCCGATTTTTTCCAAGTATCTTATTCAAAGGTCTAAATTACCCTTAACTTTTCGAAACTGAATTGAATGGAAGAAAAAAAAATTTGCATCCTCAATTACTTTCTACTTTTAAGTTTCTTAAGATATTTCTATTTATCTGGGTCATCGTAGTTTGTCAGGAACAAACAAGAGGATTCGTCTCATATAGAGAAAGTCGAACGAGATAGTAGAACGGTGGTTTTCATAAAAACAGAACAAGAAAATCTTCCCCGTGGGATATAATAACTTTTGCTCGTGAATGAAAAATAAAAGAGACAGGTCTTTCTGCAAACTTTGCTCCGGCTGTATTTTAACGCTTTCTTGAGGTCACTGAACTCGTACCTATCGTCTGTCTTCTTGCTCTCGATCTTCGTACACGATTTTCTGCATCCAACGGTAAAAATCGCCTCGCGGACGACTAATTGGAAGAGGAATGGATTTGGAGCTGTCTTAAAGACAAGTAGATATCTTGAATGTAATTGAATTTTAATCGATCTTTCGTCATGCTAACCAGGTCTCGAAAACACTTCCGACCCCATTTTCACGGGATCGTTTACATTTGACAGGTTCAATTATCAACGGGAATCGTCGGAGAAGGCAATCAATTTCGTTTACGAATCAATAATTAAGGCCATTCAAAAACTACCCTCCAGTTAATTTCGTGCTGTATCTTAGGTGATGAAATGTTTACTTAATGACAGTATAATGTTTAATAATTATCAGGCAGGTTTTAATACCATTGTGGCTATTTTTTTTTGTGGTTTAAAATTCGGATTGGTGAACTGTTCTCTGTATTCGAAAATTGCTGATTCCGAGCTCTCGAAAAGATTCTCCACTGTGCCAGCTGGCAATGCAATCGACGGAATAAAGCATAAAGCTCCTGAATAACGTCAGTCAGGATATTATAATTCTATCACGATAAAACTAGTTTTAACCCAGCATCGTACGTTATTTGTTTTCACCGAAAAATACAAAAATTTACACATTTTCGAAATATCACGAGGTTTTCTCAATAAATGGAACAAGACTTGCCGGATCTTATGCACTTTCTTGCACTTTTGCTTAAACGAGGAATGACGTTATTTTGATGAATTAAAATACAATCCTGAAATTCTTTACATGACGACGAGTAAATCAAATCTTGCTTGATTCCGCGTTCGTTGGTACATTTCTGAAAGCTGACCCTTGCAATCCGCTCCTCGAGGTTGAAGGACAACCATAATCTCTGGTTTCTCATTCAGGCCCATCCAAGAACTTTTCCAGAGTGTCAGAGCCCTGATAGTGAAGGCAACCCTCTTAAATTTTAATTCCTCTTTGTCATCAAAACCGACGCAGAGTAATCTGACTCTCGTCAATGCTAATGGTTGCTCAATATCTGTTACTTCGTTGGCACTATTTTACAAGGCTACAGGAAAAAAAAAATAATTAAAGAAAAGTACCATGGGCGCGCGTAAGGAAGAACATTACAACGGTCTATGATGCCATTAAGAGAGAGGAGAGAGAGAGAGAGAGAGAGAGAGAGAGAGAGAGAGAGAGAGAGAGAGAGAGAGAGAGATGAGTCTCGAGAGAAGGAAGATGGTCTACGTGCAAGAGCAAGAAGATGCCGGGATGGGAAAATAAAAAAAATGCTACGGCATTGCCGCGGAGATTGCCAGCAACATTCGTAGAAGACCGTCCTAAGCGGCTTATCTGTTGATGATGCACTGTGTATTTTCCGCTGATACTCCACGAGCCCGTGGAAAATACAACGGAGTGTTCTCGCTTGATAGCGTGTCGTTTTCTCGCCAAGCGTTTATATCACCTTCTCCCACTGGTCCCTTATCCTTCCTGGCCACCCGAATCCACGATTTCTTCACTCGTTTCCATTCTACGGCACCCACCGTACAACCCTCAAGCGTAGCTCAATCCTCGAGCCAGCCGGAAAGAACGAGAGGCAACGCGACCAAACTGGCACGATGCACGTTGTTGCTTACCCCCTCTCTTATTCGTTGCTTTTCCATCTCACCAACTGACTTTTCACGATTCACCAACACCTCAAAATATCCTTCCACCATCAGGTTACCTATATATATATTCCAGGAGCTTTTGTATACCCTCGGAGTGCCTCGCCGCATCCTGACTTCCCACTTCAATATCATTTTCTGGGGGTTGTTTTTTTCCACTTCCACTATCGTACTGTTATTTTGAGATATCGGAGAGGGGGATTTACGATCCATTTCGTTATGAGGCCTTTCACCGAAAACGCCCGTTCGACTATGAGAATATTCAGAGTGGCAAGGGGGAAAGTCATAAAGATGAGCAGCGAGAAATCCAACGTGTTATTGCAGCCACTCGCTCTTAATCGAAAATATACTAAAAATCTGTTTACTGCTGCTGGCTTGATTCTTATTCGTTAAATGGCGGTACCAAAAGAGCTTGCGGAAAAATCAGAGAGACTCGCGAAGTTCAATCGATATTTATTTTTATTTTTTCTATTTCATTGAGAATTTCCATAAAACATTCATGATCTGTTCACAAGTTTTCGACGCAACGAACCAGTCAACGAATAGCCGAAGCAAGATATACGACTCTCGACTTCAGTAAGATCGAGAATCTTTACAAGAGCCCCAATTAGAAAATCCTAACTGTCCTTTTTTCACTCTAATTATCATCTATTTAACATTATAAGACAAGAAGACGCCAAGATTGAAAATTTGTATCGATATGACCGAATGGATATTGGTTGATGGTCAATTTGGAAATTTGACTCATCGCTCGTATGGTAGGACCTTTCATCGCGACCAGCTTTCACGAAATTTCGATTAACCGTTCGCTAAATCATACAAAACCTTGTCCCAATGAATAGGCTACCCTGGACATAGTCCCCAGATTGTCTCACCTGGACAAACATATGGGTGGACGATATTAGGTTTAATTATTCAATGAATTTCCAGCGGTTTGGATAGTCGCATGATGCGAGGAAATGCTCGGGGTGAAAGGGAATTTAGCGTATACATACCGTCAGAGAAGATGAGGTAGCGGCACGCGCCTCGTAACGCAATGTCAGAATCTAATTTAAATTGACCAGGGGAGTGGACCTATTTAACTTTGTCATTAATTATCCATTCATTTGACGTTGTATTGGTCCAACCAACCTTTGTATTACATTCCAACCAACTTTACATACAACAACAACAACAACAACAACAACAATAATAATAATAATAATAATAATAATATAGGTAGTGAGAAGATTTCTGCAATGTTTTATGTATTCCTGCTGGAGGCATTGCTCCGGTTCATGTACCAACTTCCGACCAGCGTGCGCTTCTACCACGTGAATATTCAATTTCTGTATATAACCTCGTCGATCGAGAGCATTCGAAAACCCGTGGACAGCTGATGGCTCCACCAAGCGAGATGGGAAAACGAGGAATGGAAATCGCATCGTATACAGCGTCGAAAAAAAATTTACGATCTGCCCTGAAAGTGCAGTTCCCGCGTGGATCGTCTATTGAAACGCACTTTCCGATAAAATCTTTCCTCGTCTCTGATTCCACTGTATACACGATTCGTGTACACACGCTACGAGCCATGACAATAAATTTTTTTTCGCTATGTTCGTCAATATTTAATATTTTGTGATAAAAAAAAAAAATAGTGCATGCTCTTCGAGGCTTGTATGAAATATGCATCATTTTTTTATCATTAAATGTTCCTTAAGATTGGGGAAAAAATGGAAATTAGGCTTTTTTATGATATCATTGTATGCGAACACTACTCGAACACTTGAACGAACAATTAAGCAATTCTCCAAATATTCGCTTGGATGTAGATCCTTTTTCGACGTAGCTACTTTTTAGATCCAATCCGATCTACGTAGATCCAACTGTTGAAAAATCGTAGATCACCCTAGATCTCGATATATAAGGGTAGATTTACGTACATCCGAGTCAATCTGATATTATGTTCGAAACACTTTGTCTTATTGTATATCCATTTATCTACTTGAATCTCAGTAGATTTACTCAGAACCGAATAGATCTAACGGAGATCCAGGTGGATCTATAGTTGTTAAAAATTTAGATCTACGCACATCTAGAAAATAATTATGTAGATCTACATTTTATCTACGCAGGTCTAAGCTATTTTTTCCCCGAGAATGATAATTGTCGGTCATTCACGTGCACCTGCAAGTTGTACAGGCACTTCGATGAACCGGTAGGGCTGAGAGAAGAATTTTATCTCGCTATCGCAGTAAATGCACGATGGTAACTCTTCTCCTCTCTCGTCGGCTTGACTCCTTCATTCAAGATTATAATTTTCCGCAGGTATATGAGAAGTATAGCGGTTACAGTGAGATGAAAAAAAAATAGTAAAGGATTGGATGAGGAAAAGTCGTAGATGAGAAACGACGAGAGTCGGGAATACGACCCCTCGAGGGTTTACTTAACCCAGGTTTTTAAACCTTCCATCGTTTTTTTTTTTTTTTTTCCCTGGTATCACTATTACGAGAAGTCTTTTCTCCTTCTGTCTCTTTGGGGGTGGAATAAAAAAATCTTTCTCATTCCGTCCAAACTCCTGGGTACACTGCTCTACATCACTTTATACCACTTGCCTATTCACAAAGAACGCGTCATCAGGATACGTAAAGACACGATCAATGGAAGAAAGCCTCGTCGACGCTCTGACATGCGAGTGAAGAAATAAATTTAAAAAATCTTTTTACCGTATAAAATTGACTCAAAATTCCGGTCCACTTGCAATTATCAAACGAATAATTTACGTCGTTGGGACATTTTTATTCTCGATGAATCGCTTTCGTTCAAAGAATTTTCAGTAATGGATGTATATCCTGTGAAGAACGAGAATTATCATTTTTGTCCAACGACTGTTGTAAATCCAGGTTTTACCGTCAAGTCATCCCTTAATTATTCACTGATATTAAATTTTCCTCCAGGCGAGCACTCTCGTCCGGATTAAAAGAGCTTTCATTTCAGTCTAGATTGACTCACTGAATGATAAATGTGTCAGCAACATTGAACTTTCAATTAGCATTTGCAACAGGAATATCTCGAAAAAAAAAAACTTATCCAATAATTTTCACTTATTTCCCGTATCGATCCCACATGGAAACAAGTTTTTCTCCTTTCGTTATTACCCATTTGTGTGTATCCTCATGTTCATTATTACACGACGAGTGCAATCGGATATCGATCGATGTGCGTTATCATCCGCGGCAAGAAGGCCACTTGAGTGACTCATTCACGATCGTCTGAATCGAGACGATGCAGAGCTAGACCGAGAGGGGAAATAGAAAAAAAAAAAAAAAACGAAAAATAAATTTAAAAAATCGGTCGTTTCGTAAGTACCCCGGGAAATGGATGACAAGTGTCGCCAACTAGTGAACGTGTAATTAAAATATAACGGCACAATGAGCACGAGAAATTATAAAATAGAATAAAGGATAATGTAATAGTACAAAGAATCGTCGACAGGCATCTGCAAATGAGCAACTATACGCAAATTAATTCCTCTTCACTCGTATTTTTATCTCCTCGAATCAAAACAAAATTACGTAAATGAGGGTTAAAAAATAATTGTAAATACGAATGGAAATAAAAAAATTATATATCACGGAACAATGTGACATTTTTATTTAGTCCAAAATTCTGCACGACTTTGGCGTGGGTCAAATTGTCCCCATGGGAAATTTTTTGCAGTTACGTTGACATGAACGGTTCAACGTTAAGTTAACGTCAAAGTGAAACACACGAGACGCATTTTTAGTGAGGCGAGAGAAAAAAAAAGGTTCATCGCGTAGTCGTTAAGAATTTTTCGTTCATCCATCCACAAAATACTATGTAGAGTGTCCGTTAAGTCCTGTATATACCCGCGAGCTCAACGTGGTACGGTTCTGTGCAAGTAGATACTCCCAGTGTACAATCAGACATCGATCGGTGTGCGACGTGCGAGCTTACATTTCTCGGTTAGAATTTTTGCTGAGAATATTATACCCATAATTATTGGAGTCATCTGATAAGAAACACGATTTCTGAAATAATGAGTTTACAGGCACGGTTGAAAAAAAAAACACTGCCATTTTATACGATTCTATTGGCCATTGAGATGTGCCTTATCGCAAAACAATACCCGTCACAAAGATATTTATCATTTCCCCAGTAATAGTTTTAAAAAATATCTCAATACCTATTTTCCTGAACACAAAATAATTTGTTTTTTTTTTTTTTTCGAACCTGAGATTCGTGCAATCATATCAAGTCCTCATTGATGTTCAAATTATTTAATAATCAAAGAAATATGATTCAAAAGATATTTCACCGTTTATTATAGGCATCATTGCTTCAAAAAAACATTATACTTCAAAATCCTGTTTTACCGACTGAGTGACCCTTGTTCGAAAAAAAATTACGATCGAAATGATTTGTCTGCGAATTCTCGCCTCGGACTCAAGTCCACAACTAGCAATCTCCTAAGTGTGTACTCTACAATATCTGGCAACGGGGAACAAAGCCACGCGGGAGAAGCATCGCGTGACACGATAATAAAAGCGCGATAATAATCTTCCTGTCTCGTGTGGCACCAATCGGATCTGTACACACCGAGCTAGACTTATCGTCGTTGTTTTGTCGTTTACAAGATCGAACCAAGAACAAAACTCGTAAATCTCGTTGATTCACCCTTAAGCTGTACACAGAGTAAATCGAGCAGGAGAAATATGCGGTAACGTGCTTATTGCTTAAAGTAGTCCTCGTGCAAATGCGTTTATAATGAGAATTTGTTGAAATTTATAGTAGACGAAGAGGATGCTAGTATCCAACTTCTCGTAAAATTTGGAGCAGATTGACCGTTCCCAACTCGATATATTAAATGTCAAAGTTAGCAACCATTACGCGTAGAGCATATAGCAAAAGTATTGCTCTACCCTGATACTAGCACGGTTTTTTAAATATTACAACTAAACGCGTAACCAGATTTTGATAAAACAAAATTTTAGTTGGGAGAAGACTATTGTTCACATGTTTGGAAATAAGAACAAAATTATTAACCATTTCATTTGCGAACGACGATCACAAAAATAATGCAATATGAATGAAAATTCGAAGCGTAAGCTGCATATTCTATGGTGTGAATGTATCTGAATATGCACGGTTCCACGTGTAACAGCCATTTCTTTACAGACTCAATCAAAAGTTCGCTGCATATGACCACTAGCGCCGTGTATATTTTATCATGTGGTACATTAGGAAACTTTCTCGCGCTATTGTAGCAGGAGGACTACCTTAATTCCTGCCGATATTTACACGAAGAGTTCCTTATCATTAAAATCGAAGAAATTTGTTTTTCTTTTTTTTTGGTTCTCTCGTTTCATTTCATTCGAGAAGAAAAAAAAACATAAACACCGTAATGCTCCGAGAGCGCCAGCAGAGGTCGTCGTGTGAAGTGAGTCGCGGACCGCCGACTGAAATAATCGATAGTCAAGCGAAGGGCAACATTTCGATAATTACGAACGAGGCAATTCTTAAAAAAAATCTTTATCTCTACGAGTTTACATCTGATCATAATTATTTATGGCTATAAACATAGGCCATGATACACAGAATCGGTGATTCAAGTTTCGTTAAGTAGTTTTGTGGCATTCACGAAAACATTGATAACTTAGAAAATCCCTTCCAATCAGCCGATCACAGTTTAATTGAAAATTCTCATCGGTTTGACCGTGTCAATCGAATTGTTACGTTCATTTGCCCTTGGGTAGTTTTCAATGAATTGATTGGCATAAATACGAGTTTGTACCGGAATGAGCTATATTCGAGTCAAATAAATCGACTTTTCTCGGGATATTTACGATCGCTTGAAGTGGGTCTCGTATAGCAGAGGGTGAGGAGTAAAAGTAGTCGGGAAAACGTTTCATGAAGGCGATGAACCGGAGTGAAGAAGTGAGATGAAACATCTAGGCAGAGCAGAGGGCAACGGTTGAGCTTACAAATGGCCCGGGAGTGAAAGTGATGCTCGGCTCGTTTTTTGTCTGTGCTCTTCTGGCAGCAATAGCGATATATATACATGAGAAAGTGGAAAGGTGCTCTGCTGTTTCCTAACTGGACGCTCGCGACGTCGCTGGGTCGGTTCTCGATTCTGAATGAATATTTCATGGCTAGGAGGCGCGCCAGCTCTCCTTTTATTGCACCGGCCAGCTCGCTCACTCCCTCTTTCGTCTTTTTTGGCTTGCTCTTTTTTCTTCATTCGCTCTCTCCCTCTCAATCTCGCAAAGCTCCCTGTCTATACATATGTGTCAACGTATCCATACATGCTTCCAATACTCAACCGAGTTAAACAAATATCCAAAAGCTTTTTTCCCGTCACGCGAGCATCGAATTTTTTCTCGCTATCCTATTTCATTCTTCAGTGTCATTTTTGCACTGTACGAGTCAAATGATTCAATTCCCGAACAT
The DNA here is from genome assembly GCA_963564615.1 of Rhorus exstirpatorius. Lineage (NCBI taxonomy): Eukaryota > Metazoa > Arthropoda > Insecta > Hymenoptera > Ichneumonidae > Rhorus > Rhorus exstirpatorius. The sequence goes on along the minus strand of OY751314.1, from coordinate 34,644,269 downwards.
TCGTGAATACGAGCCTTGAATTTCAGGAAAAATCTAACGATACTCTGAGATGCATCTAGTTTAAATTAAAAATCGTTCACATTATTCGGTAAAAATGAAAATAATTGTTATGCAAGTATTAAAAATCTTTATACGGATGATTTTACAATAGCAAAGATTTTTTTTTTATTATCGAAAGAAGTTTCTTTTCGAATTGAATGAAAACCTGTACCTCTGGAGGGTTCATTGTTGCAGTCAACATGGCCAGAAAGTGAATTCAGCTGAAAACTCGACTGACTCTTGTAAAATCGGTAGTTGCTCGACTTCTCTCTTTCTCTCGACATCTGTCTTTGTCTACCTCACATTCATGTCCGCTGAAGAATGCATTTCTTCGACCATTCAGCGGGTACTGGTCCATTCAAATTTCTCCTCAGAAAATGAAGACCCGACGAGGCAAAACTTTCGTTCGGCGTGTCGAATCAAGACGAGAACAAAGATGTCACCGCGGGTATTCTTTCGTTTTTTCTTTTATTCTGTTCTCATGATGAAATAGGAAACGAGGCCAAACGCGTTATCGCGAAAATTCCTGTTGTTTTCCTCGATTCACGAGAGACAGAGTGGAGGTAGAAATAAAAAGTCCGAGACATGAAGACGCTGTAAGGGGTCTCTTGGATGGAAAAAAAAGATGCCTCAACGCGGTTGAAAATCGTGGCGTATGAAAGACTTTACTTTGTTAATGTGAAAACATCTCGTGTGTTGCAAAACGACAATGTGTTTCCAACGCGGCTTGAATACGATTTCCCCTCGTCTTTTTGCCATACTGACGGTAATCTTTAACCTTCTCTCGTTTCCAACGTGTCGCGACAATGCCTCGACGTTGGACTCACCGATGAACCACGAACGAGACACAAGAAACAAGCGCGACACTCCCAAGAGTTTTCGTGATCCGAATCGCCAAGCGGTAATTATGACAACGATAATTGAATATTCCTGGACGACGGACTGATAATTATAATGAAATTTCGTGAGAGACGTTAAGCTCGCTGAGTCTGGCTTTGTCCTCGAGAGACCTTGTGTTGTTTCACGCGCTGTCACAACGATACCTTCTGTTATATCGCCACAACGGAGTTCTCTCTCGAGATTCTGATTTATGATAACATTCAGCCGATAATGTTCGCTGATAGTGCAGCGATTTGTGAATATTGCTTGAAGCTCAATAGGGGGAGAGTAGGGTAATGTGGCCATACGTGATGCAAAGCCGATTATCTCAAATGTTTTCTAGCTGAACGATGCTGAGAAGGTTGTATTTGCGACAAGAATTTGCGCTGAAATATCTCACAAAATGAAATACTTTAACAGCATGAAAAATTCGATATTTGAAGAAAAGAAAGTCTGACAATTGTATTTTACGCTATGTTAATTTACAATTTTGGTCAACCAAAAATTTTTGATTACCGTCCCATATAAGACGAAATTTTTGACTCGGTGCTTTTTTTTTATATTTGTTGTAACGTCCTTGACACGATATAATTAGTTTTTTTTCGTCACACATGATTTACATGATTTGATATTTGCATATAAATATCTCTGTTTCATTGTCACCGGTTAATACTAAGACAATATTATATCTTCCATGCTTATTAAATGTCAAATATCATGAAATTCCCTATTTTCGTCACTTAAATACTCAAGTGCTTCAAATTTCCCAGTTGTTCTCACTTTACCCTGCAGACGGGGTGGAGTAATCATATTGCAGATTCGAATTATAATCATTATGGCACGTTCATTTCACAAAAATAACGAGTTTAACGATCGTGTACGATTCCCCCAAGATACAAACAACAGAATGCATACAAAAGGATCAAGCCAAGATGATTATTTTATTTTTTCATATCATTGTTAAGTTTCGGATGCCCGCTGTGCCCTACTCTTCCCTACTTGTATGAACTCGGATGGCCGAACTTTCATGAACATCTTAGAGTCAATTCGTCACTAATGATCGAGGTGGAAACTGAGAATAATTAAATTTCGCGATGATTCAAAATGACGCACCCTGTGTTATGTACGATTTATTTTCTAAGCTACAAGGGCAGCGTGAATTTTTCTCTTTCATAGAAAAAAATGATACGAAATAATTTTATTTATTTTCATTTTATTTATTTATTTCTCACATTTTTCGGACTTTTAATCACGTTAATTCTCCTTGCACGCTCTAGAGATAAAAATCCATTGAGCCCTTCACAGAGAATTATATGATTATAATCCCATCGTATAGCGTTATTATTTTATTTTAATTTTGTCCACGAACATATTCGTTCTCTAGGACACAAAAATCTCTCGATATCCGGGAAGCTACATGCAGCACTCACGTGATCCCCCTGTACGTAATCCTCCGGCACTCTCCGAGTAATGCAGGCAAGCCTAGATCTTCTTTGCACGATATTCCATTGAACAGTAAATTTTTTTTTTTAAATCATGAACCGGGTAGATGGACACATTAGTCTGACACGAAACTTTCTATACTCGGGTATCCCACACGATAACTTTACGAAGTAACAACCTTCCCAGAATACAAGAATCCGGGTACATAACTCTACCGAATGATAACTCCGGAACAACGGTTCCGGTGGACAGCTGTCCGGAATGATAACTCTACCGGAGAACAATATTATGTGCTGAGTTACCTTTCTTATTGACATTAGTCTGATATGAAACTTTCTACTCGGGTATCCCACACGATAAATTTACGAAGTAACAACCTTCCCAGAATACATGAATCCGGGTACATCTCTACCGAATGATAACTCCGAAACAACGGTTCCGGTGGACAACTGTCCAGAATGATAACTCTACCGGAGAACAATATTATGTGCTGAGTTACCAATCTTATTGATTCCAGTAGAGTTGTTGTTCCGGAGAGTTTTCATTCTGCGAAATCGTTCGCTGGGAGAGTAATTATTCGTTACAATTGTTCACGGAGACTTGTATTTTGAGAAAGTTGTTGTTCGGCAAAGTTACAATCTAGGAGAGTTGTTGCGAGAGAGTTATTGTCTGGTAGGGTTGTTTTCTAGTTGTGTTGTTGTCTGGATTTTCTGGTTTCTGACTGATATTCTAAGAAACTTGTTACGCGGTAGAGTTACAATCTGAGAGCGTTATTCCGAGAAAGATGATTGCTGGTAGCATTGTTTTCTGATAGAGTTATTTTCTGGTAGAGTTACTTTCTCATAGAGCTGTTTTTCCGGAGAGCTTCGTCCGGGATACTCGTAAATATTCCAAACGCTATAGCCAAATTGATGGAAGATTTTCCAGGTTTAACACTGAACGACCCAACATACGATGATGGGTACCGAAATTCCTATACACAATGCAAAATGGATACGCAACGGCGAAATCGGAAAACCAGCTCGGTGTTGCTCAAACCAGCGGCACAAAACATTAATTACCCGATGAGAATTGCAATTTTCTTTCGTCCCTTAGACGCTTCGCGGAATAAAATACGAAAACTCGTTTCATCGATGGGACAAGAGCTTTATCGAAATTCGGGGCTTACGGTGATAGCCAGACAAGGCGCGATCTAGCTTCGGCGCATTTTACTTCGCAAGCATCGATGGTTCGATGAATTATGCATTTTCCATAAAGCATGCTGTGGCACCGTGGAGCTTTATATACATACGTATATGAATGGCGGAGAGCGATGTATGCGTGTTAAGAGAAATGTATTGTAGTTTATTGACCGGTAGAACTGCGCGTGAGATGGGAACATCGTGAACCCGGAGTATGTGTACAGAGTACATCGTGCTGGATACGGAGGTACAATCTCACAATAAATATATATGTATATTTGCGTATTATATGAATATTTCTCCGCTGCCGTGTACAAGAATTGGAAACCCAAACCCTATATAAGGGGTGCCCAATTTGAATAGGATGACTCTGTTTGCATTTGTTTGGGCTGGACTTTTTTTTACAGTGTACACAATTTAAGGGGCGACCAATTCGAAAACAATGATTGTTTGGTTTTGTTTTGGTTAGGCTTTTGGACAACCTATTCAAGGGGTTTTCAATTCGAAAATGATGATTGTTTAGTTTTGGTCGGATTCGCCGTTTTGACACTTTGATAAGGATACTCGTGCACTTTGATAAGGATGACTGTTTGCTTCTGTTCGGGTTGGGATTTTTGATACTATATATAAGAGGTGTCCGATGTGAAAAGGATGACTGCGTTCGTGTATAGGTCTGGGTCGGGAAGCCGTACGGATTCCCGATATATGTATAAATAGATACGCGTATACCTACATTTTTTTCATCGTCCTACCGTTCTTCTATTCTTCGCAACGCTATTTCCTCGTTGGCACTACTACAGGTATGCTGCAATGATAACAGTACGCGACCTGCATACCTCGTTATCGAATGTTCGCTTGCAAAGCCTTCGACCGTTCTCACACTCTTCAACATATCCTGAAAAAGCTCTCTTTCCTTCTTTCCCCACGTAAACTCGACCGGGGTGCCTTCGAACTTTTCGCACTAACGACGCGAGAGAACGAGGGAGAGTTTGATTTGAAATTGTAATTTTACAAGCTTCGCCTCTCGTCACTCCTCTCGTAAAATTGGCGATCCCAACTCGTACGATCTCCGATATCGTTTGAGTATGAATTTGCTCCTGATAGCGTGTTCATTTGTTATGCCAGTGGCTCGTCGATGTTTTGCAAATTTTCCACCATCCAAGTCTCTCGATCACCATGCGACCGGAAGAATAGAATTATACTCCAGCATCGTGAGACTATACGAAAACTTGATGACCAGTCTCGAGTCGAAGGGCTTGGTTCCGGGGCAAGTTTCGAGGAGCTGGAAAATAGCAGGGTATGATGAACATTAGCAGCATACCACAAAGTGAAAACCGAACGGATGTGGGCGTTGCTGTCACGCCTAATATTGGCTTAGGTTATTGATTGTCAGCTTCGAGAAACCTCCCGAATGAGAAGATCTTATCACCGGATAATTTGAGAAATTACCAAGCTCTAACCTTTAAGTGACAAGCCAGATTAAATGAAGAAGAAAAAAAAACCGAACAGAGACTCGGTATTTTGTGATAAAGTTTGAGCTCAATAACACACCCACGAGGTATTTACTTTTCCAACTTTGGCTTCCGTCTTGGACGAGAATTCCGTGAATGTTCGAAAGCTAATGGAAAGGGAAGTGCGAATTTGGATTCCTAAATGTCTTTCTCTCTTAGCTCAACAGTTCAAAATTTGCTGCATTTTACAGGACAGCAATATTTGGCATTCCAGCTATCTAAATTGGCCTTGATAAGCTTAATTTCGATAGTTCAAAGCTTCCTGAATCCTGGAATCACGATTAAAAGCGTTTCTCAAAGAATTCCCGCAGTTTTTAGTTAACATTTGCAATTAACCAGACGACAGACTCGTTGAGATAAACTACAGAGGCGTGAATCTCGTACGTTCATGACGCGAGACATCACAGCGCAATGGTCGTTTGATCCTCTCGTTATGCTTTGAAAATTAAAAAAAAAAAAGCAATAAAACAATTGCAACGAACTCCCCGAGATCATGAATCTCTCTTGTCTAGAGGTGACGTGCTCATTCAGTAAGTACTCCAGACGATCCTCCAGTCAATGGATTGTGCGAGACCCTCGACGTATTGATATTCCAGTCTATGCCACTCGTTTCAGTCTTGTCTCACATACACAGTTCTAACACTTTGCGAAATGAGTCGTCTGGTACACGTGCACCTTGACGTTTGATCCAGCAACGATGACGATGGTGGATTAACGGCATGACTCTTTACGCCGTAGAGACCTCGCAGCTTGGGATCCAAGCAGGAGAGCTTTGGTGAAAAAGCAAGATAAGTCTGACGAGATGAAAGGATTGCGAAGCTTCCCGCATATCGAGTCAAACACGGGTGTAATGGTAATGTGAAATTCACATTTGCACCAAGACCCTAACGCTTCACGATAGGTTTTGTCATCAACCACAATAGTCATTGCCGAAGAGCTGGAGAGAAAAGAGAAAGCAGTCGTTGGCTCTTTTGGCTTGGTCATATCTGTTGATTATATACTCATACACACGCTTGCGTATAATCTCGAATGTACACACTGCACCTACCGTGTTCTGGCACTGATCCAAAGTGCTGTCTTATTCATGAAAATAAAGATGACACATCCAGCCCAGTCTCTCGATGACACTGATTTCAGTGAATGCACAAAAATTCTTAAGAAAGAGTTAAAAACTCTTTTTGCCGATTGACAGACACTCCAATGATTCGTCGATTCGAATTTCACGTAACAGTAAACTGTCATCTTTGTTATAAAATTTCATTCGTCCCCTCCACCGCATCAGGTACACTATTGGGGAATAAAAATCGTATATCGAATGTCCATCATACTCGCAAAAATTATTATAATTTTTTAATCGATTCCACGGTACATCAGTCGCTGTCTAAATCTATCGATTTTTATAATCCATTTCATCATTTCACTTTCCTCGACGCTAAATACTCCAACTGAGCAGACGTGTTGTTCTTCTTGAAATCAATCCTTCAGGTAAAGGACTGTGATGACGGTCTTTTCCGAAACGGATTGGCGAAAAATTTGCTGCTCGCGATAAGGAAGGATGGATCGTTCAAATCTATACGGCACTAGGGACACTTTTATTATCATGAATTATAAAACGTGTGAGATTCCGAAGGAGAGCTTATTATATTATCGATTTATTATGAAGCTTTTAAAGGAACTTTTCGTAGACCCAATGGTCGATCGTCTAAGCAAGTGTGGCGTCATGTATTAATCAACGGGATCCCGCTTGAGAAACCCGCAGGAAAAATAATCATAAATCGAACTTTCCAGATCCGTACAAAATTTCGGGATATCGTGCTAGGGGATCTATACAGGTCTCAGGAAGTTGTTCGAAGCTCTCTGTTAAGTTAGTTCTCATTCGTCAATGAGTGCTCATCGATGAAACGACACCTATGCCAGGAAACATGTTTCAACAACGTCATCCTCAGGCTCGAGGCTCTTTGTCGGCTTTCCTTTTGTCCCAAAGGATACCGGAACCCAGGGGATGAACCTCATCTCTACTCAGCCTCTTTAATCTTCTCGATTATATACCTGCTTCGTGCCACCTCATCTAAAATCACAACCACTTCATCGTTTGTTTAGTCCCCCAAAGAAAATTTTCTTTCTCATTGCTCTAATAAATCTTGTGTCTTTGTGCTCCCTGAATGAAAAACCATGAACACCATTCACCTCCCATATAAATGTAATTATTGCACAGAAATAAATCAAACAGACAATTATAAAATGTTTCAGAATACATTATTACGTGTATAATAATTTTTTAAGAATATTCCAATGACCTTGCAAAGTAATGTTGGGGGTGAAATCGAATTCAGGCATTTGCTGGTGAACTTCGTATGAATGAAAGTAAACATGAGTATTTTTTCTTAGAAATCATAGCTGAGGCACTCACTGCAATAAATGTATTTACTTTTGTTACAATAAAAATTCCGACAAATCCATTCGCCATTCGTCAAGGATTCAACATTCCGTAAATCTTATTGCGAGCTTCTCACAATCCCAGACCACCTGGATCGTGATGCTATTTCCCCAAGGATCTTGTTAGTCGTAACAGCTACGTCGGCATAAGGACCTTTGATAGTTATCGTTAAAGCGAATGCTTAATCATGTATGACGGATGTATGCATAACAAAAATTGCAACACGTGCGGTTTTTTCGTTCAATTGGAAAAAAGCATGAATTTGCATTTGCCATTATTTCCCAATTATTCGAGGGCCTCCAATTTTTATCGAATAACGCGAATTTGCCTGAAAGTTGTTCCGTCAATTCTTCGATTATATTTTCTAATGGAACCGTTCAATTAAAAAAAAATCAGTGATTGGAGTACCTTTTTCATTTATTCATCCATCCCTTAAGGATCACGAACAGATAATATGAATTTTTAATACTTTTGTGATGAAAAAAAAAAAATCCCTGAAGGTCTTGTTCAAGCGTAAAGAGTAAACGTGTTTCAATTAATTTTAAAAGAGCCTCACGAGCGAGTATTTGCCGAGTAAAGAATAGGGTGAGTAAAGAAGGGTAAGTGAAAAAAGGAGGGAAAGAAAAAATCATAAAATGAGCTAGGGCTCAATATTAGCCTGCTGCTTGGTCTTTGACATACGTCAGATTCTTTGAGCTTCACACTTCGTTGATTAAAAGTTTATTAAAAAGAAAAGGTATTTCTTGTTCGAATTTCAAAGTATCGTCAAAACCATCAAGAGGATAGTGAATAAAATTAGTAAGAAAAAAAAAATAAGAGGTGAAAAAAAAATGATTAATGAACCAGACATGTGCATTAATTTTTAATGTTACAAGCACATGTTATAAAAGATTGTCCCCAGGTATTTGTGCTCGATACTAGACGAATTGTTGCCAGGAAATTCGCCGTAAAGTTCATGTCGAATGAAAGCTGGATCGAGTCTTGATAGCGTAAAATTTATATTGCCTAGAAAACGTGTCAAGCCTGTCTTTGATTGTTTTTCGACGTCATAACGAATGGAAGAAAAAAACAAACACTATTGTACCATCGTCACGATTACGAGAATGCTATTTTTACGATAGGAAAAAAGAAGGAAGAGCAGTGAGGATTCTGATCTCGAAAAGCTCGCCATCGATTAGTGTCCCATTTTGCCAGAACGTTTCTCCACCTTCAAAACTTTTCACATTAGGGTCGAAGAGCCGAATAAGGTTACTTGGTTCTACCCAGAAAACGCGGTTCTCTCCCTCAATCTCTCTCTCTCTCTCTCTCTCTCTCTCTCTCTCTCTCTCTCTCTCTCTCTCTCTCTCTCTCTCTCTCTCTCTCTCTCTCTCTCTCTCTCTCTCTCTCTCCCTTGTTCTCTTTCCCTTTTGGTCCTCCCTATCGCTTTTCCGTTCGACTCTTTCAATCCTTCACGGTAGCCAGCCCGCTTTTTGAACTCTTCGAAATCATGATGCCACCCCTATACCTAATCCTGTTGGCCAATGTTGTGACGGTAAATGTCGTAAAGAAAATTCACTCCGACGCGACCGTATCTACTTATCACCCTTCTAGACTCCTTTGAGCTAGTGAGATGCGACCACTGTTCTCATACTTTGTTCTCTTTCTTATGAACGTTTTGCAATGAAAAATAAAATCCTCGTTCGCTAGACTAGGGTGACTGAACCAGTGAATGAACGCATAAGCCTTTTTTCTATTTCGATAAAGCCGTATAATTTAACTTTATTACGAATTTCTTTATGAGCTAATTAGATCTTATAGAACAATGTTCACAGAATATAAAAAAAAATATTCGAAGTGCCCTGTTCGCAAGGATTTTGTAAAAAAAAATTGTAATGAACGAAATTACCAATTTCCCAGTGAATGAACAAAAATTCCAATGAATGAACTCTTATCTTTCCAGTGAATGAACGTACAATGGAACCAGAGATGCGTACGCATACTCGTGCGTTTTGAGGTTATGAAAAGCCTTTTCAACGCTCGTTCAATCACTGGAAATAGGTTAAAAAGCTGGACCAGTGAATAAACGGCCATATATCGCAAACAATATTGGGTTTTTGACCAAAAATTCATTAATATAATTGAAGCTTAGCAATGTATAACGTTGAAAAAATTATTGCATATCTTTTAAAAAGATTTATCGAGGTGATATGGAATATTCTGGTATTCGATGCGAAGTCAGATGGTTATAACAACATGGCTGTCTCTTATGAATATGCGCCCCAAGTACGAAAAAAAATCCATTGCATCGCAAATCTTTCACAGCGTCAAATAATATCACTACTAGATGTTTTCTCAGAATTTTCACTTCATTATGAATACAAAATTCTTCATAATAATAGAATCATATCTCTGCCGCTTAATTAAAATACTAAGCCTGTTCATTCACTGGTAGGTGTTCATTCACTGGTTCAGTCACCCTATTCCTATAAAGAAATTCGGCTCAGCAGATTCAAACTTCCAAAAGTTAGAGAATTAAATTACATCAATTTTTGAAAATTTTCAAAATTTACAAAATATCAACCCTTTAGGGAGGTTCTTAACATCAATTTGGTGCGGCAAGGGGAACGTAATGGCGTGGCGCGGGCAACGTGCGAGGCAGGTTGCGTTCGGCATTTGTTTCGCCAAGCCACTACTCACGCTCAATTCTGTTTACAAGTATATTTCACAATCGGAACGGTGAAAAACTTTCTTTATGGGAAAATTATATCTATGAAGGTCCAATCTGTCGTTTAAGCGGTTCTTCGGGGAAATTTTACCGTTTTTTCACTCCTAAAATAATCTCCAATCATAACTTCGAATACTTCTCCCATAAGAGCCCATGTATAAGCGGCATATTTAATGTTTTCTTTTTCTCCTCAACTACGTGGTCAAAAAATCTGAAATAATTACGGTTTATTCCTCGTACCAGCACAAACCTCCTCTCAAATTTGAGAATCATTCTGACCGTTTTTCTCTGGGTTAAGGTAGTTCGGTCGAATTGAGGTTCACGTTTAACACCCTGTTTTTTTGCATTTAATCAAAAGAGTTGACCTTGCTCTACATGTCTGCAAAATTTCAAATTAATTTACCGTGTAGTTTTTGCGTAATTAATAAATAAGTTAACATTGCTCTTATAGGGCATATAAGGCTCAGATGGCACGCCAACTATCGAAATTTCAGTATACACGAAAAATTAATCGTTTAAGGGCAAAAAAAAACATACCACAATAATGGTTGATATCTATAAGAGATATTTACCAAAGATTTAAGTCGATTTACCGTACGGTTTTTTTTTATTTCAATAATTAATGCGAGTCCGCAGTCTCTGTCCTTGTCATACACCGGATCTGCTCGCTAGCAGAAGACTAGGGGAAAAAACATGTGAAAATCGAAGCTAATCCGCGTCTCACTTCAGATTCAATGAATGCCAGCAAAAGTGGTTCCGAACAACTGCCACATTTGAGTTGTTCGGCAAGATATACAATGTCAACTAGACGAGTTCCGAGTTCATTGCATACTGGCCGTTGATTCAACTGTACTTGCCTCGAGACGAGCCTTTTTTCTCCCCTGTTCTTCATTATACTGTTTTAAAGCATACAACAAAACTCGTGAATGCAATCTAGTAACTTTATGCGTAAGGTTAGATTAGCTCGCTCCCTAACGTAGAGAATGAGTCAAGTTGAGTCTGTCATTATTCCTGGTATTAATTATTAACTTATTATTTACACCCTAAAAGAAGCTTGTAATATTTTTTTATGCAACAATTCAATTTATCATAGCTTTCATATGGTTAAATTGTACGTAAATAAATCTGAATTACGGATGAAATTTGACTTCGGCCAAACTCGACCGAACTACCTTAAGAACCTCGTTAAGGGATTCTTCCGAAATTGTATACCAATCATCATTGTCCCCTAGAATATTTGTGCAAAAAATTTGAGCTCTAAGCTTTAAATTTTTTAAAGTTAGAACGATTACCTTCATTTTTTTTAATTTTCTACATTTTCTAAAATTTGAACGCGCACGCGCTCACACACACATAAACGCAGGCACACACACACACACACACAAACATCTGGACACTTTTTGTAATTGTGCTTTCTCGACGTTTTAGCACATTTTGTTGGTAGATATGAAAATCTCGAAATTTTTTTTTTCACGAATAAAGCTTCCTTCATGAGAAAGCGAAAAAAAAAATAATATCTTTTTACATCGTAACTCGTAACTCGAAGCCGTGAATGTATTTTTTTTCCTCCTATATCACAAAAACTTTTTTTTCTCTCCTGACGTTCTACACATTCAGTCGGAAGTTCTCTGGAACATAAAACTTTACCGTTCATTGACTGTTGATTCAACGAAAAATGTATTTAAAACTTTTCAGCTTTTTTTCCGTTGTCACACAGACAATCTTTTATTTAATTTTTTTTTTTTTTTTTCACCCAATCCAAAATATTGTTTAAAATATGTAGTCAACTCTTCATTCCAAACGTTGTCGAAAAGCGTTCGAAAGCTATTATATTTCATCAGTCAATGATTCTGATTTAACGAATGCAATGAAGCCCCACTCATTCGAACGCTGATCATTATGCTTGTTCGGTTTCATCTGTACAAATGGAAAATAGCCATGCGAGATACGCGATGAATACAACGGTGATACGCAACGAAGAAACTAGTAGAAGTAAAGTTAAAAAATAACGTAGTTCACATCGATAAGCCGCGAGGCATATTTTTTCTCCACTTAAAAAAAAATTAAATCTTTTAGTGTCCTTTTGATTTTGATAAATGCTAAATCAGTCTATTGATCAAAGAATACTGCAGGAATTGACGACCAAACATTTACGAAAATATTCATCGTTCACAAATATAAAGATCAACCGATCATGAAAGTCTCTAATTATCCAAGATCCATTGAAAAATATTTCCGGATAAATTCTAAATTAATCATCAGTATTTTACATCGTGATGGCCGTTCACTCGTAATCTCATGCTGAAGAGCATCAAATCAAAAGCGAAACTCCTATGACACGCTGCTCATATAGAGGAAGGACAAAAATATTTTCATTATGTCTACTGTACAGCCTATGAAAGTGCTTGAAAGAGCTGGCTGAAGAGTTGGCGGATAAATGAGAAAGAGAGAGGGGAGAGGGTAATACGAAACGGCGGAGAGATTTAAATTGGTGCGGATTCATTAGGGAAGTGAAACACGAGGCTGAAGAGCTGTACACGGGCGAGTTCCCCTGGCTGCGGCTTACTGGGCTCACGTCTCGGTAATGAATCTCCGCTCTAGATTATTATAAGCCCAAAGAATCGCGACATGCGAATATATAATTCCAGCTATATAACATCCTCTTTCCAGCACTAGCCTTCGTTATAGCACGTCATACATATCGCCCGTACAGAGAGGAAAGATTTGTACATTTATGAATATCCTGGCTGATATGACGGTTGGGAAAAACGTCCTCTAACAAGAAATATACCTTGGACTCGAAGTAGAGATAGGAAAATGACCGGGAACCAAGAGCAACTACGGAAAAGAAGTAAGAAGTAAAAGAGAGAGAGAGATTGATTGATTGATTGATACATTTATTATGCCTTGGCAAGCCTTTGGCAAAATATACATACACGGTGAATAGATTCAAGAGTAGTATGATCAAAGTAGACGCAGAAAACATAAATCAGTAACAAATACTAAGAATCGATAGACTATGAGATAGATTCGGTTGAAAAAAAAATAGAATAATAAAAAATTAAATTAAATTTTAAAAAAATAAAAAAATAAAAAAATAAAAATAAAAATAAAAATAAAAATAAAAATAAAGATAAAAATAAAAATAAAAATAAAAAAATAAATAAATAAAAAATAAATAAATAGGACCATAAAGATAACTTAACAAAATTTTAAAATTATGGAAGAGAATACTCGGTCGCAGGTAGTACTAACTAATAGAGCCAATGGCTCAGACATATGCAGAGAGAGAGAGAGAGAGAGAGAGAGAGAGAGAGAGAGAGAGAGAGGTAAAAAAGAGGCACCAGCTCGAATTCTTTGTTCACAAATCTTTTAGAGAAAATCACAATTCACGAAATGTGTGATGCTTTGACTGAAGTATCGGAGCTCCTGTATTTTGAAATTTCGACGATCAAAGTTGATCTCCAACTATCGATATAGTATAAGCCACGTTGCGTTCTCCAGCCCACGTCATCAATGACGTTACCCGGGAAAAAAAAATTTTAGATTTTCATAGCTATTTTTTAGATCTACGTAGATCTAAATTTTTGAAAATAGTAGATTTACCAACGTAGATAAACGAAGTACAGTTATATGTAATCTACTGAGAATTAAGTACATGAGCAAAAGTGTTAGAACGTAATATAAGGCCGACTCAAATATACGTAATTCTACCATTATATACGGAGATCTCTGATTTTTTCAAATTTAGCTCTACGTTCATCAAATTTGATCTAAAAATAATTACAAAGATCGAAATTAGATCTATGGAGAGCAAATTAAGATCAACTTTCGTCATTTTTTCTTAGATCTAATGATCAAAAGTGTACGAATATAACATTAGCTCAGCTCTAATGTACGTAAATCTACCGTTATATGCGGAGATGTGGATAGATCTACGATTTCCCAAAATCTATATTTGATCAAAAAAATAACTACGTAGATCTGAATCAGATCTACATAGAACCAAGCGATTTTTTTCCGGGCATACGTTTCATGGAGTCGTGTTCGTATAGAATTTTGGTAAGCAGTGGAGAAATAGCATTGATAAGCTTATCGGATGATGGGAATTACGGACGATCCTTTCGGCGCATTATAGTGTCTGACGAGAGTTCGTCTCTCAGCGCACCAAGGTGCAGGGTAGTATTGATGGGTTATACTTAGCGACTAAGAGTCACACAGAATGAGTGAGAGAGAGAGAGAGAGATAGAGAGAATGAGGGAGAGAAGAGTATGAGAGGTATGGAATTCAACCGACTACTCTTTGTAATGAACAAACAGAGTTGGATAGTTCTACAAGCGGGAATAATCCTCGTCTTACAAGAGCTGAAGCACGCCCAACGGATTACGGTAGGACAACTCGAGAATATCATGAGCCGCCAATCCCCCCCGACGGGATGATCGACCCGTTCTCCCGGGGAACCTTCAGAGCCTCCTCGTGTCTTCGCTTCTACTCAAACGTGAGCCGCAATCGCGCCACAAAATTCGCTTTTTGGACACATTTATCATCCCCGTAATCCTGTCAAACATCACCTGAAAGTTAAATTCATTAATCGTCATCACTCATCAGACATTTATTCTCGAGTAAACGCAATCCTGGCTTCAAAGTAAAAAGTTATAGGTATTATGTACCAGTTTGCAAAAATCGAACGTCAATGAATCGTTCATTGCCCTCGTAGCTTTTGTGCATACATTTTGGTCAGCTTTGTGGATCCATTGGTATCCTTCTCTGACTGTCGATCTGTTTGTATTGGGATTATGACCAGAGGCACGGATTGATCTTCCCCCGAACCGGAACAAAGACATTCGCGTCACCAAGAGCCGGGTAATTTTTTTTCGTACCTGATTCTCCCAGGTACGCTGACAGGACACAGCGATAACTCCGGCTCTTCACTCGTAACGAGGCTCGTGAACACGTTCACACCGCTCTACCAATGTAGGTCGACCAGCGAGTAATGATCGTAGAAATTGATTCTCCCTCCTGCACTGGTCCTCGTGCCTGTGACATTTTCCCCGGCGCGTATATCTCTTTCTCTCCGCGTCACGAAGGACGAGAGGCCGCGAGGGGATGTCGACGATCGGTTACCAATCCCCTGCCATCACCTTGCATCCCCCGCGTGAGACTCACTGACTCAACGTGAAGACTTTGACAAATACATTGCCCGTCGACTGGCCGTTAATCAGGATAAGCGGGACCAGCGCAGGCAGAAATTCGACCTGTCCCTACGGCAATTTTGCCATCAGCAACAAGGCCCCTCACTCCCTATATAATCTTCTCTAATTTCCCTTGCATACCTCATTCTTCTCGTTTCGTCGTTATGTCGAAGGGCATACCTGTACTTGCGAAAATCACGAGACTTTCATTGTACCGAATGTTTGACTCATCGTGCGCGTGAACTTATCGCTGCACAGCCGGTATGAGTACCGGGAGTTCCCATTGACAATGTGACAATACAATTGAGTATTATTTACCTCAAAATATCCGATACACCTGCGTATTAAGGATACTCGGACGACACAAACATTGCGTGCATCGAAGCGTACATCATTACCTTGAGATCCATATATACATCGCTCGCCGTGCTTATTAACAACCTAACTCGTCTATCTAACCAACTATCTCTCTTCAATGTCTCATTCTTCCACTCTGCCTTGCAATT
This sequence comes from Rhorus exstirpatorius, assembly GCA_963564615.1. NCBI lineage: Eukaryota > Metazoa > Arthropoda > Insecta > Hymenoptera > Ichneumonidae > Rhorus > Rhorus exstirpatorius. The sequence continues at coordinate 34,628,377 of OY751314.1, read as the reverse complement.
TTCCTATCCTCATGATCATCGTTGACATTCCGCTGACCTTGCTACGGTGTAAGCCTCTCGGGACACTTCTCGCAGGTTATTTGTTTTCATCACGACCACGAGTAACTTTCTCCTATACCGTTATATCAGTAACGTATATTTTCCCCTGGGTTGCCAATGAGGAGGTTGGATTGGTCTCGGTCTGTTCCACTCTACCTAGCTGGCACCACTATATTGATGTGTTCCAGGATACACGAAATAATTCATGCACCATGATGAAGAATAAGTGACCCCAGGGTGCATGAGTGTGATTATTCGGAAATTCGTTCTTTTGTGATTTCTCGGCTGTTTGTTGCATCACGAGGTTTCACAGAGTCATTCAATATCGTCTCACAACGAGACTTGTTACCGGCTTGGTCAATATATGGAAGCTTTGCGAATCTCCGTAGATGACGCAGAGGCAAAGACCCGTGGCCCAGGACAGCCCAACGACTTTTGGAGCTTTCTCTCTCCCTCTATCGTTCACATTCTGTCGTGCGGGGATATGTTCTACGCCCTTCACGTATATATATCCTCTACAAGTAACATAATAGGAGTTTAACCGCCTGCTCCGTTCCGGTGGCGTTTCACGGGACCGAGAGATTCATGAAGACCCGGCCGCGCGTTCACCGAAACTTTTGGAACTTTGCTAAGTACCTCGTCGAGGGGCTCTCCCCATACTACCTCTTGTTCGTTTTTTCATCCTCATTCTTTTATCCTTCTCTTTCTCTTTGCAGCTGCTCTTACGACCCGCAACGATACTTCTCCCACTTTCATTTGTTTGTTTTTATCTTTATTTCGGCCCCCTGTGCCACATACTGCGTGGAATCCCTCCTGAGGTCAGACAAGTTGATCCACTTATCCTAAATTAAATTATAATGATATCGCGTCGCTTCGGTTAGGTTCGTCTGATTTTTGAATGCCACGAGCTTAAAGCTTTGATTGACATTGTGCTTTTTTCGACCAGTGATCTATGGACTTGGACCAAAAATAAATGAAATAATTACCTCGCATAGGTCTAGCATCAGGGATTCGGTTCGTACCGATGAAAGTAGGTACGGAAAGTAGGTACTAATAGTCGTAGTAGTAATAATATTAATAATAATAATAATAATAATAATGATGATAATAATAATGGTGGATAAGCATAAATACTTTGAGGACTCAAAATCGATATTAACGTCAAAATGTTTCTGCAACCATTGACGATAAGCACGATATTTTGGACTCGACCCATCTGGATTGTGTATATAGTGATTCGCGTCGATATTCATCGACCCCAGCTCGATGAATAACGTTGCGAAAATAAAGTGTAACGGTGCACACGTGCCGGAACATGAATTAGAGGAGTCGTATACCCGTTTGTATACGCATTCCACCACCCTTTGCAATCTTTCGAATGATTAATAGATAGTCCTCATCCCTCTAACCCCCCCCCCTCCCCCGCCCCCCTATTAGCACGAGGAAGAACAATACGATGGGGAGGGGAGATAGGTGAGGAGATGGGAAATCGCGAGCTGTCCATTCGGGTCGTTTCGATACGACGCGAATATAAGCGACGTAACGATATGGTGGTTCGAATCCATATATATATCCTCAGGCTCCATACCGATCGAATACTTGCGTGTATTTCAGCGTGAACCACGCTAAAGTGCATAGTTCGCGATCGTTCTCGCTCCATCCGCATTCATCACACGCAACATCGGGTAACCATCGATGGTGCCCGATTGTTATTTACGATCATAATCAACCGGTACACTGTACGTCATCGCAGTGGGGAATTTCATCTCTCTCTCTCTCTCTCTCTCTCTCTCTTCTCTCTTTGGCCTCGGGAGCCAATATTTCCGGTGTTAACTTCCATACTCTCCGATTCTTCTCCCTCGTTGGGTGGATTCTATATTTTGAGTAAACATTTTTCACCCCTAATTGCGATCCAGAGTATCGATGAAATTTTCGTTTATTACGATTTTTTTCTTCCCAACCTGGGAAAAAATTGTTAAGGACTCTGTAGATCTGATTCAGATCCTACGTATGACAGCATATTTACGTACAAGTGAGTCGACCTAATAAATATTGAATCTCAGTAAATTTGCTTAGATCTAAGTTGATCTAACGAAGATCTAGATAGATGTAATTCTTATCTAAGTGAGTATAAGATTTTTCAAAATTTAGATCTGGGCAGTTGTTTTTTAATTCAATTTTTGATCAACGTAGATCTAAGTTTTTTTAAATCGTACATGACTGTATTTTTAAATCTTATACAGTCGAATTTGGTTATAAGCAATCTGGTTATAAGCAATTTCCCCTCCGATTTTTTTTCGAGTCCGCTCAGCGCGGTCCCCCACCACAAGCCAATTGTTTATAACCAGCAGCATTGCGCATTTCACCGACGCACTCACACACATTAAGAACGCTACATTGATGCGCTGTAGTGGGGGAGCCAGATTTTACGACTCTTCGGCGTTTTTTTTTTTCCCCTACAGCCCCGAAGGATTGCTTATAACCAAATTCGACTGTATAACCGTAAGTTTATATACATTCGAATCAACTTAATATTGTAATTGAAAACTTTTGCTCATTACAACTCCGATTATCCACTTGAATCTCAGTAGATTCATTTAGATCTATTGAGTAGATCTAACGGATATCTAGGTAGATGTAATTAAGATGAATCTAATTGATATCCAAGGTGAATCTATGATTTTACAATTTAGATCTTTGTAGATCTGATTGAGATTTGCGTAATTCGAGTCGACCTAATATTATGTTCGAACACGTTTGCTTATTAGAGCTTCGGTTATCTATTTGAATCTCTGTAGGTTTACTTATATCTGAGTAGATCTACTGGAGATCCAGATAGATCTGATTTAGATTTACGTCGTTATTTATTAAATCAAATTTTATCTACGTAGATCGAATTTAGATCTACGTAATTATTTTTTTAGCGTAAATTTGATCCAGTTAAACGGATACTATTTTTTCGGGAAGGGGTGACTATAGAGGGATGTTTCTTAGTCCATAAGGGCCCGAAGGTAGACTCTGAGGCCCCAAAGAACGCAGCACAAGAACGTTATGCTGTCACTCGAAAACCCTGGAAATTCAAAACATCCCTCACTCCTCGCTTCATTAGCTTAGGGGATGAAAGCTTTTCACGACCGCTAAGCGTTGAGCTTAGTCCGCGATTATATTTTCAATAATGCATAAAAATTTTTAACTTCAGAGCAGTCGATGACGAAAATTTCCCAGAAATTAGCCATTGAATTTTTTTTTTTTCAAAGAAAAAAAACTTAATAAATACACACTGATCTCTCGTTATTTTTGCCCCACATTGACAAAGCCCCACTGTGATCGAATGGATTCACAATTTCGGCTTCCTCGCGGAGGATATTTTGTTCAAGGGGAAAAAATTATAAAAGAGCTGTTTGCATACTGCCTCGGTTTGAAAATTTGTCAATGCACGTAAAAATAATGAGAATCTTTTTTTTTACTAATTTTTAATTAATTTTGAAAAAAATTTACGCAATTATAACGGGAATCAAATTTTGTCTTCAACCATTTACCAATTTCATTATCTGAAATATTAGTACAAATTTAAGTGCGAAATGTCGACACATAAAATATTCAACTTTATTCTCATGAAATATAAACTCCCTGTCGGTCCAGCGTCTGGTTCAATTTATTCATTAATTAAGGGTTTTCGCCCTCATCGAGTTCTCCCATGATGTTAAGTTTTCATGAGAATTACCGCAGACTCTTCAGGATTTAGTACGGAAATAGTGCGACAAATTCATGGCACTGGATAGAACATATATACACAAGAGAGAGAGAGAGAGAGAGAGTGAGGGAGAGAGAGCAAGAGAGAGAGAGAGATAGGAAAAAGAATGATTCAGAACAGCAAGAAGATAAAATAAAAATGTAGTAGTAGAAGCATCGTTGGTAGGACACGGGGGAGAGCACCACCTCAAATCCTTTGCGCATTAGCGAGGGGAGTTTCTCACGAGCGCTAACGAGTGTACTTAATTTCTCGACATCAAGTTTGTGTGGGTGATACTGATGCTATACACAAACGCATACAGCTCTCATTGAGCTATATATAAATATATAAATATATATATATATATATATATATATATATATATATATGTATATATACCTGGTGTTGAAAATGGAAAGGGAGTCGCTGGTACTGACGCGAGATTATAAAAATATTTATTCGAATATGAGTACGTTATAATATCACAGCTATATACATGTGTGTATAGTCTTCATATATATCCAAATCGGTGTACAAGTATAGAAAAAAATATTGAAAATCATTTTACAACAAATTATCTAATAGCTTTAAAATAATTCAAAATATTAAATTGGCAACTTTGGCTTACTCGTGAACGAAGCTTTTCATGAATAGTGGAATTCATTCAAAGAGGAGCTCTTAAAATCGTCGGGAAAAATTGGAGATGTGTAAATTTAGGTCAAAAGTATTAATATCTTTTTGCAGGAATCATTAAACATTCTTCTTAAAAAAAAAATTTCGATCCTTTATAATTTTCAGGCCATCTACGGGGGCTACGATAATACACATTACACATGAGAAAGTTCTCATACACCGGATCCATTAAGCCCTTTTTTTTTGTCTCTTTACCTTTGTAAGTCGAGCAGAAGCTTTGTCCTGCAACAAAAGCTTCACCAGCGTTGCCGTTCAACGAACAAGTTTTCCTCGCGCACGTTAATACATGCTTGCCTCCAACCTTGTATAATACCTCTAATGCGAATCTCATTTCACATGCTGCAGGCTGCTTATTACGACCATACATGAGAGAAGGAAAAGAGCACCATGAAACTCCGGGTTAACTCGGAACTCATGAAAAAAAAAGAAGTACAACCCACGTTGCAAAAGAAGTATTTCTATGTGAACGTCTTAACGATGTTGTCTCTGTTGGAATTAAAAAAAAAAAAAAAAGGAACACTGAGGAAAGCAAAATTAATTACACAAATGTCAAATTTGATTATGTTCGATAGCCGTGTCTCAACTCCTCTCTCGTCTTATATCCTAATGGATCGTAATTAACCCAATTACAATGAGAGAATCGCTAAAAATTATTGATAAAGAATGCATAAACTGAAAATTGGAACAAAGCACTTTCTGCAATTGTCAGTAATTGCTCGTGGAATTGATTTTTTTGCAAATGATTTATCGAGACGGAAAAAAGTGACACGTTAACATATATGGGACATTCCACGTCAACTCAGCCACCCCGTTTTTTTTATTGTCTCGAAAAAATTATTCAGTATGGGCATTTCAAAGGACAATATATCCATGACATTTTACCAAAATTTCATCCCCCCACTATTGTTGGTTCTCGAGATAATGATTAATAAATTCTTAATTTTGTGAAAATCATAACTTCGTAACGGCTGATCGGATTTTAACGACTAAAAAAAGAATCTTTTTTATTTTTTTCGCCCTTTTTGAAAAAAAATATGCCGTCATTGGAAATATGCGTTCATTAGACAGTTTTCGGGGAAATTTTTCGATTTTTTTTTTTCCACGAAAGGGCCAATCGGAATTCTACTCAGTATTTTTTTTTCTGATAGAGGGAGGCAATACACAACTCCGCAGGATTTTTTCAAAATGGAACAAGGCATCAGTGAAGAGGGAAAAATTGTTTTTTATTAATTTACCCCGAAAACTGTCTAATGAGCTTTTATCCGATAATGACATATTTTTTTTCAAAAAGGGCAAAAAAAATAAAAAAGATTCTTTTTTTAATCGTTTAAATCCGATCAGTAGTTACGAAGTTATGATTTTTACAAAATTGAGACTTCATTAATCATTATCTCGAGAACCAACAATAGTGGGGGGATGAAATTTTGGCAAAATGTCATGGATATATTGTCCTTTGAAATGCCCATACTGAATAATTTTTTCGAGACAATAAAAAAAACGGGGTGGCTGAGTTGACGTGGAATGCGACATATGTATATATATAGAACTTGAAAGTAATTTAATTATAAGCGGTGTATTGTTCATGTCCCTGGGCTATCTGAACACTTCAATAAAATATATAATCCTGTAGAATCGAATGGCTCATAGCAACAATAGTAATAATAGTAAAAAGTAATAATCACAGTAGGACTGAAGATGAAAGGCTGAAAATTCTCGTCAAAAACACGAGTGCTGTGCTCATGAAATTCCCCTTCAGTATAATTAAAAAATCATTGATTCGTTAGTGTTTTTCGCGATTTTGCAAATCACCACCCATCGTCAATATACATATAAAATATATGTACGTGAACCACGAATAAATGCTTTTTCCTGGATCCGCCGAGAGACGAGCTACATTGAGTTTCGAGCACGCATACTCATCATACGTGATAGCGGGAGAATGGGAAATTCGCTGGGATGCTCGTGGAATGGTACATGACAATGGTATGCATGTACGTGCACGTATGTCCGAGCACGCTCAACCTTTATACCCAAAATCCTCATTGTTGCATTCACCCGATGGTTTTCGTAAATATTCCATTTAAATTTCGTTTTATCGATATCATTGTTGTTCTCGCAAATATATTGAAGTATTCGATCGTCGCGAGGGACTGTCGAAAATTTGGTCGCAAGAGTATAAAAATTTGCGTAAAGATTGAGCTCGTAATAAATATTCGTGCCGTTACATGAAGAATCGTGAATTAGGTACACGTGTACCAGGCACAACGCGATTTTTGTAATTTTTCGAAATACGAGCATTATTCCCGCAAGTAATAATTAAAACAAGCATATACTACGAGTTTGAAAAAATTTTCGTAAGATTAATCAGCCCCCCCCCCCCCCCCCCTTTTTTTTACAATACTCATATATAATGAGTCGTAAGAACCGAGAAAAAAATCTTGATCTTGAAATTTGATCCACGTAGATCCAAATTAGAAAATAGTTTATCTACTGAGATCTCCGTATGCGTATAAAGGTAGACTCGCGCACATCCAAGTCGACCTAATATTATGTTCGAACACGTTTGCTTATTAGATCTCCGTTCAGCCACTTGAATGTCAGTAGGTTTACTTAGATCTGAATAGATTGACCGGAGATTTAGGTACATCTGTTTGCGATCTGGATAGATCTAATTGTGATCTGGGTAAATCTTATTGAGATCTAGGTAGACCTAATTGAGATCTAGGTAGATATAATTGAGACCCAGGTGGATTTAATTCAGATATACATAAATGTATGATTTTCCAAAATTTACATCTACGCAGATCTAAAAATAACTGCATAGTTCTAATTTCGATCTACGTAGAACTAACGATAAGCTAACTTTTTCTCGGGGCAAGATATCAAATTAGGGTGACAGCGTTCGGCCAGTCCTTATTCCTTGTCTACTCCATGTCTACCCGAGCTCACCAAGCCCCATCCCCTTTCCAAGAAAAAAAGTTTCCCTGCCTCTGACACAGGCAGCAAGAGGGTAGTTAGCAAAAAAAAAAACAAGGCTCCGTATAACCCTGCTCCAATAAACCCTGCTCAAGTACATACTACTTTACGTATAAAAAAAAATTATTCGGGGTCGATGAAATTTTCAGAAACAGGGAAGGGCAACGAAACAATCGATCAGACACCTCACGAGTTCAAGCCTCGTGCAGTACGCGATAACCTGCAGTAGTCGAGTGAAAATAGTGTCTGAAGGTTGTATCGTCGCGAAGATATAGGTTTGAGTGAGGTCGATGGTTTGATGGATCGGCCCAGAGTTGTTGCTGTTCACGGGACCATTTCTCTCATCCGCCTGAGAAAATCCGACAAACATAGAGGCTTCTGTAGGGAGCGATCGAAGCCTTTCCTTTAGCCCCGTTGATACGAGGCTGGCTCACCAGCTAAAAGGACGAAAAGGGTCCGTTGGAAAGCGACGGAAGTCTAGAGAGCAATGCAGAGAAAGAGATGGAAAATCCTGGAGGTTGGCGACCTCATCGCCCCCGGGGCCTGCGGGAAGGAGGGTGCTACCATTATTGCCTGTTCGGCGACGCTTCTACCCTTCTGCACCATCCCTCTGCTCTACACTCTCTCTTTCTCTCTCTTTCTCTTTCTCTCTCTCTCTTTCTCTCTCTCTCTCTCTCTCTTTCTCTCTTTCTCTCTCCACAACGCGAAGGCGATTTATCGCCCGCTTGTTTTATTGGCCCACCGTTACCAGGGGCTTCCGTCCGATATTCGGGTTATCGCAACCAGATAACAGGAAACGCTCGGGCGCCCCGTTCTCGCTGTTGCGAGCTCGCGAGTGAGAGCGCACGAGCGAAGCTAGTTGATGTCGGTGCGCGTGAGAATTCCGCGGAACGAAGGCAGAGATGAAACGGGAAAGAGGTAGAGGAGAAAGAAGAGGATGGCGGGGGTTGGGGGAGGGTTGAAAACGTGAACGAGCTACCCCTACCCCGCCCACCAATGGACCATCGTTTTCCTTATTATACTTCGCGAAAGCTATTACGAATCCCCCGTTCCATAGCTCAATTTTGTTTTTGCTTTTTCTTTCTTTCGCCCCAACTCTCCCTCGAGCTTTTTCTATCTCTCGTCCCGCGGCCCCTCCCGCTTTAACCCCCCCCCCCCCCCCCCTCCAGTATGTTTGGATTCGAGGGCACTTTCCAGCGAATGCATCCTGTATACCTCCATAGGGAGACCCCGCTCCATCCTCGTCCCTCGTCTGGCCCACGTTATGACGCTAAATCTCTCCGCAAACTTTTTCCAACATTCGATTTTTCTCCGTCTCTACGTTTTTATTCCATGCTCGAGAGTTCTTTATCTCTTTATTTTTATTTTCCCTCGTTTTGGAGACGATTTGTCGGACAATAAGTGGATTGGAAATGGTTATAGGTTGAGTCTGATGGAGAGTCGATTCGCCAGGAGTATAACGGATCCTTTGCCTCTCTTTTATTCGAACGAGATTTATTTTTTAATTCATCGAATCACGTTACCGTCATTCGATAGAAATATGATAGGCTAATATGTCGTTCTGTTATTTGCTTCGATAGGGACTTCTCATTTGGACGCCTTTTTTATGACAACATTTTCATATCTATCGCAAAATGATCTCGTTTTTTTTTTTGTTTGCCGTTTTTTTTTTGTTACGCGCGCGATCAACCGGAAACGCATTGGGGTCACCTCTCATGACCCATAAAACAATGTGTGAGCGCATCATGTTGTATACACATGTGTTTATATGTATATTCGGACATAACGCTCGTTTGAGCCTGTCAATAACACTGGGTATGCATATACCATTAATGTGCCATCCTTTCTATGACTCGGGACGCCCATAACTCCGAGACTTACGACCGTTTACGCACGTATTATTAATGGAAAGCTATCATACGGCCTGCTTACACAAATAATACATGTGCGGCTGAATAATATCGATATATATACATGTATACAATGCGCCAACTGCTTCTGTATTAATGATAGCACTGGATAACGTGTTCGCTCATGTGGAACAGGGACAACGTGCTGTGGAATACACGTGAATCCAAAAGCGGGGCTTTTTTTTCTCACAAAATATGAAATATAATACCGTAATGAGGAATAATCCGGGAAATTTCATTGTCATAGATAAAAACCTGCTAGGAAAAATTCCGAAGAAACATCGCAGAAAAAAATTCTAGGCCTGTATTTCCGCCATTGCATAATATATTTTTCAACAAAAAAATCGTGAATACTCTTCGAAATATAAGTGAAATGTGTGTATTATTTTGTTTGAAATGAAACTCTTTTTATATTTGGAAAAAAAAAAAATATTTTTAGCAACTTAACATTTGCTACCCCTTGAAATGATTAACATCCCCAGTTTTTGATAAGCAGCTCGGGAAACAAAGGACAAGTGAGCGAACGAGAAAGAGAGAATTAACGGCATTAAGAGTTTTCGGATATTTTGCAATGTGATAAACCTCGAATTGGAAGCCGCAGGGTGAAAGCTCGCGGGGGATTTTCATGCGCGCTAGTTCGAAAGTTATCGCTATTGTACAACTCGTTCTCCGGGGAAATTTCGTAGATCGCTGGTACGTCAAGGATACCGCGAGGCTGCATACCCGGTGAAAAAGAGACAAGTGGGCGGAATGGTGGTTCCCTAATTACGGGAAAATATCGTACGGCAAGTTCTCTCTCGAAGTACATATTTATACAAACGTTTGTGGAAATCCACAGGTATGGAGAATACGAGTCTGGAATATTTATCGGGTATGATAAATCGAGTACTCGGAGGAAGATGGAAAACAATGTAGGAAAAAGCGTCCTGGTCTGGCGTGTCTCTTGAAAAAATTCCACTTCTATTATTGCCGTATGTAATGCAAGCACCCAGGAGCAGCAATAACTAACTCGGTGCGTGTATATATCGAGAAGGGCTTCAATCGATATCCTCCTTCTCTCTTACCCTCCTTACTCTTCTCTCTCTCTCTCTCTCTCTCTCTCTCTCTCTTTCTAGTTACGTTCACGCCATCTCTCGTAAAAATTTATCATCCCAGCCAAGCCATGGTTGCCTCTCTGGACCTGCCCTTTCTTTCCCGTAATATTTCACTATTGAATTCAAAAACAACACCAGAAATATTCCTTTATACACTATAATAGAAGAACGAGGATTACACCACTGACGAACAACAATTTATTCAGAATACGAGACTCCAGGACGAACCTACTTAATGGTCAGTATTCAATTAACTTAACATGCCTTATCAGAAGAATTATTACTCGGTGGAGTTGTTCTAGAAGCCTGACATTCCGGAAGCGTTATCATTTGGAAGAATCCTATGTCCGAGCTTATGAAGAATTGTCTTCCAGTGTAGAATTGTTCTTCGGGAGAGTTGTTCTGAGAGAACCGTTTTCCATACCTAACAAGAACGAACGTATAAATTCAGGAAGAATGTCCGCCTATATAACGTTTATTATATGTATAAACGTATAAATACATTTCATATACGTTATATAGGCGTACATTCTTCCTGAATTTATACGTTCGTTCTTATTGGGTAGAGTTTGAGTCCGGAATAGTTGGTAATATGCCTCTCACCTCACCTATAATATTGTCCTACATTTATACTTATTACTTATTATGATTATTATTCGTCGCAATTAATCCTCCCAGGATCTCAAGATTAGAGTATCCAGAAATGTTTACCGCTCATTGTCCAACGTCAGGTACTAACATCATTCACTCCCAACGAAAAAATAAGATTTTAAACACGTCTAGACAACTGATAAATAAAACGCGCTGAACCATTTAGAGCTCTCAATATACCTTCCACCGCCAGTAGCAAAAACAGGCAACCTAAATAAATATTAACGTGATACGTAATGCGCCTGTGGCACTTATTTCTTTTGTAACGATCGATGCTATAGGACAGAGAAAGGTCATGAAATGGCAATTCTTGCATAGCACCGGAGCCTCGATAACGGGATTCACATCTTTATAAATCTCATCGGCATTTATACATATTTTTTTTCTCCTTCTTTGCATTCGTATTTCTTTAAATGTAGGACGAGCCACGATTGTATCATTCGACTTGCTGGTACACATCTCTCTTTATATGCGAGACTAGGGCATAGATTTTTCTCGTTGGTACAGTCCTCAGACTTTTTATATCGGATATTATATATAGCTTCTGGGCTACCAGTGCTCGTTTAAGATCTGTTCATCGCTTACGCTAGTTGACAGAATTATTTAACGTTATGGAAATAGTGAAAGTGTCATCGTTTATCCTACAGCTGTACAAAAGTATATTATGAGCTCGTCAAGAGCTTGTGTCATTCATTGAAAGCAGCTCAATTCGAATATTTTAAAGAACACAAACGATGACATCACAATATCATTGACATCAAGTATCAATCCAGCAACATTCTGCCAATGTTCATTCTATGTTTTTCTCCGTTCTCTTTGTGATCGTTCCACTCAGTCGCGCATGAGAAGCAAACAATGGCGTGTGACGCCAGTAATCCCGGACTCGCATATGATTGTTTGTGTGGTATTACAAGCCTTGAAACTATCGTCGTGTTTGTGAATAGTCTGCTCCCTCTAACGAAATACTTTTCATGTATTCCACGCTCTCTCTCTCTCTCTCTCTCTCTCTCTCTCTCTCTCTCTCTCTCTCTCTCTCTCTCTCTCTCTCTCTCTCTCTCTCTCTCTCTCTTTCTTTCTCTCTTTCTTCTCTCTTTCTCTTTCATCATTGCCGATCAAAAATGTGAAATTTCGTTGCCTTTCGCTTTCTAGTGAATTGGACATTCACGTGCTACACGCTCACTACGACGAGCTCGTATACGTTAGACGAGTGCAGAATTGCGGTTTAACACAGTCAAAAAGACGATCACCATTGCGTGTTACTTATATGACACGCTAGCTGAAAGAAAAACCAAAGAATTAATTGCGGAAGGCAACGGGAAAAAAAAATGGAATGAGCGAAGCGCAATGAGCCTGTAATGACTCTGTCTGCGTCAGTCGAGAGCGCGTGTGTATTTTTTACGAATAAGGCGCACAAAAATGATATCCGAAGCACGAAACTCTCAATGCGATCGGAAAATTGTCGTGCGTGATACGGAACCAACGGTTTTCACGATTCGTTGCGTGAGAGTGCGATGGAAATCTCCAATAACGCCTAACTTTTTTTGTAACGCGGGCATAGTCGCGATTTCCAGCGATTAGGCGAGTCTTAGTCAGAACGTATTACGATATTGCTATTACTCCATCTCGTTAAACACGATGAGGCAACAGCACGGTAGCGAGTCACGCGTGGAATTCGAAAAAAAAATTCGTAGAATTCATTGTTTCGCTACGCTTTAGGATAAACAATGACGGAAGAAGATGAGGCATTCGTATTTTTATCAAGCTCAATATGAGGGTGATTTAGATCTATCTCTTTAATTGAGCACGCACATGTGAGTTTGACCTTTGGCTCTGTAAGTGCGAGATGTAATAAGTTAAAGCAGAAAACTTGAAAAAAAAAAATTAACCGCCTCTTTAGCGTTGATGGGTGCTGAGGTATAACTGCACAATGTTGAGAACGTACGACGCGGGTCTCATAGAGCAGAGCAATATTTTCGGAGTATTTTTTCCAATAAATGCTTTTGTAAAGCCATGTTTGAAGTGTTTATGTGACGCTGGAAAAGGCTAACCGCTGAAAATACAATGTTACCAACACTTGCTTACTTTTACGTCGACGCGTCTCTGCTTACAAGCAACAATATTGGTCGAGTTTACACGCTTTGAGAATTTACGCCATAAACCGAGAGAGCAACAGCCAGCACCTTAAGTGGATTGCTTCCGACGCTTTGCAAGGAATAAATGAGTCAATCTTTTTACGTCGATGCCAATGACGAGCACACAAAGTCTCTGAACTGAAGCCTGCTCGTTTTAATTGCCTCGGCCATCTTCCAAGAGGCAAACACAAGTAGAAGTCTCATCTCTTACTTTTACCGAAGCAGCCACAATTTAAGCTTGTCAAAAAACGGAGGGCAAAAAAATATTCGAAAATAATACAACTTGACGCGTTCAAGTCGTTTTTGTATAATTATTTCATTCATTCGTTCTTTCCAATTTACAAATCGAGTCGATTCGAAACAACGACGCAAGCACTACCACTTTGGAACGATAAAATGATTTTACAAAGCACACATTCACCGTTGGAAATTTTTTTTTTTTAATTCAAACCGAGACTTTCATGTTTCACCTTTCGTAAGAACCGTTTCAGCTTTAGCCTTCTGTTCCGCGGGATTTTGAGAAAAGATCACTTGGCTTAGATTCTCGCTGTTGATGGAGTTGTAGGTCAGCTTGAGGAGCTCACATTGGGTGAATTAATCATCTCCCGGCGTCGCTCAAAGAGGCGAGCAAGGGAGATAGCGGGAAGATAGCCGTGAGGGGCGGTGAAATGTGAAGCTCTGTGAGTGCTTGGTCCGGGTTGAGGAATGTGAAGTTCTGTGAGTGCTTGGGCTGGGTTGAACTAGAGCTCCGACTGGAGCAAGTGGCGGCATGAAGTAAGACGATGTGAAAATCAAATCCTTGTTTCGTGACCGGAGTGAAAGAGACAGAGCGAGATGAGAACTCAAAACATCAGTCTCGAACAATGAGCATTCCTCGACTCGTTGTTGATGATGTTCTTGTTGGTTGTAGGACACTCTCCGGAAGCCTTACGGTATGCATGTCGAAACCAACGCCTCACACTTTTTGAATAATACCAGAGACCAAATGTAAACAAGCGCGATACCATCTGTAAGGTCAGAGGCAAGTTAATTCCATGTATTCGTCGAGGCTTTCAAAAGAATTACCAAACATCGTATCGTCGACGGAGTGCACTTCGTGTGTAGGTACGTCGGGTTATACTCGAATGGTAGCGGGTATGAGAAGAACAGAGCCAGATGAGAAAGTATCCAATGAGGGACAAAGACGGTAGCAGAAAGACAGCACGAGAGAAAGAACGGTTACGTCGTTCTTTTAAGGTCGTTTCTGTTGGACAGGTTGCAAGTGGAAGGGGTTACCAACAATGTTTTTGTTTTGGCTTTCCGAACGTCGAGCGGAAGATGGAGCGGGGTGGGGGGAGGGGGCTGAATGGCGATGTCTCGTTTCGCGCGTAGAGGGAACGAACGAAGAAGGAGTGGTAGGCCGGAATGATGCATTGTCCTTGGCTATTGTTCCTTTATTCTCATCCCACAGCCACTGTACACTGTACCGAACGTCACACGATGTAACAAGAAGACGACCAAATCACGGTCGGTTTCCCTCTCAACACCAGCGCAACCCCCGAATCGGACGGAAAGTCCATTGTGTCGCCACGTAAACAATTTACTAACACGCGCCAATTCCTCGCTGACGCGTCTGACTTTTCTCCTTCTCCTTCCGGCAGTGAACGCAATGCCTCGATGACACTCCGCCACTGGACAGCCAGATCTCTCCATCTTTCGTTACACTTCCTCCCGTTATTATTGTTCATTCTGATGATATTTCGGCAGAGGGCGATGAACTACCTCCGACCAATAATAATACTTCTTCTGTGTACGGGCACTCTCTGGACTCATAAAAAACTGAATATTTATCGCAACTAAAGGACCACGAATGTGAAAATATAATACAGGCATTTACTTACTGAAATAAAAAATTTTATTGTCATACCGGAACTAAGTAAATTGGTTATGGTGACGTTCTTAATGTAGACTGCTATTGCCATTGGTAATTGTAGCCATAAGAAAATATTAAACACTTTATTGTTACCAGAACCGTGGGTTCCGATTTAGTTAATCGCGGCAGCGGCCGTTATGTCGCGCATTCGCTCGAGATCGTTCTCGAAAGCGAAATCGGGGATGGGATAGCATATGTAACCGAGCTAGTGAACCAAGTTTGTATTATTCTGGCTTCCGTATAAAAAATGAAATTTTGACACGACCACGAAGATTCAATGACTATTTTTGTTACCTCCCACCCCTCTACGAGGCAGTAGCTTCTACTCTGATATTCGCAGCAGAATACTTGCTTATGAGGGCGAAAAATGAAGGTAACGAAAACTCGCTGTGCAGAAAATACGAAAAAAAAAAAATAACATATCAACCAAACGTCACACGTAAACCAGGTCTCAATTGTCTCTTTGACTATTTTAACTACGTATATACAGTTATATATTTTGTTGTCGTTACGAAATAATACACAGCGTTACACAATATTATGTAACGTCGTCAAGGGGAACCACTATCGAGTAGTCATTCGAACTAAGAACTCGATTTTATAGATCTATTTTTTCGACATTGACTTAGCTAAAAATATATGATTACCATATGACTGTGCGTGTTCTTAATGCCGACTGATTGGCTATACTCTAGAGTAAATAGTTGAATGAACAAATCAAATTGCCGAAACTATATTCTCGAGTTGACGTATATCTATATACAATTTTTTCTGGCAATTCGAAAAATGGAGTTGAGATCTTTTTGAACCATAAATTTATAGTTCCTATTAACATTATTTTCTTTCTTAATGTGGCTTCATTTAAGTTTTAATGTAATCAATTATGACTCCAACGGAATACATTTCAGACATTTATTGCCTTTTAAAATCATTCCTAATCTCCCAGAGGTGGACTCTCCAGGGATACTTCGTTGCTTCTTTGCTAACAGACACGACAATCCCTCATTATCATGAGACGACTGGCCTCATTGGGTACGAACTTGAATTTTCTCACGGGTTCCAATTCGATGGAGAATGAAAAACTTTCGTTGGCCGTCTGGAAATGTTCTCAACGAATCTTACTAAGTGGTTTGAACTCCTGTTTCATTTGCCAATTTTTTTTTTTCGTTCACACTCGGACGATAGCCCAAAACCTTTTTTCGCTTGCGGATTACTTCGCTTCAAGTCGAAAGTGTGATACGCCCGAGTTTGGAATCGTCGCTTAATCCATGAAGCGTATCGCTGGGCTGAGAGAATGGCAATAACGGATCCGGTCATGCCACGTAGAGTTTCGATTCACTCTGCCAATTTGCCGATGTATATATCGAATTCGCTATACTTAGGACGACAGACCGAACCCCCGTGGTCGTAGCTTCATATTGTTTCGAATCCGCGGACTCTGGACGACTGAGTAACCAGAGCCTGACACGAAACATTCGACACTTCTGCACAACATCAAACTTTTGACCTGTTCTTTCGAGTCCGACCGTCTCGATTTCCACCATCGTCATGAGTAATCGCGGGAAAATATTTCTGAATATCCTCAAAAATTAGATGATGGAAAGAGAAACGAGTATAAAATAAAAAAAATACTCTTTGGCTTTTCAGGGCCAAAGCCTTGTGGAGGTTCATTCGAATTCTGGTTGCGTCCATCCCAAGGTTTTCAAAAGAATTTCTATATAAAAGATTTTCATTTAATCGCATTCTTGAAGCTTCTCGTGATGGATGAGTTTAATGGCCAATGGTTTTCTGAGATGTTTTTCTTTTCGTAGATTTAGTTGGAGGTTGGTTAGATCAAACGGAGAAACGCATTGGAAATAATAGCTTTACGAGTTTCAGAGGTACAAGCGCCCCATCGGGGAAGCATAGTCCGAAGGTCGTTGAAGAGCAGACGGTGCAGTAAATTCTTCGGTCAGAGAGAAAAATCGAGAAAGACGGCCATCAAAGTCACGTGCAAAAGGTGTAATCTGCTGAATCCCCTCTGCCACCGCTGCCGCCCCGTTATACGAATACAGTTCGTCCTGAATCCACTAGATCAGGGACTTCATTGGATCCGAGTAAAACGAGCAAGATCGCAACATGGATGAAGTGAAATCGGCAATATAACGATTTCAGCCTCTCTTGGAAGTCGTTAATCGTTACAGCGGACCATGAGGTGTTGGTTCGAGAGAAAGAGAAAAAGGGACTCTCGAGAACTCTTAGCTCTGTTCGTGTTTGTGCGAGTTATAGAACGTTAAGTGGCTCAATACGAAGACAAGTGAATTCTCGCAACATCCAATTCATCCACCGGTCACCGTTTTTCCCTGCTGCGTAAGAATAAAAGCCTGCTTGGACATCGGCGCAATGCCCTGTCTTAGCAGCAAAAAAGATCTTAGCTTACCGTTTTTGATGATTTCTGTCAGTTGTTGATTTTCTAAATTTACCTCGGTCGGGCAACTATGACGAAAAATGCCTCAGGTTGAATCTGGCAAAGAAAAATATATTCATCCCCATTTAAGATAACTGGGGGCTTGCTTATGACTATCCCTTCCCACACAGCATTAGATATTCATTGTACATATTTTGCATGTTCCAGAAAAAATATTCGAATGTTCATAGAACATTCACTTTTATCTGAGGTATATGTTCTGAATGTGTAATGAACATGACAATGTCACCCCAAAATGATACCTGCAAAATGTCGATGGGAACATTTAAAGGATATGTATACTATATACACGAATATCGTGTACATAGTATGCATGTCCTTTAAATGATCCCATCGACATTTTGCAGATATCATTTTGGGGTGACATTGTCATGTTCATTACACATTCAAAACATATCCCTGAGATAAAAGTGAATGTTCTATGGACATTCGAATATTTTTTCTGGAACATGAAAAATATATGTACAAGCATTATTATTATTTTCAATGCCTTGGGCATGGTGAACACACAATCAATAAAATACAGTTTAAAAACTTAATTGAGAAATAATAAATACGACGAATAAACGTGGTGAATCACCTGATGCATAAAAGGTTAACAACGCGCGAGGACTCGTCTAACATAACCTAACACAAATTATAAACTAAAAGAGGTGGAAATAATATATCAAGTCGAACTATATTTACAATTCCTATTATGAATATAATACTCTCGTACGTACACGCGTCAATATGTAAAATAATTTTCCTGGTTTATTCTTAAAACACGTGCGGCGACAAACTTTCGTGCGCGGGATTGAGTGAGAATGAAGCCTTTATTCGCACGGTAACAGCACTGCACTTCCACTGGTTGCTTTCTTCGCTGAAAAGTCACGTGAGCAGATATCCTCTTGGATTGGCCGTCGATCGCAGCGCAACTCATATTCTGGCGCGAATTTTGAAACGTAAAACAGCGAAAGCTTTCTGTAATACGTTCTCAAAATAGATAAATAGCTCTGTATACCTTCTATCTTATATTATTCATCGTACTTATTCATATATATAATAATTTTATCAATTTTTTTTACTCGTTTTTCAACTAAATTATTAATTGATTAAAAATGTACCTACATAATTTTTTCCAACCCAATTGAACGTAGTTATTCGATAATTATTATATATACTGTTTATAGTGAACGAATATGCTTCAGAAATCACACTTCTATGCAAGTCCGTGAGCTGTGGGGGTATCAGAATCTTCAATTACGGATTCGAACATTTGAAAACATACGGGGAATATATAACGACGAATATCCCGGAATGTTCTAAAAACGCATATACATATAATATTCATGATATGCTCGTAAATGAATATCCTTCCGGGTATGTACATAAAATATCGTTTTCACATGCACGATATTTTTTTCACATTGTGCACTTATTTTGTACATACGGTGAATATCTAATGCTGTGTGGGCTACAACGATCCCTTGCATTTATTCCTTGCGACTGTTCCTTACGTTTTTTCCTTACGACTACCCTTTAAAGTTACCCTTTACGACTACCACTTACAACTATACCCTTTACGTTTACCCCATGCACCTAACCGCTTACGACTATCCTTACGAATGAACGAATTCATTATCCGGCATGAAAAGCAATTCTCAATTACATCGAGATCTCATTTTCTATCCGTTTAGTTGGTTCGTACTGGTCATTCGTTCGACTTTCCTGACCCGACTAATTTTCAAATCCCCCAGTCCGTATATAGCCCGATATTCTCGAGCCAAATCGATATATATGTTTGCGAAGCAATTCTCAATCATAAAGGTGCATGAGCGAGACTTAACTTCCCCTCGAATATTTCGGGGTTTCCTCGGACAAGGATTATCCGAGCGATTCGATTTCGCGCACGTATGAACCCATCGGAAGGTCTTGCTCTCACGTCGATTTTCTCCCTGCCCTTCTCTCTCTCTCTCTCTCTCTCTCTCACACACTCACACACACACACACACACACTCGATATCTGAAATCCTCTCGAATCCTACATGCGTATTTTCCCTCTGACTCCTGGATCAATCGTCCCAAAATTTACATAGAAACTCGCCGATGATAAGTTCGCGCTCGCCTCGTTTCATCGTCGACCGCGTGCCTCAACGCGAAAAAGGGGCCTGTCCAACGGGCTTTGGCGAGAGCTCAGAAACGCTCAGGCAAGAAACGATCGCCCCTCTCGCCTTCCTCCTGGATTCGTACATACCTAGTACCAGCCCTCTTATCCGGTTCTTACTTCCGTATACGTATGCGGAAACACGTTCGCAGAAACTCGATTTCCATAATTATTATGTAAAAGGTAAGGGCCACCATGCCAAGATGGCTGTCTCGTGCATATATATATATACAAGTATAGATATAAATTTTCAGCACAGCAGTTCCCTCCGCAAAAGAGAAAATTCCGCGAGCTGTGACATTTCACAGGAGTCATTAATTTTACACGTGAATTTTTATACGCACGACCCTTCATCCTGTCTCCTTTTTTTACGCCGCCATTTCCTTCCTTCCGCCCGATTATTTGTGCATTTCTGATAACCAAGTTACATTGCCGAAAATAAATCGTCAACCTAAACGAGCAAATCCATATCGATCACGCGATAATGATGATTGACGAAATCGAATTTTCGATGTCTCAATGAAACTTTTCAAATAAGCTCAAGTTCAATGGACTTTAAGGCTAGGTGAGAAGCGTCGGCGTTTTAGTAGCCAGAGAAAAAGCCTATCAAGCCGCGCGTTGGTCAGGAAAGCAAACCATCATTCTTCGAGACTCTCTATCACTGTCAGTCCGAATCAGTTCGTACATCGCAGTTAGCGGAGCTTTAAGAGCCACGAAAGCCTCGCGAGATTCAATGCCTGCTCTCGGCTTGCGATGACCCCAATCGAATTAAGGTAAAAGTAGCTGCGGTATACGACTCCTCGCTGCTGTCGTCACACCAAGGAGTTGCTTCGAAAAACCTTATTCGATCTCTTAGCCTCTTGTCCACGTTGAATACTCCAATCGGATTTTCTCGTCTTCTCTGTCAATCAAAAACTTTAAATACGATTCTCGTTCAATCCGCACTTGATTCCCTTTAACAATTCGTTAATCCTATATAGATGCACCTAAAAATTTAACGATTGAACTAAAAAAATTTTTGAGCCAACAAATCCAGAGGAAACTATTTTAAACGATTAGCTCGAGGTATATACATTTATGTGTATGTACCTAGGTTGTAGTGCAAAAAAAAATATCAAAGTTTCAAGCTACCATAGATCGAGGATAGTTTTAAAGTTGATCCGAGTGATGAAGGGTTCAGTGGGCAGAAAAAAAAGAACGAGAACCCGGAATTTACTGGCACCGTCAAGAATCCGAGTTCCTCGTGGCTGAACATTCTTCTAGAAAAGGTTGGAGATTCATCGACGCGATAGACAGAACTTTGTTCCAATTCTACCAGTCGTCATTATTATTAAAGAGTTCATTTTTTTTCTTTAAGAATTTTCTAAGCCTGAGTAAGTTAGGCATGTTTTGGAATTGATTTTTAGGGTGGCATTTTGGACGAGAGAATGACAACCATCTCGATAATAAGCAGTCACATTTTGTAAATAATTCAAGGAAGGAATCTGAAAGAAAATTTCAATATATCCTTTTCAAGCTAATCGATGCAATAAAAAAAATCGACGAGTAAAAGTACCCAGGGGTTGTTTGAGTAATAGAATTCTTAAAGAAAAATTACCACTGTACGTACGGATCCCGGGCTGAAAAATAAAAATGCCTGCATTTTTGTATTCCAAAAGTGCAACTCTGCTTTAGAGTCGAGAATCATCGCGAATTGAACAGCTCCCGGTAATACGAGAATAAAAATTATAATCCAATGTAGATGCAAAGTGTTTCAGATCGGTACTATCCCAACTATGATTTTAGCATTATTGGAGTGCAACACGTGGTGGCACGACGATCCCTCTGGCGATACAAGAAGTGCAACTCCATGTACTCCAACCCCTTTACGATAGAAATAGAAGTTTCGATATGCCTGGATGTGTATTCTAAGTATTTTATTCGTAGAGAAAGAAAAGAATTAGGAAAAATAAATGATCGATTTTTTTGGCAACAATGATTCTAATTAGCGGCTAAATTAATATATATTTTTTTAATTTTAATTTGATATGATACATGGGCATTGAGTCACAAAAATCTCACATCGACTCAAGCGATATTGAGTTGGTTTAAAAATAATTAGTTCCATTTAAAACAATGAAAGAATAGTAAAATTAGTAAGTAAATATTATAAAGAATAAATTAAAGTGGCATTGATGTTATTGGTAATAAAATAATAGTAAAATTGGTAGTTAGCGTCATCCAAAATAATGAAATGATTAGTGTCCGAATCTAGGTCAACCAGCTTCCGGCATTACAGGGCGTGTTCATAATAATATTCTTCAATCCAGGCACTATTTTATGCAAAGATACCATTCGATTGGTAAACGTCCGAAGGCGTTTATTCGTCATTGCTGTCTTACTAGTCCCAAGTGGATTTTCCTTGCATTATGTACACATCAATGTTAATACCATCTACTGTCTTATACATATATAACGAAATAAGGTCACTCACTCTAATTAGACGAGCTATTTTCAATTTTTTCTTGCTGTATAATGAGATTTAAAAAAAAAACCTAAAACAAATTATTCCTCGCGGTTATTTTCGGTCCTAAAATTTTCACATAATAGTGTCGACACGCGTACCCCCAACCTTTTTTACATTCTCATCTCAATTTTCAGTCGATAGAATCTTCTTGAATACTAACCTTTTTTTATATCTTTCCAATTTTGTACTAATTGCCATTATTATTTGAGAAATAACCCGAGGTAGAGAACGTAGAAGATCCGAAAATATGGGCTGTTTTATCCGATATATATCTGATAATATCGGGTCGAACTATGTACACCGCTATACGCGTTCTGTTTACTCGGAAATAATTTTTTTTTTTTTTGCTACCACTCCCTTAGGATCAATATTTCCTAATGACGAGACAATTTTCCGCATCATCGGATAACGCACACGAGAAGAGGGTGCGCGTAAGATATTGGCACTATCACAGGATAGCTTTGCTGTATCATTCACATGACACAAGCGCAGAAAAATTTTCATATCGAGCAACACACGCTCCGGAATTCGTGCTCCGACTAATGCATCCAATTCCCTCCCCTAATAGAAGCCAAAATTACATTTGCCCGGCTCAATCCGTAACTGCGAATGCAGGAACTCATTCTCGAGCCAGAATACACCTAGAGCTCTCGCCACCATCAAGATCCTTATAATTAACGCTCGCTGCAGCAAGAAGAAAGAAAGAAAGAGACACACGAGCTTCAGCAGCTTGATACTTTATTATTTTAATTACCACCTAATTCGAATGTCAATCATTTCTGCGGCTGTCCAACGAGTTGGAATTTTTTATTTCTCGATTATGCACGATAGTCCATAATTGTCCAATCTAAATTTTTGGCAATCCTTGCTGCAACGAATCCCGTGACATTTGTCAAAAAAAAAAAAAAAAAAAAAAGCAATTTTGCGTTCTCGTACACTTGCTGGGTCAGCAAAAATTCAATGTACATGGAATCTCTGCCGGATTAATCTTTTAGAATTCCCAACATTGTAGGATATTGAAAAAAAATATATATTCATTTCCGGCAAAAGGGATTCTTCAAAGAGTCATTAGAAAAAATTATGATACATTCTAGAGATAATTTTTGAGCCTAGAAAAATTTTTCACGCTTATCCTTTTAGTAAAATAATTTCTGCACTTTTCCTGATAATCTGAAAGATAGAGGATGATTTTTTTTAAACTGACAGGAACCCTTTTTTATCGACCGAAACACACGGGGCTTGCTCGGACGGGAATTGTTCTCCAGTGCCACACGATGTAAGCACAATATTCAAAATCATGCACTCATTTAGTTTCTCGGGTGAAACGAATGGGATAGCGAGGGAATATTTATAAAAGCAATTGAACAAGACTCACCCTCGAACGTTACGAATCCTCGACACTTGCACTCGAGACAGTTACTTTCCCTTATCGGACGATATACAATTCAAGTCCATCGAAAAAATTAAAAAGTAACGTTAACACAATTGCTCGATTAACCCCGTGTTCTCTCGAACGATGCACTTTGATCACAAAAATAGCTGCACCACGGGCCAGCTTAAAGTTTGCTGACACTCCGATTATTGCATGAAGAAATAATTAATTAGCAGACGCAAAACCAGTCACAAAAATCTTTCATTCGCGCAACAAATACGAGAAGAGCCGAAGCTTTAATCCCCCCCCCCCTCCCCCGCCCCCATACCTCTCGAAAAAAAGGACACGTATCTACATTTCAGTCGTCAGACTCGAATTTTACGAAAAATCTTCTCGCTTCGCGAAATTCCACCCTCGCAAACGGGGGACTCAACGGGGACAAAAGCTTCCTTTGCTTTTGACGGGATTTACGCGATACAACATAATCAGATTAAAAGATGACTGCCGTGTGTCGGTGCCACAAAACGTCGGTAAAAGCAAAACCTCTTGTCACGGTTTCGTTGTACGTGAGTACGCGATGCCTGTCCAGTGTTCCCAGAACCAAAATTTATTTACGTACTAGACGGTCCAAGGAAACGCACGAGAACGTGAATACTTTGGTTCTTAATTAGAGGTTAAAAAAAATTCTGTGCCACCTCGTGGCAAAATAATTTTGAAAAAAATGTCTCAAGCTTCAACCCCTCACGTCCATGAGAACAAAAGTGCCTCGAGCTTAGATTTCACTGTTCGGGTAAAAAAAAAATTGTGATAATCGTAGTAATGTCGTATTTAATTTTGTGAAAAATTACGAAATAAATTGCAATTGTATGGACCGGCAACACTGCAGCTTTCTACTGATTCGCGTTTCACGTTAAAGCGCGCAGGTCGCTGCCTCTGTACTACCGCTGCTCTGCCGATGCCGGTGGTGCTAGGGGTGCTGGTCGGTGGTGTGGTGAGAGAGAGAGAGAGAGAGAAAGAGTCGCACGTCGCCTTTCCATACTCGCCACCCACGATTCAACCCCAAGTGTTATGGTAGCAGCCACCATCCCTTCGCCCGGCACTTATCATCGATATCTCAAATCCTCATTGCACCGTCAGGAAAGCTTAGACTCGTATTACCCGACGCAAAACTTTATTTGCATCGAAAGAAAACAAAAAAAAAATCCCCCACCGAGGATGAAGTAAAGGAAACTTGGTATTGCGATTCATTCAAGGCAGGTGGAGGTTTAATTTGCTACATATTGTATATATGTATATATATATATAGTATATATATATTGTATATATATATATATATATATATGTGTGTATTGTATATTGTATATATATATATTGTAGACGTCAATTAAACTCCAAATTTCTATCACACTTGAGAAACGTAAACATTTTTTTTTGAGAAAAATTTTGTAATGAGATGGATTAAATTTTTTTTTGTGCCGAGTTAAGTGAAATTCGGGGAAGGTCAGGTAAGTTACAGGGGTATAGGAAAAAAAAAAAAAGAAATTTCGTCTCTGAATCGAAAGGTGAATTATTTCGCAGTTTGAGTCAATTAAAAAATAGGATAGGCATGTTGAGTTGTTGACAAAATAATTTTAGATGGCCCGTACTCAACCTCATCTATTACAAATTACCAGAGTGATTTAATGAAGTGGTGAGAGCAAACGTCCATCTCTCTCTCTCTCTCCTTCCCTCTCTCTCTCTCTCTCTCTCTCTCTCTCTCTCTTGCAATTACTCTCTCTCTCTCTTTCTTATAATTACTATTTCGCAATGAACGAAGCTCTCCTTTTCTAAACCATCTTACGAATTTCACAGACCGACGTTCTATTTTAGCTGACCTTGTTCGCTCCACTGGGGTGGAGAGTGGTTCGCTCCACTCTTGTGTGGGGAAAAAAAAATTAGATTTTCGGCAACCTTTATTTCGCCCTTTTCTTCGCCCCTCATGACTTCAGTATCCCTCAACGATATATTCGTACAACTTTGAAGAGAAAAAATTTCTTTACGACTCTTAGCCAAAGAGTCGTGACAGCAGAGTTGCCAGGCGTCCACGTTCCCGAGAATTAAAATGAAAGAGCTGGAATTTAAGGTTTTACATACAATTAGCATATTTATTTTCTTTTCTACCTCCTTCTTAAATACTCGCGCGTTTTGTAAAATAATTTTTCGTCAATTATTCATTCGCAGTGTTGCTAAAACTCTGCCAAATGAATCCTCGAAAAATATGAAGACTTGACATTTTTTTTGTAATTTGATGATTCATAAGAAAATCTTAGGGTATAATTTTCGAGTAAATCGAACCTTGTCAAAGAGGGGTGCAGGTGGGGGGGAAATTCCATTACTTGCTAAGGGTTCAAATTAGAGAAAAGTAATTGACCGTTCACGATCGATAATGTCACGCGGATGATTTTTAAAAAAATCACGTATGACATTATTCAGTAAACATCTTTGACTTTCCTCGTTAACAAAACTTTTAAATTTTGTTAAGGTTGAAGATCCCAAAGAATTGTTAAGATCAGGATGCCTGATTTGATGAAAAATTACCATTGATATTCAAGAATAATTAATGCACCACGTTCAACAAAATTTGATAATCCACGAGGCAGTAATGGCGGCCATTGTTATTAACATTTCACCATTCCTGGTCACTGCCTCAGCCAGCCGGTAATTACCGATATGGCCGCACAGGTCAGCAATTTCGCGTTCGCTTCGATCGTTAAAATCCAGGACTCTCGCTATTGGCCCAAAAAACATTTTACGTCGCACGAGCGCGTAATTGAAAACGGAAACCGTTTCGTTATTGCAGTTTTATCCTCGCTCCATCTACGTCATAAAGCCAGATTCAATTGTTTGTTTTATTTTTTTCGTCAACGTAATATTTTCTTTCCCCAGCGAGCCTAATATCGCCATATTACCATGAGCCTCGCGATTGGCCGGTGACTCCTGGTGAGAGCACATCATGGCCTCACGAACATTTCAAAAGGATGTTTACGATTTTATAACGCGATCGTAAATTTTTTTAAATCGTAGGGATCGTGTCCATGTGAGCGATTGATTTTTTTTTCATTCTTTTTCAAGGCACGCTAATCTCACAGCCCTGTATCTCCGCTGTTTTGCAATATTTTTTAACAAAAAAAATCGTCCTACTGTTATTTTTTTTTTTATAAAATTCCCCTTGTATGCTAGAAAAAAATATGGAAAATATTTAAAACCTATTCGATTGCGTAAAACGCGAAATTAATAATCGTCAGGATCGTCAGCAATCACGACCCATTCTTTATGGTTTCTGCATATTACAGAAATATAAATCCTGTTTATTGTTACCGTGACCACGTATCCTGAATCCCCCCCCCCCCCCCCCCCCCCATATCGGTGCTAAACTAATTCATCGTGTTAGTGTCATCGTCCAAGAAAAAAAAGGTCCAAAAGTATCATATACATATATACGTATTCGACATTGAAATGTAACTATTAAATGGCGAATCTCGAGAGAAGATTTTCCGGGACGATCGCGACATATGTTCACGATCGATTCTTGGATCTTCTCAGGAACTTTTCAGTGCTCTCAATCAAATGTCAAATCTTATTACACTATATTTTTCGTATCTGGACCGGAAGGAAAAAGAAAAAAAAAAACAAGTTATATTGTGATGGGGGAATTCAGACCGAGAGAACGAAAAATATTCGATCGATCGAAAGGCAGACCGTGATGTCATTCCACGCGAAGAGGGATGAATTTGCCAAATTGGCTCGGGTTTAATAACTCGCACGAATAAGCCTTTATCGAAAATTACATCCGCTGCGACATTACAGTTTCAACAGTGTAATTCACTCTTTAGAGCCTGATCGAACGTGATTATGAATTCTCGATTGATTAAAATAAATTTTGCGCACGAAATCATCGATTCAATTAACGAACTGTGTGGAGCCGTCGATTCTCGATAAAATTACAGTCGATTATTTATAAAATGACAAATTAGATTCGTTCGAAATTATTCATTACTCAATCATTGAAATATCTGTTAATTAATAAATAAAAAAGAATTTTAGCTGACGAATTTATTATGGCGAAATGAAAAAAAAATTTGCGCATAATCGAATTCCTGTATCCATTCTCGATGCACTCATCCCCATGTAATCGAGGGGTGAGGGGGAGATTTCATAAAAAAATCATATTTTGATATGTCACATATTCCGGCGAAAAATTTAATGAATAAATTATTTTTAAAAATATTTTTCACGGAAGAAATATTTAACTGATACACGACCAGGTTAATTTGACGTGAAATGCTTCGTGCACATGTTTGAGGTTACCGTAGCTCGTTTAATAATAATTCGTCATAGTCCTGGGCGACGAAATGCTCGCAGGAATAGTGCGGTGCACGCAAGATTAAATTTCTCCTATTCTACTCAACATCCTCTTCACCGTGTAAATACAAAATATACTATACAATGGAAATATACACATATATATATATATATATATATATATATATATATATAATATATAGGTTACGTGTGCCAAAGGCTGCCTATTGCTACTCGAGAAACTTTCGTCGCTCATTTTACCTTCCTATCCTACTTCTCATCGTATATAATATGTACCTACTTCACATCCAACAGCATAAAACATCGTGTCTCACGCAAAATGAACCAATTTTTATAACTTTGCTGTATCCCCCCTCCCCACCATCGAAAATTTTTGTTCTACTTTTAGCAATCTTCCTCAGTCATTAGATTATCCATTTAGTATGATACGTCAATCAAGACTGGACACTTTTTTTTAACTGCCAAAAAATATCATAAAGAGATTAACTTTTGATATATGTTTTATTTATGAGAAATGCATCTTCTATATTATTTTCCATTCTTGTTGTTTTTTCTTCGAATTAAAGAGAGGCTCAGAATTGACCCTCTTAAAATTTAAGGGAAGAGACCATGATTGCGAAAAATTGGCTGATTCGCATGAAAATTATTCCGTGGCTTTTGAAATTGCAAATTTTTTAATCTGGAGTAACAAATTCAAGATGGCACATCTAAATTATTTATGCTTGTACTTTGAGATTGGATTAAAAATTTCCACTTCCTAAATATCAATTTTCATGTAAATCGGCGTTGCATTTTTTAAATTTCGTTCACCATTTAGGGGCACATTTTTTATTTATGAAAATTCCAAAATTTAAAATTGGAACGAGAGAACTGAAAAATTTCACCTTCGAGGTAATCTTGAAATCTGAGAAAAATGGATGTTGCAAGGGGATAATAGCAATTTTTTTCATCGATTAAGCAAAAATATATTTCTTTTTCTGATATTTCAGACAGAAAAATGCAAGCCATCGATATTAAAGTTTATCCCTCACCCTCGCCTGATTTATTTGCTTTGGGGGAGGCTTTCATTCTTTGTCTCATCCCCTATTACTTTCGTTCGTTCTACATGGCCTTGTTCTCGAGTGTATTCTATTTTCGTGCTCTTTGATCATGGTAGGGAACGTGGGCCATTTATCGGTAAAACAAATGGAATTAGTACGTGTAATGATAATGAAATATTTAATGGAAATGTCAAAATCAAGCATCAGTTAACATGAGAAGGGAACATTTTTTATATAAATGTCGATTAGATTCCACCACATCCGGATAAATAAAAACTCTATTATAAAAAAAAGAACCACAAGGCTACGAGGAATTCGAAACGAGTAATATCTTTCAACCTTTAAAGTGATATACACGACAATATAATCACGCACTTTAGTGAATATGGCATATTTCTTACGTGACTGTGCACAGGTTACCAAATTTTTCTTGTACCAGATTTTTCTTGTACGTGCTCGAATTTTTAATCTCCTGTAACGCACACCACAAATACGCTGCATAACCTCAATCCCCCAACAAATTGCATTTCCACGCAGAAAAAAATTAAAAAAAAAAATTTTTTTCGCGTAAAATCCAATATTTCCTTGTTATCATTCCCATTCTTTTTTTTTCCACAAGCGCAGTCTCCTTCACATATTGAAACATACCGATATTTGAGTGTGTAGAATTTACGTTAAACATTGAGTTTAAAAGTTTTGGTAATTGTAAACATATTAGAAAAAGGTAAGGCGAGTGCGACGCGCCGGTTCTTATAGACAGCGCTGACGCGAACCTCTCACAGGAGACACTCAACGAGAAGCCACCTAGCGGATATTTCTCGAGGTGCCCAATGGGAAGGCAATCACTACTGGCCCACGATTCTTTTCTTCAGGGAGGTTCCAGAGTTCAGAGAGGCTCTTAGTTCTTCTGAGGTCTTCAGAGAGGTTCGACAGTTCAGAGAGGTTCGACAGTTCAGAAATGTTCAGAGAGAGTTCAGAGAGAATCTAGCCATTCGTTTCGATTACAGTAGATTTTATAAATATCCACCCTTCAGTTTTATTTCCTACCATGATCCACCTGAGTTCTCTCAATTTTTATTTGCACGTCAGCTTCATTTTTAAAAATAAATAATTAGATAACGAGTATTTTTTATGCTCTCTAATTTAAAAAAAGCTTTAGCCAGATGTCGAATTTTTTTGTACCCTTCCACGCAGCGAAGGGATGTAAAAAATAAACTTTAGTATATCACACTCCGTCCAGTCGTCTCCGACGTGGTGAATGACGCGACGTGAGGGACTCGCGAGGGTGCGTATATTGAAGGGAAAAAGATCGAAAAAAGAATCGCCACGTTCGAAACTCAACTGGGTTCTTCGAAGACGTGACTCGGGGCTGGTCTTTGGGTCAAAAATTCGGCGGGTATAGTTGAGCTTCATTCTCCTCTTTTCGCTCGGCGCTTACGTTTAAGTCCGTGACCGCACGATTCCAGAGCAACGTCTCGAAGACACTGTGACCCATTCACGAGTCAGTAGAGCTCGAAATCGTGGGTGCAGGAGGATTGTAAGACTCTTTCCCATTCCAGATTCCCGAGCCCCATGAACTTTGATGGCGAGAGACGTACCAAAAGATGGAGGAATGCGAAAGTTGAAGCAAGTCCGTATGGACAATTCGCCACTGAAGAAATATCGTGACGTAAATTTCGATTAAAAATCAATTATTTCGCTATTAAAATTTCAATTATTTTTTTCAACGTCTCGAAGATTCTGAGTTCTTGAGAAATTCGAGCAATGTTCACAAGCTGCCATAACCAGGCACTTTTCAGAATTCGTGCAAACGATTTTTTTTTTTTTTAATTCCAGAACTCAATCGGACCCGACTGCGCATACAGCTTGAGCTTTTTTGCAAGAGTTTGCGAAATTCGGTCTCTCATTCCCGCCACGTAGAAATGTGAGAAGGGCCTCGGTAAGTGCGTCGAGTGCTCATTCCACGATGCGAAACTCGGCATATACTCTTTCCCAAGGGTAGAATATTTTGTGAAACGACTTGCTCGAAAAATAAAAGTACCAGCGGGATGAGAAATGGTGCAGCGGTTGTCCATTCGAATAACGAACGTGAATATACAACGCATAGTTTCATGACACCGCTTCGTCATCTCTTTTTCGTTCGGAAATTTGGGTTACTGAAGAAACTGCCAATGACTGCAATCGGTTGCCAATTATCCAATCGTCTGGCTGGATGAAAAGGGTGCGAGGTGGAGTGTTTTCCACTGAAATCTCTGGGTTGTCGAGTCTCGGTGAACCCTTCTACGCTAATGCGACTCGGAAGAAGCGGAATTCCACTCAAACTGTCGGTAAAATACTAACGGAAAGAAACCCCCCCCCCCCCCCCCTTAAGAACCTTTTTCTCCCTCTGTCAAATGTGTTTTCGTGTCGGTATGATATTTTTTGCGAGACATCAGAGATCACCGTGAAAGGGAAAACTATCCAAAGAACGACGAATGTACTTCGAGTTGAAAAAAAGGATGGAGTGAAAAGGATGGAGAGAGAGAGAGAGAGAGAGAGAGAGAGAGAGAGAGAGAGAAAGAGGGTGAAGGAGCAAAAGTACCGGATCCCTTAGAAGAGCATCAGGGCACTCGTAATGTCACGCTTCGACAACCAAAAGCACAGGGGTAGTTTGACGAATTCCATGCTTCTGCTCACTTTCCGCACCCTTGAGCACGAAAGAGCGATGTATACGACTCAAAGAAATTCTTGTTTTAAGGGGGTTGTAACTTTTTCGCCACTGGACGAGTCTACAGTGCAACGAGTGCACGGAAAACAACCCTTCGTTGAGTTGAAATGTAAAACATCCCTTCTGGTGGATTGTTCTTCCGGTAGAGTTGTTCTTCGGAGAATTTAAAATTTGGCAGGCATGCTTAAACGAACAGAACGAACTTGTGAAAAAATTTCGGGGGTACGGCGATTATTAAAAAAAAAAAAAAATTGTTCATAATAAATGAGGAAACGAACGCACATGTATAACCATCAAAAACAAAACGAGTCGAGCATCAATCATATGCACATATAGTTTCATAAATTCGACGTTTTTTTTTTTTAATTCGACTATCGATACTATACGTTTCTGGAATCCTTCTTCCAGCAAGTGCACCCTGGAAACTTTAAATTTTTTCACGTTATAATGTGCTGCAGAAAAAATTTCCACGTCGTCAACCGCGAAAACTAGGAGCCTACTTATATCAAACCTTCTCCCTAGGCAGGTCTCTATTTTTCAGCCCCGATTCACCAATAACAGGCAGAAATGCTGTTTCCCATGAGACACCGATCTCGATTCATTTATACGTATTGGAAATATTTATTTAAAATTGAGAGGAGGATGAAGCCGTGAAATTTGCAATCGATGCGTAGCGAAGGAAAATATCAACGTGAGAATGCAGCACGATAAATTCAGCCTGACTCCGGGGAAGGGGGGTTCGTGTGTGTTGATATATAGGAGCGTCGACATCGTCGATGAATAACGTTGAAACGACGCATGCAGAAGAAGCCCGGGAAGCGGGCATTCGATGAAATTGGAGAATCGAGTTTGCTTGAAGCAAAGAAAGCTCGCTCGTTCGAGGAGTTTCAGAACAGTTTAGATGAGAACAGGACAATCAAGAGGTTCGGTTTCCTGTCGAATTCTATACACATATATATTATATTACAGATATATATATACTTTGGCTTCATGGTACAAGAAGAGAACACCCAGGAGCCACCGAGCTCTCGTCGGTACACTCGACACAGAATCCTTTAGATTCGAAATACATCGATTGGTGGAAAGAGGAGAATATCCCTATTTCTGTGATTCTCGCTGTTCACCCTGCACCGGAGCAGTGTGTCATGACTATATTTTTTTTTTTTAAATCTCCTTCCAATCTTTCAACTTTTTTATTCCCTCCTTCTGTTATCGATCGTGAATCGTTCGAAGGATCACGAATCGTGCCTCGACTCATGCTTTAACGCACTGCTTTTGCGAGAGACTCGAAGATTCAAAGGCCAGAGGCAAATGGGTCATCGACAATGACTCTTCGACAGTTTCCTTGTAAAACCGTGAAATACACTTTTCCTGACAATCTGACCGGATGGAGAGAACGAATCTTCCGTAAGATACTATTTTCTTTTTTTTTTTTTTTTTTTCTTTTTTTTTTCGTACTCCTGTACTTTATTCCCGACTTCAAACAACGCAGTCATCCAAATTTTATTTCTTTGTCATGAACTTGGGAAGCTACTTGACGGCGCATGACATTTTCATTTTTCTTTGATACGTGAGGGGGCTCTTAAAAACTTCCGATGTATACCTTCAAGTTGTAGGATAGGACTGTGAGTCCAATGTACCTTTTATTTATTTTTTTCCGATAACGATTTTCTTTATTCGTCGGACAAGCTGTTTCGTGCTCTCTTTCGTCACAAGCAACACAGATATTTGCAATGTTTCTTTTTTTTTCAATGTATTCGAGTGACAATTTTGCGCTTCCCTGAAGCCCATGGCACTATATATTTATAATTAACAAATTTGAACTTTGCATATTTCATGGCGTTCACAAAAATGCCTGAAGTGATATTTAATTATCTGGGCTTATAATATTTGTTGACTAGTAATTAACACACCGATATGTTGGAAAAAAACACGCAAAAGCTTGCAATTATTTCTTGCCAATAAACAAAAAAATTAGTTGGCCTGTACGAAGCGAGTATTAATTGCAATCTGATATAACGTTTCCGTATAATGAAGGCGGATAAGTTACGGGTAAAGGAGCAAGGGATTAATTTTAATCAGGCTATGGGATAACAGCTCAAGAGTGAAGAATGCTGGTGATTTGAATTTAATAATCCACGTCGTGGGTAGAGCTTAAAAAAGTTTGTTTCTACGGCATGCAAAAACCTTATTTATTACAAATTACCGAAGACTCGATTTGCTAAAATTGTATTTCTTAAGAAGTTTTCTCGTATACTACAGCTGTCAATATCTTGAACGTAAAGTTGAGACTCACGCATTCTAATCGATCTCTGCAAATGATTTATTTCGACCTCCCTCACTAAATAGTGTCTAACTTCGTCGACCCTTAAATTTTTTAAGCGCGCTTTGGTCAAAGTATGCCAAAAATATATGGCTAAAGGAAAATGTGGTAATCAGAAAATCAATTTTTTCGAAATTTCATTACACAAAAATTCCTTTGATCCAAAATGATCAACTGTGCCCTACAATTTGATCTCGAATCGCCTGAATCAACAAATTATGTATAATTATGTAGTATTACGTTGCGTCAAAATGAAATAACGTTAATTAATCGGTTTAGTGTTCTCTTGTTTTGTCGTGAAAAAAGAATGAGGGGTTCCGTTGAAGCCCTCTCGAAATTAATAATGCGACCATTTATATTCCCCACCCACAGAATCTCGACTCTCTTTCTCCTTTTTATCTTTCACGCTTTTTCGCATTATTCAACCCCTCGCCACTTCAATGCAGGAGAGCGTGAACGAAGCACAATGCTTTTGCGGAATACCTCTCGTTCGCGATATATATATTCCAATGAAAAGCAGTGAAAAAGCACCTGCCTATGAGTGTATATTCATGCTCTCGATGAAAGCTCGACTTTCATCGAAAATATTTACGAAATAACGAGCAACTCCGGTACAAGAAAAAAATATTTTTCGCAGCAAGGATAACGGTGATAAAAAAAAAAGAATACCGAAGAATTACCACAAATATTGCACGGTAATTTTTGTATGTTCATTTTTAAAACTGCACTTGCCTAAAGTATATTGAAATTTTTTTTCGTTAGTTGAAGCGTGGAACTCTTACACGTTGATTCATCGAATTTTTTGCCAACAATTTTTTCGCCTAAATAAAAAGCTGCAGGCTGAAAATTGCAACGTATTTTCCTGCAATTTCCTCACACTCTCAATGCTCAACGCTTCCTCTATAAGGACCATTGTCAATTTCGGATTCTGCATAAAGGAACATTTGAGAATTGTGGGAAATTTAGAGTTAGCAGTATGCAAGTTCCAACTTGCAGCTTTTTCCCGTCTTGCTGTCATGAGTGGTTACATTTTTTTTTAGATTTAAGTTACTAATACTTTTCTAAATATTCATAAGTTATATTTCATAAGATAAACACATTTTTGTGCGCTCCAAAATAGCTCGTATTCTCTATGTTTGATAAATTAGAGCTGTCGACAAGGGCATGTTTTTGGGAAATTCACAAGTTCATAAAATCTGAACCCTTCTATCGATCCTCACGAAATTCAACACCAACCTTTCTTTGATGATACCCGATTCATGGGGGAAAAAATAGCCAGAGATCTCATAATTTCAGAGCTGTCGGAAATATTTTTTTGGAAATTCAAAGTTTCATGAAATCTGAACGCTTTCACTGATTTCGCGAAATTTGATACAAACCTGTAATTAATGATACTTTTTTCATGAATAAAAAAAAATTAGCAAAGTATCGTAAAAATTGGGGAAATTAGAGCAGTATGAGAATTTTTTGAAAAAACTCAAAAGTTCATCAAACATGAACTTTCCATGCGATTTTTTACAAATTCATTGCCAACTGTCCTTTGATGATACTCGATCACATAAAAAATTTGGCGTGATACCTCAAAATTTACGAAAGTTAGAGCGCACGCAGACAATCTTTGAAATTTTTCAATGCCTCGTAAAATGAAGACACA
Organism: Rhorus exstirpatorius; assembly: GCA_963564615.1. Lineage (NCBI taxonomy): Eukaryota > Metazoa > Arthropoda > Insecta > Hymenoptera > Ichneumonidae > Rhorus > Rhorus exstirpatorius. The sequence continues at coordinate 34,592,660 of OY751314.1, read as the reverse complement.
TTAAGCAAGCAAAAACTATAGAAAACAAAAGCAGCTGAACGCTTGAAGTGTATGCAAAGTTTCCATGAGATCGCTCAAGTCGTTGTCGAGATGTCCGGGCTTCTGGACATTCCTAAATGTCTTTTGGACGTTAAGGCACATTTTGAACATGTTGGAATTGAAAACTGGAATTTTCTTTCCACCGTCACAAAGCTTCCTCTACGAGGAATCAAAAGTGTATCGTATAATTCCGATTTTTTTTCTCTCGTCCTTAATTTTCACTTAACATTAGGCAACGCGAAAGCTTCCCAGTTAAAAATCCACAGAATTTTCAGTCTTTGAAACTTGGCTAGAAAATCCAGTGCTCCGGTGCCATGTGCATCGAATCACCTCTCGCACTTTCTCCACACGCTCTGGTCTATCTAGCAAAGTTTCGTGACAGAAAAAAGCCTTATAATTCATGCCCCGTGAATCGCAATTTTATGTAGAAACTTGTAGCCTGATAGTTTCGGGCTAGACAGTTAAATCTCCCAAGATATTTGAGAAAACCCTTAAGACAGTGGATCAGGACTCAGGGGTCAATGTGCCTGGCGATTTTGTCTTAAAAGCAAGATCGTTAGGGTTAGGAGGGCAATAGGCAAATAAGGATTAAATTCACCTTCGAAATTTAAAACTTTATCGATGTATTTGCCGGGTATGTCTACCCAGCGAATCCATTGAGAGAGACGACTAATTTTATTTATTTTTAATTTGGACGCGTTAAACCAGCTTGTTATATGATTAATATTTTTTTCTCCCACTAATCGAGAAGCAAGTATATATAATGACGATTCATCAGAGCTGGGCTTGGATTTTTTTTTTTTTATAAACGTCAACTCAATCAACTCGTTTAATAAAATCTTCTAGTCTTGCAATAAGGTCAACTTTATAATACAATTCATAAAATCTGCTAGGTGTCATCGAAGTAAGCCTTTTCTTACATTTTATTAATTCTGCGATAGTCCTTCACCCTTCATCAATTTCGTGGCAGCATTACGATTAATTTAGGGAGTATCGCTCAATGTGCCCGATACATTGTGCGTTTAAAACTTCCTGACAGACATTCCGGAACGATTTCTTTCCATCGACCTCTATTATATGATGCCCCCAATCGCTCTGGCTGCCTCTCCTTTCAGGGAAATCCTGGATTCACAATGACGATCGATCTCGTTGCTGCCTCCCCGATGCAACCTCAATATATCCACTCATTTCTAACCCCCCCTCCCATCGTATTCCGGCAACAAAGGCGAGTTTTCTCTTATTCAAGAGCGATGGTTTGTATAAAACAACACGCAATTGGTTTAGCATACCACTCGTGGAGCCACGGGGAACCGAGGGAGGTGAATGTGAACGTTCGCTTCGAAATTCTGCTGATCCCGTGAAAATGAAAACCCACCACAGTGTGGAAACCGTGGAAAGCCCGACGGAGGTGAGAGTCACACGATGCACGCGGGGGGGGGGGGGGGGGCATATAGTGTGGGTTGGAGGGATGAGGATGAGGAGAAACTATCGATCCTCCGCTATGCGGTTTCGGTCGAGATTCTCGAACGCCAGCACATGGCACGGCCAACGAGAGCCAACGACACCCACGAATTTTCGCTCGTTCCTAATCTAATATGGATGTATGCCTCCCTTTCGTCTTCCCTTTGATTCAAGTGCAGGGAGGAAATTTTCAGAAAAAATCATAATAGCTGTCGATAAATAACTTTTTTAAAAAATTAAGCCTATATACCTGCAGGAAAGCAAAATTCAAGAGGAAAACAACCGCAACCAATTTACAAACCACGAGCCAATGAAAAAAATTGGACTCGCCGTTGGCATCATCGTTGGACATACGTTGGAAGCCTTTTAAAAGGCATTAGCCTACTGTAAAAGGGTATATGAATTTCGAGAATCAATTCCAGTAAAACGGCAAATGCCTTTTTACTCCTTTTTGGCTGTATATCGAGCTACCTTTCCTCACCTTTAACCCTGCTCACTCTTAGAGTCAAGAGCAGGAAGCAAATTTTCACAAAATTCTTGATAGCTGCCGATCAATAATAATAATTATTTTTTAAATTATGTCCACTTACAGGATAGCATAACCCAAGGTAAATAACCAGTCTCAACCACTCTGCAAACCCGTAGCTCATCAACAAAATTACACTCGCTATTGACCTCATCGTCGGACATTTATGTTGGAAGCTTTCTATGCAAGGAATTAGCCAGCATGAAATTTCGGAATCAATTCCAGAAAAACTTCTTTATTTATCTTATTTATTTCTGGTTATTTATCATCGCTTTTTTTTTATACAACCGAAAAATCAACGATTTTTTTAGTGAAAAAAACATTTTTTAATTTGAACATCCGCCATTTTGTCAAAAAATTAAATTTTGATAAAATCTCGCCGTCAAGTACAAGAGAATATTGTTTTTAACTAATTTCAACAATTTAGTTTGTTTTAGATGATCCAGTTATGAGTTACGTTACGCACCGCAAAACAACATTTTTTTTTTTTTTGCCTCTGGGAGATTGGTTGTAACTCGGTTGCTTATCACTCTTTTGACATGAAAAAATTACTGTAACTTCTTGAAATGTGTATCTTTTGAACTGGTAAATATTGATCAATAAATAATTAAAACTGTCTTCAAAAAAAAATCTCAAAAAAATCGTTTTTTTTTTGTCTTGCAAGTGTATCTATAACCCCTCCAATAAACCTGATCATAATTAAAATTACTCCTGATATCCCTGACTGAAATGATCTTACATGAATAGTCAAGAAGGATTAAAATGGTATCTTTCAGTTTTTTTCTGTAATTATTTCTCAAAAACATGGCGAAAATAGTTACATCGTCCCCTCAACATCGCTTCCTTGGATTAAATTGTAAAAAATTTAAACTCTCCGACTGCTCAAGTTTAAATCGTTCGTGAGTGTACGTGGTTTTCACGAGGTCGAATTTTCTATAACCCTTGAGATAAAGTATCGAGCTAGTTTTCATACTAAAGTTTCGATGTTGTACGACGGTTAGTCCAAGTACGCTTTTCAGTATACACTAGTTCGCGATCGTCAGAATTCTCTCCCAATAGAATCACTGCCGCGAGAGCTTACATGTACCACGGCCTATAGCATCGTCAGGTCCAAGACTATAAAGCGACGCGGGATTTCTCGTAAAAGTTAACCCACTTTACTCGATCCAAACTGACTCGTGAATCGCATCCTACATATAATCCAGAACACGTATATATAGAGGCGGTAGCACTTTCGTTGAGTGGCGTCTGTTCATTAAAATGAAGCGGTATCAACATTTTAAGTGACTATGAGGTGTTATTTCGTTAGGGGCACAGATCAACCATACAAAATATTTTGGAGATTCTAAAAGTGAGTTTTTGTTTCTAATTGTTGCATCTCTTGATTCGTAGTTTGCGTGCTGTTCAACCAATTCATTAGCTCATTTCCCACGTATTTTACATGACTGAAGGAAGTCATTTTTTTAAATGTATCCTGTTTTCTTCGCAAAAAAGGAAGATTACGTATTCGAGACGTCAAATACACTGGGAGAAATCTGAATAGTTATCACAACTTAAAGACCATAACTATGGAAATATTGTACAGGCGTGTTTGTTTAATGATACCAACAATTTCATTGTTACTTGAGCTAAATAAATTGGTTGCGGTGACCTTTTTTATGTAGAATTTCCTTTGAAAATTGTAGCCATAAGAAAATATTAAAATGCTTTATTATTAGCTGAACCGTAAAAACCGATTGAGTTAGTTGTGGCAGCGGCCGCTATGTTGCGCATCCGCTATGTTGCGAGGTGGTATTACTCTAGCTTCGATCAAAAAATAAATTTTTGACATAACCACGAAACTTTGAGGATCGTTTTTGGTACCTCCAGCGCCTCTACGAAGTAGTAGCAGAATTCTCACTTTAAAGGGAGAAAAATTGAAGCAATGAAAATTCGCAATGTACAAAATACAAAAAAAAAAAATATGTAAAACAAACACCACACGCAAACCAAGTCAAAATTGTCTCTTTTACAATTATGTATTTTGTTGTATCGTTTGCAATCATCACGACATAAAGCAACGATAACAATATGCTGCAATATCGTCAAGTCCACACTCACGTAGTCATTTCAATTAAGAACTTAATCTTATACATATAATTTTCTTAGTTAAACAAACAAATAATACAATCCATGATACTATGTTATCGAGTTACCATAACTACATACAATTCGTTATGACAATTGAAAAAATGAAGTTGAGATCTTCTTTGAACCATAAATTTATGGTTGCTATTATCATTTTTTTTTTTCCCAGTGTACAGTGCCAAGATTCGAAATCTGAATATTAATTTGGACGCCAGGAAAGTATAAATCTTCCTTGAGTGTTAACGATAAAGTGTGGTGCCCCTTGCAGATTCACTGTTCTTCATATTCAATCTGCGGAGAAACCGAGAAGTATGACCCGCGAAATATCCTACCCTTAGAACCCGGGCACAATGAACAAAAGGATCCCCCACCTCTTTCCCAAAGGCTCTTGGGATGTGGGCAAACGAGAGAAAAGCTCATACACATATCATGAAATAATGTGTTAGGGGTGGCTTGTGTTGGGGCCTGTGCCGGACTTGTATACGATGCGGAATGAGAATGAAGATGAGGTAAAGGGTTCGTGTAAAGAGCTCGCAGGAGTTCCGGTACCCTCGAGTCACTGGGTCCTTTATCCTTCTGCTCGGAGAAACGAAATTTCCACATTAGCATGAATTAAAACTAACGTAATGCCACAAAGAACAAATTATGGACCTCATCCTCGTTCCGTGGCTTCACTCGCTGTCCATATCTCTCCTTTTCTGTTCTTCCCTTTCTCTCTCTCTCTCTCGCATCGTTCCGACCAACAAATGCCGTACTTCTTCCCTTGGCTGGTCTACCTTTCCTTCCGCATTCTCGCTTATTTTTTTTTTTTTTTTTGATCGCCTCCAATCCGTCCCTCTCTCTCTCGCTGTGTTTGGCGGCTAATTATAAATTTCCTCGGTGAAACCGCGAATTACAAAGGAAAACTTCTCGGTAGGACGTTAACAAAGAAATACTCTTTCCCTCGCGAAACACGTAACGATCCCGGGCAATTTTTCTTTTTTTTTCCAAATTTTACATTGATTTCCCGAGTTCCAGCATTCTCGTCCGATATGAATTTTGCATTAATTTACACGTCAATGTTACACTTTCAGTGGAGAATAGTTGGACGAAAATTTCAGTCAATGGATGGAAGAAAAAGTTCATTTTCATTATCCCGCTTTCACGTTACTCGTATTATATTTCTTGTCGTATTTTCATCACGAAAATAATCTCAAAAATGTTCCCGTTTATATTTGACATTCTGAGAATTTCTCCCGCCTCTGTCATTGTCTTCAAGCACCGAGAGTTCTCCTGAAATGGTCGGGAAGAGACAAAGTTCGTACGAACACGTACGTGCCGGTGGGTCGAGTTGCCAACGAGACGTATCCAAACTCGTTAAGAATCCGGGCTAACTCGCCACTCATAATTTATATTCATTAGGCGCGAAGCTTCAACCGAAATTTACCAAACTCACGGAGCCAAAAACTTCGAAAGGAGTCGTTCATAAATTATGCTGTAGTTTTACTTTTTTTCGAAACTGAAACTCCGTAAAACTTATACCTAGCTATGAACGATCACTGATGAGAGCAACAGACTCCTCCGTTGGATGCATTATTTTTTTTTTTTTTTTAGGTGGGGCGGATTACCAATGGCGAATTGTCATCGCGAGTCTCATAACCTTTCTTCCGATCTGAAGATCAAACACTGAAGAAATATCACAGAGCTTAAATAATTTCTTTCCAGTGATTCTTACTCGAAGTAATTATAATGAATTATTATTGAATTAAAATTACTTCGAGTCATTTTAAATAAATTTCATTCCACTAAAATTGATCCGAATAATTTTGATTAAATCTCATTCAATTGAAATTAATCCGAGTACTTGTAATTAAATTTTATTCCATTACAATTACTCGAAATTAATGAAATTTATTTTAACAAAATTTGATTACATTACGATGAATCCGAATAATTGTAATTAAATTGCATTTCATTGAATTTATTCCGAATAGTTGGAGATTCAGTTCGGTGTAATATTTTGTCCATTTATTTCCCGATAGGTAAATCGAATAACAGTAGTACAGTCAGCGTTAGTCGGACGAGAAGGCAGTTACTTGATGGCTCGCTAGAGTCAGCACGGCAGTAGTACAAGGATTGTTGTATCAGGCGGTCATTCGGTAGTAGTAGGTCACTTACTCCGGTTGGGCGAACGAGGTCGTTTACGCGACGAGTCAGTGTTACGTCCCGTACTGGTCAGACTGTCCGGCAAGTAGAGTGCATCAAGGACCTGTCAGACAGTGGTAAGCCTTGGTGGGACGAGTCACAGCCATAATACGTCTAGCGTTAGTACTGTGCCAGCTTGCTTTCCCACGATACCGGATAAGCTTATCTCGTGGATGAACTTGATAAAATTCATCATGATAAAATACATCGTGATACTGATTATGCGTAAAATAACGATTATCCGTCAGATCATTATATTTATTAACGGAAGTAGCAAAATTTCCAAACTCTCCGTTTCTCCGAGTCATGTAACTGTTGAAATCTCCAGACACGGTTTTTTTTTTGAATAAAATAGAATTGTATTTGATTTTTTTTTTTTTTAACAAAGTAATTCCTTTATCGACACCTCGATTTAGTTCTAAATTCCGTCATCTTGTGGCTGCACCATATTCAGCAATGTTTTCAACAGGATAATTTATTATTTAATTAATATTTTATTTCAATCCAAGTTCCTTATATACTTACAAAAAATGATAAAACTATACGTTTATTTTTTGGCATGTCAAAGTGTACATCACCCTCAGCTATACGTACTTACATTTAATTTAAAGGATACATCTAGCATATATGGCCGCTAATTATTGTCACCTCAAATCTCGACGTCCTACAATAAATAACTTCAATTGACAGTCTCGATCTTATTTTGAGATGCCATCAGGCTATATTTTTAACAGAATGATTGATTAATTGATTTTTTATTTCGATCGAAATTCCAAGTTCCGTACACTTCGAAAAAAAAAAATGATGAAAATAGGTCTATTTTTGGCACATCGAAATATGCATCTCCCTCAACTACGTGTCTATATACAGCCAAAAGGACCCATCCAGCATACAGCCAATAATTATTGACAGTTAAATTCGTGACTTCCTACAATAAATGACCCTAATTGACAGTCTCGATTATCGTAAAGTCTCGGGATATATCGATGAACCTGTCGCATATTATGGGACTCCAATAATTTAACCTGTATTCATGAATCGTTACCACCTTGCTTATTCAGTGTCCGATTCGTGCAAACTGACAGTTACGCTTTATGCGACAACGAAACTCGACGACTCGGGTAAATTCGACAAATGTGTGAGAGTGCAGAATTTCCCCTGAGCTTCAGCGTGAGTAGACTTACCCGGATATACTCGGCGAGTACTGTAACTGTACCCGAAAAATCCCCAAAGATACCAAGCGGAGAAGTGCAACGGAGTGATCAAAAAATTCTCCTCTACTTGATTCGAATTTAGCAATAAATTTTTCTCTATTTGATTCAAATTTAACAACAAATTATGCTCCACTCGATTCAAATTTAAAGGAGAACTCGCTGATAATTTTCCCCCATGTAATGCAGTAAGAAATATTGATACGGCAGATTTTTAGAACAATCACCGAACGTCCCCAAATTATTGAATGTTACATTGACTGACTCGGCCAAATTTTCGTAAGGGTTGAAGACAGTTGAAACGACCCTTAGGATCGCCGAGATTATTCCAACGAATGGAAAATCGTAGGAATATTATATCGCGTGTACGAGTCACCCTGGGACTTTAGGGACTACGAATCGAGGCATAACAGAGTGAAATTCAAGCAAACGCGTGCATGTGTCTTGCCCAACTGGCTTTTGTCATATGCCCTGCATGGCACATGGGATTTTCGTGTCACGAGCTTGGGCCAGACTGTGCACACACACCGAGCTTTTCTAACCCTCCTCCTCCTCTTTCCTCTTCCATAGCTCTGCACTGGAACGAGAATGCATATACACGGAGCCGCGATTCGACAAATTGGAACGGACTGTCGCGCTGTGAGCTCTCCCTTGTACAAGTGCTCTCGTCCCACTTGCCACTCCGCGCACATCGTGGGGAAAGTTACGAGCCTATATGACCGCGATCAAACGTTACGCGAGACGACGTTAAATCTCCAACTGGCGACAGACCACCATCGGTAGACGACAACGACGAGGGAGAAATCGAGAGTGAGAGAGAGAGAGAGAGAGAGAGAGAGAGAGAGAGAGAGAGAGAGGGAGAAGGGGTTGACTAATTTTCCTGGGGACCTGTCGTCACAGATCTCTGTGAGATATTAATCATGTTTAATCCCAGCTTTCATTTTAATACCAGCCATATGTCCACTTAACGGGATTCGTCTGGCCTTAACACATTTAAGAGAACAATCCTTTCGAACAGCGTATCTACCAAAGAAGAAGAAAAAGAAGAAGGAAGAATAAGCGGAAAAGGAAGAAGATGGAAGAAAGAGGAACAAGAAGAAGAGGAAGAAAAGGAAGGGGAAGAACAAGAAAAAATAAGAGAATCTTCTGAGCTAAATCAGCAACTAAATTCACAGTAATATATCCAAAAGTATAATTTCTGTCACATATTTTTGACCCTGCAGGCTAAACTTCTTTTTATCGTTCCCCATAGAAGCCACAATCGTTACCAATCCTTTCAAAATTAACGTTTCTTCTGCCTCCTCATTTTCCACGCCAAAAAAAAAATATTTAAGTGCAAAATGGGACAACCAAACAGGGTTTATCATTGGAGTCTAGATACTGCGATGATACCCAGACGCTTTTGTACATATATCGGCCGTGTTGAAATCTTAGCACATCGTGAAAAATAATAATTCCTGTGCTACACAAATACACGAGAACGTGACAGAGGAAGGATATGGCTCCGAAGGTACGTTACACAGGACAAACGTGTATCGCAATTTGTATAGAGAAAACAGAAAACTAATTCTCGTAAATCATCACCGGATACAATAACCGTGCGCGTACGAAAAAGCTCGTAAACATCTCGCTTTCTCATTCTTTTCTTTTCTATCCTCCGGGAGCTTCTTTTTTCTTTTTCCAGGTGCTGGCACGTTGACTCTTGCATTCTCTCTGCGTCTCTTTGCTTCACTGCTCTCCTGTTATATTCGTTTTCTTTACGTGGCTCATGCTCTATTATTTCACTTTGTGCTTCTTTCTCACATGCATACATACACGTGCGCGCACGCGGACATACGCACAAACACACACATACACACACACACACACACACACACACACACACACACACACGCGCGCGCGCGCGCGCGCGCGCGCGGGCGCTCATACAGACACACACACGCACACACAGGAAGAGAGAGAGAGAGAGAGAAACATGTAGAAACATCCGGCAGTCATCTTCACGGTGTCATTTTCCAAACTAAACGTGGAAGGAACGAAAGTCTGTGAAGGTTCAAAGAGGTCTGGAGCTCGTATATACACGGTGTATCTCGGAGATAAGTGACACACACACCGTTCGTATAATATAAATGCCGGTCCCCACGAACCGTCCATAGTCTGCCGGAGACTCCGGACCCACCCGTTTCTAATTGCATTCGTCTTTTTGTGTCATTAAACACGGCATTCACTTACATTCCAACCGAGATTTCATTTCAACTGCATAAAGGTTTTTTTTAGTAACGACTCGTTTCACGTTTTTCTTTTCACTCCACCATTTCGTTTGTTTGATACCCGATTCGACTATGAGACTGCGTTATACTACCTTAATCATTTATTCACTCGAGAATGCAGCTTAGATCTATCGTATACGTCCATTGAGCAAATTTCTAATTATTTTTTCCAACCTTAAGGCATCTTTCCCCTTTTATCTATAAATCTCAGCCCCTCAAACCCTTTCAATCTTCATACTCCACCTCATTCCTTGAGATCCTTAGAGAACATTTTCACCAGCCACGCTTTTCTGCTGCACTGCTGTATCCCATTCGCACGAGGGCACAGGGAAAGTGCGGAAAACCTGGCTGATATGGTTGGTTATATTTCAGGCTGGATGGATGACACTGAGCGAATCTGGACGCGGCATAATTGGATATACTCACTTCGTGCAAACTATCCTACCACTTTGTGCTTGCTGTATTATACGATTCATGTATATTATAAGCCGCGTATTGTGGTATACAGTGCGTGTATCCAGGCTCAGGTCATTCGATAATGAAACGAACAGTCCACCGAGAGCTCTCTATCTCTCTTTCTCTCTCGTCGCACGATTTCTCTGAGCAATTGTCCATTCTCCGGCTGACTCAATTCCCTGATTGAATTCGCCAATGGATACGCAACACGGTTTATCAAAATGGTAGAGAAAAAATAAATTACTCGCAAAAAAATATTTTTAAAGAGTAAAACAAGAAGACAGTGCAGATTTCTACCCTCAATAAATGCCACCAGTGAGCTGCCCTTCCTTGAATCACTCTATCGAGACATTTTCGTGAACGCCTTCGTAATTAGGGGCAGTCTGTATTTTCATTTTTGTTTTTTTTTTAATAGAAAGTCTACTATCGACGAGACTGTGGATGAAGCGTATGAAGGAATAGAAGAACAATATGAAATGTTTTCAGTTTAATATCGAGGCTTCGATGATTCATTATCGTCTTCTTATTTGCACATAGGCCACAAAGCATCATCGCTATTATTCATCTCCTCTCATTCGAAGAGTCCACGATCACCTGGGCAAAAGATTGCGCTATTTTTCTCCTCGTTCTCGTCGTTGTCGTGTCAATTAGCACGCTTTTCACATCCTTCGAGCTTTCTCGACCGGCTTTCTGGTACGTTCGTTCATTACCTTCGTTGCCAATTAGAGCGAAAATGCACTATCGTCCATAGAGCGAATACTCGAAATTCGGACTCTCTCGGGTATACAAAGATTTTTTTTTCGTTCTTCTAGTTTTCAATCTGTTTTTTCTTTTACTATTTTTTTCTGTCTGATCTCGGATGTCGTGTATCCAGCACGAGGAGAGTTCCAATTGGCATGCTCGAGGTACAGAGGACAATCAAAAATTTCCCGCATCTCCGGGATAAAGTCATTCAGGAGTTAAGCGACCAAAGACGCCATCTTTGTTTTTCAGATTATTCGGAAATTCAGGTATGATTGCGATATACGACTTGGAAATTTATTATTAATTAACAGAAGTCAAATAAAAATGCTTCCTATATGAGGGGAAGGAAAAATAAGAACGAATCGAAAACATATTTTTTTTTTTAATTTCTTTCTCGTTACGAAATAATCAGCAACGAATGATGCGAATGCACGTAAGATAAATAGGTAGAAAAATGTCATCGTCAGACTATGCGTTTACGCGGTAAGAAAATTTCTGGTTCTCCGCTACGGTTATCATAAGCCTGCAGGAGGCAGTCCTCCATGCACTCTGACTGTATTACTTGCATCTATAGAAATGTATATATATATATAGCCTACTATCCGAAGTTTAATACATCATATGCCGTACGGGCTTCACAGACCATTGTTCCCTTTATAATATACGAACCCAATGACCTCGCTATACTCTAAGTGCAGCAATTTCGAAACGACCTCTTACTCCCTCTTCCTATTCATTACGTTCGTTATATATCACTGTTTTTTGCATTTCAAGCTGCTCATACACACACACACACACACACACACATAGATTCACACGAGAGTGGATTCGTCTTCGTTTAATGTTCCTCGAGTCCTTTATAGAGGAATGTAAATTCTAGCTTGCATCAACAAAATTCGATGAGAGATTTTCCCGTCGAATGAGCGAACATCAGAGCTTGTAAAAAAAAAATTGAGCAAAGACAGTTTGGAATAAATTAAAAATATGTATGTACAAAATTACAAATCAAAATTGCCAGAAATTTTTCTAACTTTTCAAACGTATTCAACGATACACAGTGAAAAGATAACCAGTGAATGACAAGATGGTGGATGTTCTGACTACCTCGACATTGAAAGGCCAAGATGTCGAGCCACTGCATAGTTCCACTTCTTTGATGCTTGTCGCGTCCTTTCGCTGCACCATATACAGCCTTCTTACAATATCCCATTCCATGGGCCAACTGAGACTATGGAACTTGGGACGACAAGTTATTTGCGTTCCTTCGTCAGTCCCTCAAAGTTTCTGGCAAGCACTACGACGACGAGACTCGCGCATCACCGAGCCTCAATATACAAGAAAGGTTCTTCGCTCCCCTCCAACTTCCTCACGCGGAAGCCTCGCAAAGTAAGTTGCCTCAGGTATTCAAAGGAAATGGAAAAGCATCTTCTTCATAGCTATGGATATGTCAGTGGCATATTCCCACGGAGCTTGCACCACCAATAATTCTTCAGTACCTGTCTCTGAAATTTTTTTTTTAGATCAAACGGAATATCATAAGCGAATATGTGGTCCTAAAAGTGTCGAAGTATCGGCAGAGCAATTCTTGGGAAATTCGGAGTTCGTAGAACATTTTTAATTTTTCAATAAATGTGCAGCTGAATGATTGAAAGAAAATGATTCTTTCAGAGCAGTGTAGCCTTCTTTATGAGACAGCCAAAATTTCGGAAAACACCTCCCATTGCCTCTGATCTTTTCTTTTAAACAGTTAAGCCCTGTTCACATGGATCTCTGAGCATGCAAACACCAAAGACATGAGAGCACAAACGGCAGTCTCAGTCTCTGGAAAGCGATGTATAACCTTGGCCAGGAGTCAGATGCTACGATTGTCTGTTCCTTCATGAGCTCCTCTCCGTTCTATCACGTTGCACTTGCTCTTCCATTAGCATGTTCAACCCCCTATGCATATCCCGACCAACTTCCCAACTTTTTGAAACGGATTGGTGAATCTGCCGATTACGAATCTCCGGTCTCTCTCTCTCTCTCTCTCTCTCTCTCTCTCTGTGTGTGTGTGTGTGTGTGTGTGTGTGTATGTGGGAGGGAGGGGGCGCACGTATGTGTGTGTGTGTATGTGTGTGAATTTAGAGAGTCGAGAGTTAAGACTCAAACACGTCTACGATGCGGAGAAGAAGAAGAACGAAGGGATTCCAACTCCCCTGAATCTTCGAGTGCTCAACCAAGTGAGATGGGAGACAAGAGAGGAGCGGAATACGGATGGCTACGCAAATGGCCGTGCAATCGACTCGAGACTATGCAGAGGATAATCCACGAGACCATCGCATCCATGTCGATGTAGAAATTTGTCCGTGCAGAACACGATGGAAGGTTGAACGAGAATTTTCGGAGCACCGTTCTAGGAATGTCTTCCCCCCCCCCTCTCTCTCTCTCTCTCTCTCTCTCTTTCTTTCCCTCTTTCTCTATCTAACTATCTATCTCTCTCTAGAGATGGCGGTGGGATCCAGTGACTGGAGACAACGGAGAGTGGAACGGAATCTTCGTGGATTGCCAGCTGTCGCCTTGAGTTTCGTATCTTCCGGCTCCTACTAAGGTCATTGAATGAGGTTTACTGTACGATTGCGAAATCATAGGGTGAATACAAGCCACGAATACCTTGAGTGCGCAGTCACGTATATTCGCGATGAGATTATAAAGACGACGAGCTGGCTCGTAGTGCATGTTGTGTGCATTGCAAGTCAATGGATCGAACGAATCACGAAAAGTATCAACAAATTTAGGGGGCCAATGGCGGGAGTCGATCCTCGTGATGTACATACCTTTAGGGCAATCTTGATGATTCGTCAATTTCATGTGGACGTCGCTCGCAGCAATACTCGATCAACACGAGCAAACTTAATATCTCAGACAACATCTCGAGGCTTTGAACAACGTTTCCCTGCAATGTCTCAGATGTCGCATTCTCGTATAACGTAAAATGGAAACGTACCGGAACTGACGGGTGTCCTCCATCGGTTGCAATGAGCGCCTCGGGATACACTAGCCGATGTACTCGAACAATTTACACGCTGAGACGATCACAAGGATTATGGACCAACGGATGTATCGAGGATACGAGCTCCTCTAACCACTAACCTACAATGGGTCATGATTAAATCGATGCTTGATGGGCTATATAGTGAGAGATTTCGATGAGTGTACAGCTGTGCAAGCCTCGCTAATGATGTCTCGAGTCATCACATCGAATAAGGCTAGCTAATCCTTCCAGTTTCATCCTCTAGTAATCCTCAAACTACTATGGTCCTTCGAGGAGCTATCACGCATCCAGAATACTCGGGAAAAAATCGTTTAGATCTACATTATTTTTTAGATCAAATTTCATCCACGTAGATCTAAATTTTCAAAAATTGTAGATCGATCCAAATGTCCAGATATAACGGTAGATTTACGTACATTCGATGTGACCTGATATAATGTTCAAACTCTTTTGCTCATTCGATCCCCGTTTATCTTCTCAAATCTCATGTAAGATACGCCTATAATTTTCATAAATTCCCGCCTGCTTCGCGAACGCCTATACTCTCATCTCGTGAGACAAGTAGCCCTATATGCCCAATGTATGAGCGATAATTTTACCTACGTGCCAGCCCCATTGTCCCCCACTTTTGATGCCCAATTGACACCCCTATAATCGATCGGATCGATCTCTTTCTCTCCGGGGACATCCAGCCGATGAGACCTATCTACGCAGCTATATCAAGTGCCACGGGCACTAGTGAGGGATACCTCGTGTTTCACGTCCCAAATCGGAGTGGCTGCCGAATCTCTATTGAGAGAATACTCAGATAGCTGGAATAAGAATATCCAGATTCCTGGGTATTCATCGTTTATGGGAAAATACCTTAGAAACATCATCCTCTGGAGTCTACGAATCCCAGAGCACGGAGAAAGAGCCAACGTGGGATCCGCGAATTTGTAAGTTGAGTGCAACGCTCACTATACCTAAATATTGAATTCACGAGTGATTCCATTTTATGAAAGACTTTAATTTTAACGTCGTAAAATACAAGCTAAGTATTGGTTCGAATCAATCCAGCCCGGATGGATACACTTTGTGTAATCGTGTGGGTTTGTGTGTGTTAATGTCAGGATGCTTGACGTGTGATTAATAATTTATTTTATCGGCCCGATAAATTCGAAATAAAACTAATATTCAATGACATTTCCATTTTTTTTTTTATTACATTTTTTTTTACTCTCGGTAGATTTTCTTACGTTAGATCTGAGGAGATCTAACGGAGATATCTAAGTAAATTCAATTGACATCAATGGAGTTTCAATTAAGATCTACGTGAATCTATGCTTTTCCGAAATTTCGATCTACGTAGATCTAAAATATTTTTCTCGGGTAACACACGTCATCAATGGCGTGGCCTAAAGACCCGGGAAAAATGATTCGGGTTTACGTAGATCTAACTCTGAGATTCACATAGATTTTTAGATAAAATTCGATTTACGTGGATCTAAATTCTGGAAAATCGTAAATCTACCTAGATCTTCGCATAGAACGGTAGATTTACGTACAAGTGATTTAACCTAAAATCAAGTTTCAATACTTGCATATTGGATCTCCGTGCATTTACTCAAATCTCAGTAGATTACGTAGATCAGATTAGATGTACGAGAGATAGCGGTAGATCTTATTGAGATCCAGGTAAATCTACAATTTTCCGAACTTTCAATCAACAAATATCTTAAACATAACTTCGTAGATCTAAATTGGACCTATGTAAATTTAAACTATTTTTTCCCCGAGTCATGAAAGGAAGAAAAAAATAGGAATGAATGAAAGCACATGAGTGGAAAC
The DNA here is from genome assembly GCA_963564615.1 of Rhorus exstirpatorius. NCBI lineage: Eukaryota > Metazoa > Arthropoda > Insecta > Hymenoptera > Ichneumonidae > Rhorus > Rhorus exstirpatorius. Next base: position 34,576,781 of record OY751314.1, on the reverse strand, counting down.
GTGTTCTCGAATTTTGTCTACGTTGCGTAAATCCTTTCTCGTCCATTATTACCGTCGATCCAACGTTATTCAATCGAATCGGTGAGCTCGGTATATATTCTGAAATTCATGAGCGAAAGTTCGCGAGCAAGCGATATGGAGAGAGTGCAGGAGACGTCGTCGGGATTCTCGATCGGCTTCGCCGTTGAATTTCTTGCCCCCTTTCTACCTCGTTGAATTGCCTCCGCCGGAAAAGTCCGCGCTACTCCCGAGGTCGCGGTGTGGTTTCAGGCTGGTGGGATTACGGTCGTTTCACTGCTGGGTTGTACTACACCCGGCAGTTTGAGAATCGAGCCGAGCAGGACGCGAGAGCATCAGCCGTGGCATCAGAGTGAAAACGGAGTAGTCGCGGGGAGCTTTCACAACGAAAAGTAGGTCGTTGAGGGTAGCCAACCTTCCCCCCCCCCCCCAAACCCAACTTCGTGGTCGAGAAAAGCCTCTCTAACGCCACCACGGTCGCGGCAACCATCCATTCACCTCGTATAAATTCACGTTCACGGGGTTTTCACGATCTTTAAGATACAAGAAGCTGCGCCCTCGCCAGAAACGTCATCGAAAATTTCAGGAGGAAAGGTAAAGCAAATGCATTCGATCGAAAACGATCGGTTGTGATACGTTACTCAAATAACTGTCTCGCTCGCTTGCCTCAATTCGGTGATATTATTATTATTAATATTATTACTATTATTATGAGTATTATTTTCGTTCTTTTTGAGATCTTGCGGCTTTCGAGCCTCGATGGAGAGAAAATATCAGGCAAAACGGTATAATAAACGTTTGCAGTCTGTACACATTTCGATAGATATTTACAAATTCTGAATATTTGTTCATATAAGACCGGGTGAATACCTTGTGTTTGCATATATTATACGGAATATTATACGCTGTGAAAGTGTCACACAGCGTCGACTCCATTGGACACCAGACTGCGATTCACCAACACCATCGGACCACTTGCAATGTTGACCGGCTTTCGTTCTCTCTTTCGTTTTTTTCTTCTTTCTTATTCAACTTTTTTACCCAACCCAGCTCGCGAGCTCACTTGCGAAAAGTTTTAAGGAAGTGGCTAATTAAGCCGTCACACAGTCACTGTGAGCCAACATAGACCTCCCCCCCCCCCCTTCCACACCCCGTCGTCGTCCTCGACGACTACATTCCTCGGGGTAAACAACCCGGATAATAATATACCTCTCTCTCTCTCTCTCTCTCTCTCTCGCTCGCTCTTTTTTCTTGTCCACCAACGGAAAGTGGAAGTGAGAGTTCACCACGAAGGGAGTAAAGGACAGAGTCCCCTTGATAAAGTTCAGTCGAATGAAGCAAAAATTTTAGTCGTTAAATAAATGACTGGAGGGTAGAACGAGTTGCTGGGATGAAGTAGAATAGAGGGTAAAAAAATGATTGATTGCTACTTTGTTCCACGAGCCAATTTTTCCGAAAATCATGGACTCAATTGACCACTTGCCGAAACTGCTATTTCGTCGCTGTAATAAGTTTATGAGATATTCGTACTGGTGTGAGCTATTATAAATTACTTTAGGGTTAATTGGCTTGTTGAGTGGACATTGTCCAATAACGATTGAGAATAATAATAAATGTTTTAAAATAGATGCAAGGGAAAACGGTTTGGGTTTTTAATGTTCAATGGTATTTTGAACTTTGAAAAAAAAAAGGACCAACGACTTCTTCTCAGGGCATCAGCTGGGATTATACGTCAACTGGTGTAAAACTTATCCCGTATCAGCGTGTATAAAGGATACTGGATTTTTTTCGCTCTTCAGCGTGTACAAGAACGATCCTCGCTGAACCCTCGAATCCGAAAACGTCGATTGGCTTTTGCCAGATGGTGGTTCAAAATAAAACGGCATGGTATCGCTGCTGAAACGATGGGCAAACGTCACGAAACGAGTGGCAGACTGAGGGACTGGGGAATCCCGGGAAAAAATCATTCTCACCGTTCACCCCCTACTTTTTTCTCTCCCTCTCGCGCAACCTCTTCGACTCTTCCACGTGGACACACATGCCCGTCCTCTTTTTCCATGGCTTAACGAAGCAAGCCATTTAAATTCAAACGCGCTTTAACAAAGAGCATCGAAATTGCCTGTCGAACTCAAAACGACACAGGAAACGCTCCAGCTGTACAAGCGTCACTTGTCGCAGAGACGAGATGGTAGACGTAGCACACGTATCCGGACGCTCTTCAGGCTGTTCGCCCTATACCGTTAATTAGCGAGACCAACCCCGTGCTTGCACTTGACTCTCTCGCAATGTGCACCAGAAATACGAATTGAACCGGCGCACTACGATATTTTGTGAAACAAGAAAAAAGAAACGGACATTTCGAATTTTCATTCTTTTTTACGGAAACCTAAAATATTGTAATTTCAAATAGTCGTATTGTTCAGAAAGCTTTCCACTCATCCAAAATCCACGACATCGAATCAGGAGAAAGAATATCGCAAAAAAAAAAAAAAATATGCGTAGATAAAATATCGTAGGCCAATGAATTATGAGTATTTTTCAAGGTTACAGGGGGGAAAATGAAGAAAATTGCAACTCCGTCTGAGGCTGAGTTGTTGATACTCGCGTGAATTAATTTATTTTTAACGAGGATACAATAAATTAATTAATCGAAGTCGTCTGATCGAATGCCCGAAAGGTTAAAATATAAACGGGAATTTTTCTTTTTCAACTTCTGACTGTCCGCAGGGCAAAAAGCAGCTGATCAGCTGCTGGGGGTACTTCGATATCGACAGATTTATCTGAAACTGTTGCAACTGGCTTGACCAAGTTTTTCAAATTCTTTGTGAGGAACTGTGTTCTCAGACATAATTTGTTCGAATCTATTGTCAACGTGTTAAGATAAATAACATTTTAAATTCAGCCGATTCAGCCTATTCGTCCATATCGCTATAAGGCAACCAATCGATTGTCTAAGTACTAGTTCACGCAGTTACACGCTCTGCTAATTTTGAACCTAACTGCTGTGTGCTTCCCTACAATGTTTTCATTTTTTTTTTTTTTATCTCTTTCAATGTTAGATTTTTTTTTATTTAACTTCTAACTGTTTGGGTAACAAGACAGTTAAAACAAACGAGTAATGTTCATTTCAAGGATGAAGTAAAAAAACATTTTAGAAAAATAAAAGAAAACTGCTGACGGAAAATTGTCAAGAAAAATTCGTACAATTGTTTCATTCGAAATGAGTAAAATAACTCAGAATACTTACAGCGCAATAAATATTTTTATTGATTCATGGCCCTGAGAATACAGAAATTTTACTAAAGTCGAGAGACACCTCCTCAACTAATCCTTCATTAGTAATTGTATAATTTTGGTATTTTTTTCCGCATCATTGCCATATATGAGAGATTGTTTGACCGCCCGAACTAGGGATGTGAAGCTCACATTGTTGATTGTGACTTTAAAAAGTCCGAAATAAAATGAATTTAAAAAATTTTCGAAAATTTTCGACTGCAAAATGGAAATGAAAACGAATATTGAAAAAATTAGAAAATTTCCGACTGCAAAAATATTTATCAAAATGAATTCATATAAATTTGTGCTTTGAAAAAGAGTAAAATGATTCACAATACCTTTAGTAGGATAATAATAACTATTAATAATTAATAAAATGATAAATCGATGTTTTCACTAGAGTTAGGAGAGCGTTTTTGCTATCACTATCATGTTTTTGGAGATGTATCTCGACACTAGTGAAAATATCGATTTCTCATTTTAATAATTAATAATCTGAAAAATCAAACGGAACCAAATTTGTATAGAAAACACCGTAACATATTTTTAAAAAACGTATATTTTGTGATCCAAGCATGGAAAATAAATAAATATATCCTAACTATCTCTCTCTCTCTCCCCCCCCCCCCCTCACTCTCTCTCTCTCTCTCTCTTTCTCTCTCTCTCTCGTCTCTGTCTCTCTCTCTCTCTTTTGAGAAGAACTCATGAAGTTTGTCAGGAGAAACTGCGTGATGCAAATCCATATGAAATGCGAATCTAGAATGGCTTTTCGCGTACTTCATGGAAAATTTCGTGGTGTTTCAGAGGTCGGGAAAACATTATAAATACGCTTGAGAGCGCATAATGTTTCAATTCACGGCGAATACGTTATGGAGAGAGAGAGAGAGCAAACAGCTCGTCTACGAAAAATATTCACTCTTTGACATCGCCTCTATTCTCTATTTCGCATCCTTCACACGACGTGGACGTTTTCATTCGCGAGAAAAAGGACATGAATTTTCTTAACTATTTTCATGCGAGTCGAATCAGCCGGTGAAAGACGGTAGTACGAAAATCAGCGGTGAATTACCCTAGCGGATGAAACTCGAAAGGGCTTTTCTTTAATGTTGCGCAGACGAGAGTATATACATTGTGGGAATTCAATTGTATAAATTCGATAAATTTTTTGGGAAATAAAACAAAATTATATACGACACACTGAGGTTTTTTTTTTATAAATGCTGTCTCTGCATGTATCGTTCGACAGGTTGATTTTAATTTGATCAAAAAATCTCCAAAGACATCGGAAAATAAGACCAGAAGAGAATTAAATATCAATTTAAAAAATCACCCTTATTTAACGATAGAAATTATTCATACGAGATATAATATAGTTTTGAGTATGATAAGCATATTTATTTTTAATTTATTTTTTCATTTTTTTATTGTTCACTGAATTTTTACACTGAAGATTTAAGAAAAAAAAAGATTAAAAAATGCATACCCTAATATTCATACATTATTTATCTTCACGTTACGTGCCTTCTTTCGTTCAATTTTCAATTTCATTCGTCACGGCCTGACTATTAATAAATGTGTTCGTTGCTTCAATTATCGATTCGCGAGATATCTTCGTTGCGTCAACTGAGAAATTCAACCAATTCTATATACTTTTCTCTGATACATGCGAGGACGAATTGCGTTTCACGAAAATGTCGCACGGTTGTCGTTCGCGGTACGAGATATACACCCGTGCGTTTTCAGTGTTGGGATTCTTGTCTCGGAGGAGAAGGCTCCCTAATGAAATTCCGTGAACCCAAGAGCCTACCCTGCCGTTATTAAGAAATGACTCGTCTTTAATGATCCTCGTCTCTTCGCGCACGGAAGTGAATTTGTTATAATCATGTTGCATGCAAGAGGCAAGGATGGAAATTGAAGAAGACAAAAATAAATTGCATGCGCTGATGCAAACGAGAAACAGTATGGAACATCGATGGAAATTTTGAAAGAAATTCCTTCAAAAGTGACAATAATGAGGCTAGTGACAGATTTATTATAAATAAATTGTTCCAGCTGTACTGCAATAGATCAAAGAGTTGGCTGTTCGTAAAATTTCCATAAAACAAAGAGAAGCCTTAATTCTATCGAGACCTGGGTCTTGGAAAAACGTTGTCATGAAATTTCAAAAAAAAACACGATGATGATGCAGATACAGTAACGTTTTCGGAATCCGAAAATCAATTGATAAAGATCATTGCACAACATATCATCGTCATGGGTAACGAGAAGCTAGGCATTTTTTCATGCGACCGATCTTTAGCACCAAAAATAAGCTTCATCAATGATACCATTAGAATTTTTGGACAATTAAGGTAGTTCGGTCGAGTTTGGCCGAAGTCAAATTTCATCCGTAATTCAGATTTATTTACGTACAATTTAACCATATGAAAGCTATGATAAATTGAATTGTTGCATAAAAAAATATTACAAGCTTCTTTTAGGGTGTAAATAATAAGTTAATAATTAATACCCGGAATAATGACAGACTCAACTTGACTCATTCTCTACGTTAGGGAGCGAGCTAATCTAACCTTACGCATAAAGTTACTAGATTGCATTCGCGAGTTTTGTTGTATGCTTTAAAACAGTATAATGAAGAACAGGGGAGAAAAAAGGCCCGTCTCGAGGCAAGTACAGTTGAATCAACGGCCAGTATGCAATGAACTCGGAACTCGTCTAGTTGACATTGTATATCTTGCCGAACAACTCAAATGTGACAGTTGTTCAGAACCACTTTTGCTGGCGTTCATCGAATCTGAAGTGAGACGCGGATTAGCTTCGATTTTCACATGTTTTTTTCCCCTAGTCTTCTGCTAGCGAGCAGATCCGGTGTATGACAAGGACAGAGACCGCGGACTCGCATTAATTATTGAAATAAAAAAAAACCGTACGGTAAATCGACTCAAATCTTTGGTAAATATCTCTTATAGATATCAACCATTATTGTGGTATGTTTTTTTTTGCCCTTAAACGATTAATTTTTCGTGTATACTGAAATTTCGATAGTTGGCGTGTCATCTGAGCCTTATATGCCCCATAAGATCAATGTTAACTTATTTATTAATTACGAAAAAACTACACGGTAAATTAATTTGAAATTTTGCAGACATGTAGAGCAAGGTCAACTCTTTTGATTAAATGCGAAAAAACAGGGTGTTAAACGTGAACCTCAATTCGACCGAACTACCTTAATACTATTAAAGAACTTAGTTGGCAAGTCCATCAAGATTAGTCCAACAATAAAAATTTATCCGTTGAAGCGAAACTACCTAAAAATTGGCGCTTCGTTAGATGACTGTCATAAAAAGCATTGACGCTTCGCAAATTGATCGTTGCTCCAATTTTCCTGAACTAGACGTTCACCGATTCGAGTTCACCCTCGTTTCGAACATTTTTTTCCTCGCAAATGTGCACAAACAATTTTCAAAGGCTCAATATGATGAGACCGTAACCGCTGAAGCTTCCTTAATAAGATCAGCCTGGCTTCATGGTCGTAAGGCAACGGTACAATTTCGCGACTTTATAACGCGACTTGGGGGTTTTTAATTCAAAGAAAGAGGAGCGAGGGAGCTAAGAAATTCGAGACTCGTCTCATGATGACGAGGACGAGGAGGAGGAGGCAACGAGAATAATGCTGGTAATATTGTCAACGAGCCCCGGTGGCAGAGCCATCTAGCAGCAGCAGTAGCAGCAGCAGCGAGAGTAGCGTAGCTTCACTGCCAGAGACGCAGGGTAGAGGAGGAGTCAACGATTCGCTTGCGGACATGGGTTGCGTCTACTACGGAGGGGTGAATTTCGTTGGTAACAGGCCCAGGTTATTCTGATGACGTCATCATCCAAACTAATGCTCAGACATTAACCGAGTGTAATTATTCCGCTTCTCCTTCGCCCTGTTCAACCCTTCCTGACATTTGCTTCCCTCTTCGACCCCGGAACCATGAAACGTTCTCGCATCAGTTGTCCTCCAATGACCTCTACGATTCTTCCACCTTATCGACAGTGGTACGAGTTCAGGATACTCTGATATTCTTCGTAAAAAATTCCTTGTCACTCTTTTATCTCTGAATTCATTATTCTCAATTCCACGCTTTAATTCCAACGTTCAATCCACCGTTTTCCATACCATTGTTTAGTCCCAAAGTCTCCAATTCACTTACGAGAGGAGAACGGAGCGACCGTCCTGCCATTTGCTACAAATGACTGCCTCTCCTCTGGTTCTCTTAGAATTGCAATTAGACTTCAAGACGCTATTGATTCTTTATGGGCTAATCGTCATCGATGCCAAGTCAGCCTGAAAGCTGTTACCATCGGATTAGCCAATCCAAACGGATCTCCTGATGATTCACACCGGGTTCTCGTTATTGCTCGAAAATACTTATTCACGCGCAAATGGTCCGTTGTTCACTGGATCTGCGCAAGAACACGGAGACTACCTACGATTAAGATTACAATATCCGCGATGGAGGAATAATTTAGTAGAGTGGATAGCATTTTGTGGTGCGCGCAGAGGAATCTCATATCCGTCTGAGACGGCTCTGCGGATAACGGCCAACGCGAATCGAGAGGGAGAGCAGCTTGAGCACACAAGCGCGCTAACACCTACGTGATGACTATGCAATATTATCCCTCTTAGCAGACTGTATATGTGCGTGTATATCACGAATGTGGCCTTAGGACTCTGTACGCCTGCCGGGGTCGCTCGCCTCCTCCGTTCACAGCGAAATATTATACCCAGCATGTGCCCATTTCCGCGTTCTGATTGGAAATTGTCACACCGCAGAACTATCTCTGCTCCATTGCCCGCTCGGATATTAGCCGGAAGTATGGCACGATGCCGCTATGCTGAAAGTTTTTGATTGCGTTTCGAGCAGACAGCTCGAATCGCATCGGAGTGTGAGCATCGGGAGCTTCTCTTATGCTTGAGATACTGGGCCGTCGAGGATTTTACATGGCTGACATTTCGAGGAATGAGAATTTTGATGGAAGAGGGAGAGATCGAGAATGAGGGGGGAGGAGAGCGAGGGAGAAATGTGAATCGATTCTCGGATGACGTTTCGAATAATAACTTTAAATAATAACTGCCCTATACATGAGTTTCCAATAATATGTAATTAAAACGAGGACGATCGTAAATGGTTATGGGTGCCAGCGGTTGCCGCGTATGGTGCCATCCGTAACGAGACCATTGGGATGATCGAGAACATATATTCCGTGATATGGAATTGTCAATAGAATTTTAGGTCATTAAAATGCACTTTGCGCAAATGTGAAATCTGTTTTTCAACTTCACCTTAGTTCAATCTCTCACTGACGAATTTAATTTTAGCTAAACAAACGCGTTGAAAACTCATCATGGTGTTTTTCCTTCCGTATTTCTGATGCTCGTTACTACCGAGCGTGAAATCGAAGCTCCGGATGAAGCGAAGTTTGATTATGCAGGTTTGGCGGGGAAACAAGAGAGAGGCAAAGGGTAAGAGAGGGAGAGATAGAGAGATTGAAACAGCAAGAAATTGAAAGCCAGGTCTTTCATTTTTTTATTGGGGTGAACCCTGGGCCGTGATCTGTTGGGTCAGCTCGGCTATCCGTGTAATTAGTGAAAAGCTCGAAATACCGAGAAAGGCAGACGGGAAATCGCCTGGTGCGAGAGTTGGATGTACTCTTTGGCCAGACTGACGCTGGACACCCTAGAGAAAAATCCAATAACTCATTAGGACGAGGTTTAATACGGTTTCAAACGGCAAAAGAGTGCCATCGTTGCAACGCTATTTACACATCTCAACTCCACAACGATAATTGGTCTCTGCGATTAATTGCTCAATTCAATCTGTCACTCTTTCAGCTTTCTAGTTGCGCGCTCTTCAGGCTTTCCGCTACCAGTCATTATTTTTCCACAATAATTTTAAAAAAATAACAAACCACTCTGGAAATAGCGAAAGAAGAAAATCGCTAAATTTTCGATTCTCTCTACGAACCCCTTTAAACTTTGTAGCCGGACTTTTGTAGTACGAGAAAGATAATGCGGAAGGCTCTCGCGCGTAATACGTAAAAGTAATGAGCCCAACGGATAAATCGGGGCTTCTTTGGTGTAACGAGGAACAACGAAAAGCACGGGAATAAGAAACGAAATATAAGAACCGATAGAGAAGAGGAAAGAAGGGACGAAAAAAAAACGAGGAGGAAACGAGACTGAAGAAAAAAATATTAAAAGAATAAAAGCTGTGAGAAGCAAGTGAAGAGGCGAAAGGGTGAAAGAGAGCAAGCGGAAGAGGGAAGTAAGTGGATATTACGAGGGCAGTTCGCAAAAGGATATATATACACAAACCTATAGATTTGGTAGTGTATCGCCGTAAGTGCATGGCTAGCAATAACGCGAGCGGCAACGAAGTAAGCTTTTTACGAGAAAGAGCCAAGGTTATAAGAAGCCAGAGAGAGAGAGAGAGAGAGAGAGAGAGAGAGAAATGAAAGAGTAAGATGAAAGTTGAGAAAGGTAAAAATAGAGCACCTTGTCGCTACGAGACACACGTGTACACATTGGATCGTGTCATGCGCCGAACCACTTTCCGATTTTTGCACTCCCAGCAGTGCCCCCAGAGTCGGAACCAAGTGCCACAACCATAAACCTAGTGCTGCAACTTACTATGATGTAGTAGATCCACGAGCTGGAGACTTTTGCGAAGCAATAATATCGACGCGATATTGGTTACAGCGAGCCAGAATCGAGACTAACGTTATCACTAAAGAAAAAAAGAGTAACCATAGAGCCTGATGCCAGATGCACGAAACTCTCGAGCCCTCTCGAGAATCTTCCTTGTCTTTTGGTAACAGTGAAAGGCTCTGGGAGTGCAAGTCCATCAACTTTCTATCTCTTTTGTTATAACTCGCCGCACTGGGCTTGAGCCAAATTAGTGCTGAACAGTGAAAATTCTTTTTACAAAATTTTATTTTATTCATTGAGAGTACTCTCGATACATCAATCTATAAAAAGTTTATAAAAACAATTTTCCAAAAGTAAGGACCCTTATACTAATACCGTAGCTGTCCTGAAGTTTATTTAAAGCTTGCGACGTATGCTAATCTATGTTTTCTTATGAATGTTTTTTCGATGGTTTGTCGACGTTTTTCAAGCCCTCTCGCTTAAGTGACTCAAGTAATTGACCATCAGAACGCTCTCTCTCTCTCTCTCTCTCTGTCGAGAGACCACTAAAATCGCGACCCATCAAGTCACTTCTGCTTAGTCGACGGAATCAACATGATTCTCATTTTTGGCATTTATTCCTGCTGTCAGTCGGAACCTGGATGTAATAGTATTCTTCATTGGGAGTGCGGATGAAAGGATGATAAGCTGAGGGAAACAGAAGGCCCGGGAGATATCCATGTTGTGTTTGTACAGCGTATAAACATCGCTGGAAGGTAATATCTAGGTAAACTATAGAGTCGATACAGTTTATATAAACAGGAGGTTGATTCACAGGCAAATAGAACGATTCATCCCCTCGTAATGGTGAACGACGAATAGAGATACATTGAAGATGGGATCGATGGCTCGAAGCAGGCAGGACGGATGATCACAGACGTATAAGACAAACGTTAGATCCACTTTGAACTTGCGCACAGAAGACAAGTATGATGAAACGAAAGGTGAAAAAGTCAAGTGGGGAGATAGAGAGAGAAAGAGAGAGAGAGAGAGAGAGAGAGAGAGAGAGAGAGAGAAAGAGAGAGATAGGGATGAGACCTGATGAGAGCAAGCCAAACTGCCAAGGACAGAGAGGTCCAACGGGAGTATTCAAAAAGCGTTGGAAACCGAAGAAATATAAAAGATACGGGAAGAGAGAAAAGTAGGAACAACGAAGAAAATGTATTCCAGTCATGTGCCCGGCAAATCGTACCGCTCGTTTCTCAAATATCGTGCGAGAATATAGACTGGTACGAGTTAACCAGGACTGAGCGTTGAGGAGAGAGAGACCACAAGGACAGGTGGAGAAAGTGCTCATGCAGTGTACATGCACGCGGAATAAAATTGACTGCGAGTCAATTAGCATAAAATTACTCAATTTATATCCTCGTTTCTCAGACTCTATATATGCGGTGGATATAATTCTCGTGAATATCGCTGTATGATTCCTGGCCCACCAGGTTTTGCAAAGTTGCACCAACGAAGGGGCTGCGAATAGTTCGTTCATATTAACCGAAGAGGCGTGATACCGTCGGTTGTTAGGTGCTAGCACAGTAGTCGACGTTTTCCAACAATTCTAGTCCATTCGGGATTCTACGATCGCACTGTAAGTAGGCAAACAGTCGGGCAAGGCGAGTTTCCGGGTGGCTGCCAGAAGTTCTCTTTCTCTCTGTCTCTCTCTCTCTCTCTCTCTCTCTTTCTCTTTCTATCTTTCGGTCTTTCTGCATCAAACTCCTTTTCTGAACGCTGGTGGTTTCCTTGCCAGGGTTAGGTGGTTCCTGCTTCTGGTGGTTGTTTTGTTACCGCTACACTGCGGACTATCACGCGAACTAACGCAACCACCAGACGTGCTAAGTATCCATGCATCCACCTTTCACATTGTCCTCAACCTCATAGAAGACTTGCACCAGCAGCCTCATGTGCAAACAGAGAAAACGTACACCATATCGGATAACCCCTGTCAATGCCCTCTTAGCACACCTTAATAAAAGCGCCAATAAAATTTAAGAGAGGAAAAAGACTATGATCACAGTTTTAGTGATGTTGGCCTGTTTTAAACAGGAAACTAACCAAGCGGTCATCAAGGTGTATTCTTGATTGAGTCAGCAAGTGGATTCCTGTTTCAAAGAAGTCCGGGTATTACTCCTCGGTCAAAGCAGACTCAATCGACAGTGACGTTCATGTACGAACGCAACAAATAATTGTTCCCACTCGTTAGGTCGAAGAATTAACTGGTGGCCAGTTGAGTATTGTGCTAGCGAACCATCGACGAAGATCTTAAGAGAGGGCGAGCCCCGGTATAGATACATCGACTGACCTCGAGGCTCATGATTTACGCCTTACCAGCTCTATAGCCGGCAAACGAGCTTGAAAAGGTAGAGAAGAGTTCAGGCACATGATTCTCGGGAGAGCACCACAGCTGGGACTGTTATAGCCGCTCGATCGCGTACTCCCGACTTTATGGAGTCTGCTGCTGGTTATCCCTAGTCCGGTATGTGCTAGCCGAAACAGGGATAAGCATAATCGATTTTTTTGTGATCAAATACCAACAAGATCAAGATCCGAGCATTGAAAGGGGATCCCAACCTACACCGGTCTAAAATGGGGTAGGCATCGAATATCTTTTAGCGCAACTGGTGAGTGAAGCAGGACCTAAGGTAGTCTTTCGATTCTCATGTACTATTAATATTTTACTAAGCACAAGTAGCTTTGTCTTAATTTGTCGAGATTTATCGGATGACCTTTGAATGTCCAGATCAACCTTTAAACGACAGCGACGAATGGTACAATCATAGGGTACATCGAGATAAAGGTCACCGAGACGCACTGAAATATTCATTCAAACGAGTAACCAACCTGAAATAACTCTTTTAGATGTCAATGTGCTTTCCAACTCTCCTATCTTAGACCCAAACAAAACGACGGTTCATAACTTTACAATGGTGATGTTCGGGAGCTTAGAGAGTTTAGAGTAAGCTAGGATTTATAATAATTGGGGAGTAACGTGAAATAAAAGTGGCCAAGATAATTGTGAATACGTAAAGAAGAGACCATGGATTCATACCATAGATAATATCACATAAACCCATCACCAGAACAACCGTGAAAATTGCATGGGTCATCGGAAGTTAGGTCGGACGCGGAATGCAATAATTTAATCCTCGGAGTACGCGCGTGACCTCGGTGGCTTTTCACGGTTTGCTCGTGTGCCCGACCTGTACGGTGTGCCTGGCTGAGAGAACCTGAGCTCCGGTAATGACACCATAAATTTTCAACGTACCGGGATAATAATATCTGAAAATTTTATAGCTATTTAATTCCTCTCCTATGCCGAGCTATTCGCTAGCTAGCTGCGTTGGATGAATGTTTTTATTTCGCATCTGCGGCTTCGTACGATTCACTGTTTTGCTATCTTTTTTTTTTTTTCTTCATAAAACTGGCTTTATGAGTTTACAGAAATGTCTTGCTGACGAAAAAAATGGCTCAGTAGTTTGACTCAGAATACGAAGCGAAATCCGAGAATATTAACTATTCAGAATGACCCTCAATACTATATTGAGCACTTAAAGTTGAAAGATACAATTCATATCCTTAAGGAGGTTCACTTGACATCATGGGCATGTGTTAAAATCAAGATGGCATAGACGAACCAATCGAATAAACAAACAATGACGAAAATATAGCAACGTTTCACGGTCAGTTATCCGTAAAGCGACGTTTTTATATTTAACTTAAGAGAAGAATCCTCGAGTGATGAAGATCAGCACGATAGGATATATATTTATAGATATTCAAAACCGTGCGAGAAGGAGAACGAATCTCGAATATCCCCAACCGCTATTCTCGTACTTCTAACACAAGCTCGGCACCGAGCTGGTAGAAGTGAGCAAGAGAGCACCAGTGAAGCGTAGGGCCAACGATAAATTGGCGGTTCCCAGAGTGCCCCGGGGAATGAACTGACGAAAATATAGCGGCGGGCCGCAAACTAGGAATTGTTAGTTACTGCCTACCAGCGTGAGATATATGAGTTTGGAGAGTCGGTGAGTATGGGAAAGCATAGCACAGGGGTTTGGGGGGGGGTGAAGAGAAAAATAAAACGAGACGAAGGAAGGCCTCCGTTGATGCACCCCACCACCGCTGAGCTATCCTCAAGTGGCACCGGTTAACGTTATCTTCTATCCTCGGCAAATCCTTGAAAATTTATCCTCGTATATATGTTCGAGTATAAACATCAATAGCCGTCGCTGTGTAAAGTTACACACGCCGTCAGAGCAGCGGGCTAATCTTATATCAAAATATTATCACTGGTGATTCTTTTACAACTACGTCCGCCTGGAAAACGTGAAGAGAACGATCAGTGCAAGCTCGATACATGTATCGAAAGAGGAAAAAAACAACGCACATTCGATGCTACGTTGCATGGAATTCAAAAAATCTTATGTGATGATAATCACGAGGGTAAAAAGAACGTTATGGATACGATGGACCTAGGCTCAAATTCATTTGTTAACCTGAAAATTCGTGAAACTAAAATTCTTGTGACAGAAACTTCGTGTATTGATACGTCTTTCATTAAAAACTTTAGCAGCAATAAATAGTTATAAGTTACATAGTTATAATACAGGTTAATATTAACACTCTTTTTCCTTGGTAAAAGCTTCAAAGTGTTGGGTCAAAACGCGCACTTAACAAGCTGCCACCACTCCGCTCATTGGACAGACCGTACTGCTTGTCTGCGTGTGGTAGTGGGGACAAGCTTCCAAGGATCAGGCTGTAGGTGGGAGAACCTTACCACCTCCTGTTTGAGTGGAAGGGGTCTTGGCGCGCACTTAACGAGCATGCATCTAGCCAAAGGCTATTTCTACCGTGACAATAGTTGTAAACCTTTCATTTACGCCATAAAACTAATATCGTTTGTGCCCGAAACTAATTCTGCTCCTGGCTGTGAGAAAGAACAGCTATTAGATGGAAAATGTCTATAGTACAAAGCTTATTATACTTTCATGAAATTGTAACTCAAAGCCTTTGTCAAACATTGGTATAAGATTCGATTGATAATGAGGGCCATTACCTGCAAAAATCAAAAGAAATTAATTCGTTAATTTGCATCACTAATTGCCACAACTCGATAACTGTTATCGTTATAGGTCCTTGTAACCTTCACGTACACTTAAATAAGCGCGGCACTTAAAATCATACATACGCAACAGATACTAAATTAAACCCGCATTGATAAGGTTTTCTATCCATGCAATGCTTTTGGTCGGGGTAGAGGATGATCGGAGGGGTATCAGTATTCCGAAAACTTGCCATTAGGTAAATTATGAAACGCCTGAGATTATGGAGATACGAGAAAAGGTACGGTGTAGAGTTGGTGAACGCACGGAGGGGAGGGCATATACAGAGGGGACAAAATGTGCAAAACCGCATAGTAGTCGAGCCACGTTCATCGGTATTCTCATGGGTACTCTCGGTATGACCGAGAACCCGAGAAATAGCGAGACTGCGAAACTCACCACTCCCGACTTGATTAAATCGTAGATACGTAATCGAGATGAGGGCTCATTTTACGATTTCGAGAGCTTACTGGCCCTGAATTTATCTATATGGACTGTATACTATATCACGTATTGATCTCTGTTAATGCGTGTTTAATGTTAATTGCAATTTCTATTGCTACAAAAGATTGCTATATCCACCGAGAATTATTCGCCGCGAAGGATGTACACGACTTTATATGTATATTCAGCTTTACGAATTACTGTAGGAATTTAAAAAATCGCAAAAAAAAAAAGTATAATTATGCTCAACAATATGGGGTAAGGTATTAACGAAGTAATCGAACAAAAAAATTTTTTTGTTCAAATATCCAATGACAAGCCTCGCCCTATTGTATAAATTAAATCCTCGGATTCTTTTCAGTCGTTGATTGCCTCGAGAGGTTGTCCAAATTTTTTCGAAGACCCAAACAACAAAAATACGTCCAAAGTGGGTCTCGATATCTCGACAGTTATCCCGCCATGTTACTGGGATCATCTCATAAGATGACTATGGGCCCTTAAATTTCTACTACTTTGACCTCAATGGGAAAGTCCCATTGACGTCTTGAGAAGGTCCTTAGGATATCTCAAGATTCTATACGGATCTCCAAAAGCCGTCTTGTCCAGACTACACGTGTCAGGCTGGAGTGTTTTCAAATACGGATCAACTAATGAATTGATGGAATTTATCTTGAACCAAATCATAATATATTCATTATGATAACAGAAATAGCATAACAAGGACTAAAAAACATATCCTAGGTTGATATTTTTGCAAGTTCCGTATCTTCTGCCTGAGCCAGGATTTGAACTGTATGATACCCTACAAGTTTCTTATCTAATGCAAACCTTACTAATTTGGGACGCTACCTATTATATACCATTGCTTGCTAGCGAATTTAATTGCATCGAATTTCGAATATAAGCTGAATGGTGGTTCGCAATTACAAAATTTAATATTTCATTACTCTTTGACTGATAGATTTTAATGCATATTAATGAAATAAAACTTCTTCGTATAGAGAACGCTTTTGTATCTCTTCATTTTACATTATCGTTTATTCTGTATGAGATCAACTACATTTTATTCCAAATATGCAGTAAAAACTAAAAAATTTGAAATGGCGGATTCAATATGACGGACCAAAATACGAAAAATTATTTGATTCAGATGAAACTCGATACTGGGAGGTTATTGACGTTGCTAATTACGAATTTGAAGTTAAAATTCGGCAATTCAAAATGGTGGATTTTATTTATGCAAGTATTTGCATAAAACTCGGTACTCAGATATTATCGAGGTAACTATAGGTACGAATTTTGAGTAAAAAATTATCAATTCAAAATGACGAACCGAAATTCAAAAAGTCACTTGCTTTGGATTTTATCAGGCTATCAGACATCATGAGCTTTTCTCTTGGGGACCTGTTTAAGATGACGTTCTTCATCTGCCTCCTATAACAAAGTGTATGAAATGTGGATAGGCGTGATGCAGCACGTTTGCTATACTAGTCCAAATATCAGTGCGATGTCCCCGAGAGGTCTCGGCACCTTTCAATACCGAGTGATTTCAGCTGATCGTATCGGGACGAATCAAGGTTAGAATTTTAAATAACTTTCTGACCTTCGGGGACAATTATGAGACATTTAGGAGATGTGCTAGTGAGCCAAAATAACGATACTTCTATGAGAAATGGATACGCTTTTAAATTTTTCGTTCGATAGATCCATGGGATGTGTTAAGGACGTCATATGGGACAGAGTACTGGAATTTTTTTATGGAATTTCATTACGCTGCATGCATATCTTAGTTTTCCCATTTCGGGACGTCCTATAAAGAACGCGCTTTGTTCGTCTACTCACTGTCACGAGAAGATATCGTCAAGCTATCTTATATATTAACCTGAGGTAGCATAAGATCTTAACTATAAGAGCTCTCATGGACATCCTCAAGACATTTTGTCCCAACGGAATGTCCCCGGAAGACCCCAGGATCAATTTTACTACTATTGGGTTACATGCATTTGTCACTACTTCCTCTCCGTTAATTAAGATGATGCTCTTAATCCGCCTCGTATAGAATGCGTATGAAATGAGACAGGTGCGAAATAGGACGTTTGATATACATGTCGACATATCCGTGCGGTTTTATCGAGATGTCTTGGTACATATCAATAACGTCTTCAGCTGGTCGTATCGGTACAAAGCAAGATTTTAATAACTTTCTGATTTTCTGGGACAATTATAAGATGCTAAAAGACATGCTATAATGAGACATAATAACGAGACACCTATGTGAAATAAAGTGTGCTTTCAAAATTGTCGGTCGATATCTCTGCAGGATGTTATGAGGATGGCATATGGGGCTACGTACTGGAATGGTGTTATAAGATTTCATCATGGTACATGCATATCCTATTTTTTCTTTCCTGCGATGTCCTTTCGAGAGCTCGCTTTGCTCATATGTACTCACAGAGTTACGATAAGATATCCTCAAGCTGTCGTATATTAATCTTAGGCTGCACAAGATCTTACTAATAGCTCTCATGGACATTTTTAAGACGTTTCGTCCCGATGAGACATGAATGGAGAAATATCTGAACGATCTCGAGATCAATTTTGCTTTGTGGAAAAAGGGGAATCATACTTGAGCCATGTGAGACGTAATATTATGTTTCCGAATAATTCTCACAATTCTTTTGATGACTCCATGAAATTGAAACTTAGAAATGGGAGCAAATTAAATTTCAATGTTCGGAATGCAATATGGAGTTTGTGCACTTAAAAAAAAAATCAAACATTCACGAGTTTTTGAACGTTTTCGAGGCCTGTACGCCCTGAAAATCGTGCCTGAACGGCACATACACGTAAAATCTCCGTTGACACTGGCTGCTCTGTGGAATTTTCGGGTCCGTGAATTCGTGCGCGCGCCCTATGTATGCAATTTTGCATAGAGGGCACAGCGAGTGCATGAACGTGCAAAACCCGACGAAAATTACGAGTGAACGTAGCACGAGTGTAAATACACTCCCCGCTACATTCACTCGTTTTTTCGCTCATTCATTCTCTTTCTAGGTCTATTCTGTCGTTGTTCGCGCTGAATGGAGAATTTCGCTTCGTCGACACAACGCCCCGTAACGCGCGTGACGCTCAGTCGGCTACGCAAAAAGGGCGGATAGCGTTTGTTATATACAATGTATATTTATTTGCCGAGAAAATTCAATGGTGCCGAGAGTAGCGAGCCTAGACGACAATGACGATGTGCCGAAGAGCCGAAGTGGACAGCAGGAACGATGCAATGGACGATAAATACACGCAAAGAGATATTTTTTTATGGAAACCAGAACGATACCGTACGCATGCGTGTGAAAATTAAATTCTTCATTCATGATCGAAGATTCTGGGGAAAGAAATGTAATGAATTTCGGAAAAAAAAAAAATGTACATCGTTCGAATGTCAGAACGTGAGAGGGATCGACATTAATCCTACATTGGAGTCATCAGTTGATTTCTCATTTCTTACTTCACGATCGAAGACTCGAGAGACGAAAATTTCTGGATTTAGAAAAAAAAAAAAACGATATTCGATTCAACAATTTAAGAACACTGAAACTGAATCATCATCATCACGAAGACATGAATTAAGGGGGAGTAAAAAAATTAGCAGCTTGAACGTGATCACTGGCTCGTTCGATTTCCAATCGTCTTTTCGCGGTATAATGTTCCGCTCGTTGATATCATCCCAGCGCCATATAAGGATGAAGAGTGAAGAAAAACTTGTGATAGACGTCGGGGGTAGAAATATCGGGGAATCTCGGACATTTATATGAGGAAAATGGAACAGCCAACAGCTTGGCTGAGCGATCCACAAAAAAAAAAGACAAATCTCTTCATGCGATAGTGAAACGACAGCGATGGTGGTGCGTCAGCATCACTTCCGTCATCATGATAAATCCATTATTCATTTTCTCTCATCCGTGTTTCGTATACACCCAAACATATCCATGTCACGTGAGAGTCGATTCGGGCTGGTAATTTTTTTTTTTTTTTCGACCTTGTTCAAGGTGTCAGGAATGTCCACAAATTTAATTTTAAATCTTCAAACTTATACCCTGGCAGCAAAAAATATTGAAAAAGGTACGTGAGTAAAAAACATTTCTTTTTTTTTTCGTAAATCGCCGAGTTTTCGATGTATGGAATTGAATATCCTGGAGTATTGAATATCCTGGATGTATGGAATTTCTATCGAAATTTTCAGTATTCTTTTATGATCGAGGTAGATCCTCGTAAAATCTGAATTAGCTTGTCAATATTTCAGGCACTTTGAACAATCCGCGAAACAAAAAAAAAATTAAAAATTGAATGACGGGTATGATCTTGAATTCCTCATACTCTTATGCTATGAAGGATGTAAGTGTGTGAATATCTGCAGTAGGAAAAAAAAAAATGCACGTTGCCAGGGCAATGAAACCGTGCGAGTGCCTTGGGTCCATTTCAATCCGGGGATATATGCGGAGGAGGGGCCAGTCCGGCATGAGATGATTTTCTTTCTCTGCGCGGTTTTCACCTCGACGAGAAACGATAAATTTTCCCCCGTCGAATTTTCGAACGTGAGTACCTACGAAGTTAAGACTGGGATCGCTATTATTCTCTTTTTCCTCAACTACGTGAACTGGTTTTTTTTTTTTTTTTCTTTGCTTCGTCTTCTTCTTCTTTTCTTATTCTTTGAATTTCTCAGCTCTCGCTGACGACTTCATAGGAGCAAGGAAAATGGATGCTTTAATCGATCAAAGTGATTTTTTTTTTCCATTTACGTATATCTTAGACAAAGTTGTTTGTCAATAAAAAATAATAACAGCAAGATCGAAGACGGTTATCGCGCAAAAATCGTTCCAGAACCAACCAGACAGTGAGATATCTACCGCAAATGTCTTTTAGCAAAAGTCGAATAACTGCACACGTCGATTGCCCTCGTTTTCCGCAGCACGGACCCCAAAACCAATGGTACACTTAGAACACACACACATACACCGGGAGGCCACAGCTTTTTTTTATTATCTCAGCCGCGAACGTGCACTTTTTGCAAGCACGTACCAGTATACGACGTGCAAGCTTTTTTTGTACTTCGATTTTCATGCTCCTCTTCGACTGCCATCGGGATGGGATTATGGTTTATCATACAAACTCACTTTTTTCTTGGAATTTTTTTTTTTTTTTAACTTATTTTTATTATTCTTGCTCGTATCTCAATTCTGCTTGGGCTCTGTGTACAGACGTTCATTTGATTACCACGTACCACGATATGTTGAAAATTTTATCGAGGCCTTGTCGTGAAACAAATCGAGCAAAAATTGAAACAAAGAAAAACAGGCCTTGAGAAAATTACATGTCCTTATAGCCAATTTTTTTATTTTTTTTTATTTATTAACGAAACAATGGAAGAATATTCGATGGCAATGCAAAAATGTCACACAAAATTTTCCAGCATTTTGAACGTTTTTGTGAGCACAGTACGTACGACGAAATGTGCACGTTTTTATTTCTGATTGCTTTGCTAATTTTATTTATGGATTCTCTAACAACTCACCAATATGAATTATGGATTGCCGGCAATCTAAGAGGCTAGCATTCTTTTTAATGCTAAGAGCACAAGCTCCATCACATGGGATCGAGTGCGACCGTTAAAAAATGAATATAGAAATGTCTGATAACAATTTATTCAATTTTAGCACTCATCTGAACTGGTTTTGATGCTGTAGAAATCCTCAACCACCACCCTCCACGACGACGTCTCTCACGTTTCTGGTGGCTCTCCTTCAACCCCTTTTTACTCATCCTGCTCCATATCGCGAAGGACTTTGCCACAATCCACCAAGGAGCGCGTGGAAACGATTTTCTCAATCTCTCACGGTCGCAAAGCTCCTACCCGCGAACGCTCCACCCGCTCTTTCACCATATTCCCAGTGGAATTTCACTCTCCTCTTCATCTCTGAAAATTCTTAAGGCTTGTGAAAGAACGAGAGAGAGAGAGAGAGAGAAAGAGAGGGAGAGAGAGAGAGAGAATAGCTGGGTGAGAGAGGGCATAGGAGCTAGAGAGATAACGCGAGAAATTTATGCTTTCGCATTGTTCCTCGTACATTACGCGCACCACCGTCCAGTCATTGGAATTGTTCCGGTACGACATCGTTATTTCAAAAGGATCTCTCCCTCTCTCTCTCTCTCTCTCTCTCTCTTCCTATTCCCATCTTGCCTGGTCCTCGTTTCCCCTATTCTTTACCAAATCTACGTCCTGCCACACTTTTGTCGCTTAGACTTGCCACCATTAATATTGGATCGAATAAATCGACCGTGTCGTAATGAAAAAAGCCTCTTCGGATATGATCACAGATTGCATCGCTGCGATCGTATTGGTATAAGCCCACACGTAAGTGTACGTGGACTGATCCCAAGCAAAACGGCTTTTTGTTCGCTAAAAGCCAATATGCAGGACTTGGAAAAGTTAATAGCTGTCTCCCCATACATGTCGATAATTGAGGGTGGATATTACAAACTCGTCCGTTAAAAAATGGCCTCGTTACTACCCCGATGATCAAACCTCGAACTCATAAACCATACCCACATTCACCCTTGTCTTCTCCAACAGTAAGGTAAGGTAAAGGTAAATGATGGCATCTCCAATCCTTTCATTGGGGGTTTTTTTTTTTTTTTTATTTATTTTTCAACATAGACTGGACCACTCAACTTGGGGGGTATTGATTTTCGAATGTGATGAGGTCTCGCTGTACATTGTGACATACGATAATTTCTACTCTGGTGTAATAGAGCGGAGAAGAAGGAGGCAATGATGTCGTGACGACTGACGAGAAGCCACGACGTGAATTGATCCATGTTGATGTAGCCCTCAGAGTTTCGTCACGAACGCACGTACTCTCCTTCAACCGTTCACCCGTGCCCGATTACAGTATACATGATACAACACACATGTATATTATATTCACTACCCTAAATCCCGTATACTTCAGGCAAGTTCTCCAATGTTACGTCTACGTCTTAATTTCGGAAGCACCCTGCCAAATTGACGGTTATACCTATCCCTCTTCCTCGTGTTCCACACCTCGTCGTTTCTTCCTTCCGGTGATTCTCGGCGCCGGGCGGATAGCTAAACTGCCATAGTGAGGAAACTTGGCCAGATGGATGTTCCACGCTCTCGATGGTTCAACTACATTTTGTGCATACGTGTTAACGGTTGTATCCAGCATGGTGCGGATACATCTAATCCATATACAATTACGTAACACCGTCGTCGACCTCATCTCCGCTTCCTCCTCCTCCTGGCCTCCTCCTCCACGATCTCATCGTTCACGTCGTTGCCGACCGGTAAACCCATTCAATTGTCATGGATACAACACGATATTTCACGCCCCCCTCCCCCCCCCCCCCCCTCAAACACCGACAGGAGAAACCTCCGGAGACACTGGACCAACGAGGGATCTCTGCACGAACATGCCATCGAAACGTTACCGGTGTTGGTCATCGATGATCAACAGTTTATCATCGAGTAAACATGTCTCGAGGATTTGCCAGATTATACCTACATCACCTGATAAACTATGCCGTTGTCATATTTCGTCGCCTTATTGTCCGTAACACTGCCTCATTCGGATTGCTGCAGCATCAGTGTCCTGTTTCCCTTCACCAAGGTCACGCATGGGCAAGGGTTCCCGGCTGGCCTGGTTTGAAAAAAAAAAAAAAAAAGAAACAAACGTTGCTCTAGAACACAAAAAACGTTTCTAGCCTGGCCAAGTAAGATTTACTCTCACTCTTTCTTTCTCTCTCTCTCTCTCTCTCTCTCTCTCTCTCTCTTCTCAGAAGTATTATGTAGGATAAGAAGGTCCTGGCGAGAGGCCACAATCGATCGGTAGATGCAGTGTTCCCGAAAGTTTATCCAACCCCCGAAGAGCTTAACCGTGAACGACCTACCATCCTATTTCCCACTCTTTCCGGGCAAACCTCATGCACTTTATACTGTTATACAATCTCTTTCCACTTGCTTTATACCTTTCCCTTATACGCTACAATACCGCCCAGACATTCCGCTCACTCTTCCATACACGGCCAAAAGCGTACAGACGCTACAACGAAATGCCCGCTTTATAAATAAACTCTGTCGCAAGCTCCACGTGTCCGGCTTAAATGTTTAATCCCACGTGGATAATTATTCAGGGAAGAGTTTAACGCTTTCGTATAAATTGGCCAAATGTGTTCCTGCGCATACGTAGAAGCTTGACGACAGTGTTGACAAAATTTTATACACTCTATTGTTATGTGGATTTGAGGGAAGTAAAAAAAATCACAAAAAGAGATTTTTTTAACTTAAATTTTTTCAAAACTAAAGAGAAAACGACTATAACACCCGAAAGTCCATAAATATTATTGCCGCTCCCGCACAGTCGGTTTGTTGTGGATATCCGATTTCGATAATAACGAATGAACGTTCCAGATTTTTTCGATCCCCCCCCCGAATAATTCTTCTGGTTCAAATGGCTCCTTGATCTTTGGCATGTCCTGAAAACTATGGAAATCTAGCGAGAGTACGAGAGAGGCAAGTTCAATCTTAGGAAACTTCCATAACGTTGGAACGGGTCTATATACACTGCACAGTCTAGGGGGCGGACGATATCTCGCTAAACTTTGTGTATGTTGCAGGAAAGATTTGTTCAGCAAAGTTGCTTTTCCTCGCTCTGCTGCTGGTGCAACGTAAACATCCTTCTTTACTGTGAATATAACAAGAGCGGAGGGCTAAAGGTATTAATCTTCCTAGCTGTTTCTCGGTAGTGAAGTGAAATTATAATTGTTCACAAGTGTAACGATAAATGTAAAATATGAAAGGAAATTTTTGCATGTCTTGCAAATAGTATGGAAAAATAAGAACGTGAGAGAGAGAGAGAGAGAGAGAGAGAGGGAGAGATAAAATGAAAGAGTCGAGGATCTACTAGTGGAGCGTCTCTTCAATATTTCTTCTTTGGGGCAAATCCTCAGAAGCGTAGAGAAGGCAAGCAACTGGAAAGAAACAAAGCGGTGGAGACCTCGGGTTTTCATGAAAAATTGCCAGGTCATAATTCTTTCATGTGTCATCTGGCTTCTAGTAAAAATTATTATTCCTTCCGTTTTGCCAGTAGTATTATGGTGGGAGAGCCTTGAGAGCTCGTTGATCGGAGGACGTCTGAGGATTTTACATCGAGCGTAGAATTTTGTTCCACCAAGCAAGCTAAAAGATACTTTATCTAGTTTTTCGTCACGATGCAAATTTGTCTCGTCTATCAATTAATTTTTGTGCCTATTGGACCAATCGAAAATCTTTATGACGATTGTCATGGATTTGAATTTTGTAACTGAAGAAGGGGAGGCTCGTTAATTAGTGAGAAGAATATTGTTACCGAAGCAAACGATCTTGGAATTCTCACTTTTCGATTATTATCCGTATTTTATACCCAAGGCTATTGAGATGTAATCTGAAACGATTATGACTTCAGGAACAAAATTCGGAGCCAATTTTCTCGTCGACCACGAATACGAGGACACTTGGAAAATTTCTTCATATTCTCGTCTTCGCGGGTGCGACTCCTTTTTCCACTTGGCTCAAGTTCGTCGATGATAATCAGGAACGACTAATTTTTTCCAGGGTATACTTCGAAATTGTATTCAACACGCTATAGTCTATTTAACTTTATCATAGCACAAGTAGAATATTAAGAATCGTCCTTTATAACGTTAATCGCTGATAAAACTACGATTTCGTTGTTTAACGCTATTATTATAGTTAGTGAGTCCCGTCAAGACCAAAATCTCTATCACGCTCGATCTTAAAACTTTATCAAGATTAGGATCCATGTGTTCTGTCGAATCAGGGTCAGTACCTCACGTAACTACAAGGATCCTTTATTATAACGTGTTTTATTTTTATGCTTGCAAGAATTTCATTGTTTTCTCTGAGTCAGGTGTAGGTTATTGAGTATATAGCACAGTACGTATAAGTTAATTTTTCTTGTTGCCAATAGACTAAAATTAATTACGTGGATTATACTCGTAATATTTCTTATTAGATTCATATTTTTACCTGGATTTAAAACGAAAAGCCAAAGTCCTACGGGTCGTGATTTGCTGTGGTTCAGTTGATTTATTATTTTTTTCAAAAATATATTCAACGTGCAAAATGCAAAACCGAAAGAGTCCTTTTTCAAGAGAAGCTTGCAAATACATTGTCGTGTTTGATCCGCATTTGTGTTTAGGGATGAGACTAATGAGAAAGGTGAAAATTGTCGAAACCTTATAAGCCTTCGGTTGGGAATCCTCTCTCATGAGAGGCCTTTCCACATGAAGCCACCTAGCGGATTTCCGGCGTACTGCGAAAATCCCGATGAGCGTAGAGCCATTGCTTTTCGATACTTTCATTAATTTTGACGATATTGAATTTTAAAAATCCATAAATGCCATTCAAGTGATATTTTTAATTGAATTCCTGTCATTAATGTAATACAAAGAACTTTTACTGATGAGAAATCAATTTTATCATCGGTATCATGCCTCTTCCCATTGATACCACAGAAGGTGGCTGATTATCGACGCCCCAGCTGTTCGTCGTCAAGACTCTTAGTTATGCGAACAAGCTTTATGTCTTCTCTGCGATTCGTTCGGTCGGACGACGGGTAAGAATGGAATCGTGAATCGAAAGTTTTGGTTCACCCGGGCTTTCGATTGAAATTGAGGATCGTGGTTAGAAAGGAACACGAGGAAGACTTGAAACTTGAGAGGGGAGTAAGATGCAGGAGTGGCTCTACCGGGCGTAAATGGTGCAACCGAAGGGACCCTGCACACGAGGTAAGCGCCAAGTTTTCTCTGAGGAATCGATATATGACACGGGGTTATACGTAAGACAAACGGAGCCCTGCTCTCTTCTCACTTTTGCTACCGGGGTATCGGAAGGAAGGAAGGAAGGAAGGAAGCGGAGCTGGGTGGAGTACGCGAACGATCTAAGATAGGAGGAGGGGGTGGTGGTTCCCGATGCCCGGCGATTAATCGCCTCGATGCCGGGGTCATATAATTAAATTAAACTTCACAAGAATTTCACTTAGCCGCACGGGGACAAGGGTCCAATGTGTTATCAATTATGAGAAACGGTGGGCGAAGGCGAAAAGGTTTTCCCACTCAACCACTAGAAGTTGGAACGTACATCAGCGTCCTTCGTGAGCTTCGCTCTACGATAGTGCTTCATGTTTTAACGTTATACGAGGAACAAGAGGAGTGTGAACTTGGTGGATGTGTTCTTGGTCGAGGACGGAGGGAGAAAAGCTGCTCAATAAAGCTCCCGAAGATTATACGAAAGAAAAAGTCCCCAAGAAGAGAAAGAGAAAGCGGAGTCTGCGTCAAGGGCTTTAACAGGAATATTTATGAATTTGTAATAAAATACTTAACCCATCTGGAATTTGTGAGTTTGCTCTGGAGAAGGAGTAATAAAGCGCCAATGTCCGCTCCCCATCCAACGAATATGAACGACACTGAATTATAACAGCGGTATGGTGAGTTGTGGCCGAACGAGATCAACTCCGCCAAGCACGTTAAATTATCCTCTCATGCATCCTCACGTTGTAGATCTGGTAGCTCAAAGTTTCAGTCGAGATGATACAAAAGCACTAATTCTTACTGAACGCAAGCGCCAAAATGCAAATGAGCTTTGCTCGTAAAGTTTACCGTGCAATATCGAGTTATCGCGAATCGTAATTGTTATCTGATGGCGTTAACATCAGCGAGTTGGATACAGGGAGAAATTATATTACGAACGGCTCGGTTGCGATGGCCGTCCCCGAGTCCTCGAGGACATCGAGTGGACGGAGCATGTGATCGGTCAATAGCCGAGAGTACGTGAATTCACCATCATCAATAACGATTTGAAAGCCCTCGGACCTCTTCCGCTATCACACCGTTGGCTCTTCTATTCGATATATCCCGTTTCAGTAAATTTTCAACGATCATCCCTTCGACGCAAAATTCATTCATTCGACTCTCGACAAGAAGACTTCACGAACTTACAATGTAACCCGCGACGGCACCAGCTCTCGTAATAGCATCGATTGTATTTTATAATCCCAATTTTACAAAACAAATTAGCCGTAAAATTGATTCCGGCAATCTCCTGACGCACTACCTCAGGTCCTTTTGTGCATTGACCTTTTTAACAGTAAAATTCCACTGCACTGTATTTTTTTTTTTTTTTTGCTTTTTTTCCCCCCATTCACTCGTCTGCGAATTCGAGCTCACTCACGTCATCCGAGCAATTAACTCCGCGGGGATTACGGAGCTTTTCACGGATCAACGAGCGCAGAGGCACACACCCGGAGGTCCTCGCGTGCTCGCATCGCCAGCAATGAATGCAGGCCGAATATGGTTCGATAATCTTTTCTCCTGAAGACGGCTTTTTGTTCAGGGTTTCATGTGAATCCCCCGAGGTCGAGACTTCGGGGATTGTTGTTGTTGTTTTTTTTTTTTTTTTTAAGGAATTCAGATAAAATAATTTGTCTAGATCGGTTCACAGGTTATTGGTAAGAAAAACAATAAAAAAAATAGCTGGAGACCTAACAAGGTCACTGTTTGAAGCTTCAAGACAAGCATTCTTTTTAAAAAAAAGCTTGCTTGACGTAAAGAGAGAAAGCATAGTGCAGGAGATACTCTACAAGAGACGCAACAAGGACACCAACGATCATAAAAAATTGGAGAGTCAGCTTGGAGTCGAAAAAAAAAAAAAAAATTACCATATAATTGTAACGTTCTCTCGCCAAGTCCTCTTGTCCTCGCGACAGACGAGCTCGTCCCAAGTAAAAAATGTTTTACCTCAAGAATTTAATATTTGCCCAGTATCATTATACTTTTAAATAAGAAAAGAAGAAAAATGAAAGAGAAACGCGCTGGTTCGGATATAGGTGAATAAGGAGAGTAAGAGCGGGGCAAGGTAAAAGGTTGTTGGCGAGGATTTCGTTGCTAGAATTAGGAATGGAAATTTGTTTCAGGTGTAATATCTATACTTGCACGCTCGTGAGGCGAATGCAAATTGAAGCGAATGGTTTATATACGACCGAGTCCTACCTCTCATTCACCATCGAATTCCCTCCTCTGTTGTTTCAATTACGGCACTCTGACTCATAGAAATTTTACTGATGTTTGACGAAGAACCCTTCACCACGAGTACACATATTCCGATGAGGGAATATCGTTGTACACTCCATAAGCTTCATCATTTGAAAACTTCAACGGTATAGTTGTGATGGGTAGTTGGGTAAGTTGAGGGTGTTGAAAACAGTCTCCACTACTGTCGATCTACAAATATTAGGAAGTTTCAAGTCAAAGACGGCACTCTATCTCTTCTATGTGCAGAAGCTCTATTGAAATTTTCATCATCAAAGAATCCAATTTTTTTTAAATAGCAATTATTCCCATTCTCATGTGTTAGCTCCGTCTGTCGTCGCTTCTGGTAATTATCTCATATATGAGATAACGAACGATTAATTATCCTTCTTCGCCGAGTGACGAATATATATATATATATATATATATGTATACAGCCTCGATATGAGGGTTGTCCCGTAAATAGTGACGTGTCATAAAGCATGTACCCTTTCCTCGCTGACGAGACATCCTGGAGTGATAGCTCCACTTCCACGGGAGTGAGATTAATAGATCCCGAGGACACGATAATTGGGTTGGAAAAAAAGAAATTGAACGAAAATAATGAATTAAAAAAAAAAATTCCAAAACCATGGATAATTCATTTTACTAAAGCAACATGAACGAACGTCAGAGCGAGAGGACGGACAATATATACTATTAATTCGTAATGCACACGCGGTATTGTACTGGACGAGAAAGACTACCACGCGGTCTCATTGTGACATTTCTCCTCTCTTCATAATTAATCGCAGCCGGAGGTCTAACCAATTAGTTTTGTGATTTACGGCTCCCTGTGCGGCTCCTCTACATACATATATACCTCAATGATGGTGAATAAAACTCAACCGTATAGCTTGGAAGATTCGTGAAATGTCATGCATCTTACATAATGCCACTTTTACATTTACTTCGATGATTTTTCAGTTATTTACGACCGTCTATCTTGGCAATAACAAGTCACGACTTGTTCCACTCAAAAATACACTAAAGCTCGTCAGGAGGACTAGGAGTTCAGCCAGTTATAGATATACATCCACGTGAAGCCTCTCGATCACGAGAACGACTTTGCCCGGTCGCTATCTAGCTGCATTTTCTCGAACTACATTTATCTATTTCAAATGAGACTGCGGATATCCTGAGTACATGAGTATACTGAGAATTTATTTTTAAGCAATTATAATGATTAATAATTATTAATTATTTTTTAAAATTTGTAATTAATTATTCGTAATTGAATTTCAAACTTGGACATAAAGTAAGACGTCTCCCAAAGACTAAAAGTGAATGTTTTTCAGACTTCGCAAGGCACGTTACTTGAGTCCACAAAATATTAAATTCTCAAGTAAATTATGCTTACTTATAGTAAACACGTTTGAAAGTAAATTTTGAATTATTTAATTGCAATTTTCAACCCTAATATAATTCATTCCACAGTATGGCATAAAACAAGGACTAAAATAACATCGAAGGATATTCAGAAATGATGGAAAATAATTTAAAATGAAAGTTGTTTTAGTATATGTGTTTAAAAGAGAGAGAGAGAGAGAGAGAGAGAGAGAGAGAGAGAATAAGAGTGACAAGGAAGGAACGAGGGAAAGAGGGTTAAACGAGTAAACGTGCTTGAATCCTTTCCTCACTCCAATAATACACGGACGATGCGCCAAGGAACATTTTTTGGTAAAGTTAGATTGCCTCGTATGGCTAGATAGAGCAGGAGAGAGAGAGAGAGAGAGAGAGAGAGAGGGAGAGAGAGAGAGAGAAAGAAAGAGTAAGAAATACTGACAAAGAAAGGGATGAAATAAAAGTTTTTAAAAGAGAAAAATAGCGAGGGTGCCTCTTTGCTTCATTGACCATCAATACGTGTATATACGTCAGAACGATTTACAATCAAATCCAATTGAATTCCAGACATTAGCCCCATGCTCGTAATACAAAAGATCACGATAGCATTCCAAAAAATTATTAAAATTCAAAAATTGCACGAGTAAAAAAATGTTACCAAATTTCAAATATGATAATCGAATTTATTTTTACTAAATGATATTAAGAGTAGTGAAAATCGATAACGAGGGTGGACGAGAAAAAAAGAAGCAACGAAACCAGAGAATGTAAAAAGTAAGGGGGGAAAAAAACGTTCGCCATTGCTTTGCACCCTTGCGTCGACTCGCCCTCTCCCCTGTCTCTATCGCGTAAAGTTTCGATGACTAATGCCTCGCGTTATCTGCTGCATTAGCCGGACTCGCAGCGCTCGTATATTAAAAGCGAGCCCGCTTTCGCGCTATATCATTTTACCTGACTCATCGATACGGTGCTGCTCGTATAAACTATCCTGTCAGGACTATAGAGATCCCCGAGCAAGTGAGGTTCTTTTTTTTTCAACTGAAAATAAAAATGAAAGCAACCCGCTATAACGATAATTGCCAAAGAATTTATCTCCGAGTGTCTTTACTCTTGAATATTTAAAAAAAAATTTTTAATAATAACAATAATGTTACTCTCTTCATTAATATTTATATTCTTATTTAACAAAGAAACATTTAGTTGTACACTTTTCTCCATATATCACACTTAATTCCCGGCCACTTGCAAGTATAGTCCCTAATTTCGGAGCACTAGAGAGTCGAGTAATGTTTTTCTTTTTTTTTTTTTCCGAAATATCTCCAAGAGTGGTAAACCACGAGAATCGTAAATTCTCACTTTTGGGCCATTCGCGATCCCGCCTCGGCTACGTCCTTTTTAACACTCCACTTCCTGGCCATTAGTAAAACGAATGAATTTCACGGACATCGGTTTATCAAAAGCCACGTAGAATGGAGAGTAGGAAAGAGGGAGAGTTTACACTGTCCGAACAAGAAAGTTCACCTGTTCCGGCTTCGCGATCACGCGGCACGTGATTTAACGTTTTCCGGGTGAATATTCATTAATTTCTAAACACAGCTGTATTCAACTACCAGAGGCTATACGCTCCGATTCTAACCTTTTCTGTCTCTCCTTCGGATGATTCACGATTCGCGTGTAAGGTGCCAACAGGATGGGCCTCGATGGTTCCTTTCACATTTCTCATGACGTTGTGTGTAACCATCCTTTTCTTCTCCCCCGCGTCTCCGTTTCCATTATTTTTCGAGCACAAAAAAAATGTGGCTCGCCTCGAATGAATTTGAAGAAAATAAATATTTTTTTCATTAAAGTCCTCGAAACACCAAAACTCAAGGCAACTGACTAATTTTTTTCTTGCGAATTTCCATCTTATATTTTCAAGCGGAGAAGCACGTCCCTTGTGCTAATCCTGACATTGTACCTGGTCCAGGGAAAAAATGAGAGGCGTGAAATAAAAAGAAGATTTACGAACTCGAAATTAGCTGCCGGACGAGGGATACACAAGCGTCGAGACTATGTGTGAGCTTAGCGGTTAGTTCGCCCGGTAAACTGGGACACCCAAAAAGCCCCTTCAATCCCACAATCTGTTAAACTGCCGTCAATCCACAATGTCTCTTCTCTTTGTTTTTCTTTAACTGTAGCTATATTGGTCTAGCGTCGATTCGAACCCTTGCCATAAAATTAAGGAGATTCTTCTAGAAATCGCTAGTCAATGCGAATTTGAAAATAATAATAATAATAATACGCTACCCTTATTATTCAATGCATGGTTACAAAATTGAAATATAATTTCAAAATTCAATGAAATAGTAAAGCTTTGTTATAATAAAAAAAAAATCCATTTTTAATACTAATGTGTTCAGAATGTGCTAAAACATCGATAAATCACATTTAGAAAAAATATCTGTATATCTATGTGGGTGTGCGTGCATATGAACATATGTCTGTGCAGGCAGACCTTCGAAAAATTGAAATTGCAATGTCACTTGAACTGATTAAGCTGACGTACTGAAACTTGGCCCACAAATAAAATATAGAAACCCTATAACGAATATAGAAAATTTATAATGTGCGTCCGATTTTACGCGATTTTGAATTTTTTTTTAAATGTCAGATCTTTGTAACTATGGTAAGAATTTGAGCATATCAAACTCCTGAAATTTTTTATATAAATAAGCTAAGGAACAAGCACATTTGATATTGAATTTGACAAGAATTGCTCAAGGGGTCAGGATTTCATAAAATTTTTAAATTGTCGAAAAATGTCTGTGATCGCTCTAAATAAAATACAGTAAAGTTAAGATTATTCATCTAAAATTTTTCATATGAAGAGGCTAGGGGACATCTATATTTAGCATTGAATTTCAAAAGAATCACTTTAAGGGTTAGGATTTCGTGAAATTTGGAAACTTTTCAAAAATATCTGTGATCGTTCCAACTGTCGCAAATTTGACATTATCAACCCAAAAAAAATTACATAACTACGCTAGAAGACAGGATATTGAATTTAGGAAACAAGCGTGCAAATTTGAAACTTGCAGATTGCTTCCTTATTACAAAGCTTTCTCTACAAGGAAGCCAAAATTACGAAAGCCATATCCACATTTTATAAACTACAAAAACCATCTCCTTATAAGGGATAACTTTGTAAGAGGAAGCAATGTGCAGGTTTCCAATTTCCACGCTTTTTTCACTGTTTTGTAAAAGTAATATGTAGACATGTACAGGACTCAAGGAGTACTCGAGTGTTTACATCTGGCAACGTTGCAATAGAGGGATGAGTACGACGCGTATGTCCTTATAGACGACCAGATATACTACCATAACCTACAATTCAGTTATCTTGCATAAATAATAAATATACTTGAATAATTTTATTACGTACTATTTTGATATAATATTTAAATATATTTTTTTTTAGTATAGTTTATTTGATTCATTACTGCATTCAAATCAGGTTTGTCAAAATTTTCATGGTACTTCAGATGTTGATTCATCTAAATTGTTCGCATTACCGGATAAATATTACTCGTATTATTATTGCTGACCACATCTAATATAATCTCATAATTACTATCGGCTAAAAAATATCAGCTTTGTATGAATAACTCCTGCTGCCACGTTGCCAAGTTTCTTCAAATGACTGATTCAAAAAAATTTTCCGTAATTTTTCACACTTTTCCAGCAAACATCCTGATTATACTTTCGTCTACCTAATTATTTATTTGACTCATTAGCAACTTCAGAGTTTACTCCATTGAAATCTCGTTCTTCATTGAAAACTGCATTGTTTACGATGAGAAATGTTTTTGTATCCGGCATTGTATCTTACAATCCCAATAAAACCATGCGTTAAAACAAGATATTTCAGAGTTATATTTCTTGCTTATAATTTCAGCAAGCTTATCTCAAATTAAGAGAGAATATACAATCAAGTCCGTAGAATAATATGTATAAATTTTCAGAGGCTTTGCAATACTTGTAATTATAGAAGACCTCTTTAAGATAAATCACATTCAAAAGCTACCATAATTTATTTTAAGGTCGACTCGAGGTTCCAAATTGTAGAGAACGTTTTCATAAAAATGTACTTTTCTTTGATTTTTTTTTTTTCTGTAACTGAATGCAGTGGATTTTTCGATCTCACATTTTTCGTACTATCCGCAAATAATGTGATGCATCCAGCGAGACACGCAAAGTCGGCGGAAACGTCAATAGTGCAGTGCACGTATAATAGAGTGCATATAGTGTAGAGAAGCGAGCATGGATTTTCGGGAAATCGGTTTTCGCCCAACTGCACAAACATTTGGAAAGCTAAACCGCCAGTGATAACGCCATAATACTGGGCTTGGTTTCGTTTACTCACTCTTGGGACCAGCAGAGGCAATAATGCTCAAACAACATGTCCGCTCAAAATAGACTGTTTTATTTTTCCTCTTTTCCTCGGTTCTTGTCTCTAATTTTTCATTTTCCCGGCTTAAGTTTGCTGAATAAAAATCGAAAAAATTAGCTGGATGATTTTTTCCAGCGGAAATTTCCGATCGTATGCACGTCCAAAACGAATCGTAAACCTGAGTTGACTTTTTGATTGACGAGTTGATCGATCTTCCAGCTAGAAGTCGATAATCAACTCGCGAGAAATATTCTCCAAAATTTCATTCAATCGAGAAATCATGGGTATCAATAATGTAAAATTAAAACTATTACTTCCTGGACTACCCAGCTATCGATATCAACGATAGCGTCGACCGCATGCAGATTATCAGTGATGAAAACAGCTTCCATCATGCACTGGACCATACGAATGCAATATGTTCGAAAATTGTTGGCATTCGTGACAACGGAGATTGAATTCCGTCGACTGGACATAATGGCCCGTATGATAAAAAATAAAAAATAAATGTACCCGCGTGTATATCCATATCATCTATATTTTTATTTTTGAAAAATCAAACCACGGACTCCTCACTCGAAAAAAAAAAAAAAAAAAAAAAATTTAATTATCACGATGAATGATTTTCCTTTTAATAATTTTTCGGTAAAATAATTTCCAATAAATTTGCCGCTCCAGTGACTCCCCCGCAAGTCCAAACTCCAATCATCATTACAATCATCAACTGGGGGAGAGACCCATTTGACTCTCTGTGGTAACGGCTTATTATTCTCGTCGATTCAGGCTACATGACGACGATAATTCCAATTTGTCCTAGAATGCCTCTCATTGAATTCGGAATTATCGTCGTATCGATGAATTCGAGGTCGGGGATGAAAAAAAAAGTCCTGCGGGTTATTCGATGAGTCGAGCGTGGTCAAGTACGTTGTATAAATTTAAGCTGTTCGGTGCACTGACGCGAGAAGCGAGCGAGTGATTCGGAGGCGCAAATATTCACGATAATAAACACAAAATAATTGCTGAAGTGCAGTCAAACGGGAAACCTCTGTTCATATCACAGAACACGGATGAGCCCGTTTTATTTATATATGGGGTATTCGAAGTGATTTGCATTTTTTAAAATGCTCTATACCCAAAATATAAGAGGACACTTTTTTTTGTTTTTTTTTTTTTATTCAATGATTTTTCATAGCTAAGTGAATTTTTAAACCGATAATTTTTTACACTTCCATTCGATAAATCTTGCAAACTATTGGCCGTATGAAAAAAGTTAATCGTATGAATTTTATGAAGAACAATGTTGAAAAATTGTGTGACCAATTCGTCGACCGATATTTTCACCTTTCAAGCA
Source organism: Rhorus exstirpatorius (assembly GCA_963564615.1). Lineage (NCBI taxonomy): Eukaryota > Metazoa > Arthropoda > Insecta > Hymenoptera > Ichneumonidae > Rhorus > Rhorus exstirpatorius. The sequence continues at coordinate 34,540,896 of OY751314.1, read as the reverse complement.
AAAAAAAACTCCAATTTTTTACGAGAAGGTTATTGTTCATTTTTCGTTTCAATTTTTAAATTAATTTTATAGAAAAATGTTTAAAAAAATTAAGCCACGAATGAAAGTTGAACGATTTTTTTTATGCAGAAGCTGTTCTTCTTCGCCAAAGTAGCTAAAAATTGAAAAAGTTCGACTTCTAAAATCAATCAATTGACAATTGATGGTGATCATTCACTTAATTAGTTTACGAAGAAAGAGTTCGTCAGATAACCTAAAGCATTTTTTACGCGAAATTCATGCAATGTCACACAAATTACATGAAAGTAAGTTTTACCGTAAAATAATTTTTGAGATTTATCGAGTGAAAATAAAAAAAAAAAATAATAAAATTATCGGTTTATTCTAAAAATTCATTTGCGATAAAAACATCATTAAGAATATTTTACGCAAAGTTGAAAAATAGAGGGAATGACATGAATTTTGGATAAGTTTTCACTTGGAGATTACAGATTGCAAAATTGAAAAATTTCAAGGTCATCGACCGACTAGTATCATAGTTATATTATCTTCTTTGAAAATCTCGAAAATCTTTCATTTTTAATAAAAATTATGAAAATTGTTAAAAGTTATTGAGGATGGGACAATCCAATTGCAGCATAGAAAAAATCGAAAGAATTTTTTCACCGATAAATTCAACTTTTTCAATTATTTACATACAAGCAATTGAGGAAAATTTATGGTAAAAATTGTGTGTGATGAAAAAAGATCAGATATTACAATTCATGAAAAAGAATAATCAATTTCTGAATATTTATTTGACAACATTATTTTTCAAATTTTTATTGCAAACTTTTCAACATTATTCTTGTTTAAACTCAATATCTTTGCTGTCTCCAATGTCGTTGGTTTTCTTTTAATTTTTAACTCCATTGAGGTCTACTAAAAATCACAATGACTTTTACTTTTAGATGGGAATGTAAGTGCAAAACATCCTTAAATTGAAAAAAAAAAAAACAAAAAAAAACTTATCCTCTTATTTTGAGTGTAGATGTACAAATAAAATCGGGCCACTGAAAAATATTGAGGTTTTTAGAAAGAAAATCTAACTCAGAATGCCCCATGTATACCCATATATGTCGATGGTTAAATTCGATAGGGGCGTATAAGCTATGCTTATACATAATTGATACGCCTCTTTGGCATTAGTCCAGCGATATCGCAAAATAATGCTGCGCATATTCGTGTGCATCCTTACGCTACAATGACGTTATTGTGAAAATTGTGGAAATTTCGAAATTCAACGTAGCTTGTTGATCCACCCCCACCTGCTATCTCCTTCTCCCCGTTGCTAATAATAAAGTTCATTGCACATAGGTGTATCTGTATTTTATCGTGAAAGGGTGGCTTAGCGAGATAGGGGCGAGAGAAGAGGGCCGGGGCGGGGGAGTGGGGGGGGGGGGGGGGGGTGAATGAAGTTTGCCACGCAATCTCATTCGCGCCGGGAGCTTCGTCAATTCGTGGCCTGTGACAACAACGCCTGTTGTCCGATACCGCTTGTGTGAATAGACCAGAGATTTTTGTTTGATCCGCGTCTCGTCCTGTCGTAATCAGCACACGCTTTTAATTGGAAACCCAGCCAAATGAACCATAACCACTGATCGCACGTTTTCGACAACCGATAATCCTCGCTCCTTTTCCCACTCTCGTTATATCATTCTCACTTCCCTAAATCCATTCGTTCCATCGTGATAGCTTATTTTCTTTCGAGCTATGATCTCTATATGCAACGAATGTGCGAACCATGACGTATGATGTCTTGGATCAATAAGGGTGAGCTTATTGGCGAGCAATCAGATTTGCCTTGACGAGGATGGTTAAATACACTTGGGGGTGGGGGTTCAGTTTGAGGGACAACATTAAGCTATACGTTGAACGGAACTGGATGGTAGCTTTACGGGCAGGAAAAAAAACTGATACTCGTAATATCCGAGAATTCGGCTTCTACATGAGGTTCGAAGTGTCATATTGAGAATTTACATTTTATATGTGCGACTCATACGGGAGGAACATTTCGGTTATCGCGAAATTTAACGAAAAGACTGGAGGAGACTCGAGAGTTTAATGAGAAATCAAAGTAAAATTAATTAGATCAAAGGAATTTTCAGGTCATCGGACATTCGATGATGAGTTCGTCGAAGTTTACGTTGGGGATTGAAATTTTGATTGATGTACGTTAAAAATCGTATTATGTCAAAGGGTTTCACACTATCGTGTCTCAATTTTCAGTGAATCCACAAAACCACTGTTCCTGACACGCGTAAAAACATTATCAAATAATTTTAGTCTAGCGTTTCGTTTGTCAGGAAATGACTCGGAGAACCGCGTTAGCCCAGAAATCTCGATCGAATAGTCCGTTATAGATACGGCCGATGTTTCCTCATCATTGCAGTGAAAGCGATGGGATATTGAACAACAGTGGCAATCTATCCAATCGAATATCCAACGACTACACGAGGGAGGGGTTCCCCCGCTCGGTTGAGACTCGACGCTGGATGTTCATGAGAGAGCAAGTTCTCTCCTGCGTGGGTGCACGTGCGATCAAAAGCGAGAGACGACCACGTGTGAACGCATTAAAGAGGGGGGGGGGGGGGAGTTGTGGAGAGGGGATAGCACTGTGCGGAGGGATAACGGCATTAATTGAATCGCTATCGGACGTGCCGTGGTCCCGCGTTATTCTATTACCGAAGCAGCCATTGTCTTCTGTGGTTTATAGTCCTACTACCCTTCCCTCCGATTCCTCCTCCATCCGCTCCTCTTATTGCTCTGCGTCTCTTCCTCCTCTCTTCCAGTTCTCTCTTCCAACTATCCACCAAGCTCATTGCCCGCTAAACCAAAAGCTCTGCTTCTCATCCCTTTGCAGGCCACGGACGCCGCGATTCCCCAAAATGAACACACCGCGAGGATATAGTCGAATTTTCACCGTCACACAGGAGCGTCACCGGACAGCTCGACAATTTTGCGGTAGATCGATCGATCAGTTGGTCACGCCCGGACAACGCCAACGCCATGACTTTATCGAATGGCAAAAGAGGTATCTCTACTTCCTCTCTCTTTCTCTCTCTCTCTCTCTCTCCCTCCCTCTCTCCCTCTCTCTCTCTCTCTCTCTCTCTCTCTCTCGTGCGGGAAGATGGACGACCGTGTTATAAATTTAATAAACGATCGTGTGCATTTGCGCGTCATCAACCGCTGCATCTATTGATATATATAGCTCTCGCGACGCACGCACCGGATAACGTTATATGAGTTGTCAAAGATGGATAAAATTAATCAAGCCCCTCGATATAAACCCGAGTATATATATATATATATGATCCAATGAACTTTGACTTCATGAAAATTCCTGATGCCCTTAGTAAGGTATATGGGAATATTTTTTTTTTAATTATGTCGTTTCCAGGTCATTTTCACTTGGACGGAAATGAGGCCTCGTCCGACAACTATATTCGATAATAACTATTTGGGAAAACAACTTTTCCGAATGAAAGCTAACGGAAGACATGTCTCTGGAACAGATGAGGATAGATAACAGATAGTTCAAGGTGTCATTGTAATTTGAACCAGTGGCCCTCTCGCACAGTCGTTGGGAAAAATTGTTCCAGAAAATCGTTATTTGGGTATAGTCGTGTCTCGGTAGAGTTAGAACTATCGGACAGTTACAAATTACTGCTAGCTAATCGTTCCGATAATGAGTGATCGGTGCACGGCCATCACTGGATTGGGTGAACGCTTAGCCATGCACTGGCTTGCACGCTGAGTACTGAGCCGAAGGTATGCCTTCTAAGTTTCTGATGGTAAAACTGAAACTTTAATAAAATGTAGCTGCTTGTATCGACAAAGTTTTCCGCAGTTTCCCTATGTCCCCGTTAAAATGCGATGCATTAAGAAAGAGCGGCTACGAGCAACACTCCAGGGGGTGTCGAAAAATGAAATGGGACTGGGAGTAAAAGGGAAAGGACGTAAAATCCTGGGAAGATATACGATATACATAATAGTGATATAAGATCCGAGTGATTGTAAACACGTTTAATCAAGCATGCAATAGCTGGTAGCCCACCGAAAGTTTGCGACAAGTACGAATATACGAATTCTAGCAATGTGATATTGTCAATGCGATAGACAACTGGATAAAAGCATAGTTTGAGAAATCCATCAACAGAGAGGAAAGGGAAGAGCGATAGTGAGTAACGTTAAAACCACAGTGTTAACGAACGTGAACCAACAGTTCGATTTCGTGCCTATATTCGCGTTTCCACGTCAGTAGATGCTTAACCTTTGACCCATCCGGAATTACCATTGGTATGCCGGCGAGTCCTTCCATACATGCCCTCGCCGTCCCTTGCGGCTGGTGCACCAATACGACTATACGCTTCTCGTAAATGGATGCACGAGTGCATGTCATGTGTACTCCGCAACTACCATCAATGCTTGTGTTCACGAATCGATTGTATCGTGGACACAGTAAGCCATGGGGTGTATATCCCCTTGGATACCTTACCATTGATGCGACAGGTAGCGCCCTAATTGCGCTGCCCTATTGCCTTGTCGTTACTGGCATTTGTCTCGAGGTGCTTCGAACATCCTCTGACAACGGTTTCAAGGTATTGACGCGAATATATGTGTATATATATATATATATTTGTAACTTCACTGGCGTTATCAAGAGATTTATAAATGTGCCGGAGATTCCTCAAAAATTGAAAGTTGGAGGAACTACTAGTCCAATCTGTGCTATGAATCCAGAAAAATATACGACCGTGCAAAGCCAGAAAAGTACTCGAAAGGAAAACCTAAATCCCCAGAAATCACGATAAATAATGTTTCATGAAAAAAAAAAAGGAATGAGAAAAAGAGTACACAACTTGTCGGGATCGTCCTGGCGAGTAAAGTAATAGCTATTTCTTTGCGAGGAATACCACGCGTATTCATCTTCTCCCTTCGGAAGATTGAAATATGGTCGAACATTTTTTCGGCAAACAGAATCTATTTGTTCTACCGGTATAAGTATAGCCATCGACCGTGCGTGCCACGCGTACACAACTTTTTCTTACTGTTCTGTATTTTTTTTTTCTTCTTCCGCCTGTCGTGAGAAAAAATCTTGCTTTGAGTGTGATATATATAGGCAAGAGACCTTCCAGGTGAAAGTAGAAAAAACTCTGTACCGTGGAGGATAAAAAGTTTCTCGTGATTGCGAGACGAAAAGGAGCGAGTAAAGGGAAAGAGTCAGTGCGGACCAAAGACGTGGGATAAACCTTGCCAGCTTGCATTCTTCAACCCTCCCTATCCTATCCTTTCAACCCTCGTGACTGATGCTTCTTCCCGCGTTTTCGCCGCATCGGCTCAACTAAAAACTTCAGCTCGTCGTCTCAGACGCATGCCGAGAAACGAGAGTGAATTCGTTTTCAAATTTTCTCTCTCTCTCTCTCTCTCTCTCGCTCATCTCTAAGCTTTTCGCTCTTCGCGCCCCCGCCCCCTTCCCCCATACCCGAGGTAACGTTTTATGTAGATTTGAAAGTCGTAAGGACATTATTTATATCGCGGAATTTCCGGAACCAGGGGTGTACATGGTCGGTTGGTCTTTCGTGGACTTTATCGATGCCGGAAGGGTGAAACCGCATCAGGTAGACCGAATTCCGTACTGCAGCATGAGAATAAGCTCGGGAGTAACATAGAAATGTGTCTTGCAGGCGGTTGCATCGATGTAACCAGTTTATGGAGCATCGTTATTAATGGCACATGTATGGTGGTCAAGGCAAAGTGCAATGTAATGGTGCTGAGCATTCGAAAGGTGGACTTGATTGGTAAGGCTCTCTTCAGAGAGATAGAGAGAGAGAGAGAGGGAGAAAGAGAGGGGAGGGGAAGGAAGAGATAGACAGACCTCTTCCTTCGACTCTCATACTCGATGCTGGTCAACGGCGAGAGAAGTGGTTATTGCTGAGGTTAATGGCATCCCGCAATCCTCTTAGCGGTACCCAAAACCACTCTCACCGCGAAATGTCACCATTCGATGACCATCCTCGCTAGCCAGAAACAACAACCATGCTCGGTCGAGTTGCGCCTGTGCCAGTTTATAGTTCCCAGAGTTTACTGCTTATAACAAGATCGATAATTATCGCAATTTCGACAAATCACCCGATATATGACTTCGCGCACCAGGGAAGATGATGTCCGATAGGGTCAGCACTCCCGGAGAGTGTGACCAGATAAAATTGTCTCCGGATAGCTGTCTCCTCGTAGCGATATCAGCGAACCTTGATTACGTTGATGAAAGCCATTATTTTGATGACCTAGAAATATTGCGAGTGGAACACAGTCATCGAAGACTCTAAGTGAGCTTTACCACTGGGAATCCGGACAAACACATCCCTCAGACCGTATATGAGTCGCGGTTTCGACCCTGTAACATGAAAAGCTCATGGCAAAATGGACACCGAGGACATCCGGGAAATCTTCTAAATGCCTTCTCATCTTGCGAGACTTGCGCGCTCAGACGGCACAAACTGGCGGGGAGAACCGGGAAAGTTCACATTGGAATGACAGGCTTCACGGGAATATCAGTTTCAAAGAGCGACGCGCGAGCTTCGATAATAATACAGAGCCATGGTTCACTTTATTCTGGATCGGGGGAAAAAAGTATTAGACAGGCATGAAGAGCATCAAGTACAGACACTTTGGGTGCGCCCTCTCATATCGAACCGTTCATGGCGCTCAGGGCTTAACGCTCACTCTTTACGTTCTCATTCCAACGAAATGGTTACTCGTTTGAACTCACGACCTCATTGTTAAAAATCGCTTTGGCTCTCGGCCTCCGCGGCCAACGTCAAAGTGCCAAGTGAGTATCGAGGGGTCTGAGGGTTAACGGGCTAAAGCCTGTGCAGGCCGATGTATGTTCGGTAGGGAGGGAAAGTGGAGAGGAAAGAGGGAGTACACGCCAAACTACCTGACAGTACGTGGAAAAATAAGAACTCAAAGGTCCACCATTCTTTACCTCGTTTCTCCCGATATAAAAACTGTTAGCCTAAGAGGTTTTCTTCGTAGCAATGACCAAACTCCCCCGTTCATGGCTCTCGCGTTGTCTCTGACCCTGGAGAATTTATCGTTCGAATTTACCAACTTTCAGAGAAACATTACTGCAGATTGTATTGTCCCAATGAAGGGTTAAGATCTTCTGTATTAAGCTCGTTGAAGCGTGAGATGAGTGCAGTTAAAATATTGAGAAAGCTGACAATGGGCTATATTTTATGTTTTTGGATTGCCCTAAGAGAAATTTCAAGTTCTGGGCGCAAAAGAAATGGCACTCTCATTTATTCCACAGCTAACAGCTGCTGCGGGACTGAAACTGTAATTGTTTTGTCACCAACGATGCTCTTTATACACTGTTAAATGAAGCTTGTTACCAAACGTGTTACTCCCTATAGTTTACATGGCACGTACTTTTAGCACGCTTGAACTTGTGTTATTTTTCTATGCTATTGGATGAGAAAAATACCACGTGACTAAGTATTTTTAAAGTAATTACACTGTACAAGATAGGGAATAATACGTTTATGGCAACACTCCGCATATCACAGCATATACGTCAGACGAGATTCCACTAGGGTATGGAAAAGAGAACGCTAGATTTTTTTCAGATATTGGCTTGTCGCTAATAAAGAACAATTCCTAAATCAATTGAAAGAGATCATATGCCATGACTATCCAGCGATGACCTCTAAGTCCATCCGATAGTTTAGTCTTTATATAAACGCTATTGTGATCCTACCCTAAGCTTTTGTCATCATCATGAAAAATGCATACAGGCCTTTTGCCCGATCCTCGCATGTTCAGTCGCCTCTTCTTACTGGAATGTTATATCATACTTTAATTAGGAGGACATAATACTCGGATACTGAAGCAAAATTGGAGTACGTCGAACGAGCTGCGTCAGAGCCAAAATTTTCCTCGACTATTGTACGCCATAGCTTGAACACTTCACGTACTACGTAGACTCGTGAACGTTCATACATCGATATACCCGCGTTGCTTTCGTAGTTCAACAAACGAGAGCTTTGTATATACGGGAATACCGGCTGTGGATGGCACATCAGCAAAAGCTTCGAGTTTACTAATGAAAATACGTTAAAGTTCTGCAGCAGTGTAGGTAGAGTTGGATACCGGAAATGCGAGAAACGGCTAAGAGGGCGAAAGAGGAGCCTCTAATAGCCGCCCCCGCACTTAACAGTGCTTTTACGAGTGGGCGTTAGTTTCATGAAATAGTAATTATTTTCATTTACACGGTGGGCGCGTATAGGGAACGTTGTACGAAGACCAGATTGACTCGTCGAAAACGTAAAAGCATCTTTGCCCATTTTCACGGAAACCCTCGCTCTTGCTTAGCTCGTGTATTTTTGTTCTCAGAGGAGGATTGTTACATCTACAATCTTGTTTCACCCGGAAGCTTCTATAAAAAAAACGAACACGTAAAGGCAACTTGAAACACTATTCCGAGCTACATACGAACCAGACGATGAAGCGAATCCATTTCCAACGTTCCTAGAGATTTTTATGCGATCATTTCAATGTATTTAGCATTATTATTGCTGTTATTTAATCTTATTAAGAGCTCATTAACGGAGTTTGAATCACAGTGTGATGGTACCAAATTTACAAAGCAAAATCTTACGCAAGGTGCATCTATACGAAAAATCTTCCACAATTTAAGGACTTTAGGGACACCAGGACAATGAACAAGTACTATTTGTTTATATGTATATTGTAACGGGACGTTACAATGAGATCATGACGAATAATCATAATGACTTGTTATTCTTACCAAATATCGGAATTCCTCGAAGGACCGTTGTTTATTGATTTGTCTTTTTCAAGACAAATCAATAAACAACTCTTGTTTCAATAAAGATTCCAGATACTAGGGAGCCCGTCGAGAGTGAAGCCCTGAGCACTGCGCTCAGAAGTTGGATCTCGAGGCGGGTGCTATTCTCAGCATCCTAATAACCCCTAGATAGGGCCCCTCGAACTGTGGAAAGCCCCGGTCACTGCGACCGGATGTTGGACCACAGCTAGAGGTACCTCTTGGTAGAAAATCCTGTTGTTCAAATAACGTCAACGTGCTCTTCGAGTACGCCTATCCAAAATTGATTAAATTCAAACCACGTGGCGACGTGTACCGACGCAACTCGGGCGACTAAGAAATTCAATCGAGAAGACTTTTCACGAGAAGAACGAGACGATGACGCATACGAAATAACGTTGTAACAGAGTCTCCTTCTTCACCTTTAATTAACACTTTACTTAACTCTTCAATTCCTAAATTAATTACCTCATCTATGAATTTCCCGTAACTTCCTTTTTTCATGAATGTCAATCGTTTTGCTAAACGAAATCTTTCAATCGTAAAATTTTGCTCCTTGAATATTTCGCGTCGCTTCACGACTCGAAATAATCATTTTATTTTCGCTTCTCGATTATAAAATAACTTGGACCCAAAATCCATTGTCAATGGCCAATGATTAAGGGTCAATCAACGCGTAGCTTTTATAGCTCACAGTCGTGGTTAGGACTCCGAGGCCATCTCGGAAAGCAAATACAATTTCTTAGGCCTTCTGCCCGTTCATTGAAATAAAAACCTTCCATAATCTTATTCCCGGCTTCCTCATCGAGTCCAGTACTCGAACTCTGGTAATTTATCACCACAGTCTAAATCCAAAAATAAAGTACTCCTATTGTTTGAGAGATCGTATCACAAGCGAAATATTGTATTGCGTAATGACGCAATAGGATATTCTGGCAAAATAATCTCAAACGTTTCAATATATATATATATATATAAATTAGACGTATTTTTTTTTATTAGTCAAATAATAACTGAACAGTCGAGAAATATCGAGCTTTATCGACGAATGGCATAAATTGACAGCCAGAAATATTATAAACGTCGTCTGCAGAGTCAAACGTCAATTTAATCGCCATCAAACAAGGATTGGCTTCTTCGCTCAAGACTTTATTCATTATAAATGCCATCTACGACATTTCCGCTTTTCGCGAGTGGTAAATAACGACGGGGGATGACGGCCATCGGGAAGAGCGACTTTATCGTCTCTGTCGACGGAACAGCCTCGACGTTACGTCGACGAAAGCATTTTCACCAGCTTTCTCTCTCTCTCTCTCTCTCTCTCTCTCTCTCTCTCTCTCTCTCTCTCTCTCTCATTTTCTCACGAATAAACGCGATAATGGTATTTATTTGCAGCCGAGCAAAAGGCACACGAGAGAGAATCAAAAGTTGGCACTCAACAAGTTGGGTACTGGTGGTTTCTCTGACGCAGCGAGTGAGGGTGAACCGGTAGGCAACCGGAAGCCAACGAGTCCCACGATACTTTATCAAACCAGTAGTACTTTCCGGGGAAACGTAGCGGAATTATTTTGTTACTAGTCGATATATTTCACGTCGGAATTCATCACATATACCTATACTTATCTATATTATACATATCTACATATATATGTATATTCTCCGATTGAACCTCGAGCGGTATACACACGATCGCTGATATGTGATTTCGTGTATAATAATATATATATTATACATTGGATTTGGTATTATTTAAATATATATATTTCGCTGCCGCATACAAGAATTTAAAAAAATATATACCTAAATATTTTTGCAAAATATATTTTTCAAAACTTTGATAACTGAGGCTCAATTCGCCTATTATTTAATTATGGTATCGATTCACGTTGTTGCTTTATATTCATCTTTGAAATTATAACCAGAGTTAACACTGCTATTCAATTTCAGGAGAATAAATTAAAAAAAAAAACGAAAGTGCCATATTATCTGGAAATTATAATGCATTAGGTTTGGTTACGATTGCTCGTGGCGCCCGAGCCGCTGCCACTCCTTGCATGCACGTTTCCAACGGGGAAATGGCAACCCAACCCAACCCAACTTCATTTCGAGAGCGTGTAATGCCCGGGCCATAGAACCCATAATATATATAAATATATATAAATGAATTTGGATAGAATCCTCACAGCGTAATATCTGCAGTAGTGGGCTAGCTCGACTTTCCTTTCCGGCAAGAAAAGAGCACTCTTGTGGTATGTATATACGCGGAGTCACGATTTTATTTCCTGCAGCTCGCCGTGGCGAGACCGACGAACCGGAGATTGCGGCTAGTAACCGATAAGTCACCGAGATGGCGGTCTCATATACCTATCTCTCTCTCTGATGCTTTTTTCGAATTATATATATATATATATATACATGAGAGGTGTGGCACGAGATGCGGGGACAAGCAAAGAAAGATACATTTTCACGAGAGAATATCAAGTCGAGAGGCAACAAGATGGAAGGGAAGAAAAAGCATGAAATATTCCAGGATATAATCGGAAAATTGACGGGCTGGAAAGAAGGTAAAATTAAAGCTATGACAAAAAATATATGACGTGAGAGCTTTCATCTCAAATATATGGAGCAGGGATGAAGTAAAAATTATTCTACGAAAAATTCGATGCATATTTTTCGCTTGAACAGTTGCTCATTTGCACAGGAAAGAACCGACAAGAGTAATATATGATTTTTCTAAGATTTATAAAAATGAATTAAGTGAGTGAATAAATTGACCTTAAGTTAATTATAAATGAATAAAATCTTCCAATGACCGTTATGGTCTGAAGAATTGAGTAATTAGTCGTGGTAATAGTACAGTATACATATAACAATACGGTAACAATATTGTAATAGTGCAGTTAGAGTACAGTAACTGTACTCTAGCAGCACTGTGCTAGTACGGTTACAGTATAGTTACAGTACTGTAACGAAACCGTAACAGTAGTGCAATAACAGTACAGTAACAGTACAGTAATAGATCGCTCTAATTTCGGAGCAGTATCCATGTATTCAGGAGCCAAAAAAGTTGAAAGAAAAAAATTTGAAAAATTCTGCCCAGCATGGAAAGCTTCGGTACAGCTGGACAGGAATTTTCAAAAAATTCAAGAAGTCATTCTTGAGGACTTTTTTTGTAGAGATGTATACTGTACGTACAGCCTATCTCGACTCCCGGATCCAACAAAAATCAGCTGATAATAATGCACAGAAAAAAATTGAAAATTTTTTAATTAAAAGGCGAGGGATATGGTAGACCGAAGACAGGAAATTTTTTAAATCGTCTCTACAGGCTTCTGTTTAGCTTATAAATTTTTGCTATCTATAAGTAAACAGTATTCACGTATTCAAAAGCCAAAAAAGTGGAAAGAAAAAAATTCGAAAAATTATGCATAAAAAGGGAATTAAGCATGAAAAGGGAAACCTTCGGTGAACCTTCGGATGAATTTTTGAAAAATTCGAAAACTTGTTCTCGAGGGATTTTTTGTAGAGATCTACTATGTAGCCTATCGACTCCCGGATCCAACAAACTGCACAAACCGTAAGTGTAAATAACTCCAAAATTAGAGCGATTTATTGTTATGTATATGCTTTAACACGATATATTTCGACCGGAATATTTCGTAGCGGTATGAAGACACTATCTATACTTAGTTCGTGATTTCATAATTACAATGCTAATCATTTTAATTGCCATTGAACTTTTGGAATTGTCATAACGCATTCGAACAAGGACTTCCGCTGAGGTCCAATACTTTACCAAAGTTCCGCTAGGTGGCTTTTCGCGAGGCCACTCTCTCTCGTAAGAGATTCTCGTGCCACCGCTACTATTAGGCCCGGATTCTATGTTAATGTCACGATTTATCTTCGGTTTAAATAATTGAGTTTTTTTCCGTGACCTCACCAAGCCTGCTTGATTCCCATCTGCAAAATGCCTTTCTTGATTTTTATTGTATCAAATCTTTTCCATCCCCTCATTTTTCCGGTGATAAACAAAAGTTCTGAATAGACGATCAAAGAATATCTTCGACGACGCTTCCACATCGTGAAGTCCCTCGAGTCTAGTACACGAGAACAATATGAGTAAATATCCTAAAACAAAAGCTTGACTAACGGAGCAAGAGATAAATTACAGTTATTCGCAATAACGATAATAAATTGCACTAATTTCTCATGCGAGTATTGACTTTTTTATTAGCAATTATTGTGAAGTTTCCATGAGTTATTGCTTCTTTCGTAAAAAGAAAAATCGAACAGATCTAAGAGTCGTGTCTCGTTCATTCACGACGTCGAGAGATAAATTTATTTTTTATTTTCACAACATCAATCAGCTTCACAACCTGAAATTTCTCATTCGTACCATCCCAAAAGTTCGTTATGAGTTTTTACAGTATATATTCATGACAAGACGTAATAATGCTAAATCATATTTGCGATAATTTATTCCTGTAATAAGGGATGATAATAAAGGTTTCAATGATTTCTAGCCCACGTAAAGACGCAACTCGCTTCCCTCTACGCGTGTAAATCGTATTAATTTACGCCTTTTTGTTTCTCAGCAATCGATGTAATTCGGAATATTTATATTATATGTTCGAGAAATAATTGGGAGCTGGAAAAGCTTGCGTACAAATGTTATATATCTGCATTAGTGAAGTGAAATATGGGCTTCATTCATATATAGGGGTAATATATGGATGGATATGTGCCATTGCTTCTTGCATGATGTATCACGCTCCGTGAGATACAATGACCCTTTGTTTATGAAAACAGCAGTGGCACAGAGCTCAAATTTGTAATATGGAACCTGGTGCGCATGATACGAATCACTCGTGACTAAATACTTGCGGTTTTCAATAGTTCAACCAATAAGCAGTAAATAATTAGTGTCGATTATTCGATATTTATTCAGCAAGATTTACATTTTCAACCCAATGAATAAGTAGTTATGCCATATTCATTGATGTGGAACAATAACAAATAACTGTTATAGATTATCATTCAGTTTCCACTTCATTGATGTTGATCTGAATTTTTAATCAGTATCGAAATGGGTATTCGTTAATTATTACCCCATAATTCAAAACGTAATTACCATTCTTATTTGTATTACCTCTTTTTGGATTTTATTTCCTTTTACAAGATAACTCCCGAGTCGAGTCACTTTACTGAAATAATTTTTTTTTTTTAACTCTTTCTCTCTCAAATGTATACCAATTGTTTAATCGACTCGACATTCACGGTAATAACGAAAAATCAAGGTTTGCAAATTTCGCCAAGTAACAAAACTATCTCCTCTGCATACTTCGATACTTTCCGCTTTTTTTTTTTTTTTTTAATGCCAACTTTACCCCAGTCTTGGGACACCCATCAACGTGGTAATCAATAAATTTTATACATCTCGCTGAGTAGGGGTGCAAGCAATGGAGTAACGAATGTAAGGACAAAGTATCGGAATCGAAATGGCACATGAGACTGCTTGTAAAAATGACTTAAGGTTCAAACGTAAATTTTTCAGTGATATTGGAGCTTTGTAAAATAATTATTTATCCATATGGATGACGAAGTATGGCGTGCTTCTAGTAGATTAATCTAGAGTAGTATGAAAATTAATTTCTGTAAACGAATCATCTACCCTTAAAGAAAAAACAATTCAACGGGAACTCTCAAAAAGACTGAATATATATCCCGTAACACAATATGCACTCATCAGCCTATTTTCTATTTTCACTGAAATATTTTCACATTTGCGTTTCAAAAGGCAAAAATACGCGACAGACGCGTCGGAATAATATTCGAATGATAATACGAAGTAACGAGGGGGTCGATTTTTTCAATCGACTCCGATTATATCAGCCAATGACTGAGCGAATCGATGGCGAACCACGAGAATTTCCAACGTTTGCACGAATCATCGCTTTGGCTTGTTATCAACGCCTCGCACCTCTTATAATATGAAAATATGAATATTCGAATCCTCGCGTGTACAACGTGCTGTTGGACGACTCACACATGCGTTACATTTAATTTGATTGCTCAGCCACTGCTCATTTTATCGATAAACTCGGACAATTCTGTGACGATCGATCGGGCAGCTCATTTTTTTTTTTTCGACACGACTGAGCTTCCCGGAAACTTCATCTCCACGATTTTAAACCAAAAAATATATATTTATATATATTTTTAATATCGCTAATTTAAATTTGTTCCCTCATAATTTTCAGCAAATTTCGCTTCTTTCATTCTGGCTTTAACAATTTTGTCTTCTGAGATTCAAAAAAATAAGACCTCGTTCATGAAAAAAAAAAAGTTTTCCAAACGACCTGACACAATTCAACGCTGTCTGTGAAATTGAAAGCTTTTCTCGATCTTTTGAGCATCATTCAAGAGAATTGCCACCCCGTCTCTCGCGGTTACATTGCATCTGTAATACATTAAAGTTACCGAGAAAGTCGATTTTCCGATGAGTGCTCCCATTCACGACCGGATGCCGGATAATCTCGAATTCTGTATTTGCGTCACGTTTATTTTAGGTCAGCTTATGTATCGGATCTCGACACGATTTATCACTCATGTGATGCGTTAAAATTTCATTCGCCCCAAAAAATTGAGACCAACGATCGTCTATGAATTACCAAGAATCGTTAAAAACTCTACTTTTTTTCATCCTACGTTGTCGAAGAATTTTAAATATAAACAAAAAATTATATTCATTATTACTATGAATTACGATTATCTAGTGCAAATTATTTATTATTACATACTAGAATCATCAGTCGTTAAAAATTTATATCCGCGACTGCATACCTCGAGAATTAAATTTTTTTTTTCACATAAATCCAATCGGTTCGCGGATTTGCATCGTTATGTATACAAAACGTGTAGCTATATTCGCGATATGTGGTGCTTGATGCTGGCCTCGTTCGTTCCTCTCCGTACGTCGCGCACTGGCGGATAGAGAAGTGTTCCCCTGATTAACAACTCGAGAGGACTACCCAACCCCTTGGCGTATCATGCGAGCACTGGATTTTGCGTTAATAGCTACAGCATCTCATTATCGTCGTTGAGGAAACTCGCGGCAACGAATTCATGAATACTAGCGTCGGTATAAGCAAAGGAACGCAAAACGCTAAGTAACATGAGACTAAAATGTGCCTGGAATGATGTTGCATACCCTGGCACAAGTATATATGTATATATATATATATATATCATATCCTCTACCGTAGCAAGATTTCCGCGTGCTTTCGTAATTAATTATTTATACGTCCCGTAAACTTTGACGAAAATTTTGGTCTTATCATTTCTACGTGATAATAATGAAAAGTTAGAAAAGGCTGCTGAATGTACACAAACGTCGTTCATAAGGAGGAAGAGGAGACAGCAAGAGTAACGATACGAGAGGGAGTACGAGATTAAATACGAGAGATGATATGGAAACTTATCATCAAAACAACGTATCCTGAGCTTAGTCAAACAAAGTGAAAATATCCGGCTAGATTCCACTCAAGGGAAGGAAATAATTCCGGAAAAGAAAAATCAAACATCACTTCAAGTATATATAATTTATATATATTATTAGTATATGTTTTTATTAGTATATTTAGTATATGTTTTTATTAGTATATTTAGTATATTTAGTTTATTAGTATATTTAGTATATAGCTTTGAGTATATATAATTTATATATATTATTAGTATATGAGTAATTTATCAGAAAGTTTCGGATGGTAATAGATCTGGAGCTCAGTAAAATTTATTTACATTGATTCACCCGGTTTTCTCCACTTTCCATGTGCCCTCCTGCAGATGCGATAGTTCATTAAGATAGAGTGACTGCGCTGAATGCTCTCGGGGGTTTCAAGGAATCCAATGAAAATGGGAACCAAGTGAAAGGGGATGTAAAAATCGAAAAAGATGTACGGCGAAAATACTAGAAAAAAAAGACTTTAATTAAAATAAAAATTGAAATAAAATAGATTAAACTGAAGTAAAAGAAGTACTCTCGTGACAACTTTCTGCTATACAAAACTCATCTTCATCGTAACAATATGCTGTGCTGAATAATCACAACATTGGGAGCGTTTTCGAAGAACGAGGACTTTTTTCGATGACAGTAGTTCCAACGTTAATAAGATGAAGCCTCGCCGAGCTCTTGATCAAAAGAAATTAAAATTTTTATTTTTATTAACATCAGGCAAAAATACTTTGCAGAACGGAGTCTCTCTCTCTCTCTCTCTCTCTCTCTCTCTCAATCTACGAAAGTTCTTTTTTTTTCATTTTCAACTCACAGACTTCTTCATCTTCGCCTGTTTTTTCTATACTACATACCAATATACCTTCTCTCGACTCCTTATTTTTCCCTTGCACTCGTTCGCACTCGCTACGTTTTCCAAGCTCGGTCATAATTCCCGAGACCCCCTTCTCCCGAAGCTTCTTCACATTTTTCCTCGTCTCACTGACGCTTCGCGGTATTCTCATCTTCAACCCCATTCCTCGCCACTCGGGATACGTCCCCTATAGCTTCTCGCTGGCTGTCGTTAAAAGTTTCCGCTTTCGCACTCTCGTTCGTTCGCAACTACTACGGCTGTTGCTCGTACTCCCCGCGTGCTATACGATACTTACTGCTTCGGTATATTAAAGAAATGAGAAAGACGCTTTCGCTTGCGGGTCTCGAGTTACAAACCCCCGTCGATGGTATAAAACCGTTGTCGCAGATTATATCCTGTGAGCTTTTCGAGAGTGCGAAATGGAAGCGATAAAAAAAACATGAATAAACGCCAGTAGATACGCACTGTCTGAAAACATAAAAATCTTTCTAATCGTGCGTAAAGCCCTGTTACATCTTGAAACGATGTGTTTACATTCGAGTCCCAAGCTGAGGGAACGAAAGAAGAAAAAAGTCTGCGATCCAATCAATTCCATTGAATGCCTCGTAATCAATACCGGCATTGACGAATAAAAAAGAGACAGATATTGAAATCAAATTAAATCTATTTTGTCTACTCATTCTCCAGGGGAGTTTCTATAACGAATTATGACAAGTGTTACGATGCTCGGAAAAGTTCAAGGCTCATAGAAAGTTATACCAATAGTAGTCTGACCCACGCATAACAGATGTGGTTGTGTGCCTGTATCGAGCTGACCACCCGAACCCAAAATATTTCCGTGAGAAAGGTCGATTACCGTTGGAGGGTGGAGAAAAGTCGTTATTCCGAAGCACGAGGGTGGATGAGCCATGTGCTGCCATTGACTGCATGTTCCTCTCTATGAGGTTGATCAACCGAAGTATCATTGTTAACTCCTACACGATTAGGGACCATGAAAAAAAAATGGACGATCAGGGATGGACATTGTTAAACTTGTTGATCGTTGACGTTATTCCTTCCATCCTCAACTATTTATCTTGGACATGTTTCTGTCCAGATCCCTCGTACTGCACTCGTGAAGTTTCAAAGCCATCGACAGGGCCAAGTCATAAGTGCAGTCTCCTAAAAGTTCTCTTTACTCTATTTCGATGTGCATAAATTCTTATCGAGGCTATGCTTTAGCTTTGACTGTGTAGCCCAAGCAATAAGCGTCCTCAAAAGTTATATAACTGCAGGACTTTAGTTCGATCTCCACTGTATAGCTGTGCCATGTACGAGTACACTCTCGTGTCTCACATATGTTAGTCTCAGCATCCGTGAAGTACCGATACGATATAAAATACACAGATATATATATATATACAGAATTTCGAAACTTTAGCGTAAGTGGCTCTACCAAAAACACAGACGGATACACGGATATCGCTGCAAACTCGTAGAAAAGCGTTTGTGCAAGCGTACACACATGCACAGACATCGATGCATGCAAAGTATCAAGCCAGAGAGAGGAACGCGGTGAGTGGAGAGAGGGCGGAGGAGCACGGACATTCGGTACCACGTGCTCATAGATATGCAAATGTCTACATAGCCGAGCCCACACAATGTTCCTTTCCCTTCTACCAGCGCTTCAAGTGCCCTGCATGAGTCTGCCCTACCGCTTGTCTCAATGGGCAACACCACCACCACCACCACCATCAACCCCATCCTTTCGCTCCAACGGCCGAAGATTGCAAATATTTGTTGCATTATGGCTGCTATAAATTCTGAAAATCAATAGCCCGGCTTGCCCCGGCCTTGCTGACCTTTTCCGCTATGGCCAAGAGCGGTACAAAACCAAAGGTTTGCACCGCAGTATCATCATAGCAACGCCACTCCACCTAGGCGTTCGGCTATTGTCCATTCGGCTGCTGCGCGAAATCGTGTTTCTGTTTCATCGACACTCCCCTCCGCCGATCTATATTTCGCTTTTCTGAATTGCTCTCCATCTCTCTCTGTATCGAGCTGTTACGATATCCGCTATTCAACTATACCACTTTACGTTCCCCGATCCACTTCGAGTGCCACACACACAAATGCCAGATACGCTTGTAGTTGGATTTACCCTTCGAAAACTCTGAAATACCTTTCTCACCGAATACCTACAACGGAGATCTCTCGAAATCCAGAAATATGTATGTTGGTGAGTTTGCCAATTCCATGCTGCCAATAACACTCGCTAGCTTTGCCTTCAAAGACTCAAAGTACATACTGAGATGATTTAACAAATTGCTGTCAGGGGATACATCAGCTTGCCAAGATCTAGACCCTGATACTCATCGAATTATAGTTTTTGAAAAGAAAAAACTGAGTTCCATCAATGGCGTATATTCTTACCAAATTCAGTCTTCATCTGTATGCTCTTTCTTGAGTCGTCCTTTCAGACAGCACATCCAGACAGACGGACTCAGAGCATTGGAGAAAAAAAAAACCCTCCAGGCTGGAGAGATGATGCAGTGGATGTTTATAAACTTTCGCGAAGCATATAGTTTTATTGTGATCATAGTGCGTGCGAACGTTCGTTGAATAGCGTACTTGTTGAGAATTTTAAATGAAGCATTTATTATCCTACTTCCATTATTCCTACCTTGATGGATGGTTAGGGCATAAAGCCTAATCCGAAAGTATATTTGAAGTAAATTGATAGAACGAGCTGTTGGAGAACATTCATTGATTTCAATTTGTTTCCGATTGAAAATGAAATAAAATACACATTTTAACTTTAACATTTATAAAAAATATCATCCCTCATGCTTCATAATGAACATGTTCAAAAAACTCGAAATTTTTGGCATAGAAACTTTTAGTACATTATTGCCTTGCCTTGTGCAAAGAAGCATGTGTCATGTCAATTTATTTTTCAAGTTATTACCTTGACTCGATGTGTTGTCAAAAGAACTTTCCCTAGCTTACCTCTAGGAATACCACTGAAGTTGTAGGTTACGAATGCCAATTTATAGAAATTAAATAGCGCTACAATTTTATGGACCTTTAAGCTTATCATAGTGTTCTATTCGAATTGAGATAAGGTTCGTTGTGGCTCTAGATCTCTTTCTTGATCTCACATCGAGAAAGTCCGATTTTCCATTCAGAGAGGTTCACCGGGTAGAGAAAAGAGGACAGAAAAATGTGAATTTATTGTCACATATTCTCTACTACGGTAAAAATGTACCTGAATTATTCGGAAATTTTCACCTGCACCACTCACATGAAAATTTAGTATCTGACGAGGCTCTTGTATCGCGCGTTCTTATGGCATTAGCAGAAATTGCGATTTTTTCTCCTCTATAACTCCAGCGAAAATATAGAGAATTAATTTTTAATATTATTTCAACACGGAATAAGTGAATGAAGCAGCATGACAAAAATCAGATTGATTGTATACTTAGTTTATGAATACAATTCAAAAAATCCACCGTATTGATAGTTATTCGCAGTAAAAGGTTACAGAGAAGGGATAAGCACGGCAACATTGAGCCAGAGCAGTTGGGTTAGATTGAGTGCGCAATTTGCTCGACAGCTCAACTATTAACTGGTGCCCGTGGCCACGATACTTGACGCTACTAATCGTAAGAAATACGCGCCTTGTTGCCAGACTGCTTTACGAATCATGTACACTATAAAATCGCATTTCTTTCATTCATAGCAAGATGAAATAATTTTCATCGATTGTAAATTATCAAAAAGGGTTAAGTATCCATTTATCGTTACATTATTCACCTCAATTCCATGATTTTCTGATTAGTTACAAATTATTTTCACAGTTGGCCGCAATGACGTAGGCCCATGCATAAGCATAGGTTTTCCGCTGACCCTCCTCACCTTTTGCAAACCCTATTTATTACACTCCGGGGATTCTCATCACCACCCGGAGAAGGAATTTTTCGTGGCAGTGCAAGATAGTTGATGACGATATACTGCCGGTATTATGGATCTTACGGATACATAGACATGTAAATATCGTTTGAGCCAGCCACATCCAAGATATTCTATTTTCACAGATAATAGCAACACTAATAGAGTCTTTGGATCTCGCAGAGACACAAACCAACCCAAATATCATCCTCCTCTCCTTTTCCTCTCTCACATCTCTGTTACCTTCCGTTCTCCGGTTTCAGGTACACATGCAGTATCCCCTTGTTACAAAGCTTTGCTCTCTCTCACCCTCTCTCTCTCTCTCTCTCTCTCTCTCTCTCTCTCTCTCTCTCTCTCTCTCTCTCTCTTTCTCCCTCTCTTGACACGCTGATGCTTCGGTAATTCCAGAATACGGTTGAAACAGGCCAACAATGGCAAGGTAATGCGAACGTCAACCGTCAACTACTTGATTGCGTATTGTTGTTTGCATTGTACCATCAGCGGTCCCTCTATGTGCAACCACCCACTTTCATAGAAACGCTTCTCTCTCGGGCTTACAACTGACTCCCTCGCCACCGACCTGTCTGTCTACACCAACTCTCGATCCTTGGTATTCCATCGCCATGTATGAGAAACATGGATTCAGTGAAAGAAAAAAATGCTGCGCCGAATTTGCCGAAAATTTTTTCATCGAATTCATCAGGAATGCATGAACCGGCTTGTGTCTTCCTCTTATCAAATAATTGCCAGCTTATCTTTCTATAGCTTGAATCGGGAGTCATCGGCAGAGATGAGTCAGGGAATTTTTCAAAATATTTTCAGGCTTAATTATAAAACGATTGGCCATTAAAAATTGGAAAAAGGTTAATTGCTCAGAACCGGTATACCTTAACACATTTTTCACTCGAAATCATGTCTTGCTCTGATTTGACGAAGAATTGATAATTTTACTTCCTCAACAATCGCGAATACAGAAGCAAGAGTCTCTTCATAGTAACCAACAGACAACAAGGATAAAGTAACTGTGAGTAAAACTGCGTGCTTTATAAATAGATCACGTCGGCATCCAATTAATTGCGTTATGATACCATGGAGAGCATAACTTTGTAGTCAGCTCGCATCAAATAACGGGATGGAAAATAAGTAGAGCGAGCTTCTTGTTCATTCCTCGGCATCTCTTCGTGTCTTGGCAATCCTCTGTCGCCTCGCATACTCTCCTCAGCACCGCCAATATACCCTTTTCCGCGAGAGAAAACGCTGGCTTCATAATTTTC
Source organism: Rhorus exstirpatorius (assembly GCA_963564615.1). NCBI lineage: Eukaryota > Metazoa > Arthropoda > Insecta > Hymenoptera > Ichneumonidae > Rhorus > Rhorus exstirpatorius. Next base: position 34,518,436 of record OY751314.1, on the reverse strand, counting down.
TCGGTGTAATATCGCGCTGGGGATCCGTCCACGTTAAGCGAGAGCTTCACCTCGCTCGTAGTATCGCTGAGCTTGCTGCTTCCGTCGTGATGGCCGTGGGACACGTGCAGGAAAGTCGGATGTTTCGCCCCGGGGATAAGGGTAAGAAACGATGACGACGACGACGACGGCGACGACGCGATGAGAAAACGCATTTCTTTAGACATCAAAGGAAAAAGATCCAGTCTCGTGTTGCTGTGCCGCAGCGAGCTTGGGAAATTATACGTATAATACACGGCGAACGAAGCAAGGTAAAGGAAAGTACTGCGACATACTCGAGTTTCGTAAGCTCGAGTGGATACGAAAACGAACGAGAAACAAGGATCTTTGCTAAGGGAGTAGAGAATAGTGACTTAGGGGATGAGACCTGGATTTGATTCTCGGAGGATTTCAATGGAAATTTTTTCTGTACTTTACTGTGATCCCGGTGGTTTTTATTTCACCTTTAATAACGGTTCATGTTAAACACTTTACATTGGTAGTGTTTCCTGCCTCGGACGACAACCACCGTTGGGAACCGTCCAACGCATGGAGTGACTGTAAGAAGGTGTGCTATCTTAAACGTTCTCCGACGGTCCCTCTTAAATTTTCTTGCTTTGTTATTCGGGAAGGGTTCCCTATGATCTTGGCACATGCTTACTTCAAGGGTATTTTGGACTAGAGAGAAAACGGCTTACAAAAGGAAAATAATAGACTGCCCAATGGTCCTGAGTGACAATAATTTTATTAGCCCGAATTCCTGAAGCTTGAATGGCAGCATCAGCGATTGAAAAAAAAGACTAACAGCAAAAACTGATGAAACGCACTCAGTTACGATATCCAAGCCGATCCATGAGAAAAAAAAATATCCCGCAATACAACGGAGGGGAGTGATAGGAGAGCGGAGAGAGGCCGCGTGGGAAATTTGTGCTCGGAAGAGTATCAAGTGTGTCTCTCTGAATTTAAAAAAAAATCTCGTCTCTCCCGAGAATAGTAGTCTTAATCAACGTTCGAGAAAAAAATCTTTTTTTCCATTTTATCACAGTGGGAAATGTAAAAAATTGAAGTCCCTATAGGATCGTAGGTTAAATACTCGCGAGGATCAATGTTATTGCTCGGCTCTCAGAGATTACGAGATTCTTCGGTTTCACGACGATGAGAGAAGTAAAATGGTAGCATCCTCGACACTCGTGAGGAGTCCTAAGGTATCTCTTTCTCTAAGGGGTCACTGAAAAAACGAGTGAGCGAGCGTTCCATCCGACAAGCCGGCGCTGACTGCTTCGAAGGAATGAAGCAGTTTTCATTCTTTGTGAGCTAATTCAGGAAAATTTAATCGCCATCATTAACTCGAATTTTTATTCGCGAAAAGACAATTGACGCGGGCTGCTCCATATGCAACACTCGTCATACGCATTGTCCATTTCTACCAAACCCTGAAAATTAGAGAAGAACAAAATATATATAGAATTATATATTCATACGAATAATAGCTGTTCCCTACACCGTGAGACTCCGTAGAGGGATAGGCTAGTTAGGTAAAACGAGCTCCCTATATCGTTCCACGCTTGAATTCGTCGAGAATTAAGGCACGTGGAGTGAGGAATATTAGGATATCTTCTTGGTTTGTGCCCTAGGATCCACACACCGTGCAAAGTTTCTGATTTAAGGCGTGACCGTGGTGAACCCCCTCGGGTACGAGTTCCTGGATTACGAGAGTATGACTGTAGAAAAGGCATAAGAGCGAGAGAGAGAGAGAGAGAGAGAGAGAGAGAGTCGGCAGAAGACGAAAATCGTGGCACACATATTTAAGTTAAAGTTGTCACGAGAGTTGTCTATAACCGCATGAGTTTAGGGACCTGGGACTCGGGATGGACGACGAAGAGAGAGGATGAGCAGAAGAATGAATATGCTAGGTTGTTCACGAGTGTGTGGGATAAAGCGTAGGGAGATAGAGAAACAGAACAAGAGTTGTGTGCGCAGAATGGAGTAGAGCGGAGGTATGGTTGGCTTTTGCACAGGGTCACAGCATTGGTGGCTACGAGTTTTGCGGCACAAAGAAAACTTGCCTCGTACGTTAGGTAGCAGACGTGCCATGACACATGCATAGAAATACATACGAGGTTTCGTGGCTCTTATGGCTCCTAACTTGTCTGCCGCGTGCACAAACTCTCAGAGGCTCAGGGGTAAAGAGAGAGAACGAGAGAGAGAGAGAGAGAGAGAGAGAGAGAGAGAAAGAAAGAGATCCAACTTACCCGCTTCGTTCATCTATTTGGGTATACTTATGTTCAGGAATACAGGTATCCACGGTTAAAAGCACAGTAACCTCCTGTACGGATGAGCGTCCAATCACTGAGCATTACCCAGTCAAAAATCTGGACGTCCATTCTAAATCTAGGACGTCCTAGGGGATCCAGATTTTTGACTGGGTACCTTGCATCCTTTTTGCAGTAATCTCTTCAGTTTCACGTTCCAATCCGTAGCGCTCCAAGCCGCAGATCGTTGCATACGTCATGATCCGGAAAGTTAAATAAAAGTTGGTAAACGGAAAATTATTTTGTTCTCGATAAATTACAGTTCGTATTCTTCATTGGGTGAGTTAGTTCGATGTAGAGAAAAAGTACGAACCGAAAGATAAAACAAATTTCATCGCGACTCATTGATATAGTTGCTTCGAGTGATGCAGCTTGTGTTTAATCGGAACCTGTAAGTGCGGAGTAAGTAGAGCAGAGATGAGGCAAGCTTTCAGCTGTCGTACAGAGAAACGGAAATACGAGGTCATTGTGAACAAGCGTTCGGGAGGTACACTAGCATCTTGGGATTCCTATTGTCTGGAAATATTAATCGTCTGGTGAAGTTCGTAGCCTCACGCTCATCCGATATAGTCGAATGTCGCCAGCGACCGCATTGAGTTGCCCGGGCATCCTTGCGATGAATCTTGAAGCGACGGCACATACACACACATACCCATACATACATACACAGACAAACCTTCCATATCGCCCGGCACTATATTCCTTATAACGTCTCGTTGCTCTTCTCTAGCTTCTCCATTCTACTCCGTTCTTCAGCTGAGCTTCGAGCTTCACCGATATTAGAATACTTCGAAGCCATGTTATGGACCCGCGGCCGAGCTTCTTCGAGGCTGTAGATCCTACAGAAACCACCCGCTCTCCACTCTCGCGCGTGTGGTCGTCTTTTATCGGATATCCTATTATCTCATCCTTTTGCCTCCATCGTCGTTTCCATACGTTCGAACGAGCGTTCGAACGACCCGGATGTTCCGATATTGTTTTAAACTTTCAAATTGCGGGATCCCTAAATCGAGGCCGGGGATATACCTATGCTGAATCTCATTCCCTTTTTCACGATCCAGCAGGCCTCTTTGTTAGATTTCGCTGGATGGTCCCATCGACCATTGATCATTGCGTGACGCTGATGATAGTCTTATGTTGAGGTTAAAGGGGTCGTTACTCTACCGATTTTTGCCCATGTCATGAACGATGTTCATAGTTATACAAGACATGAACTTCTCTTCTATCGTGACTCGCCACTTTACTCCTCTACCGAAGTGTCACATATTCCTGAAGGCCCCCAAAATATTTTGATGCCTTTTTAGCATGCCTTTAGCGAACTAACATAGTTTTGTACTTCCCTGTGCTTCATTTCACCAAAACTGTATATAATTTAGTGAAATATCCTAGGGTCGAATGGTGAACGAAACTGAGAATAAGAGCTCAACGTAATATGTAACGTAACGAACGATGTTATTTCTGAAAACGTCATCAAGAAATTCATGCTAGAGCATATTCCACTGCCGGTGCGCTGGATCGACCCCAGCTCTTGATATATACTTGGAGGGTTATTTCATACTGTGGGTGTATACATCCACACTCGGGCTTCGAGGAGAAATTAATTCGTAGCGATTAAAGCGGGTTTCAGGAAACACGTCTTTTATGACTTACAAAATGTATATAGTGTGTGGTTGGCCTGCAGCAAGCGGAAACGAACAACCCGTATAACTCGCCTACAGGTTACACGACATATATGCCGAGTGGGAGCACGAGATCAGAGTGCGGTTGATGCAAGTGTCCGAGAGAAGAAGTTTCGAGCATAAGGCTGAAAACACGTATTCACGAGAACTCCGAGTGCCAACATCCCTCAGTGATCGTAAAAGCGGAAAATGGTAGTAAAAGTCAGGCAGTAGAAGTGCCATAGCACGATGAGAGAAACGAGAGAACATTCGGGAAGGTTCTCTACATTAGACCGTGCAACATCTATCGGGGAAAGTATAAGAGGAGAGACTATAACAACACGCCGCGTTCGTCGGGTACCCTGAAAACATGAAATCAATTTTCACGGGAAACTTTTCTACGGGTATACGCGAACGAATATGAAGTCAAGATTATATGTATCTGATATAATCATGATCAATGTGACAACCTCGACTGCGGTTCTTTGTCAGTTCAAAGTCATCTCTCGCCTCACTGCTATCACCTACTCCACCATAAATAATTCCTTAATTACATCACGACCACATTCAATCGTAGAAAATCTATTATAGAATTAGTCCTCTAGATGCTACTGCGTCTCTTGGTACAACTCGATGCATTTATAAAATATAACGAACGCAATGTATATCGACCAACGTTATTTTGCCATTATATCGCGGCAACCGCCAATTTCGCCTCTCGCCACGTTCACGGAAATGATAGCAACGAAAGCTCGGAAATCTCAGTCAACGATCATCGCTCCGTTTTATGTCTCAGTCAAACGCGAGATTCAATCTTTCACGCCTGCTTGCCAATGCCGTATACACCGTCAGCCACGACACACCCCGGCAGTGTTAAGCGCGAACGATTCCAATAAGTATCCTATATATCAGCTGCATTATATATATATATGTATATATACACCTTTGACGATAACAAGGTTCGCTCACCGCAATCGTTTCGCGAGTCGAAACGTTCTCCCGTGTTCGGGAATCGTTCGGGATTCCAGTATCCTGATTTACCGCTACGTTTCACTGCACACACCATCCGGAGTCCAAACGATCCTTTTACCGTGGAACAGAAATTGTAAAACTGGACTTGCACAGTAGTGCTTACTGTGAGATACGTTGCGGCATATTGCGGACTCACCTATGTTTTGATGGCGCTGCCAGGGGCTATATCGAGATATCAATCCAAAATGACTTCATTCGACGCCCGAGCCAGCACTGATAATAATAACCCATTAGGCGCACGTTTTACGTGTCCATACTCTACGGATATATGTATGCCATATAATATAGAGTCGACGGATGTAAACACGCCAAGCGCCTTGCCGCGTCCGTCGTGGGGTCACTCAAACGAGACTCGTATGAAAATACGACTTCTCGTGTGCGACGTAGTACAAAACTTTATCGCTGTGTGGGTCGTTCGCTGAGAGACGAAAAGCTCTAAATCTCATCACTCTGCATCATAATCGATGTGGGTTATGCCCTTATTGCTGTTCAGCAGTCGACGGTTGAATCGGGCGAAGGAGAAAAGTATCGTTATTGCAGAGTTGGGCTGTGCCTTTGTATTGTTCCGCGGTGTTTCGTGCAAAAGTGTTATTCGCAACGTGAAATCGCCCTATAAACAGCGGTACAAGACCGTACTCTTGGTCGATCGACGATTACAAAAAGCCATACTGGGAACAACGATGTGGGCTGTAAGCTCGCCCGACTACTTCGGATCTCGACACCGGTAAATATAATCGTTGGTAATTAATAAAACGTGTAAAGCAGCCTCAGCTAAGCCGTTATATATGAACTCTTTAAGCTCGTTAATTTTTGCAATCTGTTTTATACTTCAAGTGAGATCGACAGCGGTGTTGAAAAGTTAATGGGGAGCCTCGTAACAGGTAATAAAAGTATTCATACTGAATTGGATGGATTTTTTTTTTTTTAATCTTGATGGAATTAAATTCCTCGGAAAATTGTTAAAATGTAATGCACGATAAACGTAGGAAATCGTATTCAATAATTCGTGGGATTCTATGATCTTATCGTTTGTTGCACAATGCTTTATGCGAAAATTCAACGACTGACCATAGAAATCGATGAAATATCAGGAAATTCCTTTAACGTATGGCTCAATAGGTCTTGCATGACTGGGCAGTTCTTGGCCGATATCACCTATCGATATCTCAGAGGTGCTTCCTCCGATAGTCTCCAATTGTATTTCCGATGAATCAATGTTGTCGTTGAAGAAGTTTTTATTTTCCACCTGACTGGCATTCAAATCGTTCTTTTATTGATTCTATTTTCGTCAATGCCAAATTCAGCGAAATTCTACGGATTTTTTATCCGTCCCATTTTCGATATAGACACAGGAATATTGAACGATACTGTGTGGAGAACAAGCGCTATCAGAAGAGAGCTGTAGTTAGCTCGCAAAGAAAATCGCCAGTTGAGAGTAAGAGAGCGTCCAATTTCGCCATTGGTGGATAAGAGTCCGCTAGTCAACATAAAAACTCTTGGAGTTTTTTCCAGCACATTCAGCGGTACCAACGATATATATTCTCAATGGTCAAGGTAACCCCAAAAGAGAAGTGCAACCTCGATGAGAATACTGCAAAGATTCTTACAGTTATGAAGTTGAAGAACAAATCCCTTTAGTGGTTTTACTCCAAGCCAGAAAACGTTCAATTAACTTTCCTTCAGCTTGTCGAAGAGCCACGGAAAATGTTCGATCATCGGTTAAATAAATTAACTCAACGGAAATAGTTTGAGGGAATGCAGTGGCGCTCTCACAAACCCTTTAGTGATTATTAGCACTATAAGATAATATTGATGAACCATGTGCCAATAGCTGGCGACGAAGTCATCGACTACATCATCGAAGGGATACCGGATTCGCAACTCCAAAAGCAAGCTTGCCTAAAAAATTTTAACTCGCAGGATTCTCTTCTCGATGCGTTCGAAAAAAGCTCGCTCCGGTCGGATAAAAAATCTAATATAAAGCCTGGTGAAATAATTTAAAAAGCCGAAACCGTAACGCCGACATCATCGAACGACAACGCAGCTGATGCTCAAAAATCCCGAAGATTTTACAATTGTAACGATGAGGGACACCTGAGGCCGAATTGTCCGCAGTTAAAGGACGACCAAGCAACGTGCTTCAAATGTCACGAGCTGGATCATCTAAGCAGAGATTGCCCACGACACAACGATGAATTTCGTCAATTAGTCACGTATAATATATACCTTATTGTTGCGATGTTATGAGGATATGATCGCTGGGAGGGTTAATAGAAACAGGTAGCACGGTGAGCTTCATAAAGTTACGTTATGTCCCAAGTGACGAGTTCGATCCAAGCACGTGAAGTGCCCACACGATAGGAATAAAATCTGACTATTTAATACACGCTCCAATCATCATTTAATTTTCGCCATCCATCCTTCGTAAAACGTTGCAATCCCTTAAAATTATAAATAATAATGTCGGACATACATCGATCTGAAAAATCCACTCGCTATAATGCATCAAGTCATTTAATTCACGAATATGGAGTATTTATTTCGCTTCAAAGGAATGAAGTCGATCGAAACAACCCCATCAAAATGATCATGCACTTTCATACCGTCATTGCTCCTCTGACGTCAGCAAATTACCTAGATTACCGAGTACCGATCGTTCGATGTAAAATAAAGACATAAGTAAACGTAAATACGTGGAAAGAAAGTGAAATAAAAACGTGCAACGTTGAGAAAATTGAAAAAACTTCATGCATAATTCAAGGGGAAAACTGGGGAGGAATAGTGGATACGCCGGGCGTATGCACTCCCATCTTGCATGCCACTGGCTGTAATAATCGTTTACATAAATGCATGGTGGGAATGGTCAGAGGTATGCATTGAAATGGGAAGAGGAAAAAAGCTTTTCGCCACAAGGTAGCGTATGCGCATGGGTCTATAGTGATTACTTTACATGAAAAAATGTGACAATAAAATTAATTTATCAAATCGTTCTATGCATCTAGACGTAACACATCCTGAACCTAATATCGGATTAAACATAAAAATTGCACATCTTTTTCCACCAACATACACCGGTTCTGGATGGTCGTAATCCATTTTCACCTTGAAATTGGTACGGAAAGAGTTAAAAGTTCAAATTACAAAAACAATTGAAGTCATCAAGGTTTTAGACGTTGCATATCAAGCCAATATCGTTCCGAGTAAATCAATATTACGATTATCCTGGTTCATTATCCGCTTCTTCCATGACTTTGACTATCACAGCTCGGTTCAACTTGATCCTGAGGCTCTTTAGCCCAAACTTATGTGTATCAAGTACACAAGGAATCGACCGTCAAGTATTCAGCCGAGAATCTGAGAAGCTTGAAGTTTGCTAAAACGAGCAGACGTCCGAGCTATGGAGTTCTCTAATATTCATTAGGCAGGGAATGAACATCAATATGGCGTTCAAAAAATTGCAACATGGCCCTCCGGGAAGAATTGTTTATTTCAAATACCCTAGACTCCATCTCTCAATTACAAGAGTCATTACCTGATGTAAAATGCCACCTAATTTTTTTTTCCACCAAACGACAATAGAAGCATCACTATAGTGGAAACAAAGAAATAACGTTGGAATTAGTAGATAACGTATAAAGTTCAATGACGCTGAGGGGTTTCCTTTCTTTCTTCTTGTGAATCTTCATCGGTTCAGCGAAAGGAGTGAGAAAAAGTTCGTACCCCGCACAAAACGTCCTTTTGCGCACATTCCATTTTCTTTTGTTTTCCACCGCGCTTGAACAGAGGATCGCGGATACCCGGAGGCTGTTTCACCGACCCGTCTTACAAGCCCTCGCGTTTGTTGAAACGAGAGAGTGAGGGCTGTCAGGCCAGCGCAAAGGCAATAAAAAAAAAGACGTAGACGCGTCATCCACCGGGCAAAGGAGAAAGAGCGTGATCTCAGATTGGTGGTTGTAGTGGTTGAGCTTCGTGGTACCCTGGACGTAATGGAGTAGGGTATACGTAAAAGGTGTCCCGGACCAGTCCCGGACACACTCCGAGGTCGCCTCCGGGCCAAAAGAGTGCCCGCAAGTTGCTTCGACGTAAGGTCTGTATAGTGGCACTCTTGTCCAGCGGTATACAAGCACATGGCCACGGGAAAAGTGACAGAATGGAAGAAGAGGAAGAATGAAGAGGAGAAGGAGAAGGAGAAGGAGGAGGAAGAGAAAAAAAGCGAGTTGACGGAAAAGAGTGTGGACGGGTAAAAACGAAGAGACGACACTATGAGGACGGTTAATGCACGAAAGAGCTTGCATATGCTTCGCTTCTGTGCCAATGGCGCTCTGTGTCGGTTAGCCACCCTCATCTACCGTATTCTCATCATTCATGATTCCACCACCCCCTCCCCCCTTCTTCGTGACCCCCCCCCCTCCCGGTGGCTTCTCCCTGACGTCTCAACTGCCTCAAGACAGTATAAGTGCTTGATGCGAAATCTATTACGTTTCCTCCACCAGCCCGCCCCGAGAGACCTCCAGGTCGTTCATCATGCAGCCACTGAATCACTGGGACGTGGACGATCTGTGGGTGCACAAGTCACCACCGAGGGAAACATCAACATGAGCCTATACTTCGTACAATACGTTGGGAATATCGAATGCGTCGCGATCTCTGGTTTAGCTCGTGCGTCTTTATTTTGTCGTGATCGTATCGTGCGAAGATTTTGATTTTTCCCTACCTGGGTTTGTTTTGATGTCTGAACAGAATTAAAATAGCACCATGAAATATCTTGACCGTGACGTAAACTTGGCAAGAAAAATGTTGTGGCACTGAATCGTCAGCAATTAATCAGAAACGTACAAATTTTATACTTAATAAAATCAAAATGTCATCGAACACAAAAGCAAAAGTTCTCCGTCGTCTCTTCGTATTTAACTTTTAACAGTCGAATTTCATTTAAATTTTATATTTAACTCGAGCGTGAATTATTGCGCAAGATGAAGAGCTGAAATGAGGTATGCGCGACGAAAATGGGAAAAAGGATAGCGACGTGTTGACGGACTTGCCTGTGTGTATCGGAAGTTTACGCGGGCATGAGACCGTGGGGCGAGGGATTGTCACGAGGAGGGTGAACAGTTTGACTTTCAAATGGCTTCGTCGACGCCTAGAATATAAAGTAGAGCTTTTTTCGATTAGGCCCAGGCTATGCGAGCTCGTGCAGCTCGCTGACGAGAAAGTGAAGTGACGTGGTTGAATGGCATGGTTCTCGCGACCCGATGAATATTTCATGGGGAAAATCGCGCAAGAATCTGTCTCTCTGCGCATAGTGTATCTATATTGTGAATGAGCGAATATGAGCTGAAAATCAAGTGAAGCTTCGAAAAGTCCGATACATTGTCGAGATCATAGATCACGCGTGATGAGGAAGAAAACGTTAAGTTGGCATTTCATAGAGACGTAATATTCATTCATGACTGCGTAGATATACCTCTAAGTCTTATTTGCAATATAACCGATGGCGTAAAATTGGATAAATTTAATGTAAATCGACCAACGAAAGAAGCGAATGTATACTCGAGAAAATGAAAAATGAAATATGTGAGGAAGTATAAAAGATGGATTCCATTTCGAAAAAGCTTTTATAACCCTAAAATCCGTTCTCTCAACTCATCGTTCTTCGAGACAAGTCATCTTATAACCAACTTTTCTGGTGTATGTAGAATTCAAACGAACTCTAAAATCGTATTTCCTCTTCCTACTTCCTAGTGGAAAAACCCTTCAAGAGTCTCTTTCGATTTCCTGTCTGCGGCCCTTTTCGCGAAGTTATTTCATAATGTTGAATCTAAAGGCTGTAGTACCTGAAGATAGAATTGAGAAACTGCCCACATTCTTTTTTATCTCATTTCAACATCAAATAAGACATTGCGGAGTTAGTGCACGGAAATTAAAACATTTAATTGTGTAAATTTGGATTGTCACCATAGCACGGTTCCCACGATACAATGTACAAAAGATATACACGTTCGCTGTTGCGTGTCGATTCACGCAAATCGATTTATGAAATGAATAATTCGTACATAAAATCATGATCACATTATTTACATTAAATAGGGTGACTGAACCAGTGAATGAACACCTACCAGTGAATTAACAGGCTTAGTATTTTAATTAAACGGCAGAGATATGATTCTATTATTATGAAGAATTTTGTATTCATAATGAAGTGAAAATTCTGAGAAAACATCTAGTAGTGATATTATTTGACGCTGTGAAAGATTTGCGATGCTATGGATTTTTTTTCGTACTTGGGGCGCATATTCATAAGAGACAGCCATGTTGTTATAAACATCTTACTGTGCATCGAATACCAGAATATTCCATATCACCTCGATAAATCTTTTTAAAAGATATGCAATAATTTTTTCAACGTTATACATTGCTAAGCTTCAATTATATTAATGAATTTTTGGTCAAAAACCCAATATTGTTTGCGATATATGGCCGTTTATTCACTGGTCCAGCTTTTTAACCTATTTCCAGTGATTGAACGAGCGTTGAAAAGGCTTTTCATAACCTCAAAACGCACGAGTATGCGTACGCATCTCTGGTTCCATTGTACGTTCATTCACTGGAAAGATAAGAGTTCATTCATTGGAATTTTTGTTCATTCACTGGGAAATTGGTAATTTCGTTCATTATAATTTTTTTTTACAAAATCCTTGCGAACAGGGCACTTCGAATATTTTTTTTTATATTCTGTGAACATTGTTCTATAAGATCTAATTGGCTCATAAAGAAATTCGTAATAAGTTAAATTATACGGCTTTATCGAAATAGAAAAAAGGCTTATGCGTTCATTCACTGGTTCAGTCACCCTATCTCAATAATTGATACCCGAAAGCGCCTCATTCGGTTAGAGCATCTATCTCTCTCTTGAGGAGCGATAAAAGGGTTGATAAAACCATTGAAAGACTCTTGAAAGAAAAATATTTAAGTAGTATACGACATTATTATACACCTTGAGACTGCACAATTTATCGATTACCGATGACGGCTCGCCAGGCAAGAGAACTGGTTGTCGTAAAAAGGGATCTATACGAATTTCAAAATACGTCTCGATCTCACTCTGGCGTGACTACGTGCAAGACAATTGAACATTTGGTGAGTGGATTAACGAACGGGTCGTTTTAAGCTTATTTTATTTTTGTGCGTTTTTGCTTTCTCGAAAAATAATCCACTGATAAACAGTGTTCGATCCTTCAAAGATTATGTCATAATCGAAACTTCGCCGTTTGACCCTTCAGGCTAATGGAAAATTTTACAAATGAAGAATACAAACAACACCCACATCTCGCGGAATTTCCGCAGTTGCGCTTTTTACTGATCCGGGGTGTCCATCGCCTTTCCGATCCTCCTTCTGCGATGATCTTTCTTGCAATTACGGCGACAAGAAAAATCGCGTCGGCTTATATAATTTTTCCGAATTTTCCTCCAATTGAATTAAATTGTATAATTTGAGGGAGTGTGAATTAGCTCAGCTCAAGGCTTAAAAGAGCTAGAATCATCGAGAAACAAAAGCTTTTCGTATTCTACGAACTTTAGGATGAATCTCATATTCGTAATCACGCAACAAGGAACTGAGTTTTCTTGACCAATTCAATCTTGAAAAATATTTCATAATCACGCCTTCACTTTTCACTAGCTTTAGTGAGAATAAACATCTGTAATCGTATAATTACTGTATTCATTGTTGAAATTTTTAGATAATAATTTTTTGTATGTGTAAATTCAACTACCACATATTTATTTAATCAGCCGCGTAATATTAATTAGGCGTGTGATATTGCCGTAAAGTATATCGTTTCTGAATAATGAATAGCAGGATTTGCAACCCTGTAGATTTAAACGCGAATTGCAGTAACGGCGGTAACATTCAATATTTACTCTCCGCCTATCTTCTTTTCCATAAAACATTCATAAACACGCAGTACAGTAGCGCTAAACATTCGTTTATATTCAGCAGCGTCACGAGCAGCCCAAACATATCAGCGGTAGCGGGCCATACACCTTTGTGAATTCTGACTGTATGTGGGTGGACAAGCAATCGTCCATACCCATCGCCCCTCTGCTTTGCGTCACCCCTAGCCAGCGAGAGATTTCCAATCAACCAACGGAAATAACGTCTGAGTCGGAGATGAGATTTTCCAGAGTCTGAATCCAAGCTTCGAATCATCCAGGTCTTTAAATTATTCCGTGCATTTCTCAGAAAGACGACTGCACAGATCGGAGAAGAACGTTAATACCCCTAACTCACCCTATCCTCGTAGCCTTCAACGTTTTTTTTTTTTTTTTCTTTTTCACGAGACTTCACTTTTCTCTTACCCCTCCGATTCACAAGTACCATTAGGAGATTCGCGTTAACGTGTTGCTCGTTTTTCTTCTCTGCTCTCGAGTCACGAAACGTTCTTTCCCAATTACGTACCTAGCAGAGACGACCCAATTACGGACATAGCAAATCCTATTTTTACGAAATTATAACCTCGGGGCCAGAATAGAACATCAGGAAGAGACGGCTCATCGTCTAGCCGGTTTCAAGACCTGTTCGGATCGAATGGTCAGCATGGTAGCCCATTAGTCGCATGTTCATCTTATTTTCGTAAGAAAGTATTTTCCATGCAATTTTAACTACTAATGTGTTAATGGCTTTTCTCGACTTGGTAAAAAAATTTCAAAGAAAGGAATGTCAACGTCAGTCATCTACATTTATTATTTTTTTCTCACCGAAGAATTTGCATTTGCATTACAATGATGAGGCTTGGACAAGTGCATCTGTTCCGATAAGAAATAATAAGCTCATTACGTTTATCGATTTAAAATCATGGCTCAAGGATAGCTCAGTATCGCATACTCTTCAATCCCATTAATGAAATAAATAAAGCGTCGTAAATATACCTTCGATTTCATATCACGTGATGTAAAATAAAATTTCGATCGATGCCATATTATTTTCAGAGAATAGAACCAGCGTTACTATATACAAGGTATAAATTTATTGGCAGAGTTCACGACAAGATGATGTTCATATAACCTATGTACGCGGACATTGTGATTATATTGAAGAAGAAGAAGAAAAAAAATACTTACGCAGAGTGGTGGCAAGATGCCGAGATGGAGGTATAAACAGTTGAGGAGATGAGGAAATATATGGCTCGGTGCAAAGCAACGACAAGTAAAGAGTAGATTATGCGCGAGCGTAAGGAGTGAGTGTCCTCATTATACCGAGTACCGGCTGTCATCTACGCCGAGTTACCAAGAATAGTGTAGGGTCCTTCAAAAGTATCTCGCTATCCTATACTATGAGCCTCGGCCGAATTATACTCCTCTCTTTCTCTCTCTTTCTCTCTCTCTCTCTCCCTCTCTCTCTCTTTCTCTCTCTTCGTTGTCTATATCACTGGTTTCCCTTCTATACACTGTCTGGGCTCTCTTTGCTTGGTACATGAAATGCAATAGCGTTTCGTTGCTCACTGAGTACATAGCTCGCATAGTGATTCTCTCGGAGTTCGAGCACACTACGTTTTGTCAGACATTTTCTCACGAATTTAAAGATAATACATCTGCAAGCGGGCACAAAGTGAATTCCCACCATTATTTCGTAAGATCGCATCGAAGCTTTGGACAAAACCATCAATAAGCCACATAGCCCTGACCATGAATTTTTCATACCGAGCTTTTCATAAATTATTTTGTCATAGCTAGTCGTGTTGGGATAAGAACTCTGAAATAGTCTCATTTCACGATTTTTTTACGACCATTCGTTTGATACACGTTTTAAATAAATCACTCGATTCTCCATACACTTGTAGCATTTTTATCCGCTTAACGATCACGTAGGTAAGAGGCCACCTGAAGTGAACTAGGAAAAAGTGACGTGTTCAGAGACGCGGCCAGAACTCGTGATTTCACTGGCAAACTTGAACAACTCTCCACAGGTCTTGCATACGAAAATACCATGGAGAATTTAGTTTTGGTACGAGTGTATATAGGCGATACCAGAGATTGTATACATCAACCTCGTGTCTCTGTCTCGACGAACCATCGAGGGGTTATACGTGCGAAGCATTATTCCAGCATTCATCCCCTTTGATATCATAATGACGAAAACAGCACGCCAGTCTGTATCTGTGCTTCTGTTACTCTCGCCTTGTTATACAACGCGTAGAAATATATCTTATCCTATGTATCTAGCCGTGTGGAAAACGACAAAGGAGAGGCAGAGAGTAAAAGGGAGAGGTGTACTGTTGGGTGGTTACAGAGATGGCGAACATTCCACAAATTTACGACACAAGGGGTCCCCGACTTCATTGAAACGTTTTTGTAAAATTGTACATGGTGTGGAGCGCACTTCCAAATTTCTTTGTTCATTCGCAGTAATTGATTATTACGATATTCCATGACTAATGGATCTTTCGACGGATCTACAATGAAATAATATTCGACACACGGACTGTGAGATTTTACAAATTCCAACGCACAAAGTCCGGGTTATACATACTTCGCGTTTCAAGCATCCTCAAGATACCGCAGTCTCTTCTGTGAATTCCAACGTTTCCGCGACGACCCTTTGCTCATAATCTCAAAACGAAAATTCATACTTTATACCGTTGCCACAGTCCAAGAGTTATATCTGTACATGTTATTATACCAGAGGCTTATATTCTCTCTCTCTCTCTCTCCGTGTACGTAGTAAATGCGAGAGCATCGTATCGTAACTCAGAACTGTATATACGATGAATAGAAAAGTACTCTTCAGAGCCTGGAGAGCCATTGAATATGAAAAGCGGTCGGTATGCGGGCACCTTTTCCGCTGCAAGCTCTTACTCTCATTCAAGCTTTGAATACAGTACACCAGAAGATAGTGTCAAACGAGGGGAAAAAAAAAAGACGAGAAAAAAACTTTCCGCCGTATGTACGAATTTGATGGGGAGGTTAGAGGTCTTGGTGCTCGAAGAATACCTCAGGAATTAGATATTTCGAGTAGAGCATCTTGTAGAAACTTGCTACGAGTTGTAGAATTTATACAAAGTTTCAAAGTTACTATTAAAAGGTGACTCTGCCAAGGGGTATTTGATACCAATATATTTCAAGGTAGTGAAGCTATTTTTTTCAATGAACAAACAATTTGTCATGCAAGGGACATATTCGCTTGCATTCTTATGTCGAACGAATCGAAAGAAGCTATATTGCGAGTAACAAGAAAAATCTCGGGACATCTGTCATGATCGATAAGCGAGTTTTCGTGCTCCGTGTGCCTCCCGTGCTCGATTGTCCTTGTGTACTACCCAATATACCGGACATTCGTATAGAGACTTTAGACCTGCTCATACAGGATCAGAAGCAGCAGCAGCAGCAGCACTGGCGCTGATTTCTCGAGGGATGAAGGCAACTTGGACCGTACGTAATGTCAATCGAATACACATCCCTCTAATGCCAGCCACCCCAAACCTCCTCTCTCTCTCTCTCTCTCTCTCTCTCTCTCTCTCTCTCTCTCTCTCTCTCTCTCTCTCTCTCTTACACACACTCTCTTTCGCTGTATAGTGCTTCACTCCACTCTGCTTTCCATCTCACTCCTATCCACCCCTACAGTGACCGACTACAACAACAGAGCAGTAAAGAGGTGGAGAAGCCTGCGGACTGGACCAGTCTCGGCAGAGACGAGAAGATCCCACAGCCCAATGACCGAATACGACAATTGCACGTAATCGCCGAGGGAACGGATACAAAACTACGTATACTTTAGCACGAAACGACTATCCTCTGTACCGATACAATGATCTTACCCTTCTCTTCCTGGTTCACATGACGTCATCAAACAAAAAAGAATTCGTAAAAGCTACTCGTCTATACAGGTCTATCCGTCATGAATTTTCCGGATTTCGCACATAACCCTACGATGTATGTTAAAATACTTATCCACGCATCTCAATGAGGTTGTCAGCAAACATCAGGCGTGGTTGTTCTCCGCGAGCAATTTGGTTCACCTGTTCGCAACGTCCAGCTCATTCGTTTCTATAGCCCGCTCTGGCCGGGGAAAATATTCCGCGGGCCATTAAGTACCCATAATACATAAGCTGGTTGTTTGGTGGTGCACCCAAACAACAGTCGTACAATCGCGTATACACGTAGTATGTACGAAAACCAGAGCAAAATGGACGTGGATAGAGGGTGGAGACACCTTCTCCCCCAAGTGCAACGTTGCAGAATGCAGATCAAGTGTTACTCAGGGCTTACACGACCCCTCATCCACTAGCCGAGCCACACATATCCCATTCGTGCAAGCATCCCCAGGCCGCCACCAGATGCAACGGAGCAGAGACTCACTAGCAATTACACAATAAATTAGTTGGCGCGTTTACCCCTTGGAGTCAACGTTGTTCCTACGGGCAGCCATACCAATCTTCATTTGCATATATATATGCGTAGATGCTTGGGAAAATGTTGCTCGAAATATCCCGACTGGGACATGCTGGTCTTCGTGTCTCTCATTAATCCTCGAAGGATCCTTGAGGCTTTCTCCCCATTTTCGTCAACCCACAGTTCCATCAACGTTGAATTTTCCATTTTTTTCTTTCCGTTTGCAAGAGTTCTTCGTTAGGTCCATATTAGCGGATCGAGCCGAAAGAGAAATTTTCGTTTACATGCAGAAATTATGTTTCTCGTAATCCTCTCCTGAATTATAGTTTATGACCTGTATTCACGTAGTGGCACTAATCGGATATTGTTGCAGCGTTGATGCTGTCGACCATCAAAACTTGAAATATTAAAAGACCTCAAGAAGGTTCAGCAAGGGATAGATAGGAGAACATGCAAGAGATGGCGGGGGGAATAATCCTCTTATGGAGAGAGTCCTCGAAGCTGTGGTTTCCTGCGTAAAAAAAAGTGCATACGTTTATACAGTTGCACTAAAAGGGCCGGAAAAGTTCGTTGCTGAATTATTCCTCGATGATGCAAACGGCTATCGATGACCAAAGATTCTAATCGCTTAGGTTAAATATTCTGAACTTCTTATTTATTTATAAATATTCTTTCGCTGTCGTTATCAATGCTCTCTGAAGGGATAAAGCTTTCATAAAATTTTCGATCAATGGCTCTTCGCCTGAACCACTGGAATATTATATTCTTATATCCGAACAGACAAAGCATCGTGACGTTCATGTATATATTAATATAAAATCGGTGATAGCTCCAGGACGATCGGTAAGAAGCCAATTTCTTTTCTGTCACTTACACATTCGGGCTCTATTTCAGCCGTTGGCTTGCCTCACGCTCGATCAAAGAAGCTTCCCTTCTTTGCTGTCATATCGGTAGAAAAACATACATCGCTTTTTCTCGCAAATCGTAAATACCAAGGCGTCCATTGCGAATACAGCTTTGCAGAGTACCATACACTATGCTTCTTATGTACGAGATCAGTATGAGTAAGACTGTAAGCCCATTGAATGATCGACTCAGAAAAAAAAATAAAGCTGAAGAATATGAAGTTGGATGGTGACACAGATTTTCGTATTTTCATTGAGATTTAATAAAAATTTGGAAAAATTTGGATTGGCAATTCTCAATAGGACTTTTTGTAACGAGCAAAACGAGATATTGAACAATCGCGCTACGAATTAATTGTTGGACTCTTCATTGTCATTTTCATATTTCACATTCATCGCATTCGAGCACATTGTGATTGGTTGACTGTACTCAGCGAGCCAATCAGAATGCTCGGATGAGGTGAAAATATGAGAAGTGAAACAGCGATTTCCCAGAGGAATCAACGATCGAAAATTCTCCAAACTATAATTATTTCCCTACAAAGTTTATTAACTTCTTGGTCGAAGCGAAATGCTATTATGAACAGCAGGAAACACGCTCGAGGTCTTCGTTGCTGAGTGTGGAAAAAAAAAAATTTTTAAACCCCAACGAAAGTTCATGCTGACCGAGTTCCGATTTGCAATCTCGTGAAACGACCATTGTCAGGACCATGCAGAAGTCGATAATAAAATTCTGGCTTGAGGACACGAAGAATCTAGGCCTGGGCGGAAATGGCGAACGGAGTTCGCCGAGCTCTCTCTCTCTCTCGTACCGGGAGTGGGTTCCCAGCTGGGGTTGGCTGAATCCCAAATGACGCGTCGGTAATCGAACGTATTCAAATGTTTCGTGGCTATATTCGCGACCGACATATTATCGAATCACACACGTATACGCTGGGCGATCAATTGAAATTCCTCGATTTCGAAAATGTCGAAAAATTGGTGCAAATTTGGATCACCATTTTTATTTCGATATATCGTTGGATTAAGAGATTAAGGACGAGTAAATAAATCATGAAATTTAATAGCAGTCGTTTTAATTATAATACACGTCGACAATCGATCCAAAAATGTGCTATCTCCGAGTCTTGGTTTGTTCCATTTATTTTATTGCCCATAAGACGAGGCACAGCTAAATCCAAGTAGAACGAAACAATTTTGATAAACGAGACTGCACCAATTTCCATTTCGTGAACGCGCCTTGGAGAAAAAAATGATGGGGGGAAAAGCTCTATCTCTCGCTTCTGGAAGCCTCTACAGTAATATGTTTATGGTAGATGTGTTTTCGGCCGGATTGCACAAGGAATTTACATCACAACTAGATGAAACTTTCGTGTGTGCTGCCTAGTAACTCATTCTTCCTCTCTCTCTCTCTCTCTCTCTCTCTCTCGCTCGCTCGCTCCTTTGAGCTTTCCGTACACCCAGCCTGGCATAACTTGCCACGAAGGAATAACTTGAAGGAACGTCACCTCACCTTCGTATATGGAAGCGTACAC
The DNA here is from genome assembly GCA_963564615.1 of Rhorus exstirpatorius. Taxonomy (NCBI): domain Eukaryota; kingdom Metazoa; phylum Arthropoda; class Insecta; order Hymenoptera; family Ichneumonidae; genus Rhorus; species Rhorus exstirpatorius. Next base: position 34,498,589 of record OY751314.1, on the reverse strand, counting down.
CAGGAGAACGGATCGGAAAAGTTGGAAATTTCCCGGCGAATTCTCGAGAGAAACTCGACGACCTTCTCTCTATCACTATCACACCCCCCCCCCCCCTCTCCCTTTCTTCATTTTTATCTGGTGCTTTCCCTCTTTTCCAGCTCAGTTATCGTGGAAAAAAGTCCTACCGCTTTGTATGATAAAGAAGATTTTTTATTAGGAAAACTAAGGATTTCTTACGCGAGAATGTATTAATATTTTTTTCAATCTTTTATATCGCAACATTTGGTGAAAAAAAAATTTTTTTCCAACTTTAAGGGTGCATGGACTAGTACGCAACATTGAAACATGCTCCTATTCTACACGTATTATTCTGCACATGATCTGTTGCACACAGAAAAATTATTAAAATATTTTTCGGCACATCTCGCGTTTATTATTCTACACAAGAGAACGTCATGAAAAAATTATTCTACACGTCATATGTCATACTATCACATGTTACGATTCTACATAGTCGAACAATACTATGAAATGTTTCCCTGCGCATATTAATGTACATATCTGTAATGTATACAAAATTTATCCTACGCATTATTATTCTCTACATTATACTGAAAAAAAAATTTCAATTCTAAATGGGACAAGCCTACGAGCTGACTTTTCGGCCTAGAGTTTCGAATATTTGTTTATAATATTGAAAGCAGACACATTCTGATGTGTCTAAGATTCACATGATACAAAATTAGATCTAATAAAATCTCTATAAATGAAACGAGATCTACTTGGATCTGACAAGCACTAATTTCTGGGTACAATAATAGAATTACTTAGATCTAAGAAAATCAATCGAGATCTAAGTAAATCTAACAATACATGAATGGATCTACAACTTTCTAATGCAATATTAGATCTGCTCAGATCTAAGTAAATTTACAGTGATCTAAGTAGATGAACGAAGATCTATAGGCCAAAGCATTCGAATATAATATTGGGTCAACTCATATGTACGTATATAAATCTACCGTTGTATATGAAGATCTGGGTAGATCTACGATTTTCTAAATTTTATATCTACGTAAATAAAATTTGATCGAAAAAATAACTACGGAGATCTAAATTAGATCTACGTCAATCTATTTTTTCCCGGGTTCTATTTATTATTCCGGGCTGGCAATAGGTGGATCGCAGTAGCGATCTAATTTATAGTAGACCAATGTGAAATAAAGGCCCAGGAAAGGAATTTAAAAAAGGCAAAATTACGATCCTTACGGGAGCAAACCTATGGGCTGACTTTTCGTCGTAAAATTTATAATTTTTCTATCTATTAATTATTTTAAACTGGTAATAGGTCGACCCCAGCAGTATAGTGATAAAATTGATAGTCGACCAATGCGCGATAAAGGCCTAAAAAAAGGATTCTCATAAAAATGCATTGCCATTAATAAAAGTTTTTAGAAACGACTTGAAAGAACGAACGCATTATCGGGAATGTAGAATAATCATTTGGAAGACGTGAACAGCTTGAGAATTAATTTTCAACTGGACGGTGAAACGGAGAATCATCAACTTTACAAGACTCAACAGCATCTTTTATATAACTCACGAACGGATTTGGTATTTCATTTCATCCGGTTGAATCTGTCTCCGCAAAGCCATGTCTACCGCTGTCATGCGAAAGTACTTGCGCGAGTATAAACATAATCTGTACAAATTATCTTCCGCTGCACACAACGATGGGTGACAAGATTACCAAATCTCCGTTTGCTCAGTATGTGCGTCGAACAACTGTTAATCTCTGCTGACTCTTTTTTTTTTTTTAATTTACTCCTAAAATCTGGCACCAGTTCACGGGATTAATTTATAACAATGGGGTATACACAATGTTGGACAGTCCAGGCGAGAGGGAAGTTGGGAGCATAAAATTTCCTCAAACCTCATTGTAGGGTAACACGAGCTCGTTGCTGGGTCGCATCTGCGCTCGAGAGCTTTACGATCGCTCAAAGTTTCCTGTCCACGAATTCACGCGGGTACCACCATATAATATACATACACGATGTATAATGTAACGTGGTCATGTATAAAAGCTGAGCTGTGCACTCGAAACTCTCAAGGTGAATCGATCAATCATTCTCACAATATTTCTCGATGTGTTTTGCGCTTGACTAATGACGAAAAGTGTTGTATGCTCCGAAGAAAAAAAAAAAAAGAAAGCATCGCTTTCGAGTCAAAAAAGGGCCTTCGAGCCTTCCTCTTTTATGCAATTGGTCTTGTAAGTGGACCATATGAGAATACAACACCTTTCTTTAAAAAAATCATATCTGGCCAGACTCAGCAACGGAAATTCTTGTAATCCTTGAGCTGTTTATGTAAAATGTTTCGTTTGGATGCCTAAAAATTCATGCAAGTCAAACTCGAACCCATAATTTAAAAAAAAATCTAAAACCCCACGAAATTAGATAGCCTTGAGTATATATAAGCATCTAAAAATTGATAGCAACGGGAATTTGTTGCTCATTTTATGTACCCAATTTGGGTTCCGCAAGGTGTCTTAGAGATATGGCAGTTTGAATGTCAATAAGTATGCATGTGTAACTAGAAAAAAAAAAAAAATATTTAAAAAAAAGGTTCCTCCACAAGCAGGCACAACGGATTGAAAAATGGAACGGATCTGAAAAACTTTTCATCGGACAGTATGTCCCACTTTACTGAGACCATTCTGTAGGTGTGTGTGTGTACTAACCAGATGCGCCATGTACAGCGCACACAGTGCAAACAGCAACACAGAGAAACGAGTTCACTTGTCACGCTGCAGATAAGTTTTCTTCGGCCTGGCGGGTTCCTCGGTCCCATTTCAAGAGAGCCCGTCGAGGCTGTCGTGTTCTTCGAGAGAAGAAACAAAGCGAGCCCATTTCCTTAGAAATGAAGCATTCAGAACGAGAGAAATTCTCCTCTCGACGATTTCGTTTTTTTTTTTTTTTTTTTTTTTCAACAAACCAAGACAACTCGAATCCCGCGACAATTTATAAACAAGACTTTAAAGATGTACCTTGAAAGAATCGAGAGAAACGAACGAAGAAAATAAGAGTCACCTTTGATTAATTTTATCCATATCAAGATTGTGTTAAATAAAATATAAAAATAGATACGTAATATTATCCAACGAAAGAGTCAAATATTTTATTTTGCCTTTTCACAATATGCCGTTCGAGATTTTTATCGCCAACATATCATATCTCGTGTTCGCCTTGAGTCTCACGATTGATTTCAGAAACCGATGATTAAATGAAGATTAAATTTACGGTTCGACGCCACGTTGATTGCGATTATTTTTCTCGCTTTCTTGTTTGTGAAGGCTTTAAAAAATCACATGGCAATAAATTATCAATATCTGAGATATATCGATGTAAGAGATGTCGAAGTGAGAGGGTAATGAGGACGTTGACGTGCGAGGCTTCGTGTGGATGACAGCGTGTAAATTGGATTTATATTGGATTTGTAGGTGCATCGTTTACGATCTGAAGTGTACACCTGATTTAACTCCGGAGCACATCAACGACCGATCGCAACCATAGCAGTGGCAAGAATAGGAATTATAAGGAAGGGAGAAGAAGCACGATGAGTCAACACAAACGACAAACATACGTTAGATAAATTTCGATAAGTATAACACGTTGAGTGTCTTTTGTATAAAATAGGAAAATAACTGGCCTCTTTAAATTTTGAGCAAACTAAAGTAGATATAATTAATTTAAATAAATCCTAATTACTGTGTCGTGCTTTATTAATCAAGTTCTTTAGTGACCCTGTTTTCGTGTATATCCCTGAATAAAAATCATATAAAATGTAATGGACTTTCTCGGTAGAGCCTCAGGGGAGCATATAAACGCTTTCGATTGCGTGTCACGATTCAAGTATGTGCAGGGTCAAGCATTTTTGCGAAAAAAAAACAAACTCTTCAGTAAGTATGTTGACCATTTCTCGTGTTTCAATAAAAATAAAACGAACCGTGACCCACTTTCGTTTGAAAACATTTCCATAAATACCAACTTAAACATCGCGCTGAATAAGTTACATTCGGAATGAATGCACAGAGTTCACGGAGAAAACGACGAGGATGAGAACTGCAAGACGAAGACCATTAACACAGCTAAAAGACCGTGAGAGACGGAGAGGAGTGACAGCGTCGACAGGAAAGAAATTTGGTTGATAACCGTCAATGGGTCTCTGCGAAACTTTTTATCTTCGTGAATCACAATCAACGACTTGGATCTTTACCGCCCCGGTGCATGTAGTTTCGTTGACACGAGCAACTCGCTGGAGAGGAAAATTAATTTCCGCGAGAGTTTTGTCGATTATGAAAGATGAACGACGTAATATTGATTCAATGAATCAATGAAAGGGATATACTCGACAAAAAATTCAACTGAGCGTAAACCTATTTTGATTCTTATCTTTATCAAAGCATTTATAATACGGAAGAATTTTATATTTTTCTATCAGGATTTTTGGTCCAATTAACAAGGGAATAAGTTACATCAGCCGTGAGCCACCCTTGACTGTGTATATCGTGAAATTATCGTAACTATCAATTTACTCGAAGCTCGTTAATTTCGCGAGTGTAAATAACAGTTTTAACAAACTACTGTCATGCTATATATAAAACTAGTTTGTCAAGCCATGTTTATTGCTCCAGAGGGTAAAAACGAGGCAAAACCGAACGACCAAAGTCTCCTCGACTAACGAGCTCGTAAACATCCTTTCATCGCTTAATTTCTGAAGAGCTGGCGAAAGTTTGTTCAACCGACGATGACTTGGAAGATGCAATGCAGGACTCTCGGAGTTGCGATATACATTGAGTCTACAATTTTCCATTTCTTCTACAGAACAAACAAATCTAATTTTAGAAAGATAATCAAATTTTTAAATATTCATAATCAATAATTGCACAAGCATTTTGTTACTGCAGTCATAGTACAAATATGGATGTAGGTATGTATTCAATATGTGTGTGTTTAACGAAAAACTAATTATCGTAAAATAAAAGATAATTAATGCTTTATCCGAATAGTTAATATATAATATATTAGAGTAAGCCACGTTATTTTTCATAGCAGTTTTTATTGGGACGTGGTAATTAAAATTGTTTTTACCTGTAAAAATAAGCCCTATTTATCAGCCAGCGATATGTTCTAAAGAAAAGTTGTTTGAGCAGTTTTCGATAATAGAAAATGATTTTCAGGGATTAAACCACCCTTTAGCTATACGTTCACTCTGCATTAGCGATCTGTAATTAAAATTTAATAAAAAGTAATTGCTTCTAAACGGAATCAAAAGAAAAATTAACGTTTTTTTCTATGCATATTATCGAGAAATTAATTTCAAGAGAACAAACTACCCCTTACTCGATTTCTCATAAATACGAGTTGTCTTCTCTCTGTTCCGAATGTTTCCACGATTAAGAATATTTATGCCAAGTCCGTATTTACGTTTTCAAGGGGTGGACCCCCCCCCCCCCCCTGTATTTGGCTTTTTACTCATGGATATGAAACTGTTGGGTGCAGCCAAAACCATTGCTTTAGAAAAATAACGTTTACGTTCTTCTACACTTGTAAATTTATAAAAAGCATGCACAAGATGGTGAACTCTGCCACTTGCTCACCAATACATGTATATGTTGATGTGTTCAATGATGACGTTCCTATCGCTATGGACAGTGAATTAGAGGGTGATACCAATAGTTGAATTAAAGTTAAGCTACGAAGAGAAAGAGAGAGAGAGAGAGAGAGAGAGAGAGGCTCTGTGGAACATTCCAATCAGATGTTGATGTACTGTGACTCAACGTTTGACGACTACGAGTACACAATTCGCTTCGTATCCTTGCTTGATGTACGCATCCCCTGATCTACTGATGTTGCTTCTCGTAACTATCGGTAAAGATCCCCGTGGTTCGGCACGACCCATATCTATGTTTGTTCACGCTGGATCAGCTGATGCTTGTTTAAGGTCCTTGACAACAAGACCTAACCAATGACCATGAGGAACACAGTATGACGATGTTGTTCGGTGACTGTTCCAGGCCCTTGCGAAATAACCATATACAGTGCAAGCTTCCTTAATGTCCGTTCCTTTTATATCCCCAAATTTCTACCCTTATCCCTATGGTATCTACCCTCTAGCACCTATACCCCCATAAATCTTCCCCGACTTTTTTTTTCCCCAAGAAGACACTAGACAATTATTGCATGCGATTAGTGTCTTTCCATCGATGCCTTCTTCGCTGTACTACACGTACATCAATGAAGCTTCCGCTGTACAGGGATAACGAGGATCCTCCTTAAAGGTAATTAACAACCGCTCGATTGAGAACCCCAAGCTTAAGACAACATTCCACCTCGTAACGTCCCGACGCTACCAACATCGAGATACAGGCGTACACACACGAATCAAAGCTCCCAATTGCACTTCGACACGCGTTCCGCGACATCCTTGAGCTCCCCCCCTTCAACTCGATTGACTGTGTAAACTTTGACATATCAGACATTTTAGCCTTTGACTCGGTATATTGTTTACCCTAATGAGGCGAATCCATCAATGATCCTTCATTGGCGAATAACATCGATAATAATGGAAAATAAATTAAGCTTATTGAGGGGTTTTTTTATTTTACCCCCACGAGTGCAGAGAATCGGATAAAAACCCTTGACAGGACAATTATCGTAATTACTTTCACGCAGTGGCTAAAGACGCTTTTCCAACTGCAAAGTAGCGGACAAAGGGAATGACAAAAAAAAAGTATATTGCAATGTAACAAAGGTATAGCGGGTACTGTTACTGTGTATGGGAAAGGAAAGGGCAATAAAATATTAGAGCTTGCGAATTTACGATGTATCCCCAATATCGCACCGGAACAATCTTCTCAGGGAAAAAACTAACCTAAACTTTTCGCGAAACAAAAGCCCACCTTCTCCAGACAGGATGAGGAAGAGAGAGAGAGAGGAAAAGAAAAGTGTACAGCGGTCCAATGCCGGTAGAAGAGAGGGGCTATTAATCTCAGGTATAAAGTAAGATAAGTGAGCCGTGGAGGACGGTATGGCTGAGGCAGCAAGCCAGAGAGCCTAAGTGAGTATACCGCTGCAGGCACATGGATACCAGGATTTCGAAAGGTATGAAAAAAAAGCCACAGACATCTCTACATATATAAAGCCAGGATATCTTTCCAGTCGCGAAAACTAATTTCACCTTCTAATGGTTCTGCCAATAGCAATTTCTATAAGACTGAATGGTGATTTTAAGATCTCGAGGGTCTTCAATCTTGTGCCCCTTCCTCGTCATTCCACTCCCCAGGAATAATTTATTTTTCTCCATCGCGCAATACCATTCATTTGATTCGAACATTTTCATTAAAACTCTTCGTCTTTCGTATCAAACCCAACGAACAGTGGTCACCCAAGCCATTGTCGTCGCACCACAATGGCTTAGCAAATTTTATGTACTTCTGTATCATTTATTTAAAAGAAAAAACGTCTCTTACAAACAAGGATCCGCAGCCGTCGTTTCGAAAAAAAAAAAAAATCGGAAATACGATGGCCCTATGAGTGTTCTTTCGGGTCACCTCTTAGTCTTCCGCTCACGGAATCCGAAGGGTCGAAACGACAGAGTGGGAGAAAATTCTTCACGTATCTTCAACTATCCAGTCACGAATATCACCTGTTGAGTTCTTGCTGAATCTGTAAAAATGTCTTGCCCTTCGTCTCGGGAGTTATGCAGAATAATACGATCGTCGAGACCCAAACGATTATCGCAAAACCAATAAAAGGCACCGAATGACCCGTGCCCCATGTTATCGCAAGTGCAATGTACAATTTGCTCGTTAACACGCCAAATACAGCGCTACATATACCCACGATACACATACCAATGCTTTTAACTTTCGTGGCGAATACCTCGGACATTATGACCATGTGAGTGCTGAGAAGGCCGCAATTGAACGAGAATACCTGTACCAAAACGGCTACCAGAAACAACGTGGAATATTCATTGACGTCATGACTCGTGTGTTCCTTGACGAAGAGATATCCACCAATGACGCCATTCGCGAGTCCCGATACAACACCAGCCACGAGAATCAACGGTTTCCTGCCAAATTTGTCGACCACAAGACCAGCCAAGATGGAGGAAATTAGTTGAGCAACACCAACGGCGATCGACACCAAATGACTCGCTATGACAGTCTCCGCATCCTTGAATATCAATTCACCGTACATAAGGATCATGAAATAACCGCCAAAATGTTGTGGCAACAGGAATATAAATGCAATCGTCAAAGCTCGACGATTTCCACGACCAACGAACGCGTCCCTCAATGTTCCCGATTTCCTTGAGCTGCTATTCGAATCTTCGGACTTGGGTGTCGTATCCTTGATTACGTCGAGCTCCTCACTGACGTTCGTCTTTCCGCGCAACTTTTCCAGAACGATCTCGGCAGCCTCGAAATTCCCAATCATCGAGAGATAATAAGGTGTCTCGGGCATGAACCAAAAAGTTATCACGAAAATAAGAGCGATCGTCATCAGTAAACCAGCTACTTTGGTGATCGAAAGATAAGGGCACGTGCCATAGGCAAAGAGAATGCCGAGATTGATCATGACGCCTATCATCGAACTAGCCAGACCCCGTGTACGAGTCGATGACACTTCACCCAGATACATCGGCGATACGCAGAGGCACATGCCCAACGAGAATCCGACCAAAACACGAGCGATGTGGATAACCTGTTTTCATATTTTTCTAAACTTTTTTACAGCACTCGAAAATCTCTGAGCGCTTCATTCCGCGTTCGATTCGTCCACGCGATAATGTCGTTTCTTACCCAAACATGAGTCGCTATCATGATCATTGCCGAACTGACGATCACCGGAAGTCCGCTCAGCAATAACGTGCCACGACGTCCGATACGGTCGACAAAAGCATTGCTGAATGGCGGTGCGATCAAATGACCGACAGCACCGGCAGCCACCATCGTCGATATGTCGTCAGGTGTGAAGATAATCGGTGATCCCGGCTCTAACAATTTTACGATTGTCGGTGATATCCATCCTATCGTTGTTCCGATACTGAATGAGAATACCGAACCTGATGCAGAATTCAAGTTTCACTGGCTGATTCTCAAATTCAGCACGGAATCCAAATTAGGAGAAAACATTCCAAAATCCCGTGGCTTTATCATAAAGATGAGATCGATGAACGAATTTTATTTCTCAATGGGCGAGACTAATTGGACTTGGGGAATAAGAATTTTTGCGCTACACCGGTAGCAATGAATCTTACACGTGATGATTGCCAGGTACTCCCAGGTCCTCGAGCCATCGGGAGTCGTGTATTTCCCTTTTTTCGAATCCTCGAGATCAGGCATCGCAATAAAAAAAAAAAAAAAAAATACTTGGATTGAACACGAGAAACGGAGAAGCACGAGGTCGTCAATACTGACGAGCTACGTGTTCCCGAACGAGCACAATTCTTCCGACAATGTCATTAACGAGACTGGTCGGGAGTAAGAATTATACTTCTACGGTCAAGCCTACTGTCGTAACGAGCTTTCACAAGATAATCAGAGAGGGGGGGGGGGGGAGATAACACGTGCAGTAAGAATTTTAGATCGTACGATCGAAGGAGAATGATTAATCTTGCTAAGGTGACAAGCTAATTAACGTTATTCAAGAAAAATTGATCAACACTTTCGTTTCTTGGATTTTTAAATTATCCATTGGTACTTTGGAGCGAGGACATTTATTTTTTTGAAACTCGTGAAACGTTTCATTCACATTGGAATATATTATGTACCTAATTTTGGAAAATTTTAATGGGCCCATCGATAAAAATATCATTCAATTCATTGAACTTAATTCACGGCTATTATAAAACAATTAAAAATAAGTTAATTTTTATACTTCGTGACGCTTTGATAATATTTTTTTTTTCCTCATGAAAGCAATTTTTCCGTGATCCGCGTCAGCGCGATAAAATTAGTTGGAGCGTCGTGTTTACAATTGATAAGTGGATATACAGCACGACACGTGATTACTTTTTCCACTCGTCCGTAGAATAGGAAAAAGAGCACAAATCTTATCCGAGCGCTTTTGATGCATAATGGCTACAGTGACTGTCGTCGTCGGTGAGATGTGATCGGAATCAAATAACGTTCTAATATTGTCAATGCGTGTGATTATATTCAACTACCGGGGTATGCAGGCTTCGTTGTGTATGTAATGGACATTTGAAGATTATAAAAGTTTATAATTGATCAGCGTGGGCAGCGTTATACGAGCAATTGGATAATTAGCGAGTATCAGCTCGAAGGCTATGTGGGTATTGCATTGGTCAATGACGCTTATTTACATCGCAATAACAATGCTCATGCCGCTTCAATGACAGTATAAACCGTCGGTAAACGAGAAGATGATAGTTAAAAATACGAGAATTGCGATAAACGTCATCCAACCATTAAAAAATCATTAATCATTAAAAATTATTTGATCCCGCAGAGGATTTTTTCTTTCGTAAAAATCGTTCAATACAAATAAAAAATAATTATTTTTTGCTGCAGTCAAATTTGTACGTTTTTTTTATGATAAAAAGTGAAATGATTGAAATAAAAAATCTATAACAAGCCTCGAATAAAAAAAAAAGCATCGAAATTCATTTGCCATCGTAAAAAAAAAAAATGATAGAATAAAAATTATCGAGTTAGCGTAATTTACAGGATAAATTTATCGTCAATCGCATATCCCGCGGATATGATATTTTACTTTATTTTTACGTTTTATACATCTGGCCAGCGGTATGTGCGAAATCCCTTTGAGAGCAAAACAATTCCACAGCATACGAACGATTTTGATTGTCATTCGTAGCTACTAGAATTTTTATTTCCCTTCGAGGGTAAATCCTGACAACTGAACGTGCATTGTTGAATATACCATGTTAAAAAAAAAAAAAAAAAAAAAAAAAAAAAACGGCACGATGGAAACACAACTCATATGCGCCACTCCAGCACACATCGAGCAGTGATTACATGCTACAGCGGAGAGAGGCGAACTGGTCGATAGCTCTCGTTTTGCGAGTTGGGCTCTCACGCCGGAGGCCCTTTCACCCCTTGACAAGATGAACTGACTAATTAATGTTAATTAGAAAAATAAAGGTTAATGTAGAAAATAAAAGTTTCGAGTATATCCCCGGTAAAAGCAATTTTGACACTACTTCTTTTTTTTTTCATCGTCATCAGCCTCATCGATCTATCATATGTAAAATACAGTTGTAATAGACTATATATGGCTTTATTTTTTAATTATTATTTATTATCAAATATTTGTTCTTTTGTAAGATGATTCTAATTGAATATGGGATGACGACGCATCATTGAAACAACTTTGATTAATAAAATCTGAAAAAGTGGCCTTGCATGCCCAAAGAATGAAAAAGAACAAGAGATAAATGTATTTTTGACGTATTTTTTCGAAGGAATGAACGGGTACCCAGCTGGTGAGCAAAATTCGATGAAAATTTTTACATCGATAAAGTCGTGAGCGTGATTCTCGATCGAAGAAAATTCAAAGGATAAAACCCTGAGATTCCTTCAACAATAAACTGTCACAACATTGTCGTTCGCATAGCCGAGAATACCATGTGCAAAATTGCGAACGAAAGTGTAATCTTTCGAATAATCCGTCAACGTCAGTTTCGAGCACCAGTCTCTCGGTGTATCACTCGAATTATAGCGAGCTATCTCGCCTCATACGTGTCTTGGCACGAACGAGAAAACCCTCACGAAACGTGAAAATTGTGTAAACGCCAGCGAAAGAAAAAAGTAACGATAAACAATTGTAATACCTATTAGGAAAACCCTTGATGTATCAAATATTTATTTTTAAAAAAAAACACGTATAGCAAGCTATAGAATTAATGTTTAGTGCATCTAGAAATTTAACCACCCAACTGCGACCCAATTCCCAGTATAATACGTATTATCTCATATAGCCGAGAATTGATATAATTAATTCGTAATTAATAAGAGCCCGTGGGCAAAGCAGTTATGCCTTTGACAGCATAATGATGGAGATGCCTCAGACGATGACGACAGGTATAGGGAACCGCAAGTGGAAGAGCCCTTTATCTCGCCAACGCTATCCGCAAGATTCACCGCCAAAGGGCGGTCGAGATATCCTTACCAACGGCCAAGATTCATAGTGAAACAGGATGCCTGAGGTTGGTCCTCCTCGTATAAAGGCACCTTGGCCCGAAGCCATGAGTTTTGGATAATCTTGGCGAGTACCGCAACAAAACAACCAAGAGCTTGATGGTTGAAATAAACCATGAGTCCAAGTTTCCATTTAAGAAAGTTTCTTTGAGAGTCAAAATTAAATAGTAGATATCGATTAAAATCCATAGAACATTTACCAAAATGTTTCGGGATAAAAAATAAAAGCATCACGATTACAAAACACATGAAACAATGTATCCTGCCTATTGGTAATATATTGCACTATAAACCGGAAGCACCGAATGTGATAGAAACTCACGAGACAAATTGCTGGCGTGAGATCCGGCAGCCACCGACTGAGCAGTTGAACAAAACTCAGCCTAAACGTACGTCTCAAATTGTACACACGTTCAACGATGTAAGTAGTAGTCGTAGTTCCACAGAGAGTCAAACTAATGCGGAGTGCATTTGCGAGCGGTGATGAGTAACAGCCAACGATACTATCGCAACGATGCATCCAATCAAAGGTAGAAGGGAATCTACTCCGCTACAATGGACATCCCTTTGATCGTTTCGATTGCCCATGGTCCTGATGCGTAAACTTACACCAGGTGTGTTAGGATAATGTGCCCTTCTAAGTGACTATCGCAGCTTGCCCAGACGCCAACACTCACCGATGATAACTCAGCGAGCCATTATCACTGAGAGTCGAGAAACGTCGAGAGTCGAGTTAAAGATAGTTAGGACACTTTTTATCAGGTTGCTGTTTTTTTTTTTTGTATTCGTTGGTGGGAATGGTAAATATTACGACCACTTTACCCGATACATAGTTACAAATTCATTGTTCGGGCAGTGCGGAGTAGTACACGAAATAAGCATCAGTGCCAGTGGAAAAAAACCCTGAGCGTCGAAAATTACCATCAGGGGGGCTTTTAAGGGAGATTTCCTAGCGTGTTTGGAGACCGTAAGAAATGATAATACACCTAGCGTTACTGTGGCTTTCGCGTTCATCTATACATATGCACCTAAAGTAACGTTTGAATGCATAAACCACCGAGAGAACCATACGCGGAGTCTCAAATGCTCGGGTGCAATGTAGTACATAATATGTAATAAATATTCCACTGACGCTGCTACCATGTATAAGAATTTGAAAGGAATAACCATGCGGGTTTGTTTGGGTTAGGCTTTTTGATGCCACTGTATAATGGGCGTACAATTTTGAAAGAATAATGTCTCTCTTCGGATTTATTTGGATTGAGCTTTTTTGCCACCCTTATATAAAGAGCGTCCATTTTTAAAAGGTTGCTCTGTTTGGGTTGGGCATTATGATGCTCCTACATAAAGAATGTCGATTTTAAAAAGGTTGACTCTGTCTGGATTCATTTGGGCTGGGCTTTTCATGCCCCTATTTAAAGAGCGTCCACTTCCATAAGGATTACTCTATTTGGGTTCGTTTTTGTTGGGATATTTGATGCTCCTATATAAATGGTCAACAATTTGAAAAGGATGACGCTGTTCGGGTTTTTTTAGGTTGGGTTATTCGATGCTCCTGTAAAAGGAGTATCTAATTTCAAAGGGATCACTGTTTGGGTGGGAAAGCGGAGGTGCATAGCGCCCGAGCCTCACGAAACCCTACTATATATATTTACGCATACTACCGAGAGAGGATATTTATGCTTGCCGTAGCGTGAGTACAAAACATACCATACCTGGCATACTTGCCACAGGGCTCAAACTCTCGGTGCATAAGGTGCCCTCGCGTGGCTTCGTACATCTGTATATACCTCTAGCTCGAACAACAGAAGTCTCCACACGAGTTTTCGACTCTGAATCCTCCAAAGTTTATCCACCGTCAATGTGATCGTTTTACTACAGCATGTACTGAAGATTTTTCAACGATCACTATACCTATATAAACGATCACTTTCACGACGTTCAATACGCCAAATATATGTACGAATACATTGTATGATGTTCCGTACTCATGACATACGCGTGTTCTATTATTGTAGAATTCGAGCTTCAACACCGTTGCAATATAATTGTACTAACCGATGCCAAACGCCTACGGTAATAATCCCACGGATCCAATAATGTGTGCAGATGTACTAGATATATGCTCATACATATATCTACTGAAAAGCACGAAATGAGCATTTGCAGATTGCTACGACTATCGGATTGAGTAATTTAAGTATTAATTGTACGTATATACGTACGTTTCGTGATACAGCGTGTGTACTGATTATCCAGAGGTCGTTGATTTGAAATACACAAAAAGATGTTGAAACGAAAGATGAAAAGGACAGATTTTAGTTTACATAAATTCAATCCTCGCAATGAATCCTTTCGAGAGAAATAGAAATAAAGCGAAAAGCTGTAAAATAAAAACTTAAATTGGCTTTCCACTTAAAATCCTTTCCAGTAAAGCTTTTGAACGTAGAATATTTTACGGCTTATTGCTTATTTTCGTAATGTCACTCTACTGCTACTCGATGATTTTACGTCTGACACGAAACGGTAGTTTCCACTTCTGCATAGCACACATAGAGCCGGCCATGTGAATGCATATGAGGCCTTCCACACCAAACGGGCCATTTTTGTTTTCTCGCTCCTCTTGATTTTTTTTTTTTTTGCTACTCATGCGGACTTTACTAGGCTACTGGACAACAGCTATTGTACATTTTTTTAGGTTTCTATACTCCAAAGCTCTTAGCAACACATACAGGAATAGGAAATAAAAGCATAACAGAACAGAAACAGCAACATTCAAGACCACATTCTCATACAACAGAAACAGCAGTTGAATTGGCATATAGGTGACCAATGGGAACTCGAAAAGTCAAGTATTCGAGCTTTTGTTCATAAAAAAATGTAACTTTTAAATGGTTGATGACATGCAACAATTTACAGAAGGTAGTCTACGGTAGTATGTATACTGCGTATACTTGATAAATGTTGAAAACATTGGAGGCGTCAAAGATAAACAAAAAAAGAGCTAAACTGGAGTCGAATACCCTGTGTATGTTATTACTACACTCATCGTTCGTCCCATTCCGTATTTCACGACTTCGGCGTACGGACGCGCGAGAGGTAAAAGTGGACCGCAACGATTAAACGGAAGTGGCAGGATATGTTTCTTCTCTTCGCTACTGGAAAACGGGATCTGATGCCATAAACTCCTGGACGAAGCTTACAAAGGGAGAGAGAATGAGAGGGGAATAATAGTGAGAGAAAGAAAGAGAGTAAAAAATAGAAAAGAAGGACAAAAGAGTGTTACGACGCTCATCGTCCGATGTAAAATACGCAAGAGGGCTAACTCTACCGAGAGCTTTATGCCTCGGCTCTATCTCGATGGAAAGAGCAAGACAAAGAGAAAATAAAAAAAAAAGAATTAAAATGCATATGAGATATATAATACGTGTGCTTGCGCTCACAGTATACTTTATACAGGAGATCTGTTCGTGCACTTTTCCCGTATTAGATTTTTGGCGTACCTTTTCAACCAAAAGTGACTTTCGTCGACAATATTGCATGCTTTATGATAAGATAAAAATCAGAAAAAATTAAACCACAATAAAGACGATAAGAAGATTAATTTTGAATAATAATAATGCCGAAAAGTTATCAATAAATTATTTAATCAAAACATTGCTTAACAAATTTTTTGGGAAAGTTTTTTTTTTACACGTGAAATTAATTCGTTGACTTTTCTGACTACACATGAATTTTTTTTAAATTTTCTTATCATTTTAAAATTTCGGTTTTCGAAAAATTTTTAACTTTTAAAAATGAAGGAAAAATCGTGAATTTTGGATATGTTTTCGTAAAAACGTTGTATATTACAAATAAGAAGTTTTCAGAGCATTGAACGAATAGTTTCGTAAATAAAACCTTTACAAATTTCCGAAAACCGAAATTTCAAAATGATAAGAAAATTTTTAAAAAATTCATGTGTAGTCAGAAAAACAACGAATTCATTTTACATGCCAAAAAAAACATTCCCTAAAAATTTGTTAAACAATGTTTTGTTTAAACAATTTATTGATAACTCTTGGGCATTATTTTTATTAAAAAGTAATCTTCTTATCGTCTTTATTGTGGTTGAATTTTTTCCGATTTTTATCTTATCATTAGGTATGCAATATTGTCGACAAAAGTCACTTTTGGTTGGGAAGGTACGTCCAATAAATCCTTAAGTAAGGCAGCACCACTTGTAAGCGATGGACGAATTATCCCTGAAAAGTCGTGGAGAAATTCATTGCGAGACCAATCTGATTCCGGTGACTAGTTTTCATTTTAATTGTTAGTTCACATCTTATTCATGATGACTATTATGAATTTTTTTCCAACTTCGAGCTTTCCGTAGGCTAAAAAGGCGGGAGATATCCGTTTCACTGCGACCAGCTGATCGGGTTGATTTTCGTTGTCGCCAAAATTCTCGTCAATGCCATAAAATTACTTAACTGAACTTTGTACTTGGTACACTGATTCTGGATATCATTTCCAGTGTTATTTGTGGTTATAAATAGTTATTATCGAAAGTAAAGTCGTAGAGATAAAAGATTTTTAGGAAAAATCTCGTTTGTAATTATCGAAATGATGCATGTTCCACTGTCTGCTATTTTCACGCTATGATCTCCAGCTCACTTCACACCTCAAGCTTTCCCGCGCGCGAAGCGCTGCAGTGCCTATACTTTTTTCTGGGACTTGAAGGTTGTGTTGTATTTTATAGGTGTGCGATTTTATTGAAACAAAATGGGCAAGAAGACCAACTCCAACAGCTACAGTCAACGATATACTCTAAAAATCATAAAATTTAAAGGATATTAATGTATCTATTGAAGCTCCGAGAGCTGCATGATAAATTTTAAAAATAATTCATAGCATAATGACATAATTTGTAGAATATTTATTGCAATAATTCATGAATCATTTTCACAACTCGACCTGAAAGTCATTTATCTTGGTACTCAATTTTTTGTACCCAACGCTTTTGCATCCAACGTCTCTGATCAACACTATACTATATCGTAATCAGAGCACTTTAACGGCGTGTATTTAAACGATAGTCCGGTACCTATGGTATAGTAAATTGCGCTGTACCGGTGCACGATATATCCGTAAAATTACGACCACGTGGGCACGTCATTTGTAGCTCGTGAACATGTATATATGGATCCTTTGTTTCTATGATTAAACCCGCAGTGTCGAGAACGAGAAATACATATACATGCTGTATATGTAACACCCACAGCCTGATTCCCGCTTACAATCATTTTATATTAAGTCGTCGTCACGCAAATCGTGATGGTATTTTAATCTATTTCTCTCGCTCTCTCTCTCTTCCTAAATTTTAGATTTGTGGCGTCACGGTTCACCTATGGATTATGAAATGGGTACGAAACATTTAATAGACACGAATCAGACTTCAGGTAAGTTAAATCGTATTTTACACTTGGCCCTGCATATTGTAATAGGAAAGTTCTACGATCGTTACACAGGAAAAATGTTACCAGAATACAAGCTGCCGGGGGTAACTCTACTGGCGAACAATCCTACAGAGCCACAAGTCTATATCGGATAAAATCTTTATCTCGCGCACGAAGTATATACTACGCATGCGCAGTACATACTTCGCAACCCGGAGAAATGTTCACTGATGGAGTTGTCGCTCTGAACAGTTGTCCACCGGAAGAGTTGTCACTCCGAAGAATTATTAAGCGATAGAGTTTTTAGCAAGGGTTTGTATTCTAAGAGAGCTTTTATACGATAAAGTCATAATCCAGGAGAGTTGTTTTTCGACATGCAGTCTGGGAGAGTTTTTCCGGAAGAACTATTTTCCAGTAGAGTTTTTTTTTTTGGGATGAGGCACGACCGGGAGACTTGTAAATGTGTCAACACGATAGCATAAGCTCATTACGATCGGTTCTCGATTTAATGATTTTTTTACACACCTTTTTTTTTCTATTCCAGGAGTTCTAAGCTACTTTTAATGTGTTCTCTCGACTATACCGACGAATCCATAAATTTTCGTATCTCCTCCACTCGATAACAAGCTCTCGAAATCCCACACTCTACCATAACTGTGCATACAAATCACGAGATACAAACTCCCGAGAGAGATTCGAAACCCTCGTCATTGCCTTGGTGTTTTAGTATCCGTGTGTATGTGGGTAGATGTATGTGAGAGAATATCGGATGTAGCGTACAAGCGTGAAGGGACTGACACTCGGATAAATTTAGTTATACGAAAAGTTTCGTCAACAACAAGATGGAAGTAAGAAAGACGAGCATTACATACAGACTAACGGGATTATAACTAATCTCAATTTGTCAACGAGTAGTCAAGTTAACTCTTACCTGTGGATAAGGGGTTAACTTATCCACAGGTTATCAACCCTCGGCGAGTTAGGGTAAGAATGCGAAATCAAGAAGCACCCCCCGTTAAACGACGAAAGTAGGTCAGATAAGAGACTTTCATGATAATAGTCGTGACGATGCCTCCTACCCCCATCTACCGGAGATATAGAATCTTGGACCATTGTTATCAATATCTGAATAGCTTCAGATTAACAATAGATTTTTTTTCCCTTCCGAGCTATGACAATTATAGACAGATTCCCGGTAATGACGTACACCTTTCATTCCGTGCTTCAACTTTTACTTCGAGAAATTTGTTTCATAGAAACTTGCGAAGCTCTATATATATGCAACGATGCAGGTGGTCGATTGTGTATTTTCATTTTTTTCACTTTTCCCATTATCCAAACATTCTGATTGGTTTTCAAAATTGAGTCAGCCAATCCGAATTCTTGGATGATGGGAAAAGTGAAAAGTGAAATTACACAATCAACCCCCCAGGTCTCAAATTCGTATCGCAATTACAATATGTAGTCATGCAGTGTTTATCAATGGAAGACTTTGTCGTAAAGGATGAAGATGGTTTTTTTCCTTGCTGAAGACAATAGAGTTTGTATACACTGGACCAAATAGATAATAGGGATCCGCACTGCCAAACTCGGCCGCGTGGTGACAGCATCATAGATTGTGCCTTTTAGCGGAATTTTTCAATCGTTTCGATTGAAATCAATATTTTTATTGAAAAAGAAGCTCTGATTAACAAAAAATATTACGAAAGCAATTCAAAATAATACACATGTTTAATATTTTGATTCATTTGCGTGGTTCACATGTGATCGGGTAAAATAAAATTAGACGATATACATGTAACACGTTAGGTTAGATTAGGTTTAAGTGAAAGGACTCAGCGCGTTCAAGCGCAAGACGTATGTTACCTAAATTAAAACACTAGTGGATAATTAAATTGAATTAACCCATTGTGCGTAATTGTTGTGTTCTGCTGTGCAAAGGAGAGGGAATTTTTTTAACGATTGGCATGCTCTTACTAGCATTGACGTCGCAATAATCGGTATCCCTCGGACACCAGAATTCTGGATCAGGATCATTACTGATACGCGCGAGGTGTCTGATGATTGAAAATTATCATTCTCATCGTAGAAGAACAATTTAAAGTAAAAATATATTTCATTATTCTTCTAGAAATTTTTGCGATGCTATTTGTGATGTTATACTTTTATTTATAATATCAAAAATGATATTTTAAATATTTCGTATCTTTTCATCGAATCATTCTTTTTTTTCTTTTATTACGGCTCCCCGTTTTTTCAATTCTGCTTGCTATTGTAGCTCTGTCCACGATAAATATTTGTCATTTTGATCCATTCTATTCCAATCACACTTTATGTCATCTAAAAAACCCGCGAAAAGACGAAATCGATGATGCTGCCATCTGAGCTGGGCTTCTCATACGCGGATCCCTATTGCCTAGGCAATGGTCCGTATTCAGCTTCAGCAGTTGCTTTTAAGCGAAGGTCGCTTTTAAAAGTATGGTTTTATCCATGGAATTAAAAGCGAGCTTCGCTTAAAAGCAACTGCTGAATACAGGCCAATGTTTCCATCGTCAGATTTCCGTATCTTGCAATGAGAAGATCGTTTACCTCAACGGATAGGAATAATGATCAATGAGGCTAAAATTTTTCGCCCCACGCCACCCTTCGGAATTTTCGAGCACTGCATACGCTTCATCAGGCACTTGCGTTACAGTAGATTAGGATAACACTTGTATAATATCCATAAGCCCTGTACGTATATTGTTTCAGTGGTACATGCAGACAGAATTAATATTCACGAATTGACAACAAATTTCTTCCTCAGGTAAAAATGATTCATTGAATTTTTATTATGGAACAAATTATTGCAGAAGATTCGTATAACCATCTGAAGGTAACTGTGGTATTTCCTCTATTATATGATGGCCAGGTTCGGAAATTGGCTGACAGTACTGTCAGTACTAGAAAATGTACAGTATACGTGACTTGCACTATAGATTTTCTAGTACTGACAGTACTGTCAGTCAATTTCCGAACACGCTCGATATTACACTTCAAAACTCCGATGGAGCCGTCGTCCTCTAATTTCGTTTCGGACAATTTTTTACTCACAAAAGGAATAAAAGAACTCCATAAATCCCTTGGGATATAGGCAAATGCCCGAAATGACAAATTCCCGAACGGACAAATTCCCGAATAGAGGAAATACTACAGTTACCTTCAGATAGTTATACGAATCTCCTGCAAAAATACGCACAAAAACCTTACCGATCGTACCAATCGTAATTAGAGATGGATTTATATTTCCTGCCACCAGAGTGCATAAGAATGTAATTCCATCGTTTAGGGCGAGCTCCGAGCTCCTAGCTGGGTTGTTTTTTCAAGATTCAAGACAAACAAACCTTAGGATTAGCTAAATTACGAATTCCTCAAGTTTTAAGTAATATTAAAAAGTTTTCTTGCCTTCTTTTTTTGTCATCAACTTTAATCTTAATAACGCGATTGACAGTTAATCGTTAGGTTCAAAACGCCTGCGATCTCCTTATTAATTCATACAAATTTTCCCATTTTCGTGACATTCCTTTTGTTGCAAACGACCGTGGCTTCGACGGAACAAGAATTGACAGTAATACCGGGCTGTCAGCACAGACCGAAGAAAAAGACTTTTATAATTTTGCGTTATCTGCCGTTTCTTGTATAAATATTGTTGAATCTCGTGCGAACGAAAGAAAATATTTTTAAAAAATATGTGAAAAATCAACGGTCGCGATAAACGTGATACAGTGATCCTAACCTGAAAGAACAACTCGGAACGATTTATATTTCGTAAAAACGTCACCGACGTTTATTGAGCTGATCCGCGCAATGGAGAGTCCGCAATTGGCAAGGAAAAAGCACGCGAGGCTGTTCAAGTGCCTGATACAGGAAATGCCGAGTGAATTGGCCGAGTACGACTTTAGCAGAATGACTTTTGCATTTTTCTCGATATCCGGCTTGGATATCCTCGATTCGTTGAACATAATGAGCGAGGAGGAAAAGAAACGCGCTATAGATTGGATCTACAGGCTTAGGGTGAGTAATACCGGTACGAGAGACGGTTTTCAGCCTTGCACAATGGTGCCAGATTCGGCGCCAAAGTATCAGCGCGGCCATCTGGCGATGACATATACCGGTCTCGCCACTCTCTTGGTTCTCGGCGATGATCTCAGGCGCATCGATTCGCATAGGAAGTCACTAGTTCTTGGCGTGAAAGAGTGCCAGCGACCCGACGGCTCGTTCTCCGCCACGATCGACAACAGCGAGAGCGACATGAGATTCGTTTATTGCGCCTGTTGCATATCCGCTATACTTGACGATTGGAGCGGCGTCAACAAATCCAGAGCGGTCGATTATATTCTGCGAAGTATCGTGAGTATAATCGACGAAGAAAAATTTTTCATTTTCATATTTTTCCATGAGGTTGTATCGTTTGTCATGTATAATTACCAAAATCAAATTTTGTCCATGAATCCAAAGCGTAATTATTTTCCATCGTGTAATCATGGACCATTCGCTCGAGTATAAACATCGGGGCTGTTAAAAAAAAAACATTTTTTTTTGAAAATAATATTGCTCTTCTATTCGCTTTCATAAACACCAAAAAATAAAATTTTTGGCGAAACGCCCCCGGGGGGGCTGTGCGATCATATTTAGTACTGCCGCATGTATAGGCAAATTTGCGTAAAGTGACCCTTTTCGGTCATTTTTTTTTTCGTCAACGCAGCTGAGCGTTCATCGAAGCCACGTTTTGTATTCGATATGATAATACAATCTGCAAAACCCCAAAATTCCACGACAATTTTTAGGATAAATATTCAGAATCACGGCTCCACCTCAAAATGGGTTGTAAATTTTTTTAACGATTTTTTTAACGATAAAATAACTGTTTTAGAAGCAACATAAATAACAATTTTAAGGTAGGGGAGATCCACTTTGCCAAAAAAAAAATAAAAATTGGGGGAAAAAGACGTTGGATTATTGTTCATGATGGACCTGCTGCATGGTGGGCGTATTGAAACACGCAACAACTACTACCCTTATGCCGGAGCTACTGTATGTCTAACAACTGTATAGTACTGTATGTTTAGTACTGTGTGTATAGTATATATGCATGTACTATATACATACATTAGGGTGGTTCAAAATAACCCGACCCCCGAATTTTTTTCGGGAAACCCTCTGAAAAGCTTCAGGATGATGAAAAAAGATATTTCCCACTGGCTGGGCGAAAATGAATAAGATTTAGAGGTTGCGCAAACGCGTTTTCTGCCTAAATTCGTCATTTTTTTCGTTTTTGCGTTTTTATTTAGAAAAAAAAAGTTTCAATTGGAAACAGTTTGAATCAAGGGCTGCCGATTTTTTTCACAATAAAATCCACTATAGAGACATGGGAAAAAATTCCAAAACCGCTACCGAAACCATCGATGATGAGATAAAAAATCTTTCGCGTCATTTTTTTTTTGTTAAGGATGTATGAGCACAAGGTGGCGGGAAATGAGCGGAAACGTGGGCGCGGGTGAGCGCGGTGAACGAGGGGCATGCATGAAACAAGAGAGAGTCGGACCGCTCATTATGCGACACACGCGAAAAATTTCCTTAAAATCGATAATTGTATGTCAAAAGGTTCGTTAACCCCCATTTTTTATGGAACGTATGTAATCGTGATAGTTTTCTGAACATTTAACAGTTTTAATATTGATCGTATCTGATCGTGAAAGATACGAATTTCTGTTTCAAAGTTGCGTCAGCCCAGAATTCGTATATGGCGTGGGATAAATATCTTGATTTCACGAATTAATTACTCGCGTAAAGAGTCGTTGACCCACTTTGAAATTTTGCAGGTTTTATCCTATAAACTACTGCTACACCATATAAAAAATTCAGATTTTTATATGATCGTGAAGCTAGTGCTCATACATCCTTAAAATCACTTTATTTTCGAAAAATTCCAGCCGGCATGATTTTCACGAGATTCAACTTGTGCCAGTCTAGATTTTTTCATCAAGTGCTATAGTTTCATACAAAAAATCAGGAACCAATAGGATACTTGATTCGCGAATTCATACGACCTCAAACTCATCCACCTTTTTATCTTCGAAAATCATAAAAATCCGCATTTATAGTTAAATTTTCTTGGTCATTCATTTAATAACATTCTTTACAGTCACCACAGCTTGATTGCCGAACGCAGAGTCCATGTACCGAAAAAGTACAATCCAGAGACAGGGATAAAAGAGGCAAGATGTATGTGGGTGTAGGTAAATTTAACTGTCAATTCACGGATGAAACAAACCGAACGTGATTATTCAGAAAGTATAGTATTTTATAGTTAAGAAGAATATGAATATATTACACAATATATTATATCATAAATGCTTCATGCTCCAGTGAGGAATTTATTGCCTCCTATGTCAACGTGGTGATCGGTTTGCGATGACGATGTATTACCTGAAGCAAATATTGCTTTTGTTCCTCGTTGGCCGTATGCAAGGAATTGTATTCTTCCATCGGTGCAGCTCCTCGTTCAGCAACATCGTTGACAATACTCAATCCCTGACAAATTCTTTTTGCATCCAAAAACGTCGAATTTAACTCCCCATAGTAATTGATCCAATACTATGAAGAGTTGATTCGACTCCCCATAGTAATTTATCCAATACTATGAGGAGTTGATTCGACTTTTTTGGATGCAAAAAGAATTTGCCATGGATTGAGAGTTGTCAACGGTGTTGCTGAACGAGGCGTTGCACTGATGCAAGAATACAATTCCTTACATACGGAAAACGAGGAACAAAAGCAATATTTGCTTCAGGTCGTACATCGTCATCGCAAACTGATTACCACGTTGACAAAGAAGGCAACAAATTCCTCACTGGGAACATACAATGAAACATGAAGTATTTATGATATATATTGTGTAATATATTCATGTTCTTCTTAACTATAAAATACTATATTTTCTGAATAATCACGATCAGTTTGTTTCATCCTTGAATTGACAGTTACATTTACCTATAACTGCATAAATTTTGCCTCTTTTATCCCTGTCTCTGGATTGTACTTCAATCCATTGTACTCAAGCTGTGGTGGCTGTAAAGAATGTTATTAAATGAATGACCAAGAAAATTTAACTTTAAATGCGGATTTTTATGATTTTTAAAGATAAAAAAGTGGATGAGTTTGAGGTCGTACGAATTCGCGAATCAAGTATCCTATTGTTTCCTGATTTTTTGTATGAAACTATAGCACTTGATGAAAAAATCTAGACTGGCACAAGTTGAATCTCGTGAAAATCATGCCGACTGGAATTTTTCGAAAATAAAGTGATTTTAACAAAAAAAATGATGCGAAAGATTTTTTATCTCATCACCGAAGGTTTCGGTAATGGTTTTGGAATTTTTTCCCATGTCTCTGTAGTGTATTTGATTGTGGAAAAAATCAGCATCCCTTGATTCAAACTGTTTCCCATTGAAACCTTTTTTTTCTAAATAAAAACGCAAAAACGAAAAAAATGACGAATTCAGGCAGAAAACGCATTTGCGCGACCTCTAAATCTTATTCATTTTCGCCCAGCCAGTGGGAAATATCTTTTTTCATCATCCTGAAGCTTTTCAGAGGGTTTCCCGAAAAAAATTCGGGGGTCGGGTTATTTTGAACCACCCTAACATACATGTACACATAAATATACTATATACATGCATACACATGCATATACATACATACAGTATACATACATGTACTATACACATGTTTAGTAAGTATGTATACATGTATATATACATTTATATACATACAGTATAGATACATATGTTCTATAGAAACATATGTTCTATATAACATATCTGTTCTATATATCTATAGAACATATGTTCTATATACATTTATAGTACTGTATGTATACATGTATATATATTGTAACGAAATGACAACGCGGATATTTGTTTTCGGGGCGGGTTTATTAATTATAATATGATCCCTGATCGCTTATCATCGTACGGCCGCACATCAAGACGTTTATCCCGAGACTCCTGAATAACTGAAGGTTTGATCGTCAGTTCGTCAGTTCTGTCAATGACGAGCTTCGCTCCTCGTTTCTTCTATCCTGTGTATTTTATTAGGCTACTCTCCGTGTTCATAACAATATGTACATATACATGTATATATACATGTATGTACACACATGTACATACATGTACTGTATGTATACATCTACTATACACATGTATAGTAGTGTATTTATAGCAACTGCTACTACTCTTATGCTACAGAGAAATTTCGTGAAATTGTCGAGAATTTTTTTTTTTTTTTTTTTTGGAAAAGTGGGTCTCCCCCCACCTTAAAATTGTTATTTATGTAATTTCCAATACCGTTGGAATCGTTAAAAAAATTTACAACGCATTTTGAGGTGGAGCCGTGATTCTGAATATTTACCATTTTTAGGACATACAAACATTGGAACCTGATAATAGGGAACTCTAATAGGGAAATAGGAAAATCGAAGACATGTTTTGTTCCTTCGTTGATCAATCATCTCTGACAAATTTTCCCACTTTCTGATAATCCTAAAAAAAAAAAAATTCTCCAAAAATTGACTGAAAGATTTATATTTTGTGAAAATGTTCGTCAATCGAAACCTTATCGAAAAAAAATTTCTTTACCCGCCGAAAAATCTTGGTCCTTCATAAAATTGCGTAAAAAATATTTTCAAGCGATGGAAAAAATCGGCATTTTTTTTTTCGGAGTTTTAAGAAAAAAAAAAAATAATAATTCCCCTCAAGTTCACACTTTTTCAAGGTGTCCCCTGAATCGGTCTTTCGGAGAAGTTGAAAAAAAAAATTATGTTCTCCCTTTCGATCTGCACATATTTTTATCATTGGTCTGTGCCGCTCACTTCAGATCGGAAATATACGCTAGCCGCGTAAAATTTGTGGCGATCCAGGGCAACGTAAATAACTGACTCGGCTATATTTTCCATACTTTTTCACTCTTTTCGACCAAATATCTTCATTATACTTTTGGCTATCTTAGTATTTCTTTGAATTATTAGAAACTTCAGAATTTACTCCATTTTAATCTCCGTTTTTCGTTGAAAACTGCATTGTTTACGATGAGAAATGTTTGCGCATCCGGCATTATATTTTAAGATGACCATAAGACCATGCGTTTTAAAAACGAGGTATTTCAGAGAGATATTTTCGTCAAGATTATCTCAAATTACGTGAGAATATAAAGTCCAAAGAATAAATCTGAAGAGGCTTTGCAATAGGCTCGTGATTGTAGAAGAACCTCCTTAACTTCCCTGTGTACACAACTGGGAACTTGAGGGTACCAGGTAGGTTAGGCTGCACTTGATTTCCCGAGAAAAATAAATCTCTCACGATTCACCCTTCGGTGAATGAATTTGCGTCATCGGAACTTTTTTTTGTTTTCCAAAACTCCTTGCCTCTCCGATCGTATTTTGATCCTGAAATTCGTACTTGGAAATTCATGGTTAGCCAAGAATTGTGAGATCACGATCGTTTCAGTCGTACGACGGTGCGATGGGTCAGGGACCGGATCTCGAGTCGCACGGCGGCTCGACATTCTGCGCTGTAGCCAGTCTCGTTCTGATGAATGAACTCAACAATGCATTGTCCTCCGAGCAATTGGAGAGACTGAGGAGATGGTGCCTGATGAGGCAGAACGACGGTTTTCACGGTAGACCCGGAAAACCATCGGACACGTGTTACAGTTTTTGGATTGGGGCTACGCTGCAACTTTTGGATGTTGGACAATTCTCGGATCCTCGGGAGAATCGGATTTATGTACTCAGCACACAGGACACGATACTGGGTGGATTTGGAAAGTTCAAAGACACCTCGACGGATCCGCTTCATACGTACTTGGGTAAAATATCTCAATTTTATAATATTCCTAAACGTGAGATGAAAAAATTTTCCGTCTTTCTTCCGGGTCTGATGCCCCGCATCACAGTCATCTCGTTGTCTTTAGTATCAGATGAAGTGACAGGGTGTCCAACGAACTGAGACTTCACGAAAAACCTTGATTGTCATGAAATTTTACCAATAAACCGGAAAATTCTATTCTCAGGTTTAAAGTAATTATTTTTTATATTATATGTTTATTGTGAGTTATACTCATACTTTTTAAAGCAGTAGGCTATCTCTGTTAAAAGAATATGCGATTTCTCTATACTTACCTTGAATCGTGTAATGGATTTAAAAAAAAAAAGTTACTCTTAAGGGCAAAATTAACCATCTAATAATGAGTGAAGTTCCCACAAACCGTGCTCAGCATGAAAAGTACGTTTTACAAAGTAAGTTATAAACTTGAAAACTCCTCTTGTGCGCTGAATGGATAAGATAATTTCCATACCTTACGTACTGGTGTTCCTAAACGGAAAACTTCATTTTTTTTTTCTCCCATTTTATTAACTTCTAGGCTCTTTATACGTTTAGCTTCCTCATAGAGCCCAGCTCCACAATGATAAAACAATAATCAAATAAATTCGAGATGTTACTATCAAGATGCTCGCAATTCGGAGTTTGCATGAAATTTTTTTATTTCATAATCTGGTAGTTTAGGAAAAATCATTTGGTACGTATTTTTTTATTTTTTTTTTTTTAATCAAAATTGCCGCTAATATAACGAATTGAAAACTACAACAATATGACGTCACACATGTTACGCTATATCTATATATATCGAAATCCGTGAAATTAAATTTCCTATAACATGTGCATCTATCAGTTTTAACGAAAAATAAAAAAATACGCCCTCATTATTTTTACTTACTCTACATTATGCGCCCGAATTTAAAAAAAAAAACAAAAAATTTCATGCAAACTCCCAATTACTCCAAATAGTACTAGACTCATATTGAAAAAGTGCAGTTGTGAATCATAAAAAAAATCATGAAAAAATAAACCGAAAGAGCACCTAATTTTCGAGAATTTTGCACCTGATTAGCACCTAATTCTGGTATGAATAAAAAGATTTTTTTCCGCATGGGGACCGGTAAACTTTACAGAGGTAAAAAATCATTTTTTCGATCCTGATAAGAGCTTAAAAGTCATGATTTTTTTGGTCGCCAAGAGAATTGGACACCCTGAAATATAATTCGTAGTTGTGACTGATGAATATTTATATAAGCTATCAGATGGCAGAGGCGTCATAACTCTAAATTCAAACTAATGCATTTTTTGTTCATCGCTCACTCTCTCTCTCTCTCTCTCTCTCTCTCTCTCTCTCTCTCTCTCTCTCTCCCATTCATTTAACAAGGTCTCGGTGGTCTGAGTCTGCTGGGTGAACCAGGGCTGGAACCTATGAACGCCGCTCTCAATATATCCAATCGTGCCTACGCGCACTTGAAGGAAATTCACAAGAGATGGTGAAACGAGTGACCACTCGGCAATAAAAAAAAAAAAAAAAAATATCTACCTACATCGCAACGCCCAACTTGTGTTTACTTTTTTTTTTCCCTTGAAGCTCAATTCATATCAAGCGCACATAGCCAAAAATAGTATATGACATGTTTTCTTACGGTTGCAATCCGCAAATGCAGCAGTAACGATGAGTCGTAGCTCATTGATAAGGATACGTTGAAATTTTAAGAAAAATACTAAGGCCATTGTTCTACGATCGTCAATTAAATATTGATACATTATTATTATTATTATTATTATTATTATTATTATTATTATTATTATTATTATTATTGTGTATATCTGCGTGTACACGAGATTTTTGGAGTGAACCAAGTGCTGGTTGTGCTGATTCGTTATATATACTATATTTACCATAAATACATACATACAATATACATATATTATATACATACATAATATATACTATTCGCAATGGATTCGCAGTGTCGTTGATATCATTGGCTATTTTTTTTTTTTTTGATCCGAGAACCCGGGAAGCTCAATGCAACGACCGAAAAAAATATGATCCATGAAATTGCAACCTACACACTTGAATATTCCATTTTTGTTTTTACCCTCGAATAAAATGTACACTCCGTGATTTTGAAGCCCTATCACTGTAGGGCTTTTTTTCAGCACTTAAGAGAGGTCGAATCGATCTCATGCTCAAAAAGACGAACGTCTTCCTAAAAATTTGAGAAAATTCATGTGTCATGCTTGAAGGCTTCTGCTTTACGATAAAATTTTGAGATACAAGGTTTGCCGAATTAATTCATCAAATAAATAGCAATAAACGAATCAACTTGTGGGAGAAAAAAAAGTGTATTTCTTCAAAAATTCACAACTCGGAGAAAAACGTATGAAATGGAACGTATCAAAATTTAAATTGAAGCTCGAGAGTGTAGCTTTCGATAAACAAAAAAAAATGTTGCAAAATAATATTATGAAATTGAGACTTTGAGACCCACATAAGTCCCAGAGAGTTCCGCCATTTTTAATCTAAATCACGTACGCACACACAGGCACATGATTTTTTTTTAATTTTATATAAAGTGAAACTTTACTCCTGGTGTAAAAAAAAACACAAAAAATGTAAAACTTACCTGAACTATCGTCTGACACGATACAACCTAAAGTTTGTATCGTCGCGTCGACTACAGTGGACTCAGAGGAACTAGGGACTCGAAACTTTGCGTGAGGGTTCTCTGCCCTAAAGTACAATTTTTTAGGCGGCGATAGAGCCGCATCCCCTTTGCTTCGTTTCAAAATAGGGAAAGTTTGGAATTTTTGGCATAGGTCGAATCGACCCCCCTACAGTGATAGGGTTAATATTTTTTTATTAATCGTGATACGGTTGGAGGACTGAGATGAGAATCCTCGATCAAAGAAACAAACACAGAAAACACTGTATGCATGAAAATAAACGTTGGACTTTTTACAGAAAAATTTGGGAATAAATTGTTTTTTTTTTATTTATTTATTGGACCAATGCAATCAAAGTAATTTGATCTCGAAGATCTTCGAATCGAAGCAATTCGATACCCAAAACCCAACTGAAACATTCATCCTCCGTTTTAGTCCAGTCATTTTCGCCATTTTTTTTTTCTTCAATCTCCTACAGAATTGATTTTGCTTTTGGAAACGGTTCAGGGTTAATTCAAGTTGGCACGACGCGCGGGGGGGGGGGGGGGGTCGAGCTTCAGTCGCCATCTTGGAAAACACGTTTTATCAAATATCTCGTGAGCCGTGCATCGTACGATAAAAATAGCGGAATTCTTTTTTGTAGATAATAAAATTTTCTAAAACTTTCATTTAAAACTTTTTCCTATATAGCGCATGATTTTTCATTTATAGTGCGGCAAACTTTTCCAAACATCACCATTTTTACTGTTACATCAACCGTTAAATGAATACTTAGCAATAGCCGGATGTTTGGAAAATTTTGCCGCGCTGTAAATAAAAAACCATGCTCTGTACAGGAAAAAGTTTCAAGTAAAAATTGTAGAGAATTTCATTGGATAAAATTCTGTAAAAGATTGCATTGTGAATCTACTTTTTTGGTTAGAATATAACTGGACTATCAACTGTGCTCGCTATTCACGATGCTCGGGACCGTTGGTGGCGCTGATCGCTGATCGCAGCCTGTCTCGTGGTCTGAAAAGAGGGCTTTTGTGTGTCACACTATCAAACTTTTTATTCACTGACACTCTCCTATAAATGGTTCTAAAACTTACCGCCAGTTAGCGCATCGCTTCGTGAGCATCGCGAATTCTATTGCGGGAACTCACCGCTGAAATGTAGTGAACTCACAAATGTTGCCCTGACCTCTGGCGGCCAAATGCCTAACTGCTCTTTCGCAGTCGCTGCCCGATGAGTTTGCCGATGATTACCATGCGAATTTGTCACGTTTTAACAATAATTCAAAATCTGCTGCTTTATTACAAGAAATAAATCATAAATAAAGATCGAGAAGACATAGTCGATATTTGGTGCGTGGGCATGAGATTTTCAGTACACGCAGAATATGAATAATCGTTTTATTTATATCGTGTAAACACGCAAAAGCGACGTGACTTCCAATTTCATAACTTCTTAAATATGAACAATAATTTATAAATAAAACATTTTTCATGCGATATAGCTTGATATTTTAAGTAATAATTTATTGTTATAACGCATTTATTTAGCCGAAAAGTGACGGGAATTTTTTAAAAGATTTTAAGGTTAAACATGGGATGTCATGGAGGTTCATTGTATTCTTATGTCGATAATCACTTGATTCGTATCCTATTTACGCAGTGGATTCTATCCACGCATAATCCTCAACGGTAATAAACCCCATTGTCAAATCTTACTACAAAAAATCGCATTTTGCCGAAAAATATACGATAATCCAATGTTTACAACTGTTCCCTACGCTGCCGGATGCTAACTAGGGCTGGCTACTGGCAACGAACTAGGAATGAGAGATAGGATAGGATAGGCCCCACCTCCATGTTGATTCCCAATATCCGCATGTATTCCTGAAAAGAATAATGGCATTGTCAGGATTAGAATGGCTTTTTTTTTCTTTTTGAATCCTCATGAATGAATTTTTCATTCGCGAAACATCTCCGTACGGAAATGACCATATACGCCTCTCCCGACACCTTCTGCGTATAACGGTCCGAGCCTCCGAGCGGGCTAATGCCTGAAATTGAAACTCACGTCAGCTCGTGTGTCCTCGAATCTCCCCCCCCCCTCCCCCTCCTACCGCCGCTGCAAATCCCACGGAGTGGGGAAAAACGGTTCCATGGTAACCGACATAGGTTCGTGGATCACAACACACAGACGACGTTCGTCCGTTCAAAGTGACGGTTTCACGTCGCGGGGTCCCTGAGACTCGTTTGCGGACAGACTTCATTGCAAGTATAAACCGTCCCAAGGACCTTATTCATCGTAAACTCGCAATTTAAACGACAAGAAAGTGAAGTGAGCCCATAACCTTTTTTGTTCCACGAAGTGTTATATTTTTACAAAGGCGTTTTTTCATTGTTTTGTTTCCGTGGCATCTTTTGTTATGACAACACGCGGTGTCGCAGTCAGTGCATATAAGTGAAATTATATATACGGCAGTTAGACTTTTCTACGATAGGAAAAGAAAGTTTTAGAATTCAAAGTGGGAGTCGCTTTCGCGACTTCAAAAAAAAAACCGAGGTATGTCAGAACAAATTTTTCACTATTATTGTTTATGTATACCGTATACTGCGTATTAAAAAAAAAAAAAAAATTTCCTCCTGTGGGAGATACAATAAAATGGACCAATATAATATTGCGTCGTATAAGACTATAATACGTACATTTCGATTCGATTGTATCGATGATCCACACGTGATAATAATCCATTATCAATGATACCAAGAGATCTGATAAAACAAACGATCCGTAATTTTCACAATGACTCCGCTCCAGTTATAGCCAGTTATAGCTTTCTTTTTTTTCCCTCATTGCTAAATATCAACGCGTCAAAAGCGATGACTTCATCGAACAGTCCAAAAAGTTTCCGGTAATGAGTCGTGCGTGATAATTCAGCGCCAGAAAAACAGTAAAAGGGAAGGAAGCACGTTCTTTTTTTTTCTTCTTTTTTTTGCGCCGCGAGATATCAACACGTGAATTTAATTAACTCGCGTTTAGTCATCGTTGGCAACGGATGCGAAGCCCTCGTATGCACGCATGTGACTGTTGTGTCGATTTACGAGAGCCTAACTAGGCACCATTTCAAAGCACCACATGCTTATCATTGGACACAACCAGAACGGAGAAAACAAGAGCGTCAATTTCGGTTTTTCCTACACATATGCTTGCCCCATGTCCGCTGAGCTATTGAGATGCAAATCGTTTCAATACAGCGTGTATATATTTAGAACCGAGTCACGTGAGATTCGTACGGTGATGACAAAGAGTGAAAAAAAAGCCAGCATCAAACAAGGCTTAAGCCCATGTACATATCTGTACTTGTTGCATCGATAAATCGATTTTAGGCGCACAATGTACACCTCCATAGAGGTTTTTTTTTTTTGTACAATTCATACACGCAAGGCTCTGTGCTAAACTGGAAAGACTCGGTCGAGAGGGAAGGGGGGAAATTGATTGAACAATGAAGGAGCCAATATATGGCCGGCCAGAGGCTAAAAATTATCGGGGATTGTTGATGAAAGTCTTGGATTCTAACTTGTGAGTCAATGTTGCCGAGGACGGCGTAAAAGTATTGAAATTAAAAATGAGAATTGCAATGTATGCCCGGCGACAAATCAACAGGTCACTCGATTGGGAAATTTCATTCGAAATTTTAATGAGAATCGTTATCCAGAGGTTTTTGAAACCGCGCTATGATTTCGAATGCAAAATGTAAAAATGATGAAATTAATAATAGCGGGATTAATTCGAAGAATACAAAAATGCGAGCAAAAATGGCATCTGGTCATTTTTGTGGTCGACCATTTCTGGGCGTATATAAAATTAACTGATTTCAAAATGATTGCATCGAGCGAGGCCCGTACTGTTATAAGCCCTACTGGTAGCATTTTGTAATCTTCTGGAGGAAAGCACACTCGACCGATAGACATAGACACATTATATGAGTCATTCCATGCAAACTCGATAAACGGGGTCCAAGCCTTGGGTCTTTCGATTTTTTTTTGCTGATTTTTCACTGTATTCCTCGGAGGGCAGGAAGTATATTTCAGAATTCTGTCATCAATACAGGGTCACCGAAGAAATTTTCGATCTTAGGTACCCCAAGGATTAGGTTATCGAGTTGGCTTGGAGTGCCCTATAAATGTGTTTTGCGCGAACCTCGCATATACACGCGATACAGCGAGACAGCCATCATCCTTAATGAATGAGTTTCTTGTTGGCGCCCAGTCTCTCGCCAAGCCCCAATCCCCTGTATATATATTCTCGCTACACTTGATGCCAATTACGCTTTTAAAAGAAACTACTTGTAGACTCTCGCGCTTGGTATCCAACGTTTTTTCTTTTTTTATTGTTTCAATCAGTTTCAATCTTGTTTTCTTTTTATAAGCTCACGCTTGCACAGACATTCTCTTTCAAATGTTCATCCGAATTGCAAGGTTTCCTGACTCTAGAAATTCAATCCGGCAGAGTATAATATACTGAGAAAAATATGTTTGTTTCTTCGGTGCAGACCTGCTGTCTGGCAAATTATTCGAATTGCCTTATTATGCCGAGATTCTTGTCTGCACGGTCAATCTGGTACGAAGAGGCCATTGTACATTGGACTTTGACGAATGAAATGCGCATATGGACATATGTTCCTAATTGCCGAGAACTACGCGTCACGTACTTGGACACAACCTACGCGTACACTGATTTGTACTAAACACGATGTCTAACTTACATATTGCGTAACTTTTTTTTAGCCTTTAGTTAAATCGACCAGAATAGTTAGGCTTGAGTCGAGAGAGAAAGAAAGAGATTGATTCTATCGATTTTTTTTTATTATTCTCTAGCATGCTATGGGGGAAATATTGCAAGAGCTTGGAAAACCGGAATATTTCAATTAGAGTATTAGACTATGATAGATAGCGTATAGTACAATATACTTTGAGACGACTAAATTAAAGTAACGCTCCATTTTATCGACTAGCAGTGACTATAGCAGTGAGGGAGAGCGAGAGATTTAAGGAGGTTCTTATCCCAGAGAAAAATGGTAAGAATGATTCTAAAATTTGAGGGGAGGTTTGTGCTGGTACTGGAATACACCGTAATTATTTCAGATTTTTTGATCACGTAGTTGAAGAGAAAAAAAAACATTGAATATGCCGCTTATACGTGGGCTCTTATATGGGAGAAGTATTCGAAGCTATGATTGGAGATTATTTTAGGAGTGAAAAAACGGAAACATTTACCCGAAAAACCGCTTAAACGACAGATTAGACTTTCATAGATATAATTTTCCCATAAAGAAAGTTTTCACCGTGCCGATTGTGAAATATACTTGTAAACAGAATTGAGCGTGAATAATGGCAAATTAATAAAATGAAAATGTATTTGGTGAAACAAATGCCGAACGCAACCTGCCCCGCACGTCGCCCGCGCCGCGCCATCACGTTCCCCTTGCCGCACCCAATAGATGTTAAGAACCTCCTTAACAGAGTAAAATGGAGGGAAAGTCGCGAACTTTCGACATATTTCAATAGAAAGACTCTATATTACACTAGCAAAGCCTCATCCATATCAAAGTATTAGTTTTAGATCTCTATGAAAAAGAAGTATATGCAAAATATTAAATAAAAATTGTATCGTAGATAACGGTAACGGAAAGTCCTTATATACCCGGCGAGATTTGTGCACTGTGTACCAAAAATCCGCTAGCTCTCTTCGAGCGAAGACGTGTCTCTCGAAAGAGGACTCATCCCGCTGGAAGATAAGGCTCCCTATAACCATTCTCATCTTTCTGATGCTTATAGTCTCCCCTACAAACATTAATGAAACATGAAAGTGCGGTCGGCAGCCACACTTTTGCCCACACAAGTTAAGCACTTAATACATATTAATTATTAAAACGTCCAAAAGTTTAATTAGTGGGGTAGCAAAAAGTTGCAAACTTTTATATCGTGCTTTTCAATCAATCGATATGCTTGAAAGATTGTTGCTTAGCTATAATAGTGCTTAAAAACAAAAAGCAATTATTGGAAAATTTTTAAATAATCCCCTTAGCCCTGCGCGAATTAAGAGAAGGCGCAATTTGCGAGAGACCAGGCGAGAGAGAGAGAGAGAGAATAAAGTGCCAAGTAGTCTGTAGGCTATCTCGGGGCAGGTGGTGACTCGAGTTCTCGTATTCTTCAACGGGAAAAGTCCTGAAATCATCGACGGGTACGTGCCGGGGTCGGGTTGGCCATCTGCCGCTCGAAGCAACAGCTGCATCTTGAGGGTTGTTTTGCCGAAGCAAATGCGCCATCGGGCACATGCTCCAAAGAGACTCTGTTCACTTCATTTTATAAGTAGTACTGTATCCCTCTATATATGTGTACAATATGTAAAATCGAGACGACAGAACCCGATAGCGTTATTTCTGTCGTCTGCCATGCGGTTTTATTTCAATCACTATTATTAGTTAAAGTATTATTTTCATTTCTCAGAGACGCGTAATATGCGCGTATATATTTTCTAACAAATTCTCGGGTACGGCCCAAGCTAGATTAATCCCTAAAAGCTCCAAAAATAGTGTACACAAATTGGAGACAAGTACATTTACGAAAGTATATCTATGGTTTTACTGATCCTGACAAAAAGTTATGAAATGCCATGTGTACATGTAATATCCTAATTTTACGTTCATTTTTCAATCATACAGTGATTGCTTAGGCTAGGAGTCGAAGGTTGAAACCACAAAAACAGTTTTTTAAAATCTTCTTTTTAAAGCTTCGATATGTAAAAAAAAAAAATATGGCACAAAAATGTTTGTTAGTAAAGTTTGAATAATCTTTGAAAAAGGTGTTTTTGAAAGATCCGGAAAGAACTAATTCTCTCGCACTCGTATGGGTCTCAAAGTCTTTATTTCAGTGTTGACCTTCTGCAGTTTCAAACATATGAAAAAAAACCATTTGTTAGAGTCATCCCGAGATTGACTCATTGTTTTGTAAGTTCGGTATCAGTTATTGGGTTTTCACGATTATATTGGGGACGTGACTTTTCAAGTGTCAATGCCACGTACTAAAACTTGTCAGTATTGCTATCGGTACGCAAGCTGTTAATTTGGTTTTTCGAAGTGGAAATTTTCACTTTGGGTTTGCGATAGATTGACAGCTTTAACACGTCTTTTGATTAAAACTTCGTTGCAGTCTTAATCAGAAGAAGGAAAACCAAACCGAAGAACAATCGTATAGCTAATATTCCTAAAGTGTGTTTAAAATTCATTTTGCAAAAATAACAATTTTTTGTAATAGATATATTCCTGTTTACAAGCAAGTTCCCTCAGGTATACATATATAAGAATCTTGGAGCTCCCCGTCTTGTACGTATATATATTAAGAGATGTATTCGTCTCGAGTGGCTACCGCGGCTCTCGATGGAATGCAATATCTTTGAATCAAACGATTTTCAAGTATGGCTTTTCGAGATACCGGTTGTCGATGGGATATTTGCGAAACATACCAGACAGTTTACATTCGTGATTCTCGCGTACTCATATAGAGCTCTCTCTCTCTCTCTTGCTCTGTGTCTGGTTGCTATTCGGGAATGGTTCTGGCTCGCCTTGACGCTCCTTAGAAATCGATCGAGTCCCCACAACCACCAACGGCTTTGCTCTGCTCTTTCTCCCTCTCTGTTGCCTCGTTGCTTCAATACGACTGCTTTTATAACCCGCCTCCCCTTGTTCATCTCGTTGGCTATTCTATTCAACGACACACACTCGGGTTTTCTGCCATATGACATGTTAGCGCACCCGTCTCGGTGTGACTGGGAGCACATTCGTCCTCTACAGAGAAAAAAAAAACCCCCCCTCGTATTGAGGTTTTTGCGAATTTTCGATTTCTTGAAGTCATGCTAGTAGATTTCATATGGTAAGTCAGGCTTTGACATCTTTGTGACACAATAATTGTCCCAGATAAAAAAAAGAAACATGAAACTTTTACGATGCTTAAGTTTATTTTCATATCGGCGTGATTTGTGTTTAGTGAAACATATGCGGTCCAAAAAGGTCATGGCCGGTCATGGCTTACAGTTAGAATGCAAAAGGGATAAGAATTAAAAGCCAAAAACAGGCTGTACTCAAGGAATTTACTAGACACACGACCCAATACTATGACCAAAAGAGAGGCAGTGAAGTTTAGGCAAAAGCAGTATGACTTGTCATCATACACCTGTTTGTAATCATTATTTGTGGATAGGAAGTAACGATTTGGATAGTGGAAAGGATCGGAGCGTTATAGACGCTCGGTAGGGCCGCTCTTTTTACGAGCAACACTTCGCTAGAAGCCACCTGGCGGAACGCTGGCGAAGTACAGCGCTCTACCCGGGGATAATGCGTTCCATAACGTTATTCATTCAATCCATTAATTCATTCAGTCGTATATACTCGTTGAATTTCGTCTAAGGCTTGTGATATAAAAATTCTGAAATAACAGTCCAGAATAACTGCGTCAAAAATTATGATTCATTTTTTGTCTCATAAAAATGGAATGGTACACTTGACCTGAAACACCTCATATATATGTGTTTAAATATTCATATATATATTGCTATTTCGCATTTTCATATGGTGTATCAAAGTATATATATGTGTAGTCTTCGGAAAGAACATGTTGATATCTCACTGCCGTTATGTGTCTCATGACGACAACATTCCAAGACTCGGATGCCACACTCTCAGACTGTACCCGTTGAAAAGGATGTCTGTCTCGTCACCCGCGAATTGAATCATTTCAACTCGCCAAATAATAATATACAATCCGTTTTTTTCTTTCAACAGTAATTTTTAACAACCAACTGCTTAGGACTCGGAATCATAAATTTTAAATTCTCGTGCTATCGGTTTTCTACTAAGGCTTGTAGTCATTTGATTTTTCTAGTGCCCGATGACATCGAGAAAAATGTATTTATTAAAATTCAATAAAATCCATGAAAGGTTAATTTAATTAAAGTAATTTGTTTATCCAACCAACTCGATTTATGGACTTTTGGCTAAAATTAAGTGAATAGCTTGAGGGGGGGGGGGACTTTTTTGCACATTTTTTATGGAAATTTTGAAGTTTTAGTAGCACCAGATTTTTTTTTTCGCCGATCCAGCCAATTACGCTTGCTTGAATGATACTTGAATTACAGGTGGCGTGGGGGGCAGCTGTGATGGAGCTGCAAAGCTGGTTACTCTATCATCTTGTAGCCGTAACCGACTGCAATCAAGGTACACCTCGTTTGTATTTCAATAAAATTTCACGTTAAAAACATGTTTGCACTCTCAAAATATTTCACACACTTTGTTGCACGATCAACAACAATCCTTTAGCAACAAAAAAAAAAAAGCCCCCTATTAAAGACGACATAAAAAAAAAAAAAATACACTGAATTTTGCTGCGGATAGACCAAATTTTTTAAATTATCGTTTATTTATAATAATTTATAATCACATGATTTACGTTTTTACACACAAAATGTATTGTTTGTTTATAATAATTCAATCATGCATCACGTTCTCCCGTTACACCTCATCTCATAGGAGCAGCACAGCATTATTTTATCCTCAGTTTTTTTTAGCAAAAGCTTGACTGATTTTCGTTGCTCATACGATTCGACCCGAGCCTTTGTTTGATTTCTGATTTCGTTATCACACTATCGCACGGAGGAAACGGCGGTCTACCGATGTTTGATGGTAAGTTTCACAACATTACCGAGAATCCACACATTTCACATTTCATCACAACGACACATTTTACACGATATTGAAAATAACATTGAAGCCTCATCGAAAAATTATTTTTTATGCAAACGGAGGGAAAGACTCATGTATCCGCTTCTTTCGCTTTAGTATCTTTCCTCGTTTACCGCTAACAAATCGTACACAACGGGCGGTGCTAAAAAAACAAATGTCCATCAATCTATCAGGAAAAAAAAATATTCCAATCACTTACTTTTGGCTTAGAAACAATTAATGCTTGTCCTCTCCCATCAGTGCTGCCGCTGGTGGATTTACTTGATAAGAATGGAAAGTAACAATAAAAAAACAAAGTATTTTTACCATTAGCCCTCTCAACTTTTCGAACTGTCGAAAATTAAAAAAAAATTAGGACTTATTTATTTTAAGGAGATTCACCGGGTAGAGCGAAAATGCACAGAAATTTATGAAATTTCTATTCAATATCCCGTATATCGACAAACTGAACGGCCTGAATTAATAACATTTAAAATTTTCATTTCAACATAGTTCCTCGTGGCACTTCGGTGTTCCCGATGTTATAATTCAAGGAAAAATGTAGAGAAAAATAAATCGTTTGATGAGAACGAGCAGTTGAAGGAAGCCCTATGACAAAAATCCGATCGTTTCTGTACCTCGTTTATAGTATTATTACGCTTTTTACGATCCAAACAAATGTTCAAGCGCAACCTGATCCACACCTCGCCCCCGCCGCGTCTTTTAGTTCGTCGCACTCCAACCTCGGCCTAGTGAATCTCCTCAAAAGTTCTGGATAAGAAAAAAATCATTGCTTATACTTGTTTAAAAAAAAAAACAAAATCGGATCCAGTTGGAGACCCTACCAAAAAATTAAAAACGATATTTCTCGTGAAATAACGCTCATCGGACTCTTTACCAAGGATTTCGTACCATCGGAGTAAGATAACTGATATAATATTAGGATGCAGCTATAATCTTAAGATGCAGCTATAATCTTGAATGTATCTTCAATATGGCTATGAAACAAAAATTTTATCATAGTGATGCAGCCCACGGCTACAGGGGGTGGAGTGTATCCCGCCGGTAGTACCGGAAGTCGTGCACGAGATTTGGGTCTTCGAGCTCAGAAAAAGCTCTTGGGTCGGGTTGCCTCGACCGGAGCCGGGCGTTCGCTCTTTATCGATGACGCGACAACCTCTCTGCTCGATAATCTCTTCAAGCTCATGGACAGAGCAGCCAAGAGTAACGCGGCATTGGATAAAAAACAGCCTGAAAAAGTTCTCAAGAATATCGTAAAACTTTCTATCAAGGTAATAAAGCTCTCTCTTTAATTGAACTTCCCATTGTTGAGGTAAGTAAAAATACGATGTCCTTTTTTTTCAAGACATCGAATCAAGCATAATTGAATTCATTGAAAATAACACACAAGATGTTAAAATCCTTCCAAAAATTTATTTCTATCTTCCAATTCATATGGATTATAATAATGAATAGTTGTATACGAAATGAGGCCTTAAAATACATTTAATCGATATTTGAATACAAAAACTTGCATATAACTGTTTGGATGGCAGAAATCTTCAGGCACATATACTTCACAGGTCAAGTGACGGCCTATGTCCGCACAATATTGCCTACGACTCGATGAGTGGCATACGAAGCGCCAAGTGGACAATAAGCGAACTAAGAATTGTAGAGAAACGTACTTTTCGGATTTCGCCGAAAATATAATAGTTATCGCACAATTGAACATAAAAAATAAATTCGTTCGACTAGTAAGAAATCCCATCTGGTCCTCCGGTCCGTGGAATTTTTTTTTTTTTTTTTTGAGGCACAATAAATTATCGAAAACTCGAGGCGGCTGTCGTTTGCCCCGCCCGCACTCTTTTTTCTCCAATTGATAAATTCATTTTATTATGAATTTCATGCACATGTGCCACTCTTCACCGGACCAGACGGAGCTGCTTGCCACTTTATTGCACTTCTTAAAAAATAATCTAACTTGTTTCGTTGAAAAACAAAGCGATAATCCGAAAAGTACACACGGAGACGTCAAAGCCGTGCTCGCGGCTGTATGACAGTACATGCTATGTATTTCACAGTTCCGGCTACTAACGCTAGGTTCGCCAGTCACGGTTGTCGATAAGAGCGAAGAAGCAGCAGTGATGGCGTAAGCGTAAAGTGAGACCTGAGATAAGAGTGTGTTCGAAAATTGACTGACGCTGGTTGTACTGGAAAATCGGTGTCCTATTTTACTGACAGTGCTATTTTACTGAGAGCGTGTTCGAAAATTGGCTGACAGTACTGTCAGTACTAGATGTCCGTTCTAAAATGCTTTTCAGTACGGCTGATGCGACTAAAACTTATCACCATTTCGTTGAACGTTGGTCCTAGGGAATTGCTGACTTCCGGCTGTCGATACTGTCAGCAGCGAGGTAGTGCAGAGCCAGTAATGGCGACTTCCGCTTTACTCAAATGATGTATATATAGGCAGTATGCTGAGAATACTGAAATGCGTTCGGATTTACAAGTAGAGGCAGCACTGTCAGTAAAATAGGACACCGATTTTCCAGTACAACCAGCATCAGTACTGACAGTACTGTCAGCCAATTTCCGAACACGCTCTGAGAGTGCTGCCTCTACTTGTAAATCCGAACGCATTTCAGTATTCTCAGCATACTGCCTATATATACATCATTTGTGTAAAGCGAAAGTCGCCATTACTGGCTCTGCACTACCTCGCTGCTGACAGTCTCGACAGCCGGAAGTCAGTAATTCCCTAAGACCAATGTGCAGCGAAATGGTGATACGATTCAGTTGCGTCAGCCGTGCTAAAAAGCATTTTAGAACGGAATTCTAGTACTGACAGTACTGACAGTCAATTTTCGAACACACTCCTAGTACTGACAGTACTGACAGTCAATTTTCGTACATACTCCTAGTACTGACAGTCAATTTTCGAACACACTCAAAATAAGCTTTGTTGGTCAATGGGGGCGTTCGGGGCCCTTCATGAAACATGCGCGCGCCACTGTAACATTTACATCCTACCCTATCGACATCCGTTACTTTTTGCTGAATGCAGTGGTTGACATATCCGCCGCAAGCGGCGCTAACTTCGACATGTATTTTTTTCAAATTTTTCCACGAGAGGCGCTACCCTGGATTCTGAGTTGGTCACGTGTGCTCGATGACTCTTAAATATGCCTTTTCGTTTATTTTGGGACGAGAAATATAGTCCATGAATAAGTACGCTACCCGCGTTGCTCCAGCTTCATCAATAAAATGACATCTTTGCTCCTCGATCTTTGACATCGATGCGCCTCGATGGCATACAAAAAAAAAAAAAAAAAACCCCACATCCAATTTCATGCTTAATCATTTACTTTTATTCAATCTCACTTCGCAGATTGGACTTTTGCAACGCAATCAACAGCTGGTAACAGCGGACGAGCCAAAATTAATGGAGATAAGGTCATCGCTGAGAGCTGTCGCAATGGCGGTAGTGTCGTTTCACGAGCTCGAATTTAGCTTTGACAGAGTATATTTAACGAGATCCCTGGAGCGTTGCCGAATCGCTGTATTATCACTGATAAAGCATCATCTTACCGACAAGTCGCAGGATCGTTGCAGTCAGATCTTTGATTTTGTCACGAATCCTGAATTTTTGGATTGTGTATTCAGACAGGATTCCGAACATCGTGGGAATCTCGGACTTCTAGTCACGGACTTGCACAAAGCTTTTGA
This sequence comes from Rhorus exstirpatorius, assembly GCA_963564615.1. Taxonomy (NCBI): domain Eukaryota; kingdom Metazoa; phylum Arthropoda; class Insecta; order Hymenoptera; family Ichneumonidae; genus Rhorus; species Rhorus exstirpatorius. Next base: position 34,454,834 of record OY751314.1, on the reverse strand, counting down.
TGCTGGACATCTATGAGTTTGCACATTCTTTGATTTTTCTTTTTCCACAACTTTCGGTCATATGATACGAACGAGGCAGAGAGAGAGAGAGGTTATCCTTTAAACGTAAACTTCGTCGAGAGGCAATAATAATGATAATGCTAATGATAATTCCTCAGAGTGGATCGTGTCCTAGCATATAACCGGGAGAAAATATCACGTAATTTCTCACGGTGATTTCTTTCCCCCCCTTCTCATAGCTTGCCAGCGATTTCACTTCCATTGTATCTGCGGAGGTTGCTTAGACAGACCGTAGTCAGAAGAGGTCAGGTCGCACAAGACTTTTTTTTGCCTCTCTCAAGTCACGTTGTTTTTATTTTACTGTAGCCAAAACAATCGTTATACACGCGCGCTCTCTTCCATTTTTTTTTGTCCACGTCCTACTTCCGCAAATCGCATATACGATGTTGATTTTTTTTTCGCTCTCCGCTGCTCTTCTACCATCTTAATTTTTTTCCCTAATCAAGCTCTGCGCTCACTGTTTCAGGCAATAAATACGATTTTAATACTCGACCCGAGGAAAATCAAGTCCGGGTGGTCAATCAGGGGCTTGACTCCTCCTCTCCGTTCGGTGATAATTTTTGTGAAAATAATCATCCGGAGAATCGAGTGCAAAACATTTACAGTCCATTTTTCAAAGTCCCGACTAAAACTCAAAGGTATATGTGTAACGTCTGTGTGAAGTGTATGCATGAAACACTTTTGTGTTTGATCCAGTATTGGCAGGAAAGAATGAGGATCGGTAGGATAGAAATGTAGCCGGGGAAAGCCCTCTTAAAGGTTTGGGAAACGTCTTTGTTTTTACGAGAAACGTCTCCGTTCGAAGCCACCTAGCGGATTTCTGGCGCACTGCGCACGAATTTCGCTACTCATAAGTCTGTTGTGTTACAACGCGCTATCTCAATATTCTCTTTTATGCGAAGTCAAAGAACAATGAAGAGTCAGATTATATGTAAATTTTCTTTAAAACTTTTTTCACCAACGAAAAATATAAAGAAGAATGGAAATGGTCTGCGGATAATTTTCTAACCTCTCCGTTTTATCACAAAAATTATCACCGAACGTTAACTATAGAGCGTCCATTTATTCGGATATCCGATACTGCCTGTTACCCCTTAGACTTAACGCGAAAAGAGAGACACAGAGAAAGAGAGAGAGTAAGATGTTGATATGTATAGCAATATTTATATTTGTTCACGAATCATCACGCATACTAAAATGTTCGTAACAGTCTGTATGTTTGTATTTTGAGATCTAAACTTCGTACAGACAATCCGTGATGATAATAATAATTCAAACCAAAAAAAAAAAAAGCAAAATATTGAAGAAATAAAAACAATTTAGCTTGTCAAACTCACCGAGCAGGCCGATGAAATGGATAATCTATAGTTACCATTGACAGCAGCTCGAAACTTTCAATCACCAAAAATCTTTGTATGCATGTATATATATTATATACGTAAACGTTTTTGTAAAAAAAAAAAAGAAAAAAAAAGATAAATATGTCGAAGCGGCACTTCGACCTATTTACTAAAAAAAAAAAAAAAAAGCAATTGTTTTCGTCTGTCTGTTGAGTGAAACTCGAAGATATTTCAATTCCTTACTTCGAAAGCCATTTTTTTTTTTCTATAACGGTAAATTTTTTTGTACACGTTATACAAAACACCTTTACACTCTGTATTTAAATTTGAAAAAAAAAACAAAAGCGAGTATAACTAAATATAACTATTTATTACGTGTGATGTACCATCATATCGATATACCATGAATAAATTATTTATAAATAATAAAAAAAATCGTCATAATTGTGCATTAAATCGATATGCATCAATATTTTTCCAATGTCAACCAAATCGACGTCGAAGAGGTCACATGAAGATTGAAGCTACGACGTTTTGAGGCCTGTATGGAGCGAAGGTGACGAAAGGCTTATGGCGGAATGGCAAAAAAATTTGAGCGCAGTAAAGTGGCGGAAATTTTTTTTTTTTTTATTGCGACATAAGACCACAAGGGCTCGTAGCACTGATATATCGAGGGCTTAGGACCAGAAAGGCGTAACCCACAAAAAACGGACTATACTGCCATAAGGGCGTATCCCCAACTTTAACACGGAAGTTCCATAAGAGCAAAATTAATCAGCCTACAGCCAGAAAGGCGTAAGCCACGAAAAATAAAAAAAAGTGGCTTACGCCCGTCTGGCAGATCATTGATCATTTTTTTCCGGATTTAAATCACCTGATTACAGCCAGACGGGCGTAACCCTCTTTTTTTTATTTTTCGTGGCTTACGCCTTTCTGGCGGATAACTGGTCAGTTTTTTCCGAATTTCGATCGTCTACTTACTGCCAGAAGGGCGTTACCCCAAAAAAATTGAAAACGTGATGTGTTTGTGTGTGACGTGTGTGTGTGTGTGTGTAAAATTTTGAAAATGTTGAATAGATTTGAAAATTTTTGAAAAATTTGAAAATTTTGGAAAATTTAAAAGATTTAAAAATTTTGAAAATTTTGAAAAATTTTAAAAATTTGAAAATATTGAAAATTTTGAAAAATTTGAAATAAAAAAAAAAATTTTAATTTTGAAAAATTTTTAAATTTCGACTATTATGTGACAACGACTAAATATGCGCATGCAACCTTTTTGCAAATGATATATTTCGTTTTTGTTTATATTTCGCATTAAAAAATATTAGCAAATAGAAAATAGTTTCCTGACCAGCAACTACCGAGTTTTTCTGACCAGCAACTCGTCAGTCTGCCAAGACTGGCACTGAACAGATTTGCATTACACACCTAGTCTGGAACTCGACAGTTTACTGGCCATCAACTGGCCAGAAAGATGGAAAACTGGCCAGCATCTTACACACATCACGTTTTCAATTTTTTTGAGGTAACGCCCTTCTGGCAGTAAATAGACGATCGAAATTCGGAAAAAACTGACCGGTTATCCGCCAGAAAGGTGTAAGCCACGAAAAATAAAAAAGAGGCTTACGCCCGTCTGGCTGTAATCAGGCGATTTAAATCCGGAAAAAAATGATCAATGATCTGACAGACGGGCGTAAGCCACTTTTTTTTATTTTTCGTGGCTTTCGCCTTTCTGGCAGTATTGTAGTGGGCTTACGCCCTTCTGGCTGTAGGTTGATTAATTTTGTTCTTATGGAACTTCCGTGTTAAAGTTGGGGATACGCCCTTATGGCAGTAAGGTAATGAAAAGTCGAAAAACAGTGGGTTACGCCCTTTTGGTCCTAAGCCCTCGATATTATATGTTAGGCCAAGCAACAGGGATTTGTTCGTGACACAAATCTGGACAGGTAACCGATTGCACCATCGGATATAGAGTACGTTTTGCCTCCTTTAATTTGACATATTTTTAAACTCCTGAATGTTCGGCGGGAATTTTTTATTAACAAATATAAGCGAAAAATCGCACTTTTTTCCTTTTTTTGATCATAACTTCCAAGATAATGATGCGATCGCAATAGCATCAATGCAAAAGTTGTAGATAATTAAAAAACGAAGAAAATGAGCTGTCGCGCGACTGTGTAGCATTATTAGAAGCCGAGAAAACCTGGAAAACCGGGAAATTTAGCACTTTTTAAAAAAATGCATAACTCTGTCAATTTTTAACTTGAAGAGCCGAGATTTAAAAGAATAGTAGCAGAAAAAATGTACTTTGAGTGTGCAAAAGCCCGATGCTGTGCGATCATTAGTTTCGGCGTAATTGTAGTTTAAACAAATCAATGCGAAATTTTTCCGACGCGTCCTCATGCGACACGGAATGTTTAATTTCAATTAAACTTTTTTAATTGATTTTCCGACGAAATCATGCGAAATGAACCAAAAACGACGCGAAAGACCACCGCTTTCGGCTGAGCGCGCCGAAATGGTCGAGTAGTGGGGGGGAGCAACGGCGGAGGAGAGTCGCGCACATAAGCGCTTTTCACTGGTGCACCGAATGCGCACCGACTCAAGTTTTTCGGATATGAGAGTAAGTGAGACACATATGTACTCAGTGCATCTTTGTCTCACTCACTCGCATGTAAAAATCTCCACTGAGTTCCCCAGTGGAAAGCGCTATATAATAGTAATACATGCGCAACGGCATACAACGGCATCAACGGCATGCTACACGCTTCGACACGGTTTTTCATTCTTTTAAACAATCACTCTTCTCCAAAGTCCAGAGCCCTAAAAGGAACACTAAAAATATCATCGTTATTCGTTAATTGCTATTCGTTAATTATTATTATTTACGCTAATTATCATGAAATTTCGAATTAATTGATTTAAAAAAAAATGATAATAATTACAATAATTCGAACTCAGGCAAATATCAAAGAAGAGGAATTAATAAAAATAATTATTTAAAATATCATCGTTATCATTGGTTATTCGTTAATTATTATTATTTATGATAATTGTCATAAAATTTACAATTAGTTGATTTAAAAAAAAAAACATAATAATAGTTACAATAATTCGAACCCAGGAAAATGTCAAAGAAGAGGAAGTAATAAAAATAATAATTTCAAGTATCATCGTTATCACTGATTATTCGTTAATAATTATGTATGATAATTTTCATGTAATTTCAAATTAATTGGTTTAAAAAAATGGTAATAATAGTTACAATAATTTGAACTCTGGGCAAATGTCCAAGAAGAGGAAGCAATAAAAATAATTATTTTAAATATCATCGTTATCATTGATTATTCGTTAATTATTATTATTTATGATAATTGTCATGAAATTTCGAATTAATGGATTTTAAGATATAATAATAATAATAATTACGATAATTTGAACTCAGGCAAATGTCAAAGAAGAGGAAGTAATATAAATAATTATTTTAAATATCATCGTTATGATTGTTTATTCGTTAATTATTATTATTTATGATAATTATTATCATGGAATTTCGAATTAATTGATTTAAGAAAATGATAATAATAATTACAATAATTCGAACTCGGGCAAATAGTGTCAAAGAAGAGAAAGTAAGAGGTGGTTCGTTGCTTCATCATAGTTTTCAAAAATTTACAAAAAAAATTCCCACCGTCAGAAAGCCAAAATCGAGAAATCATATCTGACATTGTTTTTTTTTTTAATTTTTTTCTCACCTTCAAGCTACATTCGACAATCCACAATTCCTTGAGATTATTCAATTCTGCGATGACTCGTAAAGACGTAATTTCCGATTGTCCGATGACGATGACCGTGTGCAATTTTTGTTGCATATGCAACGAAAAGTCAGCTGTCAAACGTGATGTGTCATAAAATATATATTGAACTCTTAATTAATATTGCTCTTTATCACGTTTTTTAATTTTCTTTCATTTTTCTCGAGAAATTTTTTCTACTGATATCCCAATTTCATCGCTATATTGGTCCATTTTTTTCAATCTTTTTTCATTCGATAACTCTCCCTTAAATAATGCATAAAATGTGTCAATAAGCTTTTTTTCGAGGTTTTTGGATAATCTTGATTGCGGGGGCACAAGCAGCTCGTTGCTTGGCATTTTTTTTTAAACAATTTCGAGTCAAAATAATTTCGACGTTGCAAAAAGAAGAATTAAATATTTAGTAAAAATCATAACGATGATAATTATAATTAACAGTTATAAACATCATGTTAATTACAATTTCATGTGAAACAAAAATATAGCGCGCGAGGCAGTAACGGGTATGAGCGCGTGAGCGAGCGAGAGAAGTGGGGGGACGCGTCAACGTGCGCTGGCGAGGTGCGTAGCGGGGAGTGGGGAAAGGATGGAGAGAGAGCGAGGAGCGAGCGAGAACCCGAGAACCGTCAGTCGTCAGTCGTCAGTCGCGGATCGCCCGTTGCCGGTGTTGGGGTGTCGCTGGTGTCGCGTCCAGTCGCGTCTCGCGCATTGTCGTATGAGGCGAAGCATCGTAACTAATTGAAAAAAAATTAATAATCAAATAGTTATAAATTAATAATAATTAACATGAATAATAATTAAGGTTAATTATTTGAAAGTTCACCAAGCAGTAGTAGAGTCGAGAGAGAGAGAGAGAGAGGCGATAGTACGTACCGCGTAGTGCCGCGCAGTGACGCGGTGACGCGTGGCGCGTCGTAGTGGTCGTAGAGCGTCACGTGTTGCTCGAAACTCGAACAATGCGTATTTTTCGCGTTTCCTCGATTTCACAAATTTCACGCAGTTTTTCTTTTACCTCTCAACATTTCGAGTGATCGCGTAAACAAAAGTGCGTTATTTTTCGAGAAAGGTTAATCCGCGAATGACCGCAGTCTCGTGCTTCGCCCTGACGAAATTTCCTCGTGAATCAACCACACGTCGAACATAACCTGCCAGACGTCTTTACTACTCGTGTCTTTTTTTCTCCCCACGATAAGCCGGATTATCGTTGACAGCTCAGGGTAAGTGACTATCTCGTCTCCAAGACTCTTTTGATTATCCTTATTATTTATTTATTCATTTATTTTAGAAAATATTCTTTTTTATTTTAGTTTTTTTCTCTTAAATCGTAGGGAAGTTTTTGGCTCTTACGCGTCCTCTCGATCCTCTCAATTTACATGTCAGATAAGCTTCTCGAGATCCCCTCGAAATTTTTCATTTGCCTTGTCTCTGCGTCTTTCACGCCGCTCTTTCCGCTTGTAGTCCCAGAGACGGAGATCATTCCCGTTACATTTTGGAGCAGGCTCGGCTTTTTATATTAACCTTTGCCGGGAAACTTTTTCGGACATTCCCAAGAATTTACAGAAATGACGGAAGTTCTTTAACCCTGCTAAACGCCTAATCTCCGTCTACTCCGTGACTACTTTGTCGAGCAAGAGCGATAGAAACTTCCTACGAGGCGAGATCCCAATGGATCGAATATTTTAAATTACGATTATCGAAAACCTGCTCGATGCCATCTACTGGCTTCTTCTGAATTTTTCTCATTAAAATTTTTTTTAATATTCAAGAAAATAAGCGAGTCAAATTTTATAAAAAAATTTCCGAATTTGCGAACACAGATTGGACAAACGGACGCTCATGTTTGATACTGAATTTGATCGGAGATAACAAAAATGTGGTCTAGGTTTTCCAGAATTTATGGATTTATTTTTATCTATTTTTTTTTTTTTTAACTAAAATTTGTGGATCTCATAAATTTGTAACTAAACGAGAGAGGTGCGGCAATGAGAAGGAAATTTTAAATTTGTACTATTTTAATTTATGATGGAATTATTTTTAATAATAATCATAAAAAATTAATTGATAGCCATAAATGAATTATCATTTATTCGGATAATAATTAATATAATTGTTCATGATTCTTCATTTTATTATGATCAATGGTTTTTAAAATTTTACAAAGCGGGTTCCAAATCAGCCACCTCCACGCGGTGGAACCTGGGAAATTCATGCTTTGACAATATTATTTATTGTAAAAGCATGAATTTGCTAACGGCTGAATTTGCGTTTTTTTTTAAATTGTGCCTTAAAATGGCTGGTAATCATACCATTAAATAATTTCAATATGCGACTCTTGCATGCTTGCTATGGAAAAAACGCGATATTTTATATATATATATATTCCATGTAAATTTCTGGAATCGGTGGGGTTAATTTGCAAATGATTCTATTTTTCAGCTTATGTTTCACGCATTGTAGGTTAATTTTCACTATTACCATGTTGCATCTATTTCCTTAGGTTACAGATTATTTATGTCATGTTTTCACTGTTATACGATGTATACAACATTTTTCCATCGATCATGTACTTCAGAACAAAACGTTTTAGGTTTTTACGTTCTTTTCATTGCTCTAGGGACTCTTTCTTAGATCTAAGTCAGCCCGTTGTGCCTTAATGTTAAAAGTTCGCTATCTAAGTTTAAGCTACCATTAAGATTTCTCATTGACTGATTAAATATAATATTTCTATCCGGATATAGGCAGGTATAAGTATAAGGTTGCGATTCTCAATCGGTATAAAATACCAACCCCTTATATCTAAGTTAGTCCGTTGCGTATTAAATTTAAGAAATTCTCATCGCAATTTAAGCTAATATTAAGATTTCTAGTGAACTCGATATAATATTTTAATCCAGATATAGGCAGGTATATAGGTATAAAGTTGCGATTATCAATTGGTATAAAATACCAACCCCCTATATCTAAGTTACTCTTATTACGTATTAAATTTAAGAATATCTCATTGCAATTTAAGCGAATATTAAGATTTCTAGTTGACTTAATATAATACTGCTATCCAGATATAGGCAGGTACAGATATAAGGTTAAGATATCTTAATATAAATACGAACCCCCTCCGTCGACAGAGAGGGTTGGTATTCAAACAAAGCGGGAGCTTTTTTTTTTTTGGTAGTTTCTGTAGCACAATGAAGAAGAGATTGTTCTGGACCATTGAAGCTAAGATTGGGTTAGTTCCACCTTCAAAACGATTCTCTTTGACATTGCTGGTATTTTCGTATTTTGGCGAAAATAGAAAATACCTTTGCTATCCTCAATTCCGTAATTATTTCCGCTTTGTTTCTTTTTATCCCGTTTAATTTTAGTTTCCAAAATTAGGCAGATATAGGTAGAGACTGCGTTTCCATTGATGGAGTTGCTACAATTATATTGCTACAACCCCATCGGTGTAAAGGTAGTCAGAGTGGATTAGGCCTACTGGGGATACCACTTAAAAAAAAACGCGCCCACGTTTGCTCTACCTCCGTGGTGGGTGTGGAAATGAGCAAGTCGCAACTTTCATTAGCTCTAGGAGTTTTGCAATTCCATGTATGATAAATCAATTTATATAATAAGAATGTGAAATTATTAATAATGTAATCTGTGTGATAATAAAGAATTTTTAATACAAAATTTTGTTTACATTTTTTTTCAATCGATTCGATGGATATATGCCTTACCATAGCGATATACATATTTATATTCTAATGCATGAAGATTTCGGGCACAGGAAGAATGCTGATCGAACGAGGCAGGTTTGATTCAATTAGAACAGCATATCATAAATATTTTTTATCTCTTTTTTTTCATAGTGATTGTACTTTGTTCTGATATTAATATATTTTATATTATGTGTAATACGTACTTTGTTAACTCTGTTGATAAAACACCCATAATTTATTGAGGTAAAATAAAATAACAGTTAAAGTTGTCAAATGAATTAAAAAAAAAAAAAACTTCCATCCGACGATATCTTTTGGCTTTTACATATCCCCTCAGTCCTCTCAATTTCTATAATTCACTTGACTTCTCAGGATCCTCCATGAATTTTTCATTTGCCTCGTCTCCGTGTGTTCCATGCCGCCCTTCCCGCTGGTAGTCTCGGAGACAGGCACCGTCTTACACATTTGAGCACGATCTTTATTTTACCATTTTATAAAAACTTTTCTCGACAATCCCCCAAGATTAACAGAAACGACAAGGAGTCTTTAGTCATCCTAGACGCCTAATCTTGCGGCTAGAGGGTGACGGGTAATTTTTCCCAATGGTATGACTACGCTGTCGAATAAGAATGATAGAAACGTCTTACAGGACAGTGACCCAACGGAGTTGGTTCGTCTCGATTATTGAGATCCTACATGACGTCTCTACAAAGGTTTCCTGAATTTTCATTCATTATCTTACATTCCGTTGTGTGAAAAAATAAGACAGCCAAATTCTCCAAATTGGCGAAAAAAGATTGTCTATTTTGCGGGCAAGGGGATTATCGTATTTTCAAAAACATCAGATCGGATTTACAAAGAGAATTAATTTTTTTTTTTCACAAAAGTTTGTTGACGAGCTTGTACATTTGCAATTATATGAGAGAGATGGGATGGCAATTTTGAATTAGCACGATTTTTTCGTTATGCATTATTAAAAATTAATGAATTAATGGTAACAATTAATTGAATATAATTACTTTCAATGATAATTTAATATGTAATGATTCTTCATTTAATCATGCTTGATGATTTTTTTAAATTTTTCGTAGTGGGTTCCAAATCAGCCACCTCCACGTGGTGGAACCTGGGGAATTCATGCTTCGACAATATTATTTATTGTAAAAGTATGAATTTGCTAACGGCTGAATTCACTTTTTTTTAAATTGTGCCTTAAAGCGGCTGGTACCGTTAAATAATTTCATTCTATATGACTCTCGCTACAGAAAAAAACTTGATCCAAATTTTTTATCATTAACATATTGTGCATTTAACATTTATTTTTTCAGATTCAATTAAGCTACAATTACCTGTTTTCACGTATTTTCTATGTTTCTTTCTAATAATGTGATTCCATACGTTTTGTTTAATTGTGCGTAAGATATGTTTATGTACATATATATTTCACTTGAAATGTTTAAGTCATTGGGGTTAACTTGAAAATGATTCTTTTTTTTTCAGATTATATCTCACGTATTGTAAATTAATTTTCACTATTACCATGTTGCATCTATTTCTTAGATTATAGATTGTTTATGTTCTCATCGAAATTTAAGCTAATATTAAGATTTATAGTTGACTTACTATAATATTGCTATACAGATATAGGCTGGTATAGATATACGATATAAGGTTAAGATATAGATATAAGGTTAAGATATCTTAATATAAATACGAACTGACGTAATTTAATATATTTCCATGTCTAAATATAAGCAGGTATACGTTATAAGACTAAGATTTTCATTCGGTATAAAATACCAACCCCCTAGATGTAAGTTAGTGCGCTGCGTATTAATGTTAAGAGATTCTCATCGTAATTTAAGCTAATATTAAGATTTATAGTTGACTTACTATAATATTGCTATACAGATATAGGCAGGTATAGACATAAGGTCAGGATATCTTAATATAAATACGAACCCCCTCTGTCGACAGAGGGGGTTGGTATTAAAACAAAGCGGTAGCTTTTTTATTTTTGTTAGTTTCTGTGGCACAATGACGAAGAGATTGTTCTGGACCATTGAAGCTAAGATTGGGTTAGTTCCACCTTCAAAACGATTCTCTTTGACATTGCTGGTATTTTCGTATTTTGGCGAAAATAGAAAATGCCTTTGCTACTCTCAATGTCATAATTACTTCCGCTTTGTTTTTTTAATTGGCCTCAGGCTTTTAGGTAAAGCAGGGTGGACTTAGGCCAATATGGGATACCACTTGAAAAAAAACACGCCCGTATTTTGTAGTTGACGTGGTTTAATATATTTCCATGTCTAAATATAAGCAGGTATACGTTATAAGGCTAAGATTTTAAATCGGTATAAAATACCAACCCCCTAGGTCTAAGTTAATCCGTTGCGTATTAATGTCAAGACATTCTCATCACAATTGAAGCTAATATTAAGATTTATAGTTGACTTACTATAATATTGCTATACAGATATAGGCAGGTATAGACATAAGGTCAGGTCTTAATATAAATACGAACCCCCTCTGTCGACAGAGGGGGTTGGTATTAAAACAAAGCGGTAGCTTTTTTATTTTTGTTAGTTTCTGTGGCACAATGACGAAGAGATTGTTCTGGACCATTGAAGCTAAGATTGGGTTAGTTCCACCTTCAAAACGATTCTCTTTGACATTGCTGGTATTTTCGTATTTTGGCGAAAATAGAAAATGCCTTTGCTACTCTCAATGTCGTAATTACTTCCGCTTTGTTTTTTTAATTGGCCTCAGGCTTTTAGGTAAAGCAGGGTGGACTTAGGCCAATATGGGATACCACTTGAAAAAAAACACGCCCGTATTTTGTAGTTGACGTGGTTTAATATATTTCCATGTCTAAATATAAGCAGGTATACGTTATAAGGCTAAGATTTTCAATCGGTATAAAATACCAACCCCCTAGGTCTAAGTTAATCCGTTGCGTATTAATGTTAAGACATTCTCATCACAATTGAAGCTAATATTAAGATTTATAGTTGACTTACTATAATATTGCTATACAGATATAGGCAGGTATAGACGTAAGGTTAGATATCTTAATATAAATACGAACCCCTTCTGTCGACAGAGAGGGTTGGTATTCAAACAAAGCGGAAGATTTTTGTTAGTTTCCGTGGCACAATGACGAAGAGATTGTTCTGGACACTTGATCCTCGACTATTTTGTTGGGGCGCAGCTCTATAACGAGACCCTTTGTCGTTGTCGGCATTTTACATTTCTCGAAAATATAAAATGCTTTTGCTACGCTCAATTTCTTAATTACTTTCGCTTTGTTTTTTTTATCCCGTTTAATTTTAGTTTCCAAAATTAGGCAAATATAGGTAGAGACCGCGTTTCCATTGATGGAGTTGGTCTGTGCTTTAGCATGAATGTGACCGTTCGATGATGGAGGAGTACGTGTTCTGTGGCAATCATGCTAATGCTACAACCCCATCGGTGTAAAGGTAGTCAGAGTGGAGTAGGCCTACAGGGGATACCACTTTAAAAAAAAAACGCGCCCGTATTCGCTCTACCTCATGGTGGGTGTGGAAATGAGCGATTCGCAATTTTCATTTTAGCTCTACAGGTGCTTTGCATAACGATGCATGAGATATGAATTTATCAGATAAGAACATGAAACTACTATTAATAAAATATGCATAACAAATGAAGTTCTTCTACTACAAAATCGTTCGTGAAATTTTTTTTTTGTCAATTACATATGGTTATATGTAACTCGCTGTACATTTATTCAAACAATTTTACATTTTTCAGCATTTTATTGTCAAAATTCAATACTCGATAATAGAGAACTTGCATGTAAACGTTTTTTTCCTTTTTTTTTAATCATTCTGTCACAGTTCAGTGTTTGTAATTGTAAGAAATTGTAAGAAATTTACAGGCTCTGCGGGCCGAGTGACGTCGCAACACCTCTCGGTACTAGGGCAAGGTTATGTCCGGATTTTTCACCGAGGGTTATCTTCCGGATAGATGGGTTATCAGATAGATAATCTATGTTAAAAGCATACGATATTCATGAGATATAACTATCCGCCGGTTTAAAAATTGACGAAAATAAATCATTGGTGTGTGTAATATAAATTACAGCATATATGCTGCAACTTAAAAAAAGAATGCAAGGATCGATACATGAAAGCGACATCTGCAAATTTTCCAAGAACAGATTTAGAGATTTTTCTAACACAAATAAATGCTTTTTTTCTGGTGTTGACCCGGAGAACCAATGTATTTCTTACGGGACCCAAAATAGGTTTGTCGACAAAGGGTTAAGCTAACACGGCACAATATATTTCAGAAATGTTTCATTTGAAACATAATGTAATATTTCAGAAATATGTCCATGTCCGCGGAGATAACGAACGTTACATTGCTGACACATGTCAGAAATATGTCAGAAAAATGATAAAATAATAATAAAAAAAAATGTTTGGCCAACTCCACGATTAGTTTTGTTTTTAATCATTGACCCCCCCATAACAAACGCTTTCATTAGATCAGCAATCACCAGCAAAAACGATGGGTAAAATACAAAAAATTATTAAAGTTAGTTGCATGTTCTAACCTTTTAAAATGCCAATATAACTAAATTTGTGAATTGCTCGAAATTAGCCCGAGCACTTTGGAGTGAGCGGGAACGAAGAAAAATAAACATAGCACAAAATACAAATACGACGATTTCTTCAATATCGCACCTCTTCGAGGGCAATTTATTGTTTGTATCATTAGCTCAATATTATTACAGCTCACACGCGAACATATATACATTTTGTATCGCAGCACATTTACATAGTTTTATTTTTTTTTTTTGTTCTTCATTAATTCAATATGGTCGACATCTCCGAAAAAAAAGAACTTCAATTGCCCAATACGATTATTTTTCATTTATTTATCTTTTTAATTTATTCCGTAAACACAACGGTATATATTTAGCGATTTCGTGTATATTCAGTCAAGTAATTTATTTTTTATTTTTTTTTATCATAAAATCAATTCGAGTATAACGAGTAAAATCACTTTACACGGGAAATACAGCACACGCACACACTCCAGTCATGCGTATTGATCGCATTTTATTCGGGTAAAATGACGACAAATACTTATTATATTCGCATTGATAAAGGCGCGCGATTTTATTTTATCTTCTCTCATCGCTCAAAATAGCGTCCCATTCTCATAATTTTTATTATGTTTTCCAACGTATAATTTAATAATAAATATGAATTTAAATATTATATCTATACAAAATTATCATTGAATACACAAGAATTCGTGTCTTCCTTCGACCAGAAAAAATTGCATCAATATGAAACAACCTTCAAAGGACATCAATCAACGAAACGAACAAACAAACAACAAAAAAAAAAAGAAAATTCGTTAAACCGTGAAAGTTTTTAACTATCGTATCTCGCATATGACACATGTGTGTGGTAAATTTACTCGCGAATAATTTTATATATGCACACGTTTTTGCGAGATATTTTACAATTTGTTCCCGATGACGAGTTAAACTCGGGACTCGATATAGCGTGTGGCCCATTTAAAAAGATGGAGGGGATTGAGGGCAGCGGAGGCAAAATCTTCGAGATCCGCGTTTAAAATTCTTGGCGATATACATCAAGAGGACATTATACTTTGGGAAAAGCAAAAGCGCCCACAACGAATGAGAAATCTTCGGGTGGATGTAGAATTACGAAAAAATTTCGGTATAATTCAATAAAGAAAAAAAAAAAAAAGCACTTTCGTCACAAAAAACATTGAAAGTATCGCAATGCTTGTATGTACCAATTGCATCGCATACGTACGTCAATTAGAGACAAAGATTCAGGTATAGAGACGATATGGGGAAGAAAAGTTTGTTTTCTTCTTCTTCGCACGTTCATCGTTTTATCAGTGGAATGTATTTTAATATTCGTTCTACGACGTAATATACACGAGGAATTCCCACCCTAGCTCGAACTACGTCTGATCCTGACCTCTATAATGAATTTGGTCTCTTTGAAAAAAAAAAAAATCGCCAATGTCCTTTCAGAGCTTTTTTGGGAAAAAAAAGAAACGAAAGATTGACGGATCGATAGTTATTTGAATTTCAGGGCGAGTCGATATCATTTTTTTTTGTCCTAAATAGTAACTATATTGGCAATTTTTATTCCAGTTGTATTCAACATCGATGATATTAAATTTTTCATTCCGAATGCAGGGTAGACCGCGGCTCACACAGGGAAAGTTGTCACGGTGGCTCTATTAAGAAAAGTATTCACTAAAGCGCAGCATCGGTCACCTATCAGACCTGTGTTTGGGTATTTCAACTCTTTACTCTTTTTATTCTCTTAGTTTTCACGTAACAGACATTGAGCGCCTTTTTCAACACAATAGAGCATTATGAGTGTTGTACTTTTGCAAAATACGTGGACCAGTTGACACTTAAATATCTCAAACATGACGGCCGTGAGCCTGCTGGAAATTAAAAAAAAAAAATAAAAATGGAGCAAGTTGTCCCCAAATTTCATGGGGCAAATCGTCACAGGTCCAGGAATTCCAATACAACGAGTAGTTCGACGATAGTTTTGCGAATGGTTTGAAATTTTATTATAAATTCACGAGTAATGAGTAAAAATTATCCCAACTCCTTAAACTTGACAATAAATACCTAGGCAAGAAGTAGTTTTAGACAAAATGATAGGATTTTTTTTTGAGATTTTAGTTTACTTCAGTAATTGAATAAATAGAAACTTGTAATAACTTTCTTGCATTTGCAGCGCGCTGGATTGAACTAATATTTTTGTTCAATTAAGTTCAGACATCACTTTCATGCGAGTAAAATGTGGTCCGTAGCGTTAAAATTGAAATTAAATTTTAAAAATACACAAAAATCTTCAAAGAAAATTTGTGACAACCTAGCCCCGGTCTAGCCGAACTTATTTTGGCGAAAGATAAAACTTCTAAGAGCGATAGTGACCGTTACGGGGTAAAATCTATTGGCGAATCGATGATTACTATTCTGTAATAGTTTGCTGGACATACAGAGTGATTTCAACTATCGATACAATTTTTTTATGACCCAAAATAGTTACTATTTTCAATAGTACTACTTTTTTTTTTTAATTTAGCTTCGGAAATCGGCACTTGAATCTATTCCGTCATCAATTGGGACAACGAATTTAGGACGTGTTCGAGTTATTGTTCGGTGCGTTCCACAATCTAAACATTTTTCAATTTTCTCCAATTCCCTTGGAAATTCGGCGCAATGTATTGAATTTTTTTTTTTTTCATTTTTTCATCAAATAAATGTAAATGGAACACTAAGTAAAAATATGAAATAAATATATGATAACTATTTTTTCGGATTGATTCCCGACTGCGTTCATTAACTGGGACTCTGTCGAGTCATTATCTGGGTCAGCAAGTCGGACATCAAACACACATTTTCAATTTGCTTATTTGTCCTGATTTTTCAACGTTTTTACAACAAATTCAATATTATTACATTCAGTATGAACGAGAAATTGCTGATATGAGACCAAAGTTTTTGGACGATGCACTCGGATATGATTGAAAAATGTAAAAAGAACGTAGATTCTCCGTTAAATGTTCACCAACTGGAACATTCACCTTAGTCAGTGCTCAAGGTCCGACTGCATTGATAAAATAATGAAGGCGAGTCAATAGTTTCCTCAACAATTTTCCCAACTGTTTGATCACTGGTTTTTTTTAGTTTTTCCTTTTTTTTAAATATCTCTCGGTAGTTTTGGTAAATATTGCGAATTTGTGCTCCACAGAGAGCATCCGTGGTCTCATTTACAGGTATATCACTACCATAGTTGCATCGACAACTTAAAAGCTGCGTCAAATTATTTGAAATATTATTTTCTGACCTTAAAAGTTGTTTCAATATCCAGGAGTTTTTGATGATTCCTCCAGGGCACCAGGAGAATTTCGTCCATCTCAAATTAAAACTAATTATCTTCATGCGCGCGAGGCGAACAAAAGCGTCACAAAACTTTCAGGAAAAATTTTCAGCTGCAGCTCCGATTCGCAATATTTACCCAATTTTCATCTCTTCCGTATGTCTTGTTATTCCGAAAAAAACAAAAAAAAATCCAAAGAAACTATAACCAAAAGTCTCCGATAGCTCAAAAATGTTGACGCTACGGATATATAATTTTTGCATTTTCTTTCTGATTTACCAAATCAAATGGAATCTTTGATATAAAATAGCTTTCTTTTTCTTTTTTCTTTCTTTTTCAAATCACGAAAAACCGTGAATAAATCTTTTGAAAAAAAAAAAAAAAAAAAACTGAATGTCCGTCGCAGTTGTGAAAATGATACCAATTGAATTATGGATCAAATCTCAGCTGTCCAAAGATCAGACGTGTCATTCGAATCAGCTCCGTATGCTTTCATATTCGTCAAAATTTCATAAAACGAGCCCCAACAAATGGTTCAACTTCTCGTAGAACAAACTCATCTCGTCGCTCGCTCTACGCGAAGAGTCAATTTCTTTTATACAACGCTACCATGTTTTCCTAGCTTTTAGGATCTGTAGACGAAGAATAAAGTGGTACTTTTAAGTCCTAGGACTTTGCACTTTCAAGTCTTAGGACTTAAGAGTACTTTGTACTCCTCGTCTACAAGCCCTAAAAGCTTAGAAAACATGTTAGCGCCGTATAAGGTATGGCGCGCAGCGCGCAGGTAGGCCTTTTAAGGCCTCTTGCGCAATGTTTTCAGTACTCTCGTCTAGGACTCGTACTGAAAATATCGTGCACAGGCCTTAAAAGTGCCACTTTACCTCCTCGGCGCGCAATGTACTATTTTTTTTTTTTTCATTTCTTCCTTTTTTTCCCCCTCTTCTCGCGAACACACGCACTTTGGTCACTCGGATTTTCCATTGAAGTAACGTTTGCATCGAATTTTTTCGACAAAACTCTTGGAAAATTCGACGATATTGGCCAGCTAAGCCAGATAAGTTCTTGAATCTTCTTTTATCGCCTCGGCATTATCGTTTCTGTTGGTCATCGCGGTCGATGGTCGAGCTTCCTCGGGCAAGCTACCGTAGCGCTGGACACCTGGGAACGCTGGTCCGGTGCTCTGCGGCGAGTAATAACCATCCTGAAGCTGATAATAATTGTTGCTCGGTGATTGATAGTAATAATCGGTGGCAGGAACATTGCTGTAGCCCGAATAAGAGCCATACTGCGAGGACGAGTACGACGAGGAATAACCGCGCTCGCTCAAACTTCTGTAAGGCCCCGGATGATGGGGCCTGTCCTCCTGTCAGACCGGCGTGCTGACCGGTGCATTCGTCATATATTCGATATCGCCGATACTCTTGACACGGCGATGACGCTTTCCACCACCGATTGCCATGGGCCTTGGCGGCAGCTGAGGCGGTGGCGGTGAATTGCTACGTATGCTGCTCTTGTACTGACACTGACTAGCCAAACTTCCGGTGTCCGATGACGACGAGGGCGATGCCTTCTCGCTTCGCGGACGAAGACCGAACGCACGACTCAGAGAACCCTGAAAATTTAATTTCGTGCTTTTTTTTTTAACGAACGGGGGGAAAAATTCATGCGATTTGCCTCTTCCTTTTTTTTTCGCCTTTGCGGTCATTTGACGCAACGGGGGCTCCACGTTGAAATGCGCAGATATATTATATCGGGGAAATCTGAGAGGCGCAAGTGGATTTTTATGGGATTGGCAACGAATATATTCCAGAGGGAAATTCTAAAATGCGCGAGAGAAGATATACTTTTATTCAAAATATTTTTTAAACTAGCACTCAAGTCACAATTTTTTGAATAACGATCTGAATATTTTCTTTTTTTTTCGCGAAAAGCATTTCGAATAATCTCTTGTGGAAGATTATTGACGTAACTTTTTTTTTTTTTGGGAAATAATGGAAAAAACGTTTTTTTCGACTTTTAGTTTTAGAGCCCCCTACAAATGTTTTTTTTTTTCTTTCTTTTTTTCTTCTTATCGTTGTTTCGTGGAATAAACTACGGTGAGGTCAAGCAACTACGAAATCCAGAACCATATTTCTAAAAGCTACGTTGCAGGAAGGGAATTTCGAGACTCAGGAGAGAGAAAATCTCGTTTGTTTTTATTTTTGTTTCGAGGTAATCGAGGACCAGTTTCACGAATAATTTGTAAGAAAAAAAATTGTTTTCGCAAAATTTTATGGGCACATCCGTGAGAATAAGTTGTGGCCCCTCTGCGCTACAGCATGTTTTGTTTGCATAAAATCTTTCGCAGCGACTCATTTTGTCAATTTTAATGGTTCGTACCAATTTATCGAGACACACGTTTTTATTTTTTTTTTTATTGAACCTAGGGTATCCAATTGATAATTCATCATTATTATTATATTTATTTGAATTTTTTTTTATTGTAAAAAAAATTTTTTTTTTTATATTTCACTAGTACTTTGATGCTGTAGCTAATTTTAACGATTTATATACTCACACAGAACAACATTACTTGAGACGAAAAAAAAAAAATTTGCAAACTAAGAGAAACGCGCGGGATGACGTGTCTTTCGATGATAATAATAAAAGAATGAAAACTAAAAAATGAAAATTGCAAACGTCGAAAAAGCATCAACGTGACTGTGAATACGATAAATGATTGACGATACAGTGGGACGTTAGGTCGATGAGTATCAGGAATTTCTTTTATTTTTTATTTTTCTTTCCTTCTTTCTCACGACACGATTTTCTTTAACTTTTTTTTTTACGACTAAGGGATACTTTAAAAAACATTTTTTCAATCACGTATAAAATTTCATAATAGGAAATTTTTATCCTACAATTTTACCAGATGATATTTGAAAAATTTATCGTTTTCAGGAAAATTTGAAAAATAACTATGTTCTTTTTTCAAAATGTCATTGCTCAAATGTTTTTTTTTTGCCATTCTCACTGTGAGGGAACGTTGCACGGTGAATTTGTTCGATCGTTGAAAAAACAAAAAAACAAAAAGTTTCTGGATGAAAAGCTGAAGATACGAGGAGGGGAGATACTTTCAGGAAGACGATTGTCAAATTGCGAAAATTCAGGGGGGTTTTTTTTTTTTCAAGTCCCATACCTGAGAGCTCCTCCACGACAACTAGTAAGGATGAGATAGGTCAGTTGAGAACCCAAGCTCCATCCACATTTAAATCACATTTTATATTTACATATTCGTCACATTTCATGCTTTGATTTTTTTTTTTACAAATGCACATATATATATATATATATATATATATATATATATATATGCATATGTAAATACGAGAAAATTATTTTTGCGAAAATTAAATTCCTCATCGTATATAATGGATTATCTTGTAATTGGTAATTATGTCAAGTATATATGTGTATGTATACAGTGTTCATATACATTGTGTATATTCGTTGAATATTTTACGAGTTCCCCTAATAGTCATCGAGTACTCACTTTCTCGCTTATTTTTTCGTGTCTTATTTTACATACATTTAAGGAAGATTCGTGTATGGATATTATATGTACAAGTGTTCGGTTGTTGATTTTCGTCATTGTTTCTTCTACACTCTATCGAGATTTCTTCTTTTTTTTTTACTTTAACAAGTACAGTACCGAGTTTTACAGCTGAACAGAATGGCAAATTACGGAATTGCAAGTACTCAATTCTGTCGGAGTAGTTCAAGATTATTTTAAATTTAATTAAATTTTTTTTTTTTATTACATTCCGTTGATTCCTCACATTTTTCTTTTTCAATTATCTAAAAGTCATTTTTTTTTCTTTTTCGTGAGAAATGTCTCGATACTCGATACAATGGCTTAGGCTCATTATCGATCAGTCCTTAACCATTAAAAAAAAAAGAAAAAAAAAAAGATTCATAAATTTCACGAGATAATTTCGATAATTATCATTTTCATTAAAAAAAAAAAAATGATTATCATTCAGGCTCGAGGGACTATGTGACGAGAATATTCATCTTATTTATATCAATTATGTATAATATATTAATGTTTTTTTTTTTTTTTCTCAATTCGATGCGTACTTTAAGACGTTTAATTATGATTATTCGAGTTGTCAGGAGACTTTGGAGCTTGCGCGAATTTTTTTTATTCTTTCACGTACTTTGTGGTTGGGAGAATTGACACAACGATCGCGAAATTTATGACGCATGAGTATATATAATAAATATATATATGAAAAAAAGGGAACGAACAGATGCATGTGCGTGTCCTTTTTTATTTCTACAATTAGAATTTTCTTCGCAAAAGCTCTCTCAAAAGCTGTATTTACTTACTCTCGAATAATTATTATTTTCTTCACATCGAAATACACATATATCTCCAAAACTAAAAAGCTGATATATCATATTTATAGATATATATATATATATATATATATATATATATATATATATATATATATATATATATATATATATATATATATATTTATATATATTTATATACATAATAACTAATTGACATGGTTTCGAGAGCTTTCGCGAGAAAGAACCACAAAATATTGAAGATCGTGTTTTTTTTGCTCCAATTAATTATTTTTTTTGTTCGATGACGATGATTTTTTTTTTTTTAACGCACATGTAGTTTAATGAATGAATGAATGAGTATACCGAACCTTTTTTAAGTAAAGAAGACTGCAGGTCTGCGACGTTCCACAGGATATGCAGGGATAATGACAAATGTTAAATTCATTCGAGCCCATAGCTCACAGCTATACATCATCTTTCTTTCTCTCTCTCTCTCTCTCTCTCATTTTCTCATTACTCCAATTCTCAAAGCTCATTTTTTTTTTTCATCAAAACTCGTGATTATGCGAAAATGAGGATTGTCGAGTATAAATTTGCATGATCAGTGATAACAAAAGCTAAAGGCCATGTGTGCTAGACATGCAGGTGAGCGCAGATAGCGATAAAGATGTGACGGCGATCGGATGATTGGCAAAAAAAAAAAAAAAAAAACGATACAACTCGTGTACTTTGCGTGCTCGTATTTAGAAAAATGCACAACATTAGACCAGTCGTACGAAGGGAAATTAAATTTTTTTTTTGTTTTTTTTTTCATTTTGAGTGGACAATTTTTTTCAGCCCCTGTGTGCGTGTGTGTGTGTGTGTGCGCTGAGAAAAGAGTTTATGTAAGTTTTAAATAAATATTTCGAGAGACGTGTCGAAATTGATGTTTAGTTTTTTTTTTTTTTTTTTTTTTTTTTTTTTTATTGATATAATTCATATCGATTTATTATAAATTTTTGAAAAATCTTATTTGACCTTTTCCGGATCGAATTTAGGATAGGGAAAAAAAATATTATTTCCCCAAATTAGACAGATTGATCCGAGTAAAAGTGAAATTGAATTAACTTTACGAAATTTTACTTTTTATTGTTTGGAAAAAAAAAAGAGAAACAAAGATGCAAAGTCTTCATAAAATTTGTTTTTTTTTAACACAAATCTTTCTGTTGATTGAATTAAATTTTTTTAAGTTAAATTTAGCTAAATTTTTTGTGATTATCATGAATTCAAATTATCACTTTTGAGATCTAGTTTGGCTGGAATAAAATAGAATAGAAAATCTTTATCAGCCAAGTATTTGTGAAAATTATATCAACTCTTTTCTCAGTATATCGAAAGATTGTCCTGGATACGTGAAAAAAAAAAAAAAAAAAAAATAGTAAAATAAAATATAAAAACGAGATTTTGATTTTTTACACACAGCCACGAGACTTTTAACCAGCCCTACTGAGAATGTTCTGGTCACCAATGTCGAAAAAGTCATGAATTTCTCAAAAAGTTTGAATTTCTCAGAACAGAAAAAGATAAAAAATTACAATTTTTTAATTGAGACAAATTTTCATTCGTTAAAAAAAATCTCTTTAACGCGAATGAGCAACCCCAGGATTTAAATAAAAACTGTATTGCAAATTTTTCGATTGAACGAAAGCAATTGTAATTTTCTTTTTTTTCAAAATAATCACATTTACCCATAGTCGCTAATTAGCTTTAATGTCATTATAATTATTTTCAAAAAATCTGTAATTAATCATTTTTCATTATTATTTTGTTTTTCAATTCTGCTGAATAATTATCTGTGTCGTTTTTTAATTTGCTCATTAAAAAAAACGTGATAAAAGAAAACATCTTTTTATTTACTACTCTTTGGACACGACCGTGAGACCAGTAAATCCGTCATTAAATCATTTATCGAAAGTTTTGTGTTGAGAAAAACATTTTTTTTGATTTCCCAACGGGACACACCTGAAATAATTAGTTCAGGTAGGAAAAAAAATGTACGTCGAAAGATGAGAATTTTAGGTCGAGTGGATTTCACTTTTCAATTTTTTGTTTTTGCTTTTTATCGAATCTATAATGATTAATTGCTGGTGAAAAATTTTTTTTTGCCCTCACAGCTGCCGGAGGATCGGTTAGTGTCTTAAATAAGATGCTCTTAGAATTTTAACTTCTCGGTAGATAATCAATAGAGGCGTCCAACGAATTTTCTGATTATTATTCAATCAAAACACACAAAAACATGATATTGCTCAAATTTTATTTTTGAAATTAAATTAATTTTTTATTCAGTGGCGTTTGTTGGCAATAGTGATGCTGGGCTCTTTTTTTTGACAAGGGGAATACTGCTCAAGATGAAATTTGACAGCTTGCAAAAGGTATTGGTCTTTGATCTTCGTCTTTTGGCAATAATAAATTAAAATCCTGGACAAAAGCAACTGATCTTTCAGCGGTATCGTTAACTGCTCTCAAACTGTTTTTCATGATTCGGGACTTGCGTCAAAAAAAATCACAAGGCAAATCAAACTGATTAAACAAAAGCAGAGTGATTTTTTTAGTGGTGAAATCACTCGTATCTTTATCAATCACTGTCTCTCACAATTAGCCTCTTCGACTATGACTCATGTTTGGATTATCCGTGCACCTTCTCGTTCTTCGATGCCATAAACAATTTTTAATTTCATTTCATTGTTTTAACAGTCTAAAAGTTGGCTACTTAAGGGTAGTCAACTGATCTAATGAGATGGGCACTCAGAAAAAAAAAAAATTAAGCAAAGGAACTTCAGCTATAAAGTTAATTTTTTCAACAGGAGTTTTATTGAAGATTCTATTCAATTTTTAAAGTGATACCCAAAACGCAAACGATTTTTTTCACTTATTATGACCAGCAGTTTTAAAAAATCAGGAAATAATAAAGTTAAAATTAAAATTGAAATTGTAAGAGCATCTTATTCAAGACTGATCCTCTGGCACAGCTGCCAGAGGATCAAATTAATTGCTGGTAAAAAATTTTTCATTCATTATTCATCATAAATTCGATAAAAATGAAAAATCAAATGCGGCGGATCTTTCACTCAACCTAAAATTCTCACCTTTTGACATACATTTTTTTTCTACCTAAACCAACCATTTTTTCACTTATTATGACCAATATTTTTGAAAAATAGTGAAATAATAAAGTGAAAATCCGTTTGGGACCCAATTTAAACATGAATTAGAATGATGAAATTTTAAGAGCATCTTATTCAAGACTGATCCTCTGCCACAGTTGCCAGAGGATCAAATTAATTGCTGTTAAAAAATTTTTTCATTGATTATTCATCATAAAATCGATAAAAATGAAAAATCAAATGCGGCGGATCTTTCACTCAACCTGAAATTCTCATCTTTTGACATAAATTTTTTTTTCTACCCAAACTAACTATTTTAGGAGTGGCCCGTTGGAAAATCGATTTTTTTTTTTTTTCCTTTTTCAATACCCTAATACATACATTCATATATATATATATATATATATATATAAATACATATTCATTTATTTATAATCCATAAAATAATATCATGCAAGGGAAATGTTGTCTAAGAGAGGCGTAGGCAGCGATACGTTACCCTGAGGCTGGATCTGCGTCTGTCAATCGTGTTTGAGTTGTTTGCCACCGAGGCCATGTGAAGCGCAGTGAGGGAGCTCTGATGATGCTGGAGATGCAACGAACGATTTCCACGTCCCAGACTTCCGCCGGCGCTAACGGTGCTCATTGGACGTCCTCCTGGATGATTCCTCGGCACGACCTCCAGCTGACTTCTACGTAACACACGCTCTCATGCATCCCTTCATCTTTTTTTTTCTTTGTTTTTGTTTTTTTTTTTTTTTTTCCTTTACTTTGGATTTTCTCACGAAAATTATGTATAATATACCTCGGCAACACCGCGAACACACACACGTTTGGCACGAGCTGCAACGAATGATCCATAAATTTTTCATTTCATTCCCAAATGACAAAAATTTTTCTATTTTTCTGTTTTTTTTTTTCCTCAATTTTAAATTTACGTACTCGCTGCAGCTGCCCGATCGATTCATTTATCATAATTGATGAAAAAAAAAAAAAAAATAATATATATATATAAACTATATATATATATAATCTAGTCACAACATAAATATACATACACAAGCATTTTTTTTGTGCTCCATCGATATAGAGAAATTTTTGTATTTACTGGGCTCTAATGCACCCGAATTTTCGTTCTTTCTTGATTTTTTTTTTTTTTTTTCGTTTTTTTGAAAAATCATATCAGGTCTCGCAAAGTTTTGTGAAACTTTTTATCGTGTTGACATTAGAGCCGAATAACGGATTGCGAAAGAGATTAACATCAAACAACGATCAGAGAGAATTATAAATATTTGGCAGAATGAAAAAAAAAAAAAAAAAAAAAAAAATGAAAATATTCAAAACGATAATGCATAAGTGGCGTGATCCATGGTCAGGGATCAGATTTTTCCATTTAAATTATTTACTTTTTTTTTTGTTCTTTAATTTTCGGGCGTTGAATGAAATTTTTTTTATCATTGAAGGCTAATTTTTGGTTTTTTTTTTGTTTTTTTTTTTCAAATCTGATCAAGGATGACACCACGATCACTAAACAACGTGTGCTGTTACATAGCGCAGTGCAGTGCAGGCAGCAGCTGTGGGCTACGGCTCGGATATATATTTTAAAAAATTTGAAAATTTAAAAAAAAAATATATATCGGTTTACATTCGAGTCTCGTGAGAAACTACGAATTTTCGGTTTGAGGAATTCTGTTTTTTTTTTTTTTAATTCATTTCCGTTATCAATCGAGTGGACTCTGCAGACCCGTCTATAATCGCACTCATATAGCGAATTATTATTTATCGGAAAATGCTCCTCCATTATTTTCTATTCTCGTATTATTATTATTATTATTTTTCTTCTTCTTCTTCTTCTTCCTCTTCTTGTCCTTTTTCATTATTTTTTTTTTCTTTCTTTCCGTTTTAATAAGTCATGAATGTTTGTATATGTACAATTATGTCGACTGTATGAGTTATTCGTATCTACGTGTGTGTATTTTTTGGTACAACAGGCATATCGTGTGTATATTATCATGTATAATATTTATATCATACGTGAGGGCATTCCATGCGAAATCGAAGGCTCAAATATTTCGACCTCTCTCCCGATCAATCCCCGAGACTTTGGTATTCTTTTAAAAAATGTCAATGATTCGATTTTTTTTCAGAATTTTTTTTACATTATCTGCTCTACTGGGCGTGAGAAAAAATTTCAAAAAAATTACGGAACGTTACAACTTGTCCGAGGATATCGGAGCTTGAAAAAAAAAAAATCCTTGAAACATAAAGTTGACATTTTTTTTTTTCGAGAAATTTTCAAAGCACAATTTTGACAATTAGCAAAACAATGAAACTCGGTGAGTTATCCATGAAAAGTAAATGAAAAATATTTTATTTTCGGCAAGTATGTCACGATAAATATTGCCCAAAATTTTACAGAATATTCTCCTGTTTGATTGGCCGAGCTAATGTAAAACTGCGATAGATTTTTTTTTTTTATTCGTCGATCTTTGTGAAAATGTGTTGGTTCTGAAATTGCAAAAAAAAAAAAATTATCACAGTTTTGCATTAAAAATGTGTCGTGCTTTCCCACAATCAGGAGCATATTCCGTGAAATTTTTAGGAATATTCATCGCGAAATACTTGCCGAAAAAAAATATTTTCGTCTACTTTTCCATGACGACTCGTCGTCGATTTTCATTGTTTCGCTAATTGTCAAAATTGTGTTTCGAACGTTCTCCAAGCATGGAAACTTTAAGTTCCGAGAATTTTTTGTTTTTTTTTTTTTTTTTTTTTTTTTTTGGAGCACCGATATTCGTACAAGTTATAACGATCCGTAGGCTTTTTTTTGAAATTTTTTCTCACGCGTCAAGAGTAGGTAACGGAAAAAAAATTTTGAAAAAAAAAAAACAAGTCATCGACACTTTTTTAATTCTCAAGGAATACCAAAGTCTCGGATCGATCGGGAGAGAAGTTGGATTTTTGAACGTTTGATTTCCTATGAAAATACCTCATATATATATCATAATATTATATCATAAGTACATTTATATAATTATGCATATTTATATGTAAAGAGGAAAGTTCGTGATCGAGCTTGGCAGTTTCCATGATTATTCGAGGATTTATGAGATAAATATGAAAAAAAAAAGAAGAAAAGTTTGGAAATTCATCGATTTTGGAGATATCAGATAAAAATAATTTCAATTTTTCCCAAAATTTACTCCGTACAACGATTACGTAAAAGAAAAAAAAATATATATTGCAAATTTTTCTAGCCGATATTTTGGCTGAAAATAAAATACTCCAAAAATCGAAATTTTACGTTTTCAACTTTACTTTTCATTGTGAAAAAGGAAGTAACATGAAATTTTAATCTCTTCAACGTGCCGTTTGATAAATTTTTTTTTTTTTTTTTCTTCAAAATTCTTTAAATCGAAATTTAAGTTTCATTCTTAGGATTTTTCAAATCTTGGGGAAATTTTTTATCTTTGGATATTTTTTTTTGCAAGTCCTCTACTTTTGCGTCGTGAATCTTTAAGAAAAAAAATAATAATCACCGCACTGTGGCTACCAAGCGCTTATCATTTCGCGGTGGATGAAGACTTTACATGATCGTGGAATATAAAAAAAAAAAAAGAATGGACGACTTTGCTTGGATTTTTTGTTCCAACGTTTTGATAAAATTCGATAAAATAATGAAAATCTGGAAAAAAAAAAATCCACGACACGAAAGATCTGAGTAAATTTAAGACGAA
Source organism: Rhorus exstirpatorius (assembly GCA_963564615.1). Lineage (NCBI taxonomy): Eukaryota > Metazoa > Arthropoda > Insecta > Hymenoptera > Ichneumonidae > Rhorus > Rhorus exstirpatorius. The sequence continues at coordinate 34,426,757 of OY751314.1, read as the reverse complement.
GAACAATTATGGGAAAAGATACATTGAAGAAGAAGCTTGAATTTTTGTTTTTTTTTGTTTTTTTTTTTCTTTTAAATCAAAAAGTATCATGATAATGAGAAATTTGAAACTGCTTTATATAACGAGATCGTTATCCCTCGATCACGAACGATCAACAGAAATCACTTGGATTTCGTATCTTTCGACAAGTCTCTCCCCCAGGATTCGCGAATTTTCTTCGGATTTTCATCGACGAAAATTCGATGAAAATTACATCTCGATTTGTTATTCTTCGGCGAAAATTTCAATGCCCAAATTATTCTACGACGTTTCCTCATTTGCAAAATATCAAAATTTGAAAGAATCCCGCGCATCGATCTGCCGCGAATGAAAAAGAAAAAAGAAAAAGCCCAAGCTTTTCTGAGCACAGAAAAAAAATGGAAATATCTCTTCTTTCATTTAAAAAAAAAAAAAAAAAAAAAAAAAAAAAAAAAAAAAAAAACACGTACTCTGACGGCGTTTCGATCGGAAAACGCGAAAAAATTTCCGGAATAATTTTTCCAAAAGCCGTTATAACGTCGCGATCCTCGATATTTGGCTCGGATCCAAATGCTGTCGCGAGTTTTTTTTTTTTTTTCCCTGCACGAGAAATATTCAATGTACCCTACGGAAGTCTGCGAGGCTTTTTTTTTCTTACGAACGCGAAAAAAAAAACGAGAAACGATGATATGAGCGATTATTTCATTACTGCAGTAAAAAAAAAAAAAAAAATGATAATCAACAGTATTCGTTGGCAGTGGTTACTTTTTGTTTTTTTTTTTTTTTTTTTTAATTTCGTCCGGAATAAATAATAAGGGACGATTCATTCGTTGCGGCAATAAAAAAAAACAAAAAAAAAAACAAAAAAAATCAACATTTCAAGAAATGTACTGTACGCCATTATTTCAATAACGTGAAATCGAGATTTAAACAAAAATGAAAATATGAAAATCACTTTATCGTGTACAATGGAGAGAAAAATCGATTTTGTCACGCTGCAAAGACTCGCCACATTGAGTAAATATTCTTTTATATATATATATATATATATATCAGGGTGATCCTTATTTAGGCTTTTTTTCAAATTTTAATTATCTCATCTCCCAAATCGGTTCCAAAAAAACTTTTCTTTCAACCCAAGACGGTCATATGGGGTGTAGCACATCCCAGGCCATTTTCGAGCTAGGATTTTGAGAATTTTGAATAAATAAATAATAATTTTACATGAAAATTCATCGCCATCTTGTAAATTATTTTGCCGCTGAAACCTGCATGTTCATAGTGCGAAATATATATATATTTTTTGGAAAACCCACAAAAATTAATATAGTCACCGGAAAAAGAATCTTTTCAGGAGTCGGATCCTGTTTGAATTTTGTCGATGTGTCAAAAAACAAAAAAAAAATACAGCATTTTTTGTGAAAAAAAAGGGTAATTTTTGGGAATTTTTTTTTTCACGAATTTTTTAAACATACTAAAAATTAAAATTTTCGTTACACTTTTGGATAGGTTAATGGAAAAAACGTTTGAAATATTTTCTCAATTTTTTTTTGGCCCCCAAAATAATTATACGAAATTCTACAGCACTTAAAAGTGCTTGGGTTGTGTCACACCACCCCATGTGTGACCATCACGGGATTCTCATGAGGTGTGACCGTCTTGGGTCAATTCCTGAATTTTTTCAGATTTTTATTTTATTCATTGGCCCTGGGCCAGCGAGGTCAAAGTTTCCCGTAAGGATAACATAGGGTTTTTTTTTTTTTTTTTTTCAGGGATTACTGTATAAAATTCGAAAGCACGAATAGTTTTCAGCCGAAAAATCTAAAATTTTTGCAACTTCATCTGCATTGATGCAGCTGCATGAAAAAAAAAATTGATAACACCATTTTTTTGAGTTTTATATGAATTATTTCACGTTTGAATAGATATTTTTTTTTCTCAAAAACACGGTTTTCAGGAATTTGTTATTTATAATAATTCATTGAAAAAAAAAACATTTCACAGCTTGATAGTTCAAAATTTTCTGAAACTAGTCTGCAATGATGCCAGTTCATGAAAAAAAAAAAATTAAAACACAATTTTTACAAACTTTATGTGAGTTGTTCCACGTCTACTCGGCATTTTTCCTCGTAAATCACGGTTTTTGAGAGCTTTTTCCTGATAGTATTGGGGAAAAAAAAATATTCCTCAGCTCAAAATAATTTGAAAGTCTTGAGAACGAGTCTTTAATGGTCTTGGCACATGGAAAAAAAATTTAACTTGTGTTATCCAAACTTTTGTATACGGTATTTGAAATCAGATATGATTTTTTGTTTTTTAAATTCTTCTCTAATTATGGCATTTAAAAAAATTTTAAATCAACATCTACATCAGTCATCTTGTTTTCTCTGTAACATATGAGCTTTTTATAAGTTATTTCGTTGTAATTCGACGATTTACGAACTTCGTTGGGTGAAAAAACCAATTTATACCTGAAAAACTGTGATTTTCGAGGGAAAATGCCGAGTAGACGTGGAACTTGTAATATAAATATATAACTATTTATTACTATATATATATATATAACTATTTTATAAATATAATATAAATATAAAACTTGTAAAAATAGTGTTTTTAATTTTTTTTTTTAACGAACTGGCATCATTGCAGTCTAGTTTCAGAGAATTTTGACCTATAAACCTAAGAAATTACATTTCTATCAATTATTATTTTTTAAAAAAAGTTGATAACTCTGTTTTTGAGGAAAAAAATCTATTCGACATGAAATAACTCTTATAAAACTGAAAAAAAGTGTTATAAATTTTTTTTTCATGTATCTTGATCAATGTAGATGAAGTTTCGCGAAAATTTTAGATTTTTCGACTGAAAAATATTCGTGCTTTCGAATTTTATACAGCAATCCCTGAAATTATCCTTATGGGAAACTTTGACCTCGCTGATCAGGGTCAATCGTCGGAATAAAAATCTGAAAAAATTCAGAGATTTTTTAAATTTACTTGGAACTGATCTGGGGGGCTGAAACCATTAAAATTTGAAAAAAAAGCCCAAACAAGAACCACTCTGATATATATTTTTATGCGATACAACTAATAGTCGTAATTCCTTTGAAACGACCGTCGGAGACTTTGGCGAATTAACGAAAAAAAATTCATTTTTTTTAGGCCCCTTCTTTTTTCATTTCACACGAAAATTTCATAAAGATCGAAAGACAGTCAAATTTACTCCTCTCTCTTTCTTAATCTTTAGTTTTCCTTTTTTTCTTTTTTTTTTTTCCCCTTCCATTGAGAGCTTTTCTTTTTTCTTTTTTTTTTTTTTTTTTTTTCGTATATCGAACACGACGAGATTCGAGCTCAGAGGACAAAGTGAAATTTCGCGCAATTTTCCTCGAACGTGAATAACAAAAAGTTCCTCGCTCGAATTCGATCTGACATTTCGGACTTTATGGGGCAAAACCTCGAACAATTATGATGATGACTGTGATACGAATAATGAGAAACGAGCGAGACGGAAAAAAACGATGCCGGCTCGTCGTGTTAAAAATACACGTAATGTGTATTTCGTCACAAAATATATGTATATATATATTTTTTTTTAATTTTTTTTTAATTTTTAGCGAGCGCTGTCCAGTGCGCCCTCTGGATGACAGTAGATTGAGTACCTTGCTGGCAGTACAAGGGCTTCCAATTCGGCCGTTAAATGACGACGTATCATCTGCTTCGCCGGTGGTATACCGAGGGCAGTTGCCATCGTGTCACCTGTGAAAGATGGCTCGAGAACGACCAGGGCACCGTGAACACCCGAATCTATAATCACCCGGGGGAAAAAAAAAGAAAAATAAAGCAACTCACCGGAGAAATTATAATATTAGATTAATTTATAATTGAACGGACTTTTGAAGTTGGTACTGAAGGTTGAATAGTGAATGTTGGATTTCGAATAATTGAAGTTTATGGTAAAGCGGGGATACGAATTTTAAGTCATATACACAATAAAATTCAGGGTGATCCATTTAAGGACGTTTTCTTCTTTTTGTTTTTGTTTTTTTTTTTCCCCTATACTTATACACAGGCAGAGCTCAGTGTGGCGAAAACCTCAAATCCTCACTCATCTCGGCCAGTAACGCTATTCTATAGTTAAATGGCATTGATAACAACGTATAAAAAAAAATTGAAGCAACATACTCCTGTGAGTTTTTTGAAATATTAACGTTTATGTTGTAAAAAGAAAATCTCAAAATTCACGTTTTCCGAGCTTCAACTCGAAACGCTGTACGAACTATTCAAGATAGAGAAAATTACACGACAACAATTTTGTAGAGAATTAAATTTTCTATAAATATGTTCCCCACCGCATTTATGAGAAGTCAATAGCGGATGAGTGAGAGGTGTCCGAAGTGGCGTGACGAGGAAGCGTGATTTTTCGTGAAATCGCAGAACAGTGGACCCGTTAGTTGTTAAATTACATATCATCGCGTCAACGTTGAATTAAAAATGCATAAAAATTCATACGTCAACGAGACACAACGGGAGAGCCATTAACGCCTAAAAAAAATTTATTCATAACTAAATTCAAACAAAGCCACCTGCTTGAAATGGTTTTTTTTTATTTTTTCGAATTATTTTTACAACTTTGGACGCTTCCCACGCGTAAATTATTAACTTCAGAGACATGCCCCCCCAGGGACTTTTTTGTAGAAAATTTAATTACCTGAAAAATGATTTATGAGCAATTTTACTCCATTACGTATAGTTCGAGCAGCGTTTCAAGTTGAAGCACAAAAAGTGCAAAATTTTCATTGTTTCTATTTTTCCCTTGCCAAAATGTAGAGTGGGATGATAATCCACATTTTATGAGTTATTATTTATGCCATTTACTATGAAAAGACGCAAAAAAAAAAAACTCCAGGATTTTATTTTGAAAAAGAAGCCTGATTCGACAAGTTGAGTTGGGGAACATTGTCCTTTGCGTCCAAAGTCCTGATGGACATATTTTTTTTTTTTTTTTCGTTTTTTCTTCGATATTTGAAAAAATGAAAACGAACCTTTCAAATTATCAGCGTACTCGGAGAGATCAATGTCCCTCGCCCATCTGATGAATCGTTGATTGGTCCAGACCAGAGGATCCTCGTGAATCTGTTCGCACTGATGCCTCCTGACGGCGAGAGCCTTGTAACGAAAAAGAATACGAAATTGGTTTTTTTTCTCTCCTTCTTCTTCTTCTTTAAGGTAATTTTATCGCATAGCGATTTACCGTTTGGATTTCGATAAAAAATTGCTGTACGGATCGATTGTGATCGAAACATTGACATTTTTATGAAGTTAGGTGGAAAAGAAAAAAAAAAAACGTTATCAGAGTTTTTATTTTTTATACATTTAACATCCTGTCATACGAAAATCCACGCTCTCGACGGATTCAATTGCAAAGTTAACGGAAACTACCGTTGATTCGATGAAACTTTATGAGATACAGGTAGAATGTTTGAAGAACATTTTGCATTTTTGAAAATATCGATCGATGGCCCATAAGTGCAAAAATAAATAAAGCAATGCCAAACAATTGACCGTCGAAAAATATTTAGCAAATGTGGCAACGCCTTTTTCGGTTTAGCGAGCAATTTAAAATATAACGCGCTCGATGGATCATCCATGCCCGAGGATTTATCAACGTTCTCAGTGCAATTATACATTGTATATTTGGGAGAAAATAATTAATTATCGAATGTTATAGATAATATTAGTTTAAAAAAAAAGCTTGATAAGCGCAAAAAAAACGACGCTGAGAGAAAAATGCGCCGCTGACGGTCGTGCAACATTGCCAGATCATTGAGGGTGGAAATATTTTTTAAAAAGTGCAGCGAAGTGGCGAGCAGTACGCTCTGATCCGATAAAGAGCGTCAGATGTGCGTGAAATTGATAATAAAATGAACTTGTCAAGTTGGATGAGAAAAGCGTCGTGGCAAACGACCAACCACCTCGAAATTTCAATAATTTATGGTGCCTCGAAAAAAAAAAAAAATTCCACGGAGCAGAGGACCAGACCGTAAATTTTACAAGTCGAACAAATTTATCTGTCACGTTTAATTATGGAATACCATTGTATTTTCGGCTACATTTACGAATATATCGAGGGCTTAGGACCAGAAAGGCGTAACCCACAAAAAACGGACTATACTGCCATAAGGGCGTATCCCCAACTTTAACACGGAAGTTCCATAAGAGCAAAATTAATCAGCCTACAGCCAGAAGGGCGTAAGCCCACACTACAATACTGCCAGAAAGGCGTAAGCCACGAAAAATAAAAAAAAGTGGCTTACGCCCGTCTGGCAGATCATTGATCATTTTTTTCCGGATTTAAATCACCTGATTACAGCCAGACGGGCGTAACCCTCTTTTTTTTATTTTTCGTGGCTTACGCCTTTCTGGCGGATAACTGGTCAGTTTTTTCCGAATTTCGATCGTCTACTTACTGCCAGAAGGGCGTTACCCCAAAAAAATTGAAAACGTGATGTGTTTGTGTGTGACGTGTGTGTGTGTGTGTGTAAAATTTTGAAAATGTTGAATAGATTTGAAGATTTTTGAAAAATTTGAAAATTTTGGAAAATTTAAAAGATTTAAAAATTTTGAAAATTTTGAAAAATTTTTAAAATATTGAAAATTTTGAAAAATTTGAAATAAAAAAAAAATTTTAATTTTGAAAAATTTGAAAATTTCGACTATTTATGTGACAACGACTAAATATGCGCATGCAACCATTTTGCAAATGATATATTTCGTTTTTGTTTATATTTCGCATTAAAAAATATTAGCAAATAGAAAATAGTTTCCTGTCCAGCAACTGCCGAGTTTTTCTGACCAGCAACTCGTCAGTCTGCCAAGACTGGCACTGAACAGATTTGCGTTACGCACCTAGTCTGGAACTCGACAGTTTACTGGCCATCAACTGGCCAGAAAGATGGAAAACTGGCCAGCATCTTACACACATCACGTTTTCAATTTTTTTGAGGTAACGCCCTTCTGGCAGTAAATAGACGATCGAAATTCGGAAAAAACTGACCGGTTATCCGCCAGAAAGGCGTAAGCCACGAAAAATAAAAAAAGAGGCTTACGCCCGTCTGGCTGTAATCAGGCGATTTAAATCCGGAAAAAAATTATCAATGATCTGCCAGACGGGCGTAAGCCACTTTTTTTTTATTTTTCGTGGCTCACGCCTTTCTGGCAGTATTGTAGTGTGGGCTTACGCCCTTCTGGCTGTAGGCTGATTAATTTTGTTCTTATGGAACTTCCGTGTTAAAGTTGGGGATACGCCCTTATGGCAGTAAGGTAATGAAAAGTCGAAAAACAGTGGGTTACGCCCTTTTGGTCCTAAGCCCTCGATATAAACATTAGGGTGGATCGAAAAATTAAAAAACTTTTGGCTAACCTCAAAAATCAAAGATATCATTGAAATAAAGGTCTCCCCGTGCAATGATTCGATTTTTTGACAATATATAGGGGGCGCGCGGGACGTTTAAAAACGCCATTTTTAGCGTTAAATTCACTTTATCACCGATAACCGGAAACAGTTCATTCCAAAAATTCTGATTTTTTCATACAAGGTGCCCAGATATGTACCCTTTCAAACCCACATTCACGGAACATTAACAGATGGTTCATATCTTCGAAAAAAAATCTCTAAAAATCAATATTTTAACTATTTTTCAATTATACCTATCGTTAAATGTTGATTTTTTTCTTCTAAAACGTTTTTGTATTTGTTCCATCTTTTTTTTCTCGGAAAACTCGGTATCAGTATTGCTTACAATGCGAAAATTGCTGAATAATAAATCTTTATTTTGGAAATTTTCATATTCACGAAAAAAATGGTGTGAATCAATAAAATATAAAAATTTCCAAAATAAAGATTTATTATTCAGCAATTTTCGCATTGTAAGCGAGTTTTAAAAGAAAAAAAAAAAAGATGAAACAAATACAAAAAACGTTTTAGAAGAAAAAAATCAACATTCAACGATAGGTATAATTGAAAAATAGTTAAAATATTGATTTTCAGAGATTTTTTTTCGAAGATATATGAACCATCCGTTAATGTTCCGTGAATGTGGGTTTGAAAGGGTACATATCTGGGCACCTTGTATAAAAAAATCAGAATTTTTGGAATGAACTGTTTCCGGTTATCAGCGATAAAGTGAATTTAACGCTAAAAATGGCGTTTTTAAACGTCCCGCGCGCCCCCTATACATTGTCAAAAAATCGAATCATTGCACGGAGATCTTTATTTCAATATCTTTGATTTTTGAGGGTATAGCCAAAAGTTTTTTAATTTTTCGATACACCCTAATAAACATCTAGGAAATTCTTAGTTGGCTTATTTAGGCCATTTGGCGCTTCGTATGTCCTCGCTCGATGACTCTTGACGTTTTTTTTTTTTTTTTTTTTTTTATAACGTTCTCCGTGTCAGCAGGCTCGAGCTTGACCAGCTACGTACCCGATGGAACGTCACTTTGAACTCCATTTTTTTTTTTTTTTTTTTCTTTCCTATTTCCATTTATTTATATTTGCTCGCTCTCGTTGGAACGAAAAAATTATGAGCTCACCTGACGATCGTATTTCAGCATTCTCAGAAGATTTATACCGTGCATTATGCTGGCCTGATGAAATTTTCTCGTAACACCGAGAAGCTTCTCGAGCTCCTTCTTGACAACGTGATCGAGCATCCTCGCGTCTACCATATTCGTGGCGAAGCTCTCGGAGTATTGTGCCAGACCGAGATCGGGAAGCCACTCGGAGCTGACCCAGGTGTGACCTAGCTGAGCTATGCAGGGATAACGCACGAGGCTCGGATGTCGATGCTCCTCGATCGCAAGACGAAGTTTCTTTCTATGAAGCGGATGCGTCACGCCCAGACCGGCTTCGAGTTCAGCGTCATTGAGTTCCAGTAGAACCTGTCGCAGGGATTTTGAGGGGGGGAAGCAAATTTATCGATTCTTCGATTCGTCGCGAACGAGGATTTTTATGGTAAAGTTTCAGCGAGAAAAAACAAAAAAATTCTGCCGATTGAATGTGAAAATTTTGATAAAGTTTACTTTTTTTTTTTTTTTTTTTTTTTTCGGTTCCCATATTTTCAATGACTCTTCAATGGTTGATCGTTTTTTTTTTATTAAGTTAACGTTTTGCCCCAGCTTTTCAAGCTCCAATCTTATTGGCTCAAAATAAGATTTTATTTCAAATTTTAATTTACACAAAAATTCGATCGGAATAAAAATTTGCGAAGCTTTCGTTTTTCCTGCTGAAAAATGAACACTGAAACGGGCTTATTAGCTCAGAGATCGAAGCATTGGTAAAAAAATTGACTTTTCATTGGAAATTTTTCATTGTTTCAGAGAAATCAACGATCGTGCTGGATAAATCATGGAATATTATTAAGATTTTTTTTTTCTAATTCTCCGTAGACCTCGATACGATAAAAAAAAAAAAGCTTTCCTCAATGTTTTTTTTTTTTTTTTTTTTTCAGCAATTATCACTGCACCCAGATCCCATGAGTGTTTTTTCTCAATCTTGAAATTTTTTCGATTCTCATTTTTATCGTTGCTCCAATGAAAAATTTTCATTCAATCGAAATTTCGTTTCGCTGTTAACGTGACACTCTCTCGAATAACAACGTTCACGTGTAACGTCATTCATTCATTAATTATTATAATTTGTTTTTATTTCTTTGTTTCTTATTTTTTTTTATTTTTTTTGAATTTTTTTTTCAATTAACCTTGCCGGATTTGACATTCTCGGCGCATCGTGGTCCATACTGCGGCATACCGAGTGCAACCTCGAGCCAGGCGAGTACAGTCGGGGCACGCCATCGTTCCATGGGCACCGAGGCGGCCTCTCTCAGTAAACGCAATTTTTCGGCGTATCCCTCCTCGGTCAATGGCGACCAGGATCTGTAAGGATCGAATCCATCGGGACCATCGTTTCCGGTGTTCCCGGCCCCGGCACCGCCACCAGCGCCACCGAGACCAACGCCCGAACTGTTCGCTGTCTTCCGGTGTCGAGAACGAGCGAAAACCCTGGGGCGCATGAGAAAGAAAAGATGAGAAGAAAACAAAAAAGTTGCTAATTTGAACTTGCAACGCATATTGCATAATTTTCGAAATTTGCCAAAGCTTTTTTTTTTTTTTTTTTTGTCGCTCACAAACCTCTCTTTCTCTATGCGTGAGTTTTTTTATTTTTTTATTTTGGCTTACTCGTAGAGAGGAATCTTCGTGAGCGAGATGAAAAAAAAAAGGCTTTTTAAAATTTCGAAAAATCACGAGGAAGAAGTGTGCAATTTTTTTTGTGTCAATTTGAAACTATTTTTTTTTTTTTTGTTTTTTTAATTCTATTTGTGTAGAAATCTTTGGTTGGATATCTTGAAAATTTGGGGAGGATAGTAATTATGTGATTTTTTTTTTTTTTTTTCGAAAAATTCAGTTTTATAAAATCTGAAACTCCTGGCATCGATTTTTTTTCGCCAAATTTTGATAACAAACATCGTTCAATGGTAGTACAGAAATTGTATTAAAAAAAAAAGCAAATTAGTACGAATTGAGGCATTTATTGCGGGAGAGATTTTTTTTTTTCGATAAGTACTAAATTTTCGTAAAATTGAAATCCTTTTCTCATCGATTGTCGCGTAATCGAGTGGATATCATTTCACAATTATATTCTAACTCTGTGGAAAATTTCAACGGAAATTATTCGAAAAATTCGAAATTTCATGAAATCTTAACTATAATCCATCGATTTTTGCTAAATTCAAATTATTCTGTCAATGATACAATGGTAATATTGCGGTATTCACTGATTCTAACGATGATTCGAATCATGTAAAAATAATTGGCACGAGAATCTGAAAATTTGAGAAAGTCGAGGCGATCGGAGACATTTTTTGACGGAATTAAAAAATTTCATAAAATCCAAACACTCGCATCGATTTTCGTCAAATTCAATAACAATCGTTCTTCATTGATGACCCACTGACGCAATAAAATTTAGGACGATATTTTAAAATTTGCAGAAGTTTGAAGCGAGTACAACGATTTTTTTTTTAATTGAAAATTTTGTAAAATCTCAATCCCGCCATCGATTTTTGCCAAATTCAATGTAAATAATCCTTCAATGGTAATCAATTTATGTATAGAAACAAAAAAAAATGACCACAATATTGCAAAATTTGCGGAAGTCGGAGCGAGAGTACCGAAAGATTTTTCGAAAAAGTTGAATTTGACATGAAATCCGTGTCACTCGATGAATTTTTATGAAAATTGCAGCAAATAAAAAGGCATTATCATGCTTTACTCAGCTAGCAAAATTGCAGTGCTGTGACTCAGCCGATTATCGAGTTAGCGACGATTCAATTTTTCATAGTGATTACTCACACAAATGTCCAGAAATTTTTTCTAAATATGATTTATAGACGTTTTGGCAAATTTCAAAAATTCATTTGGCATTGAAAACTGAAAAAAAAAAAAATTCACCGAAACAAAGCTTCCTCTATAAAGCAGAAAAACTAATCGACATTATTGAACTAGGTGGAACTGGATTTTTGTAAAATGAGGCTTGGACGTAATGAAGTCCTCGAGTTTGGGTCTGTGTGTGTGTTTTTCCATTGAGAAAAAAAATCGAGAGATACGAGAATTGAATGAGACATGGAGAAATATTTTTTTTACCCTCTTGTTTTATTTTTCTCCTCTCGTTTCTGCGTTTTTTTTTTCTTTTTCAATTTGAGCAAATCGAATTCGTTTGATCGGACACGAAGTGCTCTAACCATTCGAATGAGAGGAAAGAAAAAAGAAAGAAACCTCTGCCCGAAGGAGCTTCATTCTCGTTTGCCGAGTTCGATTTCTCGTTCATTTCACTTATTCCCATTGCCATTTACTTTCTCAATTTCTCTCTCTCTCTCTCTCTCTCTCTTTCGCTTCATTCGTTCGAGAATATTTTCTGTGAGCCTCCCAGACCTATTATCGATTTGCCATAATGAAATTCATGCTCGTGGTCACACAACCCTGTCCAACATCGAGTTATTGCAACAACGAGTATAATATAATATTATATACATATATATTTATATATTAGGGTGTGCGGAAAAAAAACAATTTTTTTTTTCGGTTGCATCCACCAAAAAAAGTTGAAGTAAGGTAAAAAAAGAAGAATCCTAAAACGGGAGGTCAAAAAAAAATTATTTCGAACGGCGCATTGCATTTGAATATTTTCCATAAGAATAACACAGGAAAATATTGGGATTTCTGAATGTGGTAGTGCAACTCGTCAGAAAAAAATCACACAAAGATGTCATTAACATATTCTCATGGAGAATCGAATTCCCTACAAAAAAAGTTCTTACGAAAAATTAGCTCGGAACAACCGTTCAAGTGGAATATAATGCGAATGAATATAGTGGAAATAACGCTGTCTAAAATTGAATTGATAGGGAAAAAAAATAATTCAAAAGGCTGTAAAAATCGAATTTTTCGCTTTACGAAAAAACTTTTCGGGGGTTTTTTGTAGAGAATGTTCTGCTCTAACAACGTCGCTTTGATAGAAGCATATAACGGTTCATTAACAAAAAAACGAAGAGCAGCTACAATATTTATTGGGCATAGTGCAAAATTATCGATGGAAATACCCTAATTGCAACAAACAGACTCTTAAAAAAAGAAACGATGATTATTAAGCATTATAATGTAAAAAAAAACCTATTCTATCTTATTAAACCAAATTCATTGAATAAAGCTTTTCTAAACACGATCAAGGATGAACGTCGTTTCTTTTATATTTCTTGTTGTACTTGATTTTTTTTTTTGTATATGAGAAATATTTTGAGAACAATTTCATGCAAGTATGTTAGAGCAGAACATTCTCTGCAAAAAATCCCCAAAAAGTTTTTTCGTAAAGCGGAAAATTCGATTTTTACAGCCTTTTGAATTATTTTTTTTCCTATCAATTCAATTTCAGACAGCGTTATTTCCACTATATTCATTCGCGTTATATTCCACTTGAACGGTTGTTCTGAGCTAATTTTTCGTAAGAACTTTTTTTTGTAGGGAATTCGATTCTCCATGAGAATATGTTAATGACATCTTTGTGTGATTTTTTTCTGACGAGTTGCACTACGACATTCAGAAATCCCAATATTTTCCTGTGTTATTCTTATGGAAAATATTCAAATGCAATGCGCCGTTCGAAATAATTTTTTTTGGCCTCACGTTTTAGGATTCTTCTTTTTTTACCTTACTTCAACTTTTTTTGGTGGATGCAACCGAAAAAAAAAATTGTTTTTTTTTTTTTTTTTAATTAATATAATAAAAAAATTTTTTATTCATTTAATTTAATTGAAAAAAAAAAATCCTTCACCTGGAAATCGATCCCCAGGGTCCACCCCTCGTAGCCGATGATCTTGCGTGGACCGAAGGTGGCACTACAGGCGGCGGTTGTTTGTTTCTTATTCGTGGCTCCGATTCCATTGGACTTGAGAGCTGCTCCACCGAGCGTGACAACGACGAGTTGTCCATTGATCGTGAAAATGCGTTTAACGGTGACAACGTTGGACTGCAGTCCTTCGGAGTCGTGGCTGCTGAAACGAATTGAAAATTATAAAAAAAAAAAAAAAAACATCGCGTCAGCGAGATTGATTCTCCATTGGCAATGGCTAAGAGAGAAATTAAATTTAAAAAGTGAAAATGTATACAATATCAAAGGAAATAAAAAGTTAATGATGATTAATCATTAAAACGAAAAAACAAAAAAAAACAAACAAACAAAAAAGTCAATTACTCTCAAGCCTGTATATATAAGTAACGATATTTTGAAATTTTCGAGCCTAATTCATTTTACACAAAGTAATCGATGCAACATAAAGAACATACACACACACACACAGCGAATCGAGCATAAAACGCTTTTCTCCCCATCCTGCATTTCAAAATACACATACGAGATTTATCGAGGAAAATAAATTGAAAAAAAAAAAAAATTGTCTTCGCAGATATCATGCGCGTGCATTTGAAATAATTTTAAAAAAAGATTTCAAAGGCATAAAAAGGAAAAATAAAAAATAAATATACGTTGAAATTTCGTGCTCCGAAATTAACGTTGGTCCATGAAGCGAATCCATCATGATCATGCCACACGGAGCAAGAAATATTCGCACATAAAAATATACGATTTTTGTATATTTTTGAATATTCGAAAATATGAGAGAGTATTTATCGTAATTATCGAGAAAAAGAAAAAAAAAATTGATACTTTTTACTCGATTTTTTTCTCGTTTGTTTTTTTATTTTGTTTTTCCTTCATTTTCTTTTCCGTTCGTGATTTTTTTTTGTCTGAACACTTACATTGATACATGTGAGGCGGTGCTACGGAAGAAACGACGGAAATGCTGTCCATATCGAGGCCACTTCCCTCGACCGTTATAGTCGGTGTGCCTGTGCGAAATACAGGATATTATGGAATTTAAAAAAAAAAAATAAAAATATATATATCAAACGTCGAAGAACGAAAATTGCGAATATACGAAAAAAAAAAAAAAAAAAAAAAAAAAAACAATGATTTTCTCGACGTACAGGCTCGTTATTACAGATCAATTCGCATTGGCGTGTTCTTTATGTTGCACACTCACAGTGTTGGGTTTTAAAAATGCAGGAAAAAAAAAAACACATGGAGGACGTGAAAGAAGAACGTAAACATTTTTGGGGAGAAAAAAAAAGTTTACGTTATATGTTATAGTTACTGGGGCAATTGAGTGGGTTCGAATAGTTGCAATTATTGAAGGATAATGATGAATGTGCAGATTGAGCTTCGAATTAATATTATTATTATTATTATTATTAGTGAATGTCAGTAGTACGATTTTTTTTTTTTTAATAGCAACTATCGGTACTTTTTATATTTTTATTTCGAATAATAATAATTGCGAACGAAAATAGTATTTATTTTTTTTTCGAGAGCGATATTTACTATTGGAACAATGTTTTTTTTTTAATTCGCATAATTATGATTCAACCTCGATAATAATTAATTATTTGTAGCAACGCGGTAATTATTGCAATATTTCTTACTCCAAATGGCCAATTTTGACTTTTTTTTTCGTTTTCTTCTTTAATTACAACGGGATAGCATTAAACGAAAACAGCGCTAACTTTTTGAGAACGATATTATAATTGTTGATAGAATTATTGTAACGAATAATCATAACACCGAATGACAATATTGATAATTATAAAAATTTGAGCAAACAGAGAATTTTATTGGTAAATGATGATTTTGTCGTAGCTTTTTTTTTCGTTTTATCGAAAATAATCGTTACTTTTCTCGAATGATATTTTATAATTTAAAAAAAAAAAAACAGAAAAATAAAAAAACTTTCGGAGGTTCCCCGATAGTCTTTTTTCCCCCAAGATTTTCTTTCAATAACTTTTTTTCTTTCTCATTCTTTATGAAAATGGTTGTGGTTTTTTTGTTTTATTTAAGGGAGGGGCAATACGTCATGTAAAAGGCTTAAAACTAGTCGATTTTCCGTAATTTTTTTCGCAAGGAAGGAGTTGCTTTAAATTTTTGAATCTTTTACATTGTTTTATTTAACATTTTTACTATTTGAGCCAATATTTTTTTTTTTTTTCTACAAAATGGCGAATATACGCGTTTTTCTCTAAGCTACATTGTCAAGACTGTTGTACAGGATAATTCAAAGATTAATTAATAATAATTCGAAAATTAATTGACCGATCTTAATGAAATTTTGTACAAATTTTCTGAAAATTTTTCCCCCCATGGATTGAACTAAAATAATCGTCGAAATGTTAATAAAAGAGAAGTGCTTTTTTTTTTTCAATTGCAAATAATGAAATATTTTCGTGAAAAATTTGAACCTCAATTTTCAAAAAACGTGTGCCATTTCGTCAATTTTTAATATTTCGAAACCCGACCAAGTTCAATCGCAGCGTTTTTCTATTAACTTTTTAAATTAAAAAAAAAAAGAAAAGAGTTTTCTTTTTATTTCGAGAGTTATTGCAAAAACGATTTCACGACGTCTACGATTGAACGAGCTGTGCATCCGTGATTTTGTGGGAAAATGAAAAAAAAAAAAAAAAATTGCCTCAAATAGTAAAAACATGAAATAAAACTGTGTAAAAATTTCAAAAATATAGAGCAACTTCTTTGTTGCGAAAAAAATTCCTGAAAATTGTTGAGTTTTGGGCCTTCTGCATGTCGCATTGCCCGCTCTTTTTAAAGAGGAAAAAAACAAAAATCGCTCAAGGATATGTGAAAAAACGACGAGTGGACCGGAAAGGAGGAAAAAAAAAAAAAAAACTAACCATCGGTCGTCGAGTCCGAGAGATTTCCCCCGATGCTCGTTGCGCCGCCACTCTCGCGATCGCTCGAGCCACGAACTCCGCTGTCAGCGCTGCAGCTGCCACGATCACCGGCTTGTCCTCCACCGCCAACGGTGCTGGAAACTCCAATTCCCGAATTGACGCAAATTTCCGTACCAGCGAGGGCTTGCTGAGAGCCCAGATGCGGAATTATTATACCACAACCGGACCCACTAACGACGCCAATACCGCTGCCACTTACTCCGCCCGGGGTCCCCGTACCATTGACACTTACACCTCTCTCCGATAATTGACGCTGAAGCTAACAAAAATCAAGTCACGTCGATCAATTCTCTCGCGAGGAGAAAAAAAAAATATTCTCGAAAAAAAAAAAATTTCAGACTGTCAACGTAAAATCGTATAAAAATATGAAATACATGAGCCTGTAAAGTGTAAAAATGTAAGATGGAAACAATGTTGAATATGATTTTGAATTTAGATGTGAAGTATAGCTTTTTAGAAATATCAGAATCGCGACGATGAAATTTCAAATTGCAAAAAATTACTCCAAAAAAATATTTTTTTTTCTCAAATAAATTTTATTCTTTAAATGTGAATCTGTAAAGTGTAAAGATGTAAAATCTAATGTGAATGTAAAATATACTTTTTCTTTTTTTTTAAATATCAGAATTGGCACGATGAAATTTTCCAATTGTAAAAATTACCCAAAAAAAAATATATATTTTTTTTTTCAATGTAAATAATTTTCAATAAAAATTATTTAAGAAAAAAAAATTTATTTTTTTGGAGTAAATCTTACAATTGGAAATTTAATCCTGTCAATTATAATGTATTTCAAAAAAATTATACTTCAAATTTACATTTTATATTTTTACACTTTGCACTTTACTTTTTTTTTACATTCTTAAACTTTTGTACATTTCGCATTATCCATTAAAAAAAAAAGAACAAAAAAAATTATTCCATTTTGTGAAAATGTAAAAATCACAAAATGGAATAATTTTTTTGTTCTTTTTTTTTTCTTACTGGACAATGCGAAATGTACAAAAGTTTAAGAATGTAAAAAAAAGTTAAGGGCAAAGTGTAAAAATATAAAATGTAAATTTGAAGTATAATTTTTTCGAAATATATTATAATTGACGGGATTAAATTCATCCAATGGTAAGAATTACTCCAAAAAAATTTATATTTTTTTTTTCTTAAATAATTTTTATCTTCCAAGTGTGAATCTGTCAAGTGTATACGAGATGGAAAATTTTTTCAATGAAAAATCGACAAAAGTAAAGTGCAATGCTGTAAAAATGTAAAATATAAATAAAATGATAGAGCGGAAATTTTCTTTTAATGAAAATTGTAAACATTTAAAATGTAACTGTAAAGCGTGAAGTATAATTTTTCCAAATATTATAATTGGCACGATGAAATTTCCAATTGTAAAAATTACTCCAAAAAATCAAATTATTTTTAAATAATTTTTTCAAACATGTAAACCTCGTAAAGTGTAGAAATGTAAGATGGAAAAAATTTGAATATGATTTTGAATTTAGATGTGAATTATAATTTTTCAGAATTATCAGAATCGCGACGATGAAATTTCAAATTGTAAAAAATTACTCCAAAAAAATATTTTTTTTTTCTCAAATAAATTTTATTCGTTAAATGTGAATGTGTAGTGTTAAATATATAAAAAAAAAAGTAAAGTGTAAAGTGTAAAGATGTAAAATCTAATGTGAATGTAAAATATGCTTTTTTTTTCTTTTTGAAATATCAGAATTGGCACGATGAAATTTTCCAATTGTAAAAATTACTCCAAAAAAAAAAAAAGTATATATTTTTTCAATGTAAACCTGTAAAATTTTAAAAAATGTAAAATTTAAAATGCAACGTAAGCTCAAAATATAATTTTTTTTTTAGAAGTATGAAAATCGACGTAATGAAATTTCCCATTAGCAAAAGTTACTCCAAAAAGATATGTTTCGACAAATTCACTATACTGGGACTGTGAAATTGACCAAACATATTGTTTTTTTTTCCCCATTTTTGCTTTCTATTCGACTCACCTCTTTGATAGTGCCATGCGCATGAGATAGAGCAGCTTCCTTGTCGGCGAGGCTTGCGGCAAGACTCAGGCTACGATCTGCCTCGTCTCTGGCCGCTCTGAGGAGGCTCCAACGTTCGCGTTCACGCTCGCGCTCGCGTTCCTCGGCCGGCAGACCCGGACCCTGCTGCTGTAGACGTCCGAGGGTCGCCTCGTTCTCGCACATCCGCTAAAATTAAATGGGTGAACGAGACCCACGTACGGGCAGTAACTCCATCCCCCAAAAAAAAAAAAAAAAAAAAAAAAAAAAAAAAAAAAAAAAAGACACCACCAACACCACCGAAGGATATCATGCTCAACTTTTTAACTTTTGTAAACTTGAAATATGACAGCAAAGAGTAAAAATAACGAGAAAACAAAAAAAAATTATAATTCAATAAAGCAATTGGATCGATCAGTGGGGATGAAGAAAAAAAAAATTGTCTCTCAACGAAAAAATTCTAATTTGTCTTTCCTAATTTATTTGGTATAAATGAAAATATTTCTGTCAGTTAATATTTAAAGAGTGTGAGTAAAAAAAAAAGAAGTCGAGCTTATTTTTTTTTTCTTTTTTTCATGATAACAAAAGGCTTTTTTTACGAGGAAGAAAAATGGAACGATTTGCTTCTCGTACGACGATACTGACGATAAAATTGTCCGAAGCTTTAATCCACTCATCCTCTTCGTGGAATTAACTAATGCAACTCGTCTTTCGTGGCAAAAGCTTGGGTAACGAGGACGACGAGTTTTACCCTATTAGGTCTGTATATATAGTGAGCGAGGGTGCAGCGATGTTATTGGGAAAAGTTTTGGGAACACGATTACCGCACCCATCGTCGTCGTCGTCGACGTCGACGACGACGACGTTGGCAATCGGAAGATCCCGGAATCGCTCAAAGTGCCACCATCAAACTCGAACGTGTTTGAGCATAATTTCGAGGCTAGACCTCTTCCCTCGTCTCAAACCATTCCTTCCCGCACTAACGAGTATAATACACCTTGCATAGTTAGGCAACAAAAATTACTCAAATTGTAAATTTTTTTTTCATTTCATTACAATTACTCGACGTTTTTTTTTTTTATCATTTTTTGCTTCTTCACAGAGGAAGCTTTTCATAAAAAAAAATCAATCGGGCCCAAATTTTGCGCATCGGTATAGCTGCTGAATTTTATTGTTTGATTCAATTCTCCTCAAAATTTCTCGGCAATTTTGGATTTTATGGAATTAAAAAAAAAAAAATCTGTGGTCGTTCTAACTTTCGTAAATTTGCAGCTAATTTTTTTTTTTTCACAAATAGACTCAGTCACAAGAATGGTTGGTATTGGAATTTGTCAGGAATCTCTCAAGGGGTTTGGATTTGGGGGAAAAAAAAATTTTGGAATTTAAAAAAAATATTTCTCATAGCTCTAACTTCGGCAATTTTTTGGCTATCGAACCGGAAGTTCGTACATGTATTAGTTATGGAACAAGAATGCGCGGAACTGAGATTAAGTAAAAAAAAAAATGCTCGAGAGGTTCGAATTTATTTAAATTTTTTATTAAAAAAAAAAATCTCTAGTAGCTTTGATTTCTGCAAATTTTTGGCTAATGAGCCAACACTTTTTTTTCTTCTTCTTTTTTTTACACAAATAAAATTTCAATCACAATCACGATTGATATTGAATTTGGCAGAAATCAATTGAGGGATTCGAATTGTAGAAAATTTGTAAATTTTCCAAAAATTACCGTTATTGTTTCGAACGTCATTGAGAAATTTGTGTTCATTGTTGCATTGTTATTGAAATATAATTCGGAAAAAAAAGCGTGAAAATTAAATTTTGAATTTTTCTTTCATTTTTTCTTAATTTTCCATATCTTTTTGCTACCTTTGAATCATTCGACTCGAATCGATTGAACAAAAGATCGCGTGAGTATCTATCTTGCTTCCTCGGTAATTGATCTGTCTCGAAAAGTCCAAATTGGCGAATTCACTTTGAGAGGGCAATCGGGGAATGAGAAAAAAAAAAATAGCGTCAAGCAGCAATTTATAATTTTACATTTTAAAATTTCAAGTTTTGTTTTTTTAATTTAATTTCTTCCATATTTTCATTTTAAAAAATGATTGCCAATCACGAACATAACGGGATTACGACGAGTCGATTTTTTGTGCTTCCTATTTTTCATGATCCCATTTTTTTTTCACGAGGATCGTCAGGCTAGGAGGGATTTGTTGGATAAACAGGAATGAAATCCCCTTGGCACGTTCGTGATGTCTCAGTTATTATGGAGAGCGAAATTCTCGAATCTTTTCATCGTTCTCGCTCGTGACTTGTGAGCACCGTATAAGCAGGGTTGTATTAAAAAAAAAAAAAAAAAAACCTATCTACATGCAAGGATGATTTCGGGGGGAAAAAGTTTTTCGTCTCGAATATTTGTTCCTCATCTTTTCGTGAATTCAGCCCAACTACTCTACTTTTGTTTTCATTCAAAAATTATTAGAAGTTTTTTTTTTAATGATTTGCTAATTCGTAGTTCGACTCGATATAAGAAAGAGGCTCTGGGAAAGAGGCTCGAAATTTTTTTTTCTTTCGAAATTTGGCAAAATAAATGTGAGTGAAAAATATGAAATTATATTTCATACTATAATAATTATTATTATATACATGGAAGTAATAATAATTATTAATCGTATTATTATTATTATATGTGAAATTTATAAAATTATATTTTACACTTTATTTTGCACATATCTCGCCTAAATGATTTTCCAAGTGGATAGAGGGCTATAGTTACATGTTATACACGTAATAAAAATTCCAATTTCAAAATCATTGGAATGAAAAAAAGAGATTGAAAAAAATTTACAGAAACTACTATCTGGCATGACGAAGAAACTCTCGGATAATAAATAATAAAAATTTAAAAAAACATCTGAGAATTTTGCGAAAAAAAATGTGGCTCACGAAGCTTTATCCGTACGAGAATCTGCTTGAAAAGCATTTTTTTTTTATCAAAAGATAAGTGAAAGAGAACGAGAGATATGGACATATAAACGTGAAAGGGATGCAACAGCTGAGAGACATATTCGACGAGTAGATAGAGCGGATTATATATAAACTCCTCGAGAAAAGTCAGCGAGGAAAAATATGAAAAAGGATATGATTCGATGGAAAATTGACGTGGAGCTTTATCATGGGTAGAAAATTGCGTGAAAATTCGAAAAAAAAAAAATTATTTCATCAAATATGAATTTTATAATAATCTCTTTCTTTGAGTCTCTCTCTCTCTCTCTCTCTCTCTCTCTCTCTCTCTCTTGGACTCTCTTTACCTATTTTTTTAAGCCTTTTTTTTATATCCAACGATTCTGTCTGCCATTTTTTCATTTAAATATTAAAAGTATATTTCACATGTCATCTGCAGCCATGAGTTGAATCGAATTTTTCCTTTAAATCAAACTTGCAACATTGGGGATGAAATTTTTTAAAACTGGCTCAAGATTTTTGCTGACAAGTTCATTGGGTGAGTAAATTTTTTGCTAGAATTGCATGAAAAAAAAGAAGAATAAAGATGAATAATTAAATTGACAAAAATCAATGTTTATGTTTCACAGAAAGTTGGGCAGTGTTGATTTATCGTAAAAATCGCAATGGACAAAATTTTTCATAAGCAATTTAAGATCCTGCGAAATTGCAATGAGATGAAGTGACGAAAATTAAAAATTCTCACTCATTCAACGTAATTCGAAGATAAAAAAAAAAAAAAATTTCCACCAATTTATGTTAAACAAATCATCAAAAATCCCGAAGCCTCATTTTCGCAATAATTCTCACAGTCTTTGGACCGTGTGGAAAGTAAAATAATACTACACCGAGGAGTCGTTTATTTGTTTTCTTATTTTTCAGGATTTTAGTTCTCTTTATAAAAAAAAAAAGAGAGAGAGAGAGAACTAAAATCTTAAAAAATAAGAAATAAAACAAGATAAGTACGTGAGAAAGTTTGTTTTTTCTTTTTTTTTTAGGATTTATAATTTCTCTTCGGTAATATTGGCTTCGATCCAAGAGCCTCGGATATCATGAAACAACACTCGACAATCTCGATCTACTTACAAGAATGTCGTATCGTTTGAAAAACATTTTTTAAATTGATACCAAACCAAGGAGTCGTGTACTTATTTTTATTTTTTAGGATTTCAGTTCACTTTGTCACAATAAAGGGAAATTAAATCCTAAAAAAAAAGAAGGCAAAAAACAAAATTATCTTGTTTTATTTTTTACTTTTTAGGATTTAATTTCTCTTTATTGTGACAAAGTGAACGAAAATCCGGAAAAATAAAAATAAGTACACGGCTCATTGGTTCGGTATCAATTTAAAAAAAAATTTTTTAAACGAGACAACATCCTGGTAAGTGGATCGAGATTGTCGAGTGTTATTTCATGATATCCGAGGCTCTTGGATCGAAGCCAATATTACTGAAGATCGTAAAGTGGCGAAGAGAGAGAGAGAGAGAGAGAGAGAGAGAGAGAGAGAGAGAAAAGAAATGATAAAGCTGTTCAAAAACATTTATTTTTCATCGAGAGTGAAAAAAATAAATAAACCACACGAAATATTGTAAACTCAAGACTAAAATAATTGCACGATAATGAGTAAAAGATTGAATTGAGGCTCGATCAGGATTTGAAGAATAAATTCTCTCGGAATTTATAGTGTGATTCTTCGGGTTCTTTCTCTGTATACCAAGGGTGTTTTTTTTTTTTTAACTTTGGTTCATTATACACAGCTACATCGAGGATCGTGAAAAATTCGCGAAACTGTGAACTCGAGAAATGTCTTTAGATTGAAATGAAATATACTCGAGCCTTCAGAGATTCGTTTTCTTCTCTCTTTCTCTCTCTCTCTCTCTTCTTCTTCTTCTTCTTCTTCTTCTTCTTCTCCGGCAAAGTCTCGAACGAGGTAAAATGAGAAATTCCACAATGTCTAATGGAAATATTTCACGAAACTCTATCGTTCACAGTTGTCGACCGTGACTCGAGGCAACTTTCTATCTCGGCTGCGAGTCCGACGACTCGAGCTTTCATTAATGGCAAAATGTTTGCCACCACCGGGAAAACACCCGAGAGTAAAGGGAGGGGGGGGGGGGGGGGGGCTCTTACAGCAAGAAGATTTGCAATTTTATTCGAAAATTTCCATTTTCTTTATCCCACAAGCAAACTTGACAGCTTCGAGGGATTTTTTTGCACTCAAATTGTCAGCTAAAAGGTTTGAAAAAAAAAAATGAACATTGTGGATAAAAAATTGGAGTAAAAAAAAAACAGCTACGAATTCGAATTTTCTGAAAAAAAAAAACAATCATGCAGCGAAAAATGATTTTTCTTCCTCGTGTGCGGGGTTTTTTGCCTCTTTGAAGTTTCGGGAAAAATTTTTTTGTGAGAAAAATTAAAAAAAAAAATCCAAATTTCACTCCCCCACTGATCTCACCTCGATACTTTTAATTCTTTCTCACGGATTTTTTTTTTTTTTTTCACGAGACGAATTTTACGACGAAAAAAAAAAGGAAGAAATAAATTTTTTTCTACAGGATTAAATTGAAATAAAATAATATTTCGATGCGAAGCGAGACGAAGAGAGGAAATTCGAAAGAAAGGTCATATATCGGGTCGCGGTTCGTGTGCAATTGTCAAAGGGATTTTGAACTAACCTGTTCGTAATTTCTTATGAAATCGCGTAATTCGCGTTCCTTGTCCTCGAGGGTGCCGTAAAGCGCTTTCATCTGATTTAAGAGATCAAATTTTTCGGCTTTGAGCCTCTTGCGATCGATCTTAAGCTCGTGGAGGGCTTCACGGGCGCGCTGAAGCTCCATCTCAAGTGCCACGAATCTCGTTTCTTCCTCGATCGCTGCATCATCGCCGCCTATCTCGCCCCTAGCAGCGCCGCTCAGCAACAATCTACGGAGCCTCGCCACTTCGGCAACGAGCCTCTCGTTCTCGAGCCTCAATCTACGCGCACTAGCGAGCTCAACGTGCGGACCAACCATCACGGAGCCATGAATATTCGAGAGTCTCGAGGCTACCACAGGATCACCAACGAGTCCTGCACAATTTTTTTTTCATTCGCATCAGACTCAATTACGGAATTTTCATCGAATTATCGAAGACGTCCTTCCAACTCTTTTTCAGAGTTAAAATGACGACGCATAGTAATCGGATAAACCACAAATGTAGTTGAATCAATTTAATATTTGGTTGAAAGAGCTGCTTATGAAGTTGTTTCAAACATTTATGGTAGTAGAACGAGCCATATAAAAGAGTTGTTTTAACATCAATTGTGATAAATAGAACCACACAATATAGTCGATTGAACTTTTAATCGAGTCCTTCCAACTCTTTTTCAGAGTTAAAATGACGACGCATAGTAATCGGATAAACTACAAATGTAGTTGAATCAACCTAAAATTTGGTTAAAAGAGCTATTTCTAGAGTTGTTTCGAACATTTATGGTAGTACAAAGAGCCACATAAAAGGGTTGTTTCAACGTAAATTGTGATAAATAGAACCACATAATGTAGTCGATTGAACTTTTAATCGAATCGTTCCAACTATTTTTCAGAGTTGAAATGACGACGCATAGTAATCGGATAAACCACAAATGTAGTTGAATCAATCTAATATTTGGTTGAAAGAGCTGCTTATGGAGTTGTTTCAAACATTTATGGTAGTAGAACGAGCCAACTAAAAGAGTTGTTTTAACATCAATTGTGATAAATAGAATCACCAATGTAGTCGATTGAACTCTTAATCGAGTCCTTCCAACTATTTTTCAGAGTTGAAATGACGACGCATAGTAATCGGATAAACCACAAATGTAGTTGAATCAATCTAATATTTGGTTGAAAGAGCTGCTTATGGAGTTGTTTCAAACATTTATGGTAGTAGAACGAGCCATCTAAAAGAGTTGTTTTAACATCAATTGTGATAAATAGAATCACCAATGTAGTCGATTGAACTCTTAATCGAGTCCTTCCAACTCTTTTTCAGAGTTAAAATGACGACGCATAGTAATCGGATAAACCACAAATGTAGTTGAATCAATCTAATATTTGGTTGAAAGAGCTGCTTATGGAGTTGTTTCAAACATTTATGGTAGTAGAACGAGCCATATAAAGGAGTTGTTTTAACATCAATTGTGATAAATAGAACCACACAATGTAGTCGATTGAACTTTTAATCGAGTCCTTCCAACTCTTTTTCAGAGTTAAAATGACGACGCATAGTAATCGGATAAACCACAAATGTAGTTGAATCAATTTAATATTTGGTTGAAAGAGCTATTTCTAGAGTTGTTTCGAACATTTATGGTAGTACAAAGAGCCACATAAAAGGGTTGTTTCAACGTAAATTGTGATAAATAGAACCACATAATGTAGTCGATTGAACTATTAATCGAGTCCTTCCAACTCTTTTTCAGAGTCAAAATGACGACGCATGATAATCGAATAAACCACAAATGTAGTTGAATCAACCTAATATTTGGTTCAAAGAGCTATTAATTGAGTTGATTCATTCAATTATCGTAGTCGAACGAACTGCAGAAAAAGTTGGACCAACTATTCTGTTGTGAGTGATTCAACTCTGAAATGAGTTCGTTCAACTCGTTAGGTGGCTGTTTTGACCGAATATTTTAATGCCATTTCAGAGTTGAAGCAACTATTCCATGTACATGCTTTAACTCGACATTCGGTTGAACCAACTCAATTTGAGTTGTTCTAACTCATTTTTTTCAACTCGATTTTTCGAGTTGAATTTACCATTCTTTTTTTTCAGTGTATACGAATTTTTATCTCGCGAAATAGGTGGTGAATCTCGTTGAAAATATCTTATACAAACACAAACAAAGCTTGTAGTGTGAACACTGAGCAGCAGGTAACAGATGAGAACTTGTTATGTACAGTCTGAAAAAATGGAACGACCTTCGCATAAATATGCCTAATTCAAATCTGCCCGTCTTTGAAGGCTAGCAAATGTGGGATTCAAAGAGAATATAGGTAATATAATTATTTTCGCTAGATCTTAGGTCGGCTTGAAAAATTTTAATATCGATATTGACTTCCAGGGTGTGGAATTTCCACACCCTCAGCATTTAGAGTGTGGAGTTCTCCACACCCTCCACGCAAAAGTCGCCGGCCTTGGTGCTAAGGATTCATTATAAAACGTCTCGATTAGGCTGTTCCTCTGTTTGTTTGCGGGACGAGTCATCCGAGGGGAGTCCCTTATGCACACAGGCAGAGCTCAGTAAATTTGTTCTCGAAATCTGAATTATAACTGTGAGGTTTCGTTTGCAACGCTATTCGATGATAAATGGCATAAACAAAGTATAAAAATTATAGGAATATGATCCTGTAATTTTTTGAAATATTAACGTTTATGTTGTAAAAAAAAATCTCAAAATTCACGTTTTCCGAGCTTTAACTCGAAACGCTGTCCGAACTATACAAGATGGAGAGTTATTTGATAGCTTTATCGGACAATTTTGTCTGCTAAAATAGTCGATCGCATGATTAATCTGCCGCGAGGACTGCCTCAATTAATGGAATGGAAAAATGACTTTAATCGAATCAAATTCACAGGCAGTCCATTGAAATGATTAATATTTTTTTTTTTTGCTCTCGTAATTATCGACAAACGTAGAGACGAAATTTCTAAAAAAAAAAAAATGAAAAAAAAAAAAAAGAAACCACATCTCGAAAAGTCGAAAAGTTACGATAATAAAGAAACAATGAAATCCAAAATATCGTCACGAGACTCCCCCGGATTCTCATGACTTTTTGTGAAAATAAATTTTTCAATCTCGCGAGCATCATTAATTTTTATTTACGATCGTAAAACTTCTCGTTATTGCACTTGGGACACGGAGATATCCCTGTATCTCTGTTTTCTCGAGGCGACTAATTACGGCCGAGCAAACGAGCAACGGAGTTTCGCGCGGATCGCGAACAAGGGAGAACTTCCCTTTCGACATGACTTCCGGGTTTGGGTATATCGGCGCGCACAGGGCGCTGTTGGATATAATTGGTTGCCTGAATTACGAGATAAATACCGCGAGTACTTGGCTCTTCGTCTCGTTGAAACACAATGAGAGTCACGCGGGATAAAACGAGAGATGAAAATGCGTTTCGAGATCCAATTAAGGGGAGCAACGCATTTTTGATGTTTCGAAAAATCGATTTTTTTTTTAATGCATAATTCATTAGAAAAGCATCTCGAGAATAAATCCTGAAAATTTCAAAACGATTTTCGGATTCCTTCTAACGGTATTTATATAAATGTTAACGCCTCGCAGCCTACGGATACGCTGAGAAAATGGATCAGATGCGCGCGTGACTCGGCAAAATAGAACGGAGCTTATTGGAGACAAAAGAAGCTCGAAAACCTCATAAGTGGGGGGTGCAAGCTTCAAATGAGTTGCACGAAGAAGAGGAAGGGCCGCTGTGTGATGCTAGAATCGCTGATTAATCGACAAGGCACTTTGTCACATCATTAATCATATTTGACTTTGAGTTTTTCGTTTGTGAAACTTTAACCCTTTAACAGCTGAGTTTTTTTTTTTTTGAGCGTTTGGCAAAGTTGGTACACGGTGAATCTGAATTCATGAGTACCGATGTGAGAAAAAAAAAATTATTCCCGAATTTTTCTACCCTCAGAAACTATCCCCAAATGAAAAAAAACCACCCCAATCGCTTGAAAACATCTTAATTTCATTTCCCATCGTTAATTTCTGCCAGAAATTGATGAAAAGTCATGACAGAACACGCAGTGGGTTTCCGAAGAACTTACGGATCAATCGACCCTTGTGAACTGACCCTCAATTGAGAGAAATTCATCCCCCCCCAATGGATAAAATGTTATCATCTCATTATCTGTTATTTTATCCTAATCTGAATCGAAATACAAGTGTTCCAGAACACATGAGCATATTTCGAAGGACTTATGGATAATTTCAATCCTTGTGAACAATCCTTGAGCTGGGGAAAAATTCACCCTCAACGCTTAAACGTTATTGCTCATTTCCTATTGTTTACATCGTAATCCAAATCGGAATATGAGTATCCTGGAACATGTGAATATATTCTGAGGAACCCCGATTCGTGAGAGGCAAGGGGACTTGCGTTCAAAAAGCACCCTCATCTCACCAATGACAGATGATTTTTAGCTGCATCACAACTTTTAGGGGTAGTTTTCGATGTTTTTTTTTTACTGTTGGGGGTAGTTTTCGATTCAGATTTTCTTGCTACAAATTTTTAAGGTTTTTTCAGAAATTTATATGAACCGAACATCAATAAAAGTGCATTTTCAGGCGCATCACTGCACTGCTAGGGGGCGGTTTTATGATTTGAACTCACGTTCAAAAAGCACCCCGATTCGTGAGAGACAGGGGCACTTGTGATCAATAAGCACCCTGACCTCACCAATGACAGATGATTTTTAGGGGCATCACAACTTCTAGGGGTAGTTTTCGATGTTTTTTTTACTGCTGGGGGTAGTTTTCGATTCAGATTTTCTTGCTACAAATTTTCAAGGTTTTTTCATAAATTTATATGAACCGAACATCAATAAAAGTGAATTTTCAGGCGCATCACTGCACTGCTAGGGGGCGGTTTTATGATTTGAACTCACGTTCAAAAAGCACCCCTATTCGTGAGAGACAAGGGCACTTATGATCAATAAGCACCCTGACCTCACCAATGACAGATGATTTTTAGGGGCATCACAACTTCTAGGGGTAGTTTTCGATGTTTTTTTTTACTGTTGGGGGTAGTTTTCGATTCGGATTTTCTTGCTACAAATTTTGAAGGTTTTTTCAGAAATTTATATGAACCGAGCATCAATAAAAGTGCTTTTTCAGGCGCATCACTGCACTGCTAGGGGGCGATTTTATGATTTGAACTCACGTTCAAAAAGCACCCCGATTCGTGAGAGACAAGGGCACTTGTGATCAATAAGCACCCTGACCTCACCAATGACAGATGATTTTTAGGGGCATCACAACTTCTAGGGGTAGTTTTCGATGTTTTTTTTTACTGTTGGGGGTAGTTTTCGATTCGGATTTTCTTGCTACAAATTTTTAAGGTTTTTTCAGAAATTTATATGAACCGAACATCAATAAAAGTGCTTTTTCAGGCGCATCACTGCACTGCTAGGGGCGGTTTTATGATTTGAACTCACGTTCAAAAAGCACCCCGATTCGTGAGAGACAAGGGCACTTATGATCAATAAGCACCCTGACCTCACCAATGACAGATGATTTTTAGGGGCATCACAACTTCTAGGGGTAGTTTTCGATGTTTTTTTTTACTGTTGGGGGTAGTTTTCGATTCGGATTTTCTTGCTACAAATTTTGAAGGTTTTTTCAGAAATTTATATGAACCGAGCATCAATAAAAGTGCTTTTTCAGGCGCATCACTGCACTGCTAGGGGGCGGTTTTATGATTTGAACTCACGTTCAAAAAGCACCCCGATTCGTGAGAGACAGGGGCACTTGTGATCAATAAGCACCCTGACCTCACCAATGACAGATGATTTTTAGGGGCATCACAACTTCTAGGGGTAGTTTTCGATGTTTTTTTTACTGCTGGGGGTAGTTTTCGATTCAGATTTTCTTGCTACAAATTTTTAAGGTTTTTTCAGAAATTTATATGAACCGAACATCAATAAAAGTGCTTTTTCAGGCGCATCACTGCACTGCTAGGGGCGGTTTTATGATTTGAACTCACGTTCAAAAAGCACCCCGATTCGTGAGAGACAGGGGCACTTGTGATCAATAAGCACCCTGACCTCACCAATGACAGATGATTTTTAGGGGCATCACAACTTCTAGGGGTAGTTTTCGATGTTTTTTTTACTGCTGGGGGTAGTTTTCGATTCAGATTTTCTTGCTACAAATTTTTAAGGTTTTTTCAGAAATTTATATGAACCGAACATCAATAAAAGTGCTTTTTCAGGCGCATCACTGCACTGCTAGGGGCGGTTTTATGATTTGAACTCACGTTCAAAAAGCACCCCGATTCGTGAGAGACAGGGGCACTTGTGATCAATAAGCACCCTGACCTCACCAATGACAGATGATTTTTAGGGGCATCACAACTTCTAGGGGTAGTTTTCGATGTTTTTTTTACTGCTGGGGGTAGTTTTCGATTCAGATTTTCTTGCTACAAATTTTTAAGGTTTTTTCAGAAATTTGTATGAACCGAACGTCAATAAAAGTGCATTTTCAGGCGCATCACTGCACTGCTAGGGGGCGATTTTATGATTTGAACTCACGTTCAAAAAGCACCCCGATTCGTGAGAGACAAGGGCACTTATGATCAATAAGCACCCTGATCTCACCAATGACAGATGATTTTTAGGGGCATCGCAACTTCTAGGGGTAGTTTTCGATGTTTTTTTTACTGTTGGGGGTAGTTTTCGATTCAGATTTTCTTGCTACAAATTTTTAAGGTTTTTTCAGAAATTTGTATGAACCGAACATCAATAAAAGTGCATTTTCAGGCGCATCACTGCACTGCTAGGGGGCGATTTTATGATTTGAACTCACGTTCAAAAAGCACCCCGATTCGTGAGAGACAAGGGCACTTATGATCAATAAGCACCCTGACCTCACCAATGACAGATGATTTTTAGGGGCATCACAACTTCTAGGGGTAGTTTTCGATGTTTTTTTTTACTGTTGGGGGTAGTTTTCGATTCGGATTTTCTTGCTACAAATTTTTAAGGTTTTTTCAGAAATTTGTATGAACCGAACATCAATAAAAGTGCATTTTCAGGCGCATCACTGCACTGCTAGGGGGCGGTTTTATGATTTGAACTCACGTTCAAAAAGCACCCCGATTCGTGAGAGACAGGGGCACTTGTGATCAATAAGCACCCTGACCTCACCAATGACAGATGATTTTTAGGGGCATCACAACTTCTAGGGGTAGTTTTCGATGTTTTTTTTTTACTGTTGGGGGTAGTTTTCGATTCAGATTTTCTTGCTACAAATTTTTAAGGTTTTTTCAGAAATTTGTATGAACCGAACGTCAATAAAAGTGCATTTTCAGGCGCATCACTGCACTGCTAGGGGGCGGTTTTATGATTTGAACTCACGTTCAAAAAGCACCCCGATTCGTGAGAGACAAGGGCACTTATGATCAATAAGCACCTTGATCTCACCAATGACAGATGATTTTTAGGGGCATCACAACTTCTAGGGGTAGTTTTCGATGTTTTTTTTTACTGTTGGGGGTAGTTTTCGATTCGGATTTTCTTGCTACAAATTTTGAAGGTTTTTTCAGAAATTTATATGAACCGAGCATCAATAAAAGTGCTTTTTCAGGCGCATCACTGCACTGCTAGGGGGCGATTTTATGATTTGAACTCACGTTCAAAAAGCACCCCGATTCGTGAGAGACAAGGGCACTTGTGATCAATAAGCACCCTGACCTCACCAATGACAGATGATTTTTAGGGGCATCACAACTTCTAGGGGTAGTTTTCGATGTTTTTTTTTACTGTTGGGGGTAGTTTTCGATTCGGATTTTCTTGCTACAAATTTTGAAGGTTTTTTCAGAAATTTATATGAACCGAGCATCAATAAAAGTGCTTTTTCAGGCGCATCACTGCACTGCTAGGGGGCGATTTTATGATTTGAACTCACGTTCAAAAAGCACCCCGATTCGTGAGAGACAAGGGCACTTATGATCAATAAGCACCCTGACCTCACCAATGACAGATGATTTTTAGGGGCATCACAAATTCTAGGGGTAGTTTTCGATGTTTTTTTTTACTGTTGGGGGTAGTTTTCGATTCAGATTTTCTTGCTACAAATTTTTAAGGTTTTTTCAGAAATTTATATGAACCGAACATCAATAAAAGTGCATTTTCAGGCGCATCACTGCACTGCTAGGGGGCGGCTTTTTGATGTTTTGTTACTGTTAGGGGTAGTTTTTGATTCGGATGTTCTTGATACACATTTTCCATGCGTTTTCGAAAATATATATAAACTGAACATCAATGGAAGTGCATTTTTGGGGCGTATCACCATCTCTAGGGGTGATTTTCGATGTTTCGTTACCGTTAAGGACAGTTATCCATTCGGATATTCTTGCTACAAGTTTTTCATGTCTTTTCAAAAATATTTATGAACTGAATATCAATGAAAGTGCATTATCGGGCGTATCACCATTGCTCAGATATTTTATAACTGTTAGGGGGTGATTTTTGGTCCGAACGTTTTTGCTAAAAATTTTCGATGTTATTTCAAAGCGCATACTTGAGATCGCGACTCTAAAAAAAAAATGTTGCCTGAAAGTTATGCTCATTTCTCATTTTCTCGCAATTTTCGCACTTTTTGACAGAGTGTAAAACTGAAGGGGTGCAACCCTTGCGTTCGCCGAATTTTTCATGATTAGATGCATCATTTATCGTTAAAATTTGACCTTAACAGCGTCGATATGTTTATTTTTCTGGATATTACGATTTTTCAAAGTAAGCGGGACGTATGTGTCCTACCAGCTGTTGAAGGGTTAAACCTGTTTTTTCTCAAAACGATGATTTTTCAATTAACTCAAAAACTAAATGATCGATCATTCTTAAAAATTGAAACACGCTTACGTGACATAATTTATTGAAAAATGAACCTAAAGTTGAAAATATTGGATTGTTCAAAACGTATTTATGATTGCAAAATGCCGTAAAAAAATCATGCTAAAGATCGATAATTTTTTTTTTTCAACCACGTTCGCGCATTCAATTTTTGATTTTTTTTTCGAAAATTTAGATCAATGTTATTAAAAAAACATTTTAATAATGTAGAAATTTTTTTTTTGTGATTCGAGATGCGAATTGCGAGCTGCAGAATTCCCGCAAATCGACAACAACCTTAATTAATGCATGAAATGAATCGAAAAAATTACCAGAGATGTATGGAAACATGAATCAATTATTGTCAGAGTTTGGGAAGCTTCCGTTGATTTTTTTCATATTAAAAAAAATCCCAAAAATTACTTAATTTTTCGTCTCCTATAAAGTAGTTGCTCCGCTTGGCAAAAACTTTTACACGATAATTTTCATTTTTTCATCTTATAATTACGCAGGTACCTAGGCTCGATAAATTGAAAAAAAAAAAAAAAAAAAAAATCAAGAGTCATTTGAGACTCGAAGATTTCGTAAAATTTGAAAAAGTTTCGATTCTACAAAGGCGCTGGTTGCAAATTTGTACGAATATCGTGTATAGTTAAAAAAAAAAAAGAATTACAATCGCACGAAAAATGGCGTCGAGTATTTCCTGAGACCGGAAGTCAAATTATTATCGGCGAGATGGGCAATGAAGAGCGTCGTGACGATAGGAAAAAAAAAAAAAAAATTTTAATTAAATTACAAGTGACACTGACCGAGCGAGTCACTGGGCGACGTTGGTCTGCTGCTTGGAGCAGGACCTGGTGGCTCATTGTCATCGTCCGCTCTAACCTCACCGTCGATCATGCTGTCCTTGTTGACGTCTTTCTCAATTTCGCTCGATTCCTTGCTCGAGCCGAGAATCGAGTCGCGATTCGTCGTTAATCGCAATCGCTCGACGCTCGAACGATCGCTGCTGCCGCGCTGAAAAAATGCCGCACGGCTCGTCGTCGACGACGAGCCGCGATCCGGTGACGCGCTTCCGGATCGCGAATCGACGCTACCGCCTGAACCGCCCAAACGGGCTTTTTCCAATGCCGGCGCGTATGGGCGACGCGCCGCTTTTTCGCTCGGGCTTCGACACGGCGAGCCATTTCGTCTTTCTGTAATTTTTTTTTCGTTTTCTTTTTCTTTTTTTTTTTTTCATTTTTCGAGGGGTTGTTTAATTCTTTTTACAGTATAAGGCAATGCAGCGTACAACGATCGCAACGAACTTTGCTTTTTTTCCCCCCCCCCCCTTGAGAAATGGACAATCGAGAGGGACTTGATAAAATTATTGAATTCGTCGAGCATCGATTTACACGCGAAATGCAGCGACAATCATTATCACGGAATGGTCTCTCGGTGTGTGGTGCAATTTTAAGGTGGCTCATCAGTGAATTAAAAAACCGGCGAAACGAATGAAACTTCGGGAGATGAATGAAGAAGATGCAATGAACGCTCTCTCAAAATTTCAGGGTATGTTGCCAGGCAAATTATTGCGAACGAGTAATTTAAAATTACCCATTTTAGCATGGGTCTTATGGCAGTTGATTCCATTTTCACCGGAAGTGACATGATACCTTTTGATAAAGACGAGAGTTCTTATTCAAATTTTGAGTATTGAAAGATGAAATCGTGAACTTTCCAATGGTATTTAAAAAATTGTGTCTTGCCAGGGATTTTTCCAAGAAATTTAAACGCGAAAGTCATCGTGTGTGCAAATCTCGGATACAATATAGATGTCTGTAATTCTGCACGCGAGGAAACACATGAATATCAGCTATCGTTTTTGACTTGATCGCTCCGACAGCGTTAAATACTTTTGTCAGTTGAGACTTTATTTATAATATTATTTATAATAAATTATGAATAAAATATCACGGGAAACGTCATCGAAATTCATAAATTTTATTTAGACAGAGTATTTAGAAAATATTATGATAGGCTTATGATTTTTTTTCACCTCACGATTTTTGACTAGTG
The DNA here is from genome assembly GCA_963564615.1 of Rhorus exstirpatorius. Lineage (NCBI taxonomy): Eukaryota > Metazoa > Arthropoda > Insecta > Hymenoptera > Ichneumonidae > Rhorus > Rhorus exstirpatorius. Next base: position 34,391,649 of record OY751314.1, on the reverse strand, counting down.
TTGTCACTGATGAGCCGCCTTAAGAGGGGCTGAGAACTCTGTTACAAAGACAATATGACATGACTTGGATAAACTCCGAGTCTCACATATGAAGGACATCGCACAGAGTGGTGATAATTTCGTTGGATTCGAATAAGATAAGGCAGGATCAAGATATACTCTGAGTGAATTACGCGGTGTAATTGTGATGTTTGTGGAATGAAAATAACAGACGAGTACAGCGAATTGTTGCAAGACTCAGAACATAATGTTTCTCAAAGAATGTTTTCCGGTTGGATAAACTAACGGAGCATTAAGTATTGTCGCGAATAAAATGGCCAGTCGAACGACAAACGATAATTAAAAGACTCGGATAATGTTTTTCAAGATTCCTTTTTTTTTTGTGTACTTAGACACGGTAATGTAGGACAAAAATTTTCGGAACGAGTTATATCCTAGCATTAATCGTTCAATATTACGAGTCCTGCAACGAGTAACTATTGCAAGACTTAGTTGATCATTTTCAAGTATTTCTTAAAGACTTGGATCATTGACACTGATGAAATATTGCAGCATCAAAAATATTCTCTCAATTACTTTTATCCACTGATGATAAAAATTGAATAAAAATAATAGTCGAATGGCGAATAACACAAGGAAGACTTGAATGATTTTTAGAATTTGCCTGGCTAGAATAACCGTTAGAATAATCATATATCGAATAAAATTACCGATCAAACAAAATGAACGATGATCGCAAGACTTGGATGGAAAATTTTGACGTATAAATATTTTTTTTTTTTTTTGTTTCTCACCTATGGGACTCGCTCGTCGATCGATCGGGCTCGTTCGATCCTTCTTGTCGATCGGACTCGTTCCCTTGTCGATCGGACTCGCCGATTTGTCGCTCGCCGAGCTTCTCTTGTCGACCGGACTACTGCCCGCGCTAAGTCTCTTCGAGTCCTCCTGCTGTATCTGCGGCTGGGTCTCGACGATAGTCTCATGCGCCGTATTGGGGGCAGAGTTACCGCCACCCCCGCTCGTTGATCCGGCGGTTGACGTCGTGGCGTTATTGTTGCTACCGATACCGGTAGCTGCACCGTTGCTCGTATTATTGTTGTTCAATATTAACGCGCCACGAACGTCCCGCAATTCGCCCCTCAATGTCGCGCACTCGCCTCTCGCACGTTCCAGCTCCCCGTCAAGCCGGGCGCCCGTAGCCGCGTTCTCCTCCACCATTACGCGCAATTTTGCCTGCAACGGGACGAAATTTCCGTTGATTTTACCGACTCTGAGTGTCGCAAAGTCTAATCACCGCGAGCTCGAAATTAATTATTCATGTTTCATTATCAATTAAAACAAACTGCTGAAAGGCAAGCGTTTGACTTTTCATTCTGTTGAAAAAAATAAATGTACTATTTCGATTGAAACAAATCCCCATTTTCTCATAAATGTTTTAACCACCCTTCGTGAAATTCAAAATCCAAGTCTTCGTATTCATTTGAAAATCCTTTTCCATACTCCGTATACAACACAACATCTCTGCATTTTCTTCAATCTATATGAAACGCCTGAAATATTAAGTGGTTGGTAATAAGCCCATGAAGCATATACGAAATTATAACTCCACCCTTCAATGTCCCATTTAATGTGCACAACCTAACGCAGTGTAATAAGGGAGAATGAAATTCTGAATATGTAATGCGTGCGGGGGCGGTTGGAGGAGCTTGAGAGGATACGAGAGAAGGTGAAATTGGCATTGCCAGTAGAAATGGTAAATATACAACGGCCATAGGTGAATTATACTCGAGAGGAGAGGATATTCTCGTAGATGGAGGCGTGTGTGTATGTATGGCACTGGAAAATAGAGGTGCATCGTACTATGTATAGTCTCGCTGGTGCAATAGAGCCTACTGAATTAGATAGCGATATCGCGAGCTTGTGGTATACAGGTAGTCATGCGGGACCAGGGAAGACCTTTCAAATGCTGTGCTCGTACGTGAAAGAGACAGATAGATAGATAGATAGATAGAGAGAGAGAGAGAGAGAGAGAAAGAGAGAGAGAGAGAAAGAGAGAGAGAGAGAGGGAAAGGGAGAGGACAGAGAGCTTTCCTTCCGGTACATATGTAACAACTCTGAGAACAGGAAAGGTCGTAACCAACGTCATATTAACGGTTGAATCATCCAAATTACGCCCTTTTGTTTGCTACAATTCGAAATATATACATGCCAGTTCCTGGCAATCAAAAGGCACTAGTCCAGGTTGCTTTGCCAATCGAAATGTTCGAATTACATCCTTCTATTTGCAAGGAGTTTTCTTCTATGTATTTACAAATCGTGGGATAGGAAAGATCGTCTCGTGGTAGATGCACCATAGGATTTCGAACGTATACTTTAAGGTCAGCATGCGGTTATCGAGTTATCTCTCGACCTTGCTTCCCCCTTCCATCATATCTCTCGTTTATACTTTGCGATACTCGCGTCGTCTCCGATCACTCGATTCGATCATGCCCCCCCCCCCCCCCCCCTTTCGGTCAGTCCCAAGTTTCATCGTAATGACGACAAATTGCGAATTTGTCTCGCACAAATTCAGGCTCTTAGAAAACGTGGGGTAGGACAAAGGGTAGGTGGAGTGTTAAATGAAAGTTCGCGTTGATTGCCCATTATCGATATGGATATGGTAAGAAAATATTTATAAATATTTTTTTTTAATCATGGCTTTTAGGAATTAACAAAAAAAAAACTGGAAATATAGTTTTTACTAAAAGTCCTCAAAGCTAACGAAAAGAATATTTAACTATTCGAAAAATTTCTCGCTATTGAATAATTTGGGCACTGCAGGTAGTATGGTTGATGGAAAATTTTTGGAATGTTTGTTGCTGGGATAATTTGCAATTTTCTTTCAAGTCGGCTCTGGTAGAGAAAATCCGATTTATTTTTTAATAATCAGATAAACGGTTGAATATTAAGAATATTATTAAAATTTTGAACTTTATTTCGCATCATTAGTTCTCGAGATATGTGGGGTGTTTGTGTTAAGGTAGTTGTGCTGCAAAGAGAGTTTTCTATAGAATCGGCTGAAATTTGGAATACAGTTTCATTAACGTGAAATCTAGGTGGACAAATTATTTCAGATTTTTCTCCCGTCTGGAACGCGAAATAATCGCCCTCAAAGTTGGAACGTTTCACACGCGTTCCCCATGTTAAGTATATAGAAACCGCATATTGCTAATTTTAGTACGAAAACCGTTCTATAGATTTTTACAAAAAATTAGCATATGGTAGAAGGATGTTTCAGGATTGATGATAAAAAAAATCGAAATGATCTACCGTTTAGTTTTTCGGGAATAATTAATCAAAGTTACCCGCTATCTACGGGTATAGGGCATGAACGGTCAGACTCTCTCTTGTTATATGCGTGCTCCGCTCACCGCGCACCGCCGCACTATCGTTTCCGCTTATTCCCCGTCGCGGGTCGCGGCACAACTACCTTAACTGCTCTGGACATACTTCTAGGGTGTATAGGGGCTGCCTAGGCAAGCATTTTGAGGTAAGGCACCCATGGTCGGTAACTCACCCTACCGGCTGTGGAGGACTTTGCGAAGGATTTGGTACCGCGCTCTTGTTCGTAGTGTAATGAATCAGTTGTGATCACTTTCGACCCAACGTTTTATTCAGCCGTACGCAACGGTACAAAGTTCTTGTGTGAAATCAACAAAACGAGACAGTGTGTAGTGGACTCGTGTGAAACATAACAAATCAATGTTTAGGACTGCTGATAGAGACTCACCTTTGTAAGTACCCATTCAAATCATCAACTAAAGTGGAAATGCTTCGAACTCGTACTGTAAAGGATCCGTTTGAGAACATCAAATTCAGTTCAGAAATACAGGACATTGTTTTTTGTTATTTTTTTTTCATTGCAATGTTTATCGATTTGTTGATTTTGTTGAAAACTCTGGAATTTCGTCGATGGCTGAATAAAACGTCTGGTCGAAAGTGATCGCATCTGATTCCATTACACTACGAACAAGCGCGCGGTACCAAATCCATCAAAGCCCTCGACAGCCGTTACGATGAGTTTTCGACCATGGGTGACTAACCTCAAAATGCTTGCCTAGGCAGCCCCTACACACCCTAGAAGTATGTCCAGAGTTAACATAAACACCCTGTACATGCTACGACCATTTTGGACTAGACAATCAAATTGTGCATTCTCGGTGTGTGCAATGGATGGATATATTATATACTCACACTACCAATTCGTCCACCCGCATTGTAGTTTCCGTCGAGTTTTCGCGAAATATATATATATATATATATATATACGGCGCTCACGTATTAGTACCGCGCAGAGATGGGACGAGGAATTAACTCGGGGGAAAAATGTATGATGGTCCACTCCGGCAACGGAGCAGTCCGGCCAAATAGAAACTCTCGTGGCAAACATAATTTTGCTCTCGGGCGAGAGGTTTCCCAAAATTGGCCGGCTTCCAGTTTCACAAAGGGCGGCATATGTGCGTACACATTCACGTTTATGTGCGGGTGACCGTTATCGACATGACGAGAGAAAAAGAGAGCTTTAATATGAGATCCTTGAAAATCCCTCTTTTTTTTTCGTTATGAAACAAACTTGTTGCATTTTTATGAAGATCGGCGAAATTTGACGTTATATAAATTGAATATTATTATAAGAGAAATTTCGAAATACAAAACCTCATTTAGGCTTTTGCGCGTAAAGTTGGATGACGTAACCGAAAGTAACGATCTCTGCGTTTCGTAACGCGAATTTACGTGGGTATTGAAAGCTTCGAGGGTGTATGAATAATGTGATCGGTATATAATTACTGGATCGTTTCATCATATATTTATCGTATTAACTCGGGGCTTGGACGAAACTTTGATCGAAATGCGAGAGCAGACCAAAGCCGATTACACGTTTCAGGTAGATGGGAAAAGCTTATCATGTCGATCTATATATATATAATAAAAATCATAATAACAATAATTATTATTGTAGATATTATTATTATATATACGAGGTTCGTACTCGCAAGATCGTTAAAACTCATTAACGCGTTAATTAAATTTAATTGACGCGGGAACGAGTGCACAATGGTTCGCATCTATATATATTGTATATATATATCGATCGATTCTGATTCAAAGTTGTGCATGATTTTTTGCAAATTTGACAGAGGTGAGTGTTGATGCCTACATGCTATCGTACATGAAAATCCGATCAATCCGCCGCTGACGCTGCTGGTTGAGTTATCGACAGTTTTATTAATTCGATAAATGTTCATGCTCTGTTTTCTACACGAGGTAACCCTACACATCGTGTTTTCATACATCGATGCAAAAGCGAGATTAAAGAAACGCTTCACGTTATTTTTCCTTTTTTCTTTGTTTTTTTTTTTTTTTTTCCATGAAAATGCGAGGGGGCAAAACCCTGAAGATACAATAATATACCAATGCGGATGCTTTTATTCACGGACATAACTGTAATTCATTTCTCGATTGAATATCGTGAATTCAGCTGACGTCAGAAGAGAAAACAGGCGATTGTAGAATCTTTAAGTTTTACGACCCCTCGAAAACACTCTGGACTCGCTTTATGGCGTGGATAGCGATGTATATCCCGAAGATGCATGATATAAAATGTCGATAGTATTAGCGTTTCAGAGTTGAAAGAACGGGACGTGCTTTGAAATAAAAATTTCAACAAGGGTACATGTATATGTGTGTGTGTGTACTATAGCTGCACATATAGATACTTGAATTACGACCTCGAAAGAGATATGAACTTTGAATTTCCGGCATATTTTCATCATGGCTAGCATTTTATTTTCGATAAATTGGCCTATATTGGGCCAATTATTCGTTAACTCGTCATTTTTGAGTTTTTCCGATTGCCATTTTTGTTTGTTTGTTCAATTGCGTGAAAATTTCATGCATTTTCATGCGACAACAAATAACTCAAAAATTACAATCTTTATATTCATCCCTTCGATATTATCGATTGGATCGATACCGCTGAATCGACGTTAATATATAAATATTCGAATATACATAATATATCCGACGATCACACGTGCTCAATTTCTCTTATTCCATGAAAACCATCGCTTCTTCGTTTTTCAACGTCTCCATCTGTTCGCTACACGTGTACTACGGATATATAACGTATATATACACATAATCGTTTGGATGAAGGAGGTCGAATTCGTTTCTAGCTCGTCGCTTCGCGCGAGCGTCGGCGTGAAAAACCTAATCCCGAAGCGTGGTTACAACGAATAGTATACGATAACGCGAGAACGACGATGAGGATGGAGGAATCGGGTCAAATCGGGGTAAGAGAAGGAGAGAAAAGCTTTAGAGGAGCCAAAAGCTTTGGGATAAATGGAGAGGAGAGTCAGAAAGAGAGGGAGAGAGAGAGAGAGAGATAGGGAGGGAGAATGATGAAGCGAGAAGAAGTGAAGAGGCTTTCACACGGATCACTGCTCATCGGGGAGACCCCTGACAGAATTTTCATTTCGCAGTGTACCACTCCATGAAATATGCATTACCCCCCCCCCCTCCCCCCGTTGCTGACGTGCCCCTCGCCTGCTGCGATGCAGCAGCGATTTTTCAAGCCGCTCTCATTGCTGCCGGTTATAGCTGTATAATAATATCGGATCGAAGAAATGGGCGCGATGGAGTTGCAGAAGAGACGATGATCCCTCTGCTGCGCACATACGACCGACCCAATATGGCATAGCATTTTTTGTTATAAAAATTCTTGCACGAGGAGCTTGCGATACAGACATGTATATATAGATTTATATGAAAAATATATCCTGACGTTTACCGCATATGATACTACTCATAAATTTTTTTTTTCTCTTTCCTCCGACATTCCATCGTTCCAGGCGCGAGAGTGTATTCGCGTATTTACACGAATATATTTTAATTTTCCAGCGCGGCTCATTGTGAATTTTTACGAGAAATTTTGGCGAGTTCACGATAAAAAAAATGTTCGCGGGCTTTGAAACTTGAAGGAATTACATAGTTAATTCGAACGAGAAATCATTTTCACGAGTTGCGATGAATGCAAAAATTTGTGGAAAATTTGCATGAAAATGTCGCACGCTAGCGTTGAGGAAGAAAAAAAGAAGAAACATTTGCTAAACTAACTTGGGTCTGACTGGAGAGAACGATCCTTTTTTTTTTTAATTTAATTAATCACCGACATGAGGAAATTTAGGCCGAGAAAGTACTCTCTCTAAAAAAAAAAAAGTAAATGCGAGTATAAAATCGTGCCAGTGAAAGAGGAGCAGGGTTAGATAATAGAGATAGAGCCGGCATTGGTATAAAGTGGAAGGTGAGTAAGCGTAAAATGGCGCTGCGATGGGAAGAATTTCCGGAATGATGATCGCAGAGAGACGCTGGAGTAATTATATCGCTTTAGAGTCTTCGCAAAGTACAAACTCTGCAAACCACGCATACACACACACACACACACACACACACACACACACACACACACACACAAACACACATAGTGAGAAACTCTGGGTTTCGCTGGGTTTTCGTTTTGTAGAATGGTGAGATGCTCGTGTCACACCCTATATGTACTGTAAAGAGTATTAGAGAAACGAAAGAACACGAAAGATCCTCTTATATATACTTTCTTACGGTAGAAAATGACGAGGAGAAAAATCGGGGAAGAGAGGACCCGGAATTTCGTGTCCGCGTCTTCGTAGCAGCGGAAGAGCCGAGCTCTTCGCGTCGTCGAGGTACGAGCCACTCGAATTTATGAAATTGCAATTTAAGCCTTGCGCGCACGGGAAGCAATTTGTCGACAGGGCTAACCTGAACTCAGTGATGAGAGCTTTTCCTCTCTTGGCGTGTCGTCGTATAGAAACTGAAGAAGCTTTACATTCTTTCTCTCTCTCTCTCTCTCCCTCTTCTGTATTTTTCTCAGCGAAAGAGAGAGAGAGAGAGAGAGAGAGAGAGAGAGGCTGATGGCACTACGATGGTATTACGATTTGTCCTCGCCGTTGCTGGAACATTTCCCAGCAACGGTGAGCACACACTTTGCCGGAGATGTATCGGATAAACTCAGCAACAGCAAACGAGAATGATGCTTGAGTAAATTTTTAGTGCACGAAGAAGAAGCGAAACTGTCAATGTAAAAACTGTCAAAATATTTAAAGATCGCGATGTCACCAATTTGATTTTCCCTTCTAGCCCCATGCCAGCTCCAACCAACCAGTCCCCTTCCCTTCTTGTAACGCCTTTCTAGTATCCCGCATCACGAGGCAAAACTAATTGACACCAAAAATAAGCAAAGACCAAAAAAAAAAACCAGGTAACTCTGCCATAGTTTTGGGATGTGCTATTCTCGATATATCGATGAGTCTGTAGCTTCGTGTGTTACTTCGCAGTCATCCGTTGTAATAATTTTCTAACCGTCATCATCAGGCCCTAAACTTTGTCCGTGCATATATACGATGCATCATGATGAGATTTTCTCACAGTCACATGACCTGCTAATGGTACACATGCATGTTACAATTTTTATTGCAAGGTCATGGAAAACTCTCACGCTGTTATACGTTAGGTGATATAACGTGACGGATCAAGCGGAAGAACTGTTCTACCGACGAGTGAAGGTTTCGCAAAAGAGCTCCACCTCATCGAGTCGGTATTGCATCAAAGCTAATGAAGGCGCTATTCTTTTTTTTTTTAATAAGCCCGGAAATAATGAATTTTCAGGGGCGACTCTTAGGAGTAAATCAGTCAATGAAAATTAGTTCTATACCGATTCGAAATAGACTCGTAGATTTTTGTTCTCGTATAGATTTTTATTTTCTTTAGTTTTTCGATTCAAGCCACACAGCGTGGAGGCTAAGCCGGTACTTCGATGTCTCATTTTAGACGAGAGAATCGCGTGTCCAGTTTCTTCTCGAAAGACGCCGGGTGATCCGCGTGATTCCGTGTCGAGCGATATGAAAATAGACACGGGAGAGAGGCAGGCTTCTTGTGCATGCATGTCGCGTGTGCTCGTCCCAAAGTGTGTACACTGAATGTAGAAATTATAAGAGGGAGCGGAAAGCCTCATTTTCATGCAGATACTTATTTACGAGCTCGATCAATCATTAATCACAAATATATATATCGAACAAATCACCGTTCTCTCTCTTTTTTTTTTTCTTTTTCTTCTTCAAATCACGTGATTCTTGCAATTGACGTTGCTCGAATTGATCATTGAGTTATACAAATTCTGATAAGGGATTCTCTAGCAATTCGTTCAATGACTTTATATCCCATACTTAATTCAATATTATAAGTAGAACATTTATGGAACAATTTGCTTTCGTATACGAAATTTTTTTTTCCATTATCGAAGCGTTAAAAATTGGGTAAAGAAGAATTTATAGGAGTAATGCGAGAAACGATATGAGCTCATCCGCATGTTCGGGTGATACGAGAAGAGGAGGCGCGTGAAAAGAATCGTTCGAGAAGCAGCTTTTTGTTCGCAAAACCAAAAGCGTGTACACGAACATACACACACACACACACACACACACACACACACACACACATGCACCCTAAGCTATTCCATTTCGTAGGTAACGAGCGTAAAAGGCGAGAGCTAGAAAGAGCATGAGCCCCTGGAAATTGCGTTATTCTGAGGCTTCGTGCACGACAAGAGCCAGATGAGAAAAGACCGGTAGCACACACAGCATCAAATATATATATATATATATATATATAGAGAGAGAGAGAGAAAGAGAGAGGAGCACAGCAGCATCGTGCTACAAACAGCTTTCAAATGCAAATTGGGCAATGCCGACGAGCGGCATGAACTCGTCAGCTTAACGTAGAAAAAAAAAGCGACTGCATAAAGCGACGAAAACGACGACGACTTGTACTCGAGACGTCATCGCATCCAACCAACCCGTTGAATTCTGTTCAATATGGAAACGGGCGTTGGCACACATGGAGCATGGACAAGAGAAAAAAAAATCATTGCTAATGCGATGTTCAAGCGAAAAAATCATTATACGATCTGAAATTTCGTTATTTTCGTGATTTTTCTTCGCGACAATCAATCAGAACGAGCATGAAAAATAAATGTAAATCTTCCTCTGATTCAAGAAGTGGACGTTCCAAATTTCAGGAAAATCTTTCAATCAATTTCTGCCCAAGTAAATTAAATTTTTTCAAAAGTTTAATTGTCAGCTCCCCGACGAGGAGGAATTTTTCAAAAATCATTTCATCCGAAATAATTGGAATATCGATAAATTCGGATAAACTTTATTCATGTCCAATGGATTGATTCGTTTTTTTTTTCTTATGAATACACTTTTTCAATGGAAATTGACGAGAAACTCGGTACATTCGTGCAGACTTCGATGCTTTATTTCGCTTTTAATCGGTCACAGTATATGTATGTACGGACGCGAGTACATGTACAATGCCAAATCTATCGATGCGCGCGATGCATTGGAAATTGTTCATTGTCGGAACAAATACAGTGTGCAACAATGCCATCCCGTCGTATACAGGCTTAATTCGATCGATCGGGCATTTTGTACGGATTCAATATACACGTATGTAGTACGAAATACGTGTTTTGTACGAGATTCGATGCAACCACATGGGCATATATATAACCTATACATGCGCATTTTATACATCTATATATTACGATGTAGCACACAGAGACATGGACAATTAAAACATGAGTCTACGAACTGAGTCCTCGCACAGGCGATAGATTCGTTCATAATCACGTTCGGGAGAAACGTTCTCATCGAATTTAGTGCCCTATATATATATATCCATGGGGTATATCGCACAAAACGCACGATTTTGGGCCGGGGGAATCTTCGGAAGAGATTTTATTCGCGAAGAACGGATCATTAAAAGAGACAATGATGAAAGGCAGCCTCGACAGCAAGATTTTCTGAATCTTTTGTCTCTCAATTCCATGTTTGCAGCCAGCACTGCATTTACGATTTTAATTACTTCAAAATTTTGCCTCCACCCCAAAAAATTCGTCTCGCTTTGCCTACAATATTCAATACCATATACGTGTCAGATCCCCAACTCTTGCTTAAAAAAAAAAAATTTTTGTTCAGCTATTTCTGCGCCATTGATCTCTTCGATCAGCTTGTAATGCCACTCGGAGCCTTATACAAAAATACAATATAGGACGAAACGATTGATACCCGACTCGCAAACATAGATATATGCTCTGCGAAAAGTCCTTGTCCCATATAAATGAAGCCGGAGAGGGAGAATCGACGAATGTGCCTATACATAGGTAAATATTGCCACGAGCTTTCTATCTCGTTGGCCGAAAAAAATGGCTCGTTTTGATAAATTTATTTTACAAGAATTATCTGACAAATCAGCTCTGTCTATGATATGTTCAATTATAAACATGTCAGCATTAAAATATTGAGGATTATGGGGGAAAAAAATAGGGGGCTGAGAGAGATTATTTAATTTGCAGGGTGTAAACGAACAAACAAAACCTGCAGAACATAAAATTTCACAATTTCCTTCCTCGTTATTTTAATTATTGAGCAACTTGGTTTGTCCATTTGTCCTTTCATAGCAGAGGAAGCTTACTCAGCGCGACAGGATAAGCGAGAATCAATGCGAGCTAGTCTCCAATTTTCAGGGATTGAGTAATTGATTTTTTTTATAAAAAAATGAAAATAAATTTTTTTGTATAATCACAATGTCACCTCGTACAACAGCTCGATGTGTGGCTTCACCGGGTAATAGTTAGAAAGGGCAATATATATGTACTCGTAGTGTACGCGGTAACTTTATAGCCCGCATGAATTCATTCCTGTGCGTTGGTTATCTTAACCATAACCGCGTTATGGTCCTCAGAGATTACCCACAGATGTATATAGATAAACATACATGGAATATTAACAAGCAAAAAGGCCTCGACCCAATTCAAGTTACGCGTTCGATCGTGTTGGTTGCGTCCTTTTATTTGCCAATAGCCGATATATCTAGGCCCTCTGATATATATAATCGTACATGACTTGAATATAGTGCTTGTATAATCACGAATGTCGAGGAGAGAGCGTTCAGTTTAGACGAGGTCGACGACGACACATGTCTGCGAGCGAGTTTGCACGAGCACGCAATATTCAAAGCGGTAACGCTACCGGCAAGTTCACTCAATCTTTCTCTCTCTAGTGGTCTCGTGACCTGGTACACGGGAGCTCGGAATTACACCCCGTGGAAATGCAATACTCGGCGGTCGCGCACCGTGAGCTATCGGCAACGGCAAAGGGTCGCGAACTGAGCGAGAGGCACAAGCTCAACGGGCCAAAGGGGGTTAATCCATTAGCGACGAGAAATAGATGGGGGTCGGAGAAGCAAAACGCATACATAATACTGCACTTTCATACACACGAAGAGAGAGAGAGAGAGAGAGAGAACACCTATAGGGCGCAAACGTCAAAGTGTTGCAGTGTGTACCGTGAAATTCTCACGGGAAGAGGGTAAAGGGAGAGTGCATCGCGAGTATGCAACTCTGGCAATGTCATTGATCACCGGACATATATATACGTGAAAGATGGAAATTCAGACCAGGTGGTAAATCTGGATTACGTGCTCTCGTCAGAAATTATGCGGTCCAGAAACGACCGAAATGACGGTCCTCATCTTCACGATGAGAGTAAAAGACTTCACAAGAAGTTGCCAGACATAGGACATTTTGAGAAGACTATGGGAACCCGGAAGTTTATACAAAATATGTAAATCGTACGAAAGATTTGTAGAGAAGTTACCACTAGATTTTCCATGGGAGAAACCTACGTAATTCTAGCATTACATTATCGTGAAAACAGAGAGAGAGAGAGAGAGAGAGAGAGAGAGAGAGAGAGAGAGAGAGGAAGGGGAGTGATAGAAAGAGGAAGTAAGAAAGTGAGAATATAGCACACTGAAGTATTAGTGAAGGAATAATCCCAGTAAGTCGTCGAAATAAATTAATGGATCCCCGGCATTGTACTCGACGCCTCTTTCTGTACGGTGATTCCAGAGCTACTTGACTCGCGGTTTATGTATACACGAGACCGACGATAATTAATTAACATTGTGTCTGTCTGCATAAATGAGTATTTCATACGGTTAAGATCTCAGTCGCTGGAAATCGTGTATTCTCAACGAGTAATTAAGCCTCAACGTGCAACACAAACACAAAAAGTTTATGGTCCGTCAAACTTTAGGAACTTAAAGAAGGATCGATGAATTCAACGCGTGCTCTTGCGGATTGAAAAAAAAAAAAGTACAATTCGATATTTCTCCAACGAAATTGATGAGTATTCAGACTCGGTATATCTATGCGTCTCGATAAAATAATTTCCGAAATTTGAGCCAGATCTCTTTTTTCTTTGTTTTCATTAAAAATGAGTTTAAGTTTAATACAACATAATTACGAACAATAAGTATGGGATAAAAATATTTTAAATATCTATTTTCAAAAAATTGAGAATAATTATTCTGCAATAGGTATATTATTGCAATTAATGGATAAAATTCCGAAAAGCGAAAACCTCCGATCTGTCTGAAATTTTGTACGGACATATTAAGTCTACATACCCCTAATAGGATTTTTATTGACTCGCAGGCATTTTTGAGATATTGAATTATAAATGTGATTTTTTTTTACGCTCTTATTGCTATAACTATGTCTGACGCGCTATGTTTTTATTATATATGTATATGTATCGCGCTCTATGTCGCCAAAAATCCTTTCAGGTGAAGTATTATCTTGTCAAGCAGAAGGTCCGTGTAAAATTTCAGACAAACCCGAGGTTTTTGCTTTTCCGAACTGTACCCCAATTAATTATTTATAATTGAATAATCATGAAATTGCTCTGAATGCTTTTACAAGAGTGCTCCTCGTTAACTCCATGATCTTTCGTTGCACATATATTTTGACCGCGCTCTCGGCCACACGAAGTGCGCGACATAAGGTCTGCGGTGTCCACAATTTTACAGAATGATGGTAAACGATACTTTTTCTCGTGTTCTGGCTCAGCAAGGGAGAAATATGAGAGCAGAAAATGTATACCTACACGTTGTTCGGGGCCACAGGCGGAGAGAATAGAACGGTGAGGACCAGAACAGCCGTTTAGCAACTCGACAAACAGACACGGTGTATGCATACACGTGAGATATTTCATACGAGATGAGACGATTTTTTAACGATTAAATTATTTGACTTTTAATCCACAAATATCGTCTTTGACGAAGAAAATTAAGCAAGCTGCCTTTAAAATATAAGATTCAAGACGTGTGTATTTCCCTTGGAAATATAGTTTACCTAATATCATCGTTTACTGATTTAACGGTTTCCTGAAAATTCCCTCGACAAAAAAAAATCATTCCTCTTCACGTGAAATTTCTTTCATCGAAATCCTTTCGTTCTCTTTCGCGGAGTACACACACTTCGATGATCCTCGAGGGCTCTCTGCGACGAGGTTAAAACCGTCGAAGGCTTAAGAGTGAAGTGATTTGTGAATGTTGCTGCCCCACCAAAGTTAAATTGACGGTAATATATACACGGAGATATATATAGGGGTGCTGTACTCGCCCTTCTTAGATAACGCAAGGAGGGTTGGACCAACACGATACGCGGTTGCGCGTCGATGAAGAAACCTCTCGTTTAAAAGTTTACGAGAATACCGAAAGAGAGAGCGAACGGCATTAAGTCAAACTGACGTACACCCTTGGAGCTTTTGTTACCCGAGCTAATTTCTTATGATTTCGTTTTTTTTTTTTTTCTTCGAGATAATAAATCTCGAGATTTTAATACCTTTCTGCGTCTCGTTTTGTTCTTTTGATTAACGTCGTGAAGCGCAGCGGCTTTCGAGAGCCATGGCAAGTTTCATTTAAATAAAAAATACTTTCGAATATTTTCTCTTTGTGTTATCAAACAAATTCTTATCTGACAATATATCTAACTCAAATTATGTTACAAAAGAAAATATAATCTAAAGTTTTAATGTGGAAATTAAATAAAAAGTATTTATGTCAGGAGTGTACCACGAATTTGATGATCATAGATATTGTTCAGTTTTTTTTTTATATGGCAAAAATAATGGACGAATAAAATTGTACAATGAATAAAATTATACATCAAAAAATTGTAGTTTACTGTGTTAATAAATATTTTAAATGATAAAAACATATAAATGTGCCAAAATTTTCATGAAGCAGCTCTCATTTAACTAGCTGTTGCTACAATTACTGCCACAATTTCCAGATAATATTCGTGAGTTCGTTGAGGATTGAAAATCTCGACTGTATATATATATAGTCGCTTGCGATTATAGTTAAATGGAAATCTCGACTATAGTTCAGGCATACTTGACCAAGATTCAAGATTGACGATGAATTTTGCTTGCTCAGCCGATCGGGATTTCATCCGGATGGCCAAAGCCAAAACTCACAGTAGTACTGGGCTTCCTGTTGCAGTGGCGCTGATAGTTAAATTCGAGGATCGGCGAAGGAAAGCAAATTTTCGTCGAGTACACGTATAATAGACCAACGGGGAACGAAGGAAATGGCAGATTGAGCGAAAGCGATATCGCCTCTCGCGAGATCGCGAGAGGGGAATGGAAAACTTTGTTGAGCAATAAGCTACGTCAACCAGATGTCAGCGTCTCTCTCTCTCTCTCTCTCTCTCTCTCGCTCTCTCTCTCTGCGTTTCCTCTTCTACAATTCGCCGCCTATGTTTCTCATCTGTTCATCACCAGACAGCGTCAATGAATATCAGACCAAGCTTCACATATGCCCGTGCACTTACAATTTTCATCAGCCCAGCTATACCTCCGTCTCGTATAATCTCTCCTGTTCTCCCAATTCCTCTCTCATAATTCCTTTCGCCTCTCGTAACCGAAATATTCCGCCTTCAGGGGGAGGGGATTAAAATTAAAACGCGAGATGCCGCGTAAGTTGTAAATAACAGATTTCACTTTGAAACACGACTACGCGCGACGAGGATCAAGTGGAAATCCTCGTTTTTAGTCAGACAAGGTTATGATACAGCAAGGCTAAATCATACAAATAACGTTCGAATATTTTTTTTTTTTTTTTACCGGGGCTAATTATGCCCGAAATTATTATACCAACGTAAAAATAGAGACTCAATTTACCGTTTGATTTGAAGTATCTTCTGGCGCGAAGAAAAACGGAAAATATTTAAAAAAAAAAATTCTTTCGATTGGCCATTTTTACTTGGCACTTTTGGCATTGTGACGAAATTTCCGTATCATTTGCAATCCGTACGACATTTCTGATTATGAATGAGAATAAAGTTGAAAAAAAAACAAACATTTTGTGACAGTCGGCCGACTAAATTTTCGAACGATTTACCGATCAAACCACGAAACCTCTGCTATGGAATATTATCAATAGCTTTATGAACTATTACGATGTACCGTAATGATTCGAATTTAGGGCACTTTTAATGAGATTTACCGTCATCGACTGTAGTTGTTCCACACGGTTTACTTTCATCGTTAGACGAAACGTCGATGATTACACGTTTTGCTGGATAACCGCCAATCGCTCGCGGACGTATATGCGGTTGGCTCAATTAATTGAGGCAATTTTGAAAATCGATGAGGGACTTCACGCATCGCCGGGTGACATACACGGAACACACTTGCGGAGTTTCGATTCATCGAACAAAATGTTTGTCGGCGTTTAGTGAATTATATACATGGTCGTTTAGTGAAATATATTTATAACCAACGGTGGTATATGGACAGGCAGCCGATGCAAATCGGAATTTCACGTAATTCAATCGGAATTTCCATTATCAATTTTTTTTTTTTTTCAAGATTCAATGCTTTGAACGATCCAAACATTTGAAAGTGGGTTATCTATTTTTGAAACAATATTTCAATATTATTTGGCTGGTTTTTTGGTGCGAATTTACCATGTAACGACTGCAAGGATGAATTAAGGGAAGCACTTCAGATGTTTCAAAAAATCAATTTTTTTTTTTTAATTTCATAAATCGTTAGCAAAATATCTCAAGAATACATCCTGAAATTTTCGAAACGGTATTCGGATTCCTTCTAATGGTATTTATATAATTAGTAACTTCAATAATCACAGTTGACTTTGAGTTTTTCGTTTGTGAAACTTTAAACGTATTTTTCTCGAAGCCATATTTTTTCAATTTTCGGGAAACATAACTCAAAAACTAAATGATCGATCATCCTAGAAATTGAAACACGTTTACGTAATATAATTAATTGAAACACGAACCTAAAGTTGGAATGATTGGATTGTTCAAAACGTATTTATTATTGCAAAACGACATAAAAAAATATGTTAAAAATCGACATATTTTTTTTCAAACAACGTTCAAACAGTCAATTTTCGATTTTTTTTCAATGCAGATTCATGTTCTTAAAAAAAACATCTCAATAATTTAGAAAATTTGTTTTGGATGATTCCAGATGCGAATTGCGAGCTGCACAATTCCCGCACATCGACAACCAGGATGATGAGGACACTCCGCGAGGGACACAGCGGATTACACCTTAGTTAATGCATGAAATAAGTTGAAAAAATTACCAGAGATGTATGAAAATATGAATAAATCATTGTCAGAGTTTGGGAAATCTCCATTGTTTTTTTTTTCACAATAAAAAAAATCCCGAAAATCACCTAATTTTAAGTCTCCTAAAGTAGTTTCTCCCCTTAAGGAGGTTCATCGGGTAGAGTAAAATGCACAGAAAAATCTGAATTTTTTATCAGATATTTACTACTACTGTAGAAATGTGCCTGAATTATTTGGGAATTTTCACCTACACCATTCACATGAAAATTTAGTTTCTTACGAGGCTCTTTTAACACGCGTTCTTATGGCGTAAGCAGCAATTGCGATTTTTTCCCCTTTATAGCTCCGGAGAAAATGTATATAGAGAACATTTTTAAAAACTATTATTTCAATACAGTATACGTGAATAAAGCAGCATGACAAAAATCAGATTGATTGTGTACTTAGTATGTCAATACTGCTCAATGAACCCACAGAATTCATAGTTATTCGCAGCCAAGGGATGTAAAGTGGGGATAAGCATGGCAACATCGCTGTAGAGCCGAAGCAGTTAGGTTAGATTGAGCGCGCAATTTTCTTGACAGCTCGACTGTTCTCTGGTGGCCTGTGGCTATGACACTTGACAGTACCAACCGCAAGAAATACGCGCCTTGTTGCCGGACTTCTTTACAAATTATGTACACTCTATAAAATCGAATTTATTTCATTTATATCAATGTAAAATAACTTTTGTCGATTCTTGACAGCCAAAAAGGGTTAAGTATTCATTTATCGTTACTTTATTCATCTTAATTCCATGATTTTCCCGATTTATGATAAATTATTTTCACAGTGCCGTCGGCCTGCGTATAAGCATATATAAGCATGGGATTTTCGGCCGACCCTCTTCACCTCCCGCAAACCCTAGTGAACCTCCTTAATAAAAGTATTATCGCGAATACCGTAGATCGCAGCTGTGATATTTAATTAATGCCGCCAAAAAAGAGAAATATGCTATAAAAAAAGACAAAAAGAAACTGAAGTACACGGAGAAAGAGGAATATTTCTGTAGAGGTAGCCACAATATCAGTGAATGCCATCCGAATGGTCATCCGGACTTAAAAAAAAAAGGCAACATAAAAAAATGGTAGCTCCCGAGCAAAAAAGCCTTAACCATAAAATTGAATTAAAGTTGGGATCGTCATCGAGCATTATATTAATATGTTTTCTATAAAAAATTTTCCTTTCAGCGTATGTAGATGTAATTTAGCTATAATTAACATTTTGGAAACGATCGCAATATCAAGACGAAGTTAACTAGAATCTTCAAAAAAAAAAAAAAAAAAATAGTGGCAAACTCATGATATGTTTCTCTATGATATTGGATTAAATTCTGCGATGCAATCTAGCTTGCACGCATGCGGTCGTCGGCGTTGAGGATTAACCAAGGCAACCCTGTCTTTCTCTCTCTCTCTCTCTCTCTCTTTCTCTCTAGTCGATGACTTTCGTTCTCGCTTGTACGAACACACTAACGAGATTTCCTGTTGCTCAACGACATATAGCGCGCAAAGTTGCAGTCGTCAGTGCGGTAAGGGATTATTGGAGCGCGAATAATTTCAAGAGCCTTTACGATTTGCGCTCGGGGGTTGCTGAAGTTCTCCAACAAACTCGAGTATATATTTGCGTATCGACGTAACTTAGTGTGATACTCCGGATATCGAAAATAATTCCTCGTATATGTATATGTATAATAATCCTCGTATATCTATATCGAAAATAATTCCTCGGTATGTATATACTCGTCGTATGAGTACATACGACGCATATTGTCCACAAAATATCGAGGATAGATTAAAATTATTTAACTGAAATATATGAATTATTTTGTTGTTAAAAGGAAAGTAAATTTTTTTTTCAACTTTTATTGAGCTCAAATGAATCGATCGGGACTAAACTTTGATTAAAATATAAACATATTCAATGAATGAATGAAACGCTCAATGAATTTTTGCTTAAAAAGCTCGATTTAAATTTGTTCTTTTTTTCAACAGACACAGGTGGGAAGAATATTTCGAGGATTAAATGTATATCCTTCGCGATGAACGAGCATTAACGTTTTGCATTGAATTAATTATAATTCCCATTCATTAGCTTCCCCAGCAAGAGTTCACCCGGGCAGTACGAATAACTGATTGTGCACTTAGTCAAATCCATATCGGCTATTGTACATTGTCAAAAATACATGCTCATCATACGAGAACGCAGAAATTATTTATTTTGCGTATAGACAACGGATTCTGCTTTTGCGTTGAGCGCCATACTACGTGGCAATCTCGTTCTCATGGGAAAGTCATTACGCAGGGATTTGCCAGTCTCTTCAGCTGGCTCGTCTCCACTTTGTATTGCACGACAAAACTCACCAGAACGCGAATGACGAATGCATATTGCACTAGATAATATATATATATATATATATATATATATATGGACAACTTACATGCCTCGGATGCTCATAATAAATGTGTCGTCCAACCCAACAGTCTGAATAATGCATGGCTCTCCCTGGCTTTCCGGAAATGTCCAAGCTTATTCAGCCATACTTTGCTTATTTCAGCAACGAAACGCGATAGAGCGAAAGACGAAAAATGTACAAATATTTTAATCATGACTTTGAAAATTTTCGTTTGTACTGAAATTTTTTTTTAAGAAAAAATAATTTAACAAAAAATAACTATCAAAAGTGTTTACGAATAATTATCGTAAATGTATGGAGAAATGGATTTTATTATAAAATTAAACGAGCAAACATTTGCAAACAGATTCACACGGACAATGTTTTCATTGATTTACCACGTGACAAATTATTCATGACCGTTGACGATAAAACAAAAACAAAAAAACATTGAGTCTCTCGTTTACGACGAAAGTTTTTTTTTACATGAAAGAATAAAAGTGATCCTTCGATTCACTCAATTCTGTCAATTGATTAATGGAATGAAATTCTGCCGAGAAATTACGACGAAATATCGAAAGGATACTTTTCCGGAAATTGGAATGCGAATCAGTGTAATTGCTAATGCTAGGCGAATGCAATAATTATTCGACTGATGTATAATCCCACAGCTTCCTGAAGAATGTTTTTCTTCTTCCTAAGCCAACCGAAATTCCCATTGCATGAGTTGAATACGAATTTTTCCTTTTCGGGTGAATGAAACCGCGGTGAAAAGGACATGGAACGCGATATCTCACCGTTAATGGCGAGACATCGGATGAGAATGAAAAGTTCCGTGGATAGAAAGAAATGTGAAAAAGTTCCTGAACGAGCCAAAAGAAATATAAATGCGTGACATATAATACCGTGAAGGGAAAAAAACGGGAAGAAGGACGAACGAGAGGGTGAACGATGAAAAAAAAAAAAACATTGACCCTTCGGCTATATATATCGCGCTTCGTTCTCCTAACTCGTCTTTATTCCTGCCAATAGTCGCCCGTACGAGACTGCCTTTTCCCCTTTTATTCCGTGTGGCTCGCATACACGCACAACTATATAACCATTCTTCGTGAACGTCCTCGTCTGTCGTGTCTCTATGGTGACTTTTGGCAAACAGAAGGGCGTAACCAACACGATTTAACGTCCAAATCGGCGTGGGTTACGATCTTTTGTTTGCTGACGATCGATATTTGTATATATATATATATATATATATATATATATATATATATATATATAGTGACTTATATGCATGCGGTTCCATCCCTCTTTCGTTTTCTCGCGGTTTTCTCCGTTCATTCGGCCCTTTCTCTCGATAAATATCAGCAGAGAAGAGAACGCGGGGCCTGAGGGAAATGTCGGTAAGCCCGAGAGTCTCGTCGGTTGTGTGAACAAAAAATATATATAGGGTAACGAGGCAGAGACAAGCGCGGCATCGAAAACGACAATAGGGACAAATCCGGAACAAAGAACCTCCATTTAAATATGCCACTAGCACGTCGTTGCGTGTGCCAACATAGTTTATATAACGGGTCACTGGAAATTTTTCTTTCGTTTTTTTTACGCAAAAAAAAGCCTTGACGCTGAAAAAGTGGCAAGCGGCGTGTGCATCGTTTTTAAAATATGTCAAAGAGAATCGTAACGAAAATACCAAACGAGAGACAGCTCTAAATTACATTTACGGTCATGTAAAAAAAAAAAAATAATCAGACCGAAACCTAAAAAATTGTGGGAGATCTGCAATTTTTTTTTTTTTTTTTTCAATATCGGTTTAACTTTGGGAAAATGACATTCGCACTTGTAATTTTTTTTTTTTTTTTCAAGATTCACACCGGGATATTTTTTTGATCGCGTGATCGATATTTTTTTTTCCGGATCCATCTCTGTGACGATTATGAGAAGAAAAAAAAAACAAACAAATGCGCTCGAATTGCGATAATGTTGATCGACTAACCTGTGCATCTGCGAGGATGCGACGCATTAAGGCCAAGGTGGGGTGCGTTGCAGCTCCATCCTCGTTGCCAAGTTCTTCGCCCTCTTTGTTCAAGCTGCTCAAGCTTTTTAGAGCTGTAACGAAACAACAAGAAAAAAAAAAAAAGAACAAAATAACGAATATGATTCAGCTTGATTGGGGAAAATTCTTAGCTCTGTGATTCACACGACTCTGGATTTGTTAGCTCGCTTTGATTTTTTTTTATTTTTTTTTTCGCTCTACCCATTTAACGTCAGGGCACTCCGCAATCTTCACATAAAACTACAGTACATGGTCGTATGTACACGCCTCTTATATGTATGTACATGTAATGCTCGTCGACGAACGATAAGAGGAGAGAAGAAACGAGAGAAAATGAAGAAATGGAAAAAGTTTCACGGGGGCTAGGACAGTTTCAGGTCTTCATTACAGTATAATCGATAGAGGCAGCTCGAAGTATTTAACCGTGAGACCCAGATCTTAATTGCTACCACCAACCACCCATCATCATTCTCTTCTCTTCATCCGTTGCCGATGCTACACGGCGTTGTGGTATTGCAAGAATCGGGCTTTAGCTATCGGTACATGACAACCCGTTATCAAACTGCAAACGCGCGGTCATCGCAACTATTCTCACTCTCTCTCTCTCTCTCTCTCTTTCTATCACGCGCGAATTTATCATCTCGCGGAGTTAAGCGATCTTGAGCCTCAAACTTTCATCCCCCTCAATGGTGGCTGTCCCGACTCTCATTCGGGCCACATTATCTCGGCTTCTCGACGGTGCTTGAACGGGAAGATAATTGAATTCCCATGCGACGTTGCCAAGAGAGAGAGAGAGAGAGAGAGAGGGAAAGAGAAAGATGGAACGTAGGAGACGCGAAGGAATTCTAAGAGAAAGCCCCGAGGAGAAGTTGGTCCAGAAGGGAAGTGCCCCAAAGTATTATCGACAAGTTTACCGAGAGTAGAAGATAGCGAAAGCGACAAATAGGGGAAGAGAAGAGAATACCGCGATAGAAGAGGAGACGAGGCTGAATGTTCCTCAAGATTAAACAAACCGGAAAGATATTGAAAATCTAATTATCTAAATTTGACAAGTACAAGGAATCGAATGTTATTCGTGTTTCACGCGAGTATACGATGTATCATCGCGATGACTGACGCGCGCGTGCTCCCAGTGGATTAAAAGTGATGATACATTTTTTCTTCTGCCGATTATCTAACACGAATAGACGAATTTTTCGTCCCATTTTGCTTCGAAATTTTGCCTAATTCACGAGTTCATTGCTCTTCTTCGATAAACGTGAAATTTCTCTCCTAATTTTTTGAAATTCTCACATCACTTTTACAAAAAACTCCAATCACCCGAATTCTCATACAAGATTCCGTCGCTGAGAGAAAAAAAAACGTAAAGCTCAGTGTGTTATAAACAGAGAGGCTATCGATAAGTGAATAAACTGGCTATCAATAATTGATAAGTATGATTTTTTTCTGACAGCGATGGCATTTTGTATCAAGAATCAGATATTTAAAGTTATTCGCATATAGATCGTGTGAACACTAAAAAAAAAATCGGGAGAGCTCATCGCGATAATATGCAGTGCTCTTTTAGGGCTCTGAATCTTACGAAGGTCTAATCGCATAAAATCAAAAAGCTACCTGCCTACGTATTATCGATGAGCTTTCCTGATTATCTCCAGTGCTTACTTGACCTGTACGGACAACCACGAGAATCCAATTCTTGGTAAAAAAAAAAACTTACTTTGCAGAGAAATGAAATTATAAGTGCCACTTATAGGTAGCCTGTTTCTAACATAGAATCATGCGAGCGCTAAAAAACATCAGGAGGCCTCGTTGATAACATTTTAATGCTCAAGGAACTTTTAGCAGTACGCTGAGCCTATTGAAGCTCTGATGAAATTAATCAAAATGATATTTCGTATGCAAGTTGCTAGATCTTGCTTATTTGGGCATATATGAATTTGTAAAATAATGAAACAATTTTATAATTGAAATAAGTTTTTTTGGCAGTTCAGTTCATGTGGGCAAAAATTTTTCAATTCTGACCTGAGTACAGAAGTGAACATTTGAAGCTTTTGCAAAAAAGTTACAGGCTAAATTTACATATATACATGAATGCTTTTGAAAAAAAAGCTAAATTCCTCCTCCCCCAAAAACACCATAAATGGTGCCAAAAAACTTGAGACAAGTACACTTACATTGTTTTGTCCATCCGTATAAAAAGTTGTCAAGCAAATTCCAATTCATTCATCGCACAGGTTGCCAAGTACACCTGCCCTCGTTATTGTTTATTATATTTTGTGAGAATATAGTTACATGTATGCAGGAACCATTGCTCAGGTCATGATCTAAAAATTGATTGCTCGAAGGACTCGAATTCAATTAATTCCCCAGGTTCGAATTTTTCGTTTCAATGCGATATTTTTCTCTTCAATTCAAATCCAAATCAATTCAAATCAATTTTCATCTCATATCATGAACAATAGCTCCTATATATATATATGTAAGAAATTTTCACAAAATTTAATGAAAAAAAATAACAACGGTAAATTAACAATAACAATGGGATGATTCGACTTTATTTGACAACATTTGTACGGATGGACATAACAATGCCAGGTAAATGTACTTGTCTCAAGTTTTTGTACACCATTTATGGAGTGGGGGGGGGGGGATATCCATAAAACTGGGTTGCACGGATAAGAGGAGGGCAAAAAAGCTTTTATGAAAGACTCTCCGATAGGGTGAATTGAAATACCGCAGCGCGAAACTCCCGATGCATGTACTTATATATATACATGTGCGGGTGCACATAGCAATAGCTATAGGTGTATAATATCCAATGTATGTCTTACGTATACGATAAAATAGTGGGAGAATTTTCGCCCATGCTCTTAGAAGGGTATCACATATGCTTCGTATATATGTGTAGATCATTCGTGCAGTTCAGCAGAGCCCGGGGAGAAAAGCAAACATGTAATCCTTTATGTATATATGACATTGCATGTATAAGTATATATCCGCACACAGATATATCATATTACATAGGATATATTCATGTTGTATACATGTTATATATATTCTAGGAGCATATGAAAGAACGAGGGCGCGAGTTGGAGGCGGAAGTTAGGCGAGGTTAGCGTGATATATGGGATATTCCGATATTACCGTCCACCAACATGCACACACACACACACACACACGTGTGTGGCATCCTCTGCTCGCAAGAGTCTCGATGCACCGAAAGCAGCGCACGATATTCTTTATGGCCCGTATATATTCTCCGGAGAAATGCGCAGGGAAATGTGTATCGGGACGCGAGGACTCGGAAGCATCATCTTCAACGTGTTATTATACGGCAAAAGCTCCTTAAAAGTAGGTAAAGCGCAAAGCACAGTCGAAGATGGAAGGGAAAAAAAAACGAAAATTCTCCCGAGAGAGGAAGTTTTTCAGAATTATGCTGACGTTAATTGAGTACCGCGGATTTTTAAAAAATTGCTTTCGTACACTTTTTCGATGAAACACTCTCGTATATATCTCGAGGGATCGTATACAATCGAATCGATTCACTCGAAAGAAAATATTTTTCGTAACACGTGCACGGAAAGTGGGTCTTTTTCGTCCTCATTTTCGGAGCGGAAAATAAGTATTTTTGAGCCAGGATTCAATTCGTTAATTTTTTTGTCCTAGGACAAAAATGCTGGTCAAAAATGAAAATAATTTTCCTCTAGTTCCGAGCGTCACCGCGCGCGGCGCGACACTCGAAACTCTTGGATAATTATTTTCATTTTTGACCAGCATTTTTATCCACGGACAAAAAAAAAACTAGCTAATTGAATCCTGACTCAAAAAGAATTTTTTTTCTGCTCCGAAATGGGACAAAAAAGAACCACTTACCGTGCACTTGTTACAAAAAGTATAGTATGCAGCGCGGACAGATCGACAGTAACTTTCGACTCGGGTGAAGTTGGCTGCACTCGACTTCACCCTGGTCAAAAATCACTGTCGTTTCGTCCTTGCAGCATAATGTACTATTTTTTCCCAAAGCCACAAAACGCGTGATCGTTCCACCCATCCATAGCGAAAGACTCACCTTCCTCGTAGGGCTGTGCACGTTTCGCGAAAGCCCTCGAGAACACTCCGGCGCGTGATTTAGCGGCATCCTCAATGACCGTGCTCATAGTCGCTTATAGTTCTCGCGTTCTTTTTTTTTCTCTATTTTTTTTTGTTATCATACGTTAAGCCCACCGAAATAAAATACACGTTCAGCGATCGAACGAATTCTCTCGGATTGAAATCATCTGTGATTCGTGACATTTCGTGAAACGTCGATGTGATTGACGTGAGGAGAAAAAAAAAGTATTTGTTCCAATTGGATGACGAATTAAATGAAGTTTTTTTTTTTTTTAATATTTGAGATCAAGATTTATTTGAACGATATTGAAAATGGCAATATCGCAATGAAAGTTTTATTTCTCGATATCCGATGGACTCGATTCGAATAAATATTTTTTTCTATTTTGCATGAACAGTTTTTGAGAGTCAAAATATACATCGCATACATCGACAACAGCGAAAGAATTTATAGTGGCATCGACAATAGATGCGATCGAGATATGTATTGGGAGACACTCAATATCGTTATGCGAAGCTCAAACGTATCTGATATTAAATTTTCTTCGATATTCGATATAACCTTCCGGTATTCTTGCACACTACAGGGGAGAATTATTGAGACTTTCGTTCAATCATAATTTTTCCTCGCCAAAAATTACTCGAATAATCGAAGGACGGATTGAAGAAATTTCCCATAATTCTTGCATGAAATTTTTTCTTTTATACCTAAACTTATTAGCTCGTATTTTCGTGATATCAATAATGTCATTTGTATTATTGTTTCTTCGTCAATATCGGATATTACGTAACACTGTCATGCGAAAAAATCAATGACCAAATCAGGTATCTCGAAGGAAATCGCTTCAAATTTGATTACAGTATTTTGTTCGATAATTCATCGTTCATTTGTTCGATATATATCTAATATCTATGTGGACTGAAATTTCATAAAATCGCTGCGGGCGCATGCTGATTGGGTTTTCATACTAAAACCCCGATCAAACAAAAGCCATCAACGTACTTCAGCCCCCTTTCCTGAATCCGTGAATATATAATTCGTCTCTCAAATAAATGACAATTCGCCTAATTAGAAAGATCCGCGGGGACGAGAAATGTCGATAATATCCCGCGCGAACAGCGGGTGACCGAAAATTGGATCGAAAAAGACGACTCGAGCCATCCGCATATTTCGTAATAGAATCGTATATATTATTAGGTATATTGATGAATGGAACGAAAGCCAACGGCGAATCAACATCGAAATGAGCTTCGGGCAATTCTCATGACAACTCAATTTATTGAGAGATATTCCAAGAGTATTCAGATAGTCTATTTCTGTATTGTCACGTTTGTCGTGAATTACACGAGAATCCCATCCACACAGGGGTCCAATTTCGCCAGTGAAACGTTTGCCAATCTTTGGAGAGATCCCTCTGCGATGGAATCTTTTCAAGTCTGTCCCTAACGACGCTCGCGCTTTTCACATTGGGGGAAAATTCTATACACACGACTTTCCGTGTGTGCATGTTTACGAGAAAAAATGTCATCGAATAGGTCGTCCGACCGGTCAGCTTTCCCGTTAGAAAAACGTCGGGGAAAAAAACTATTCCTCTCGTCGAGTTTCCCTTTTGTGTCTCGTGTGTGTTATCCAAACGTCGAGCGAATTTTTCTCGCTCGTGACACGTTTTCTCGCGCTTTTCTCACACCCCAATAGCTCCGTTGGAGGAGAAAAATATCGAGTATCGAATTATGTATATATAGCAGAGATGACATTTATTTTCTCTCGGCCATTATTGTGTCGGATAGTTACGAAGTATCCATAGTAACTTTTACACGATGGAATTTACGTAAAAAAGAACTATTGACAACGTAAAAAAAAAATCGATTTTCATTTCTTGTATTCATTAGAATCCCAGCGTGGCTTATTCATGTGTCGAGAACAAACGAAGCAATCTTGGTGGAATTTTATATGCGTGTACGTGGAGCATAATCCACAAACTATAAGACCCGTATCAAGAATTTATGTGTAAAAAATCTACTGCAACTTATACCGTGAGTCATGGCGATATCGAAAAAAATTTATGTCAATTGCCACATTTTTCCGATAAACATAAAAACGTTTTTCTTTCGTTTCGCTGCGTGAAATCACAAAAAAAAATGTTCCATATTACCATATCGTGCTGTAGTCACACGAGGAAATAACGCGAGGGAATAAATTCAAGAGAAAAAAAAAAGAGACGAGACGAAGAGATCAAGATGCATCTTACAGGATATGCAAGAACGACCTAAAGGCGCAAGAGAGCACATTTGGATTCGTGTTGGCCCTCATCGCAATTTCGGTGAGCATCGCGGTTTCCGCGGAATGATAATTCGTCTCTTGAAATGGCGGATATTCGCCTGCTGTATATATACGAGTGCGGAAGTTGCTGCTGATGCAAATAAAACCCTTCGGGACTGTGTGCACGTAACGCGAGTGAGCGAAACGTGTAATACTCTAGTTTCCACGGCGCATATTTCTACAAATATATACATACATTATATATATGTACGGGGCATTCCATCCGTTATCGCTCACATTTGACTTCGAAATTTTTTTTTCCCACGTCATTTTTTTATATGTAGCAGTGCTCTATTAAAAAATCGTCTGTGATTAAAAAAAGAATGTTTATCAAAGTATTTTTTTATAAATAATACAAACTTCGAGAATTCTGAAAAAATCACCGATATTCCACGTTCAAAACCTGAATTTTTGAGGCCCGTTCAATCGTGGATGGTGCAGATCTTCGATTATTTCAACCACAATGAAAATTAAAAAATCGTCATTTTAATACACATATAAGTATCTTTGCGAGCGACTATATATAGGGCCTGCATCATACGTATTAATGTTTGAAAAAATCATAACTCAATTTTATTAAGTAGGTGAATTTACTTAACACTGCCCGAGTGAAACTTTAATCCCTTCTTATCAATCATCGGCTGCCTGCAATCAATATTCACCATCGAAATGCCGTGCCTACTGAATTTCCTGTTTCAAGCGAATCGTGATTAACAAATGCCCATCTATTTTGCAGCGATTGGACCCCCTGACGAGACAGAGTTAAGTAAATTCACCTAGGGGAAGGTGGGGCGGAATGGGCAGGTGGGGCTAAACGGGCCACCAAAAAAAAATTGACTTACTCGCATTTTCGCATCAAGGGGGACCGTACGAAACGGTATGCAACGTGACTTCTCCGACAGTCATCAAAAAATTTTAGGGTGGGGCTAAACGGGCAACTCAAAGAAAAGTGACGCAACGGCATTTTCACGTCGAGGCGAGTGAGATAACACTATATGCAACGTGGTTTCACCGAAAACGATGCAAAACCGAAAGGGTGGGGCAAAATCGCCCACCCTGGAAAAATTGCTTACTGGCATGTCCGTTTGATTGACATTTCTTTTCCGTCTACTGGAATTAACGTGAGTCGACCGAATTACTGAAACTCAAATAAATTGATGAAAATCAACCAGATAAATAAACAACAAAAAATATTTTAACATATAAAAAATCAATCGAAACTTCCGAATATTAACATAAACTATAGAGTGGATGAAAGACAAAGAGAATTGAAATTGAAAAAAAAGTATTTGGATTAAATGGATGAGATTATTACGAAATAAAATAAAATTATAAAGATAGGAATGAAATGAAAAATTCTTAGCTGAAAAAATGAATGTGAATTCATTCGACTCAATAATAACTTTTCTTTGAGTTGCCCGTTTAGCCCCACCCTAAAATTTTTTGATGACTGTCGGAGAAGTCACGTTGCATACCGTTTCGTACGGTCCCCCTTGATGCGAAAATGCGAGTAAGTCAATTTTTTTTTGGTGGCCCGTTTAGCCCCACCTGCCCATTCCGCCCCACCTTCCCCTACTTAAGAAAATTGAGTTATGATTTTTTCAAACATGCCGGCCCTAGTCGCTCACAAGGATACTTCTATGTATTAAATAACGATTTTTCAATATAGAGCACTACAACATATAAAAATATTGAGCGGAAAAAAAAATTTCAAGGTCAAACGTGGGCGATAATGGATGGAATGCCCCATATACATATGTATATTGCATCGTGCCAACAAAGTTAGCTCCCGTAGGAGGTTTCTCACGGCGAAATATGGCAGGTTATACGCCGTATATATACATGCATAAAAAAGTGTCGCAACACCCTGGTACCTCGTCTGCCCTAGATTTATTCGCAAATATAACTAGAAGGAATATACGTACACTTCGTTTCACGCAGCAATATATATTTCCCGTAGAGTTTGGTTTGACTAACTTTCTCTCCGTGTCCAAAGAGCAAGAGAGAGAAAGAGAGCACAATTGCAAGTTTTTCCTCGATGAGTTTTCTTCAGCCGTGCTTGCAACGACAGAAGAACGAGGTGTAAAGAGCTATGTGTATATGTGTAGGTATATGTACGACTGCGGTGATATTGTTCATCAGCGAAGTTTGCATACCCTCTCTGGCGTTTGAAACTTGGTGCGGCGACACGTTTTGCATTCCGAGCACGCTCAAAAGTGAAAAAGCTCAATAAATTTTAGACAGAGATCAGATATAAATGTAGCACTGAGCGAGCAAACATTCTTCAAAATCGAAAAAAAAAAAATGTCACGGTCAGTTATCAGACCGAGGGCTATGCGCTATCGTTGCAAGCATAGTTAATTCGTTCCATATTTTAAGTGCTCATTATGGTTCCCTTCTATAGAACTCGTGAAAGAACACCTCAATACAAATATGCTACTCGTTTTTGAAGGCATATTACGTATAATTTGAAATTCATTTAAACTCGATCGATATTCTTTTCATTCTAAAATATCTGACCGTCATGCTGTACGAATAGCCACAGTAAAAAAGAATCCACGTATTTACATCCTATAGTTGAAGAGTATATCACTCAAAGATTCATTTCGAAATTCTCTGCATTTCCAGATGAAAGAAAAAAAGAATCTTGGAAAAGTCTTGCTGCGGCCTCTATATCCGTGACTCTTTTCAAGATTCTTTTGAAGATTCATCACAGGATTCTTTTCAAGATACATTGCAAGATTTTCCATAAGATTCTTGTCGAGATTCTTTTTTTTCTACGCGGGAAGCTACCCACGATTGCGGTAACTATTTTAATTATCCGTAAAATATCATTATAAAGGAGAGACTGAAAATCCTGCAGAACTATTCACCGAGATCTTATTGCGAGAATCATATATACTGATGGAATAAATTATCAAAGCGCGAACTCGCCAGCCCGCGTTTGTCGTAAAACTTCGCTGTACTCTCTCTCTCTTGTAACAAAAGTATCGTACTGATATATGCTTTCTCGTACTTTCGGGAAGTGTACTTTCGATACAATAGTCTAATTAACGAGTATTCTCTCGCGCACATAAAAGATGATGTACGTGCATATATAACCAGCAGAACAATACGCTCTGTCTAATTAACATGTGGAGTCAACCACTCGCGTAACTCGTACAAGAGAACGGAGTCAAGGCGCGTTCATTATTGTCGATATTTCTTGCTAAAACGAGGAAAATCGTCGAAGCCGTTTGTGACTTTTCTTTTCAGTTCTACTCAACGTTATGTATTCTAGTTCTAAAGCATTTTTAAATATATTTACGAAAAACAAAAGTCGTTCACAGAACTTGTGTTTACCCTCAGGTTAAAATAATAATCGATCAGCATATTTCTGTTCACCTGATGATGACAATATGTTAACAAACTTTGGAACACCTCAATTCGAAACAGCTCCCCGCGGTGTACATCGGGTAACGCTAATCCTGGCGGTTCTTATAAGCGCTTTTAGCATTGCTTAAAAAACAATGCAAACAAAGCGCCTAAAATTTCAATGTTGAACAATTCTGTTCATCTTAGAACTCGTTTTCATTTTTCAATTCTTCGCAAAGATTGACGCGATGCCACTATTTTCACGAGAAAACTTCGAATAACTTTTTAGGCCTGTTCGAAGACGAAAACCAAAAAATGACTAGGAGTAAAACTTACTCACTTTTCAGTGAGAAATAAGAAAATGCAATAAAAATATAGGAGGTTCCATTTGAAAAACAAAAGTTGAGCCTCAATGGGCCCAGCAGAGACTCCAGAGGATCCAAAAACTGGGATGCTCATCTGATGTCCCCCTTTATATATGCAACAAATTTTTGTCCAAAACATCTTTCAATTGAATGCTCAGTTTTCGATATATTTGAGGATATTTTTTTAAAATGAGACACCCTGTATATATGGAAGTATAAAGCGGTTGAAACGGTTGCGAGTTCGCGGTGCCCGAGTCGGTTAATATGCAGTCTAAACCCGGAAGCCGTATAAATGCGAAGTGTTCAACGTGTGCTGTGAATGAGCGAAGCGGACTTCTCGTCTGCGTGCATAGCGAGGAGGGAGCGATGAGCCCAACAACCGCCGAGTGACTTTTGGCTCAACGTTTCGTGAGCCCACAGAGATCGGGAGCCGAGGATAAAGTTTAAAGAGGGAGATAGAGACGAGTATATAGTATAGGTTTTCGTGATAAAGGAGAACATAGAGAGACAGAGAGAAAGAGAGAGAAGCTCAAAAGCGAAGTAGGAAGCAAGGAAGAAACAACGAGTTGAACGTGGAACATTGCCAGAACCATCCGGGAACTCTCTCTCTCTCTCTCTCTCTTTCTCTCTCTTTTGCTGGGGTACGTCATACGATTTTCCAACAGCGGAAATTATTCATGACGCCACCTGACGTTGCGACCCAGCGGGTTCCTGAACAGCTGCCTAATCAGCAAACTTTCTTCGCTTGATGTGCGTGCTACGAGAAGCACTCGCACTTTACTGATGCTCTTGCCCTCGTGCTCTCGCATCTTTTTGCCCTCGACTACATTCGTGAAAGCTCTCCCTTTTCGAGGATCGCCGCTTATTATCCCCGTCAAATGGGTTAAGGGGCAGAGTAAAACAATACAAAAACTCAATTTCTGCGTTCTTCGCTCAACGGTGAGCCCATTAGTTTTGTAAAATGAAAAATAAAGTTTACCGGGAAATCCATGATAATGAGAAAATTTGACGTTTTGTTTTTGCTCCTCCGGAGGCCAAAATGATTTTATTTTTGACGATTTTTATTTCCGATCGCTCGCTTTTTTTCACGATGATTGCTTGAGATGTCCGCATCAGCATAATCAAAGCCTTTCAATCAACATATTATATTCCTAGCCTCATATACTGACATTACACGTATTTTCATTGTTTCTATTTTCACATTCACAATTCCTGCTATTTAGGCGCTTCAGAGCGATAATTGGTACTCCCAATTTCCCGTCTGGCTAGATATCAATTAATTTCGAGAATGTTGCCCACCTATGCGTCCTTGGAGATATAATGCATAGCATAGTCGGGTACAATACAAAGTTAACCCGGGCATTGATGTGGCGATTGCGGAGGGAGAGGCATGAGATTCGGCCTCTGTGTCTGCCGAACGAATTTCCAAAGTGTATACATGCATATGATATCTGAACGCTGTGCACCGCTATAGTTACACACCGAGGCACTCCGAGATTCAGGTGCTATTGAGGAATGATGCGCCGTAGGGCAAAAT
This sequence comes from Rhorus exstirpatorius, assembly GCA_963564615.1. NCBI lineage: Eukaryota > Metazoa > Arthropoda > Insecta > Hymenoptera > Ichneumonidae > Rhorus > Rhorus exstirpatorius. Next base: position 34,357,895 of record OY751314.1, on the reverse strand, counting down.
CATGACACGAGAAGGAATCATTGGTGTCGTATATATATATATATATACATATGGATCAGGGAGTGAGAGAACAGAGGAGTGTTCGTTCCTCTACCGGCTCTTCGGTATGCTGAGAATTTCTAAACTTAAAATTCCCACGTGCGCGATGCGCGAGAGTCGAAGGTATCGTCGCAGACACCATAAAACTCGGGGGATCACATTCTTGAGGAAAAATTATCACGAAAAACATTCAAAGATTCCCATCGGACATCCAATCCAAAGTTCATCCTAACTGCACATCTAAACTCTAAGATTCCCCCTGAAAAGCCTGCTCCAAGATTCATCCTAACTTTCTCCAACGATACGACGATATTAATTACTCGCAGCGAACCGCAGTCTGAGATATCATATTAAATGCGAAAGTTGACTACAATTATGGCCATAAAGTGTACATTCATAAACGGATCAAAAGTTGCTGCAGAGCATGTGTGTGCGTTGAATCAGCGTTTATCGAACGGTCTTGTTCGTCACAAACGACGAGGCGATCGGTATGGGATGGGAGATGACACGTATAACGGTTAAAATGAGACCGGAAGAGAGTCAACGATCGGTGACCGTCAGCAGGGAATGAGAGAGAGAGAGAGAGAGAGGAGATACGTGAGTAGCTCTCGAGTCTGCTTAGAAGTTTATTACGATACGACGAGGATATGCCATGCACAGTATACGTACTTGGCCTGCTAAACAATGCTCAACTCTGCGTGACTTTGTGTAGACCAGCGGCCGGCGTCAGGTACAATACAAAGCGTACACTACCAATTTGGCCTGCAACCACACACAGAGCATGTAAAGTCCGACACTGCGTGCGATCGGGCACTGAAATGTGAATCGTAGCTCTGAAACGGGATTCTCGTAATGGCTCTCGGCTGTTGTCAATCTGGGAAACATCAAAGTCTAGCTGTGTTACCTAATACACAGTAGCACGATATGTAGATACGAATTTTCAACCGGTTGGATCTGGCGCATAGTGCTATGAAAATGCTTCGCCCGTATGGCCATTTGTGGAAAATCGATAACGGGCGATTTGATCCATGCGAATGCGTATCAATCAAACCGAACGCTTTTTATCAGCACCCGATGGATTGAATAGCACGATACAATATATTGAAGTCAAATCTTAACTCTCCTAACCAGCAGAGCAAGTTTCTCGAAAACTGAACTGTATTTTTACTATTTGATTGGAGCAGATTATTATTTTAACAGAGTTATCATTCGTTGATCAACGAATCTCGATGGTTGAATCGATCTCTACGATTTTTTTCTCCCTCACTTATTTATATAGACAGTGATAATGTATAAACGGAAGCCGGAAATCGGTTTTATGAGGCAGAGAAGGATTTTTATTTTTTTTTATTTTCCCGTTGGTTTCCTGCCAGCGTTCGAGGAGTTCGAAAGAGGACAGTATATTAGAGTACGTGCCAATTGCAAGCGCAGAATATGCGCTCGCACCACCACGATCCCTATAACTCCGTGTGTGCCTCTGTGCACGAAGAATATAATATATACGTATGTGCCACGACGAGAGTGAGCAATCTAACTTATAATGCTCGTGCGGCAGGCTCTCTTGAACGAGACAGATAACTAACAGCCAGGTAGAGGAAGAGTGAGGGAGAAAGGCGCGAGAGAAAAATAGGGCAAAAAGAGGACGAAGTGAATTATACGTCATGAATATTTATATCCTCCTCCGCGAATGGTTATCCATAATATCCCGGATGATGATGATGATGATGATGATGATGATGATGCGAGATTGAAAAACGGGCTTGGGGGAAAAATAAAAGAAAATGTGCCCCGCGTCCTTTCCTCCCCGAAATGAATATAACGAATAGAAGAAAGATACGAAAAAAAAAGAGCAGGCAACACACATATTAGGGACATAGGGACTTGAGAGTAGAAAAGCATTGCTGTACGTATACGCCGTAACGCATAAAAACGAACGATAATAAGGCTCTCATCCGTATATGCGAGAGCTTGCACAAAAAAAAAAATATCAATGCACTCTCTCATCTCTGTCGTAATCGTCGCGCGAGCAATTCATGCAGCATCCTCGGGTGTCGCGCATGTGCGCATCTCCCCAAGTCACTCGTATGGACAACTCGTACACACGATTTTTGTATATATACACGCTCCCGGTGACTCTTTAGCGATACATCACGCGGAAGACCGGTTAAATTGCTTCTTAATTGCGCGAGAGGGAGCTCGTACCTCAAGGTATAGAAAGAAGAGGAGGAGGAAGAAAGATAAAAAAAAATTAAGGACAAAATGAAGAAAAATGTTGGCTCTATCGCGGAGTTGAAGCGTTTCTCCCTCCTGTTACACACAAGACCGCTATGCAAATCGATTCCCGACTGTCCGGGCGTGTCTCTTGCATCTCTCGTTTTCTTACTCACGGCGTATATCGGGGGGGACACGTGTATATTGAATGAGCTTTTACAAAAAAAAAAAAAAAAACAAAAATATTATTCAACTGGAAAGCAAAAATGATGATAAAATGGACGACAGTCTGAGAAAAGGGGACTGAGCTTTTTTTGTGTATCACGTAAATCATCATGGACGCGGTGAAATTATGTGCGCGTAAAGAAAAATGTAACGAGCGTATACTGTTTAACACAAAAATAAAATGGCGATGAAAAGCTGTATTACATTTGAAAAAAAAAAAAATCCGCTAGCTCGAGAATTCGGGAATTGAGAGGACATCGCGAAAATTTGGCTACTCTCGTTTTTATGTGAATGCATACAGAGAAGATTTACGGGAATGAGAAAAGGCTGAAATGCGAGCTCGAGAGAATGCGATTATTGGCCATCAAAAGTCAAGACAGAGTACTTAGCTCTCGTACCAAGTCATTTATCGTCTTTTTACTATCTCGCATATCGCATAGATATCCGGAAATATGTACTCTGAGTCGAGTAAAAGAGAGAGGTTCACAGCCAACCAGCTAAATACATCGCGGTGTAATTGCGGACAGCAACCACACAAGCGGCTGAGATCTCGTGATCTAGATCACGAGATTTCGTGCTCACTTGGCTGAGACTCTCTTGCTTCGCTCTCACCGCCGCGCGTGATATATATACCGGTATACATGGATCGTTAAAAAAAAATCTGTTAAATATATATGTCTAGTAGCGGGATATCGTAAAGTTGATCGCGGAGTGTCAAGATCAGAGCATACAACCAATGAGCTCGAGAGGAGAAAAAGTTCATTGAACTCTGAAACTATACTGGGATTTGGTCGACAGTATGACATGATTATAATTAGTATAAGTATATCTCGGGTGTCAGAAATCGTTCAATTATAAAATAATTTTATGAATATATTAATTGAAAAAAAAAAAAAAAAAACATAAAAGCTATAACAATTGAGTTTTTCAATTAGGACCAATTTTTTTCATGTCACACTTTATGGAGCAAGCCAATTTTTCGTCGATTATCTCGGAAAATTGCAATGCAACTCGAACGATCAATGCGGAAAGAGTCGGGCAAGCAAATGCTGCTCGATTCATATGAAATAATTGAAGATAATGTGTATATAGCTCTGTGAATATTTAACGGTAAGTGCATCGTTCTCGACGGAGAACGAGAGGGAGTGTATCTCGTAGAGTCCTTGTCGATGTTGCATCACGAGAGTTATTGGATACGAGCAAAAGCACGATGACGACGAACCATTTAAGGTCTTGGTGCCGTTGTGCTACGTTTTGTATCGTGAACAGCCATATATATATATATATATATATATATATATATATATATATATATATGTATGTGTGTGTGTGTGTGTTGCATGAGCTCGTCGTCGTGCCGGTTCTCGCGATCGAGACTCGAACGATCTAAGCTTTCCAATGACTAAACCGCAAAAAGGGCCATATCGATTCACGGAGAACCTTGTATAGATGGGAAGAAATGGTTTTCACGTTTTCGAGACACGATGATACATCTTGCTTTTTACAACCTATATTTTAATGCTCCAGCGGAGAATCGCGAACGTTGACTCGGCTATTTCTATCCGGTACGTTTGAACCCCCCAGCTCAGCTTATACGCTCAACCTTGTCTCGCAATACTAAATCACCGCAACACGAATTCAAATTCTGCACGCCTCGTAATAAATATATCTATAGAGAGAGAGAGAGAGAGGAAGAGAAACGGAGTACTTACTATATATATAGTATTAGCTGCTTCGAGAAATTTTCCTTAGCTCTTCTCTATTTATGCCGAATAAATTCTCCTCATTTTTGCAGATTGAGAAAAAAACTGACTCCAATACCAGTATATATCCGATGAATCTTTGTCGGATTGGTTAAAATGCAGACGTGAGCTTTGGTAATAATAACTAAATGTTTAATTCAACATCTATTCAACGAAAGGTTCGTGAAGGATGTGTCGGTAAATGAATGAAGATGATGAAGATATTTCAACAGCTTTTGAGCTTTACAGATTTTATGAAGTTTGTATGTCTCTTCAGTCAATTATCCGCAACTTGATTTCTCAACATTTCGTAAAATAGTATACGATAAAATTTTATAGAAAAAGAAACAGAGATTGGAGCTCAATGCACAAAATATATCTTTCAATTATATCATTTTTTGTGTTGCTTCGTATTATTTATAAAAATAAAAAACGATCTCTAGCTGTTTACTCGTTGGGTCATAGTGTACACCCTAGCATCAGCAATAAAATTATATGCAGGTTAATAACGATATTTCGAGAGGTAAGGGGAGGGGCAGGCGGCAAGCGTTAAGCTGTTCGACACTTGGGACGCATAATTACTGCGAAACTCTCTCTCTCTCTCTCTCTCTCTCTCTCTCTCTCTCTCTCTCTCTCTCTCTCTCTCTCTCTCTCTCTCTCTCTCTCTCTCTCTAGTTCGATGTTGACATACTCATACCAGATTTTTTTTTTTATGAGACTCTCAGAAAATGGAAATTGAGCTTTGGTGTTACTACCGGAGATGAAAACGCGCATAGCCGAGAGAACAAAAAGAAAATTAAAAAAAAAAACACCCGAGACAAGCAGAAAACAGTTGCAACGAGGTAATATTAATATGGGTCACATATATACAAAATGTATAAATCTTTGGGGTTAAGTGCAAGATGGAAAAAAAAACGTGATTTAAAAATGAGGAACGAGCGAGAGGAAATTTCTATGCCTCTCGTTCTCATTCCTCTTCATTCCTTCAGAGTTTCATTAATTTTTTTTTTTCCTTTTTTTAATGTACACCCTGCATGTACGGAAAATTGCTCTCTCTCTCTTATTCTTGCACACCTACGGAAATACCGCAAACTCACGTTGCATTTTCACGAAGAGGCCAGCGTTTTCGCATGGCCCTTCCCTCGTACAAAGGAATGCCTTTTGTACGAAGGGATGCGCATAGCATCAGAGGCTCAAAAGAGGGATGAGCAACGCGGTTACATATATATCATGTATGTACGGGAAATTTCACACAAAGCGGGACGATTTTTGGCTGGAGGGAATTTTTAAGTGACGTTTAATTCTCGAGCAGTGTTGCACGCGCGGCTTGTCCAAAAATTTGTCACTTTTGTTCTCAAGTTTTCCATTCAAGTTTGTGTGCTTTCGATTAACATTTTCTGAGGAAAAAATCTTTCCAATTCATATTGAATACCTCACATATATCGAACGTTCACGTACATATATATATACGAACACCGCGTCGAACGGGTCCACGAGAGTAAAATTCTCATAAATATTTATCGACCGTGTGAAAAAGTTCGATGTTGGAGAGAATCGGAGCGCAGAGAAAAAGAGAGAATAAAATAGACAGAGAGAGAAATCGAGGGGATGTATTGCGTGCGCTCATTTCTTCGTTATTTTCATGACTCCGATTTACATTCTGATCGATCGTTTTCCCTTGTCACACCTGAGTCGAACGAATTCGTTATCTGTCTCATTCCGTATCATGCTGTTATATACGCACAAGCACTCTTACGCTATATAAATACATATTCTCCCTCGGTGTGAAAAAAAAAACCCCCGAACGAACGATAATTGCCAACTATCCATTTACTTTTTTTATTTTCTTTATCTCCTCCATTCAATCCATGCATACGAAGTATGTGACTTTGATATTGAAAAAAAAATCTCTATATCGCACATAAATAGATGGATATATATATATTTGTGTGTGTGTGTGTGTGTGTGTGTGTGTGTGTGTGTGTGTGTGTGTGTGTGTGTGTGTGTGTGTGTGTGTGTGTGTGTGTGTGTGTGTGTGTGTGTGTGTGTGTGTGTGTGTGTGTGTGTGTGTGTGTGTGTGTGTGTGTGTGTGTGTGTGTGTGTGTGTGTGTGTGTGTGTGTGTGTGTGTTGTTTTATATAAAATAATAATATATATACAGGGAAGGGACCTTGAGTGTCCCACGGAGTAAGAAGAGGTGGTGAAGTGGGGGCGAGGTCGAGGGGGATGCAAAAATCGATGCAGCTGGCTATTCTCATAAATATTAATCGAGAAACAGGGACAGCAGCTTTCATAAGAAAGAGAGAGAGAGATGAAATATTCCCTCGAGTGGGAGGAGACGAGATTCGCCGTCCTGTTTTATTATTTACATATCTCCTGTATATACTGCAAATATCTTATATTTCATTGATCACACTTCTTCAATATTTATTATTATTATTATTATTATTATTATTATTATTATTAAAGATCCTCATTGATTATATCCCTGTCGGGCTTGTAAAATGTACGATGATTATTATGCAAATGATCCGTATAGTATCGTTTGTGGAAGAGACGGAAGAAGATCTTTTGCTCTGCGCTATAACAGCGAATGAAAAGAAATTATAGTTATCCACGACTGTATCGCGCGAGCCCATGCTTGCGTCTCGCGCGTGTCGAGAACCATATAAGCGTGGGACGGATACACGACGGATAAATGGTATATGCAACGAAGTACGAGCAGCCCGGACGACCAACGATAACTGTTCTCGAATCTTCTCTCCGAGGAATTTCTCATACGTATAATCGTCTTGTATCAAGAGATTCGTCTCTCGTCCTTCGTATCGAAAGACACGAGACAGTTCGATAAATAGATTTGAAAAAATGTATACACAGTTTTTTTTTTTTTTAAATCGCATTAGTCAAATACGCGTTGGATTTTCAATGTTTCCATGACACACTTCAATCAGGTTTGGGAATTTGAAAAATCCGTCCAAATTGCGATGAGTACAATAGGATTAGAGTGAATTTATTTTTTCTCTTCAAGATCTCAAATCGATCGATCGATAGTTATTCACGATCGTCTGTCCTACAGAAAATATCTAGCCCTGAAAAATAAATTTATGAACTGAACTGATTTATGACTCTTCATTTGAATCATCGACTTTCTGTTTTTTTTTTTTTTTTAATTGCAATTTCACTTTACATTTAATTTTTTGCTACATATTTAATCGAATTTAATTTACAATATGATTTCCTTTCATTCCTGATGACCTACATTCGAAATACGTATTATGAGGACGATCCAATAGCCCTGAATAAATTTAATATCGGATATCGAAGAATTCATAATGCTTATCGTCATCTCCACAATTGCCTATAAAGAGTGGAAAAAAAATGTCTCCGATATATATCTCGAACGAATCCGCCGTTAAATGCTGCATAAATCAGCATGAGGGGCAAAAAACAAAAATAGAATTCACAAAATCTGTAGAGAAATTATAACGAAGGGATTTGAAAAAAAAAATATATATATATATATATACAACACGATAAAGAATCGCAGCTGCGACAAAAGCTCATACTTCACGATACGTTGTCGTTTAAAAAAAAAAAAAATCCAAATAATTTCGAAGCACGTTGGGCACTTGTATCACGGGTAGTTCAACATTATTTGCACTCTCGACACTGCACGTACATGATATTATATTCAAGTATTCACAAGCTCGGACGAGAAATATTCACGAATTTTTTATCGAATATATAATTTCTCACGATACGTTTGCACATCAGCGCTGAGTATATACGGCGGTAAGCATCGAATCGAGAAGAAATTTATCGTCTATTTTATTTTCTTTCTCTATTCCTCAGGCGGTTTTTACCATCGAAAGCGGGGAACAAAGTGAATCCAAGTACACGGGCACGTATACTCGCGACGAATGAAATTGCATTTAATCGTCTCTGGATGGTTGGGATTTCGATGAGAGGGAAAAGACAGCGGAAATGACAGAGTTTGCGTGCGTGCAGGTAGTGCACGATTGAAACGAAAAAAAGGAATGACGATTATATACGGACGTCTATAGGCGTGTATATCTATCACACGGGTTTGGCGAGAAAACGAGAAAAAGAGAGTGCAAAAGAGAGGAAAAAAAAGGAAATTCAGGAGACGGAAGAGAGAGAGAGAGAGAGAGAGAGAGAGAGAGAGAGAGAGAGAGAGAGAGAGAGAGAGAGAGAGAGAGAGAGAGAGAGTGGAGTCCCGTGGGAACAGCGGGTGCTATCACTCTAGATGCGATCTCGCGGTAAAACGCGCGAACCGTGAACGACGAGTATGACGTAAAGAAAGAACGAAAAAAGAAAACGGGCAAATTGAAAAGAAGAAAAAATCCAAGTTTCATGGACGAAACAACGATGGTAACACTCGCCGAGAGAGTAACGGGGGACCGCGCGGGATGTGCGTTCTTGTAAAGCCGCAAGACCGTACTGAGGATGGGGAATAGGCATGGAAACCTCCGGACCCTCATCGTTCTCGCATAGCCTGCCAGATCTGGGCCTTGCCGGAACTCTCCTGTTCACGATGTGGTGGGGAACTCGCCACGAGCTCCATGGGCCCTACAAAGGGGAAGCCTCAAGGTATACCACCATCTACGTATATACGGGGCTTTCCACGCTTCGATTGGCTTTTAGCCTCACTATTTTTTTTCTCCTTTTTGTATATTCTAGCTTCTCAAAAAAATGCCCCTTGCCAATATTCGGATATTTTGTCAAAATTTCTTCGATGAATTCTTCGATTAAAAAAAAATATAATACAAACTTGCTCATTGCTTCCTCAGAGAGGAGCTTTGTGAGCGAGATAAAATAATGAGGAAGCAATGTGCAAGCTTATAATTTGCACGCTTTTTCGTTTATTTATATTTATTCATTGTTTTATTCGATGAAAATTGTTTTCTTTTCGTGAAATACATCTCAATTTAAAAAAAATTTCAAAATTCCATAAAATCTCAACCCTCTAAGAAATTTTCGCCAAATTCAATGCCAATCATTAATGTTCCCTGGACTATTCGTGTAAAAAAAAAATTCGGACCGGCAGATTCAAATTTACAAAAGTTAAAGCGATTATCATCATTTTTGAAGATTTGCAAAATTTCATAAAATCGTGACTCATTAAGGAATTCTTGCCAAATTCAATACCACCAATTATCATTGTCCCATAGACTATTTGTGTGAAAAGCTTTGATTGGATAGCTTCAAAATATTCAAAAATTAGAGCGATTACCTTAATTTTTGAAAATTTTCAAAATTTTATAAAACCGTGACCCATTAAGAATTTCTTGCCGAATTCAGTACCAATTATCATTGTCCCTTGGACTATTTGTACAAAAAATTTCGGCTCGATAGCTTCAAATTTACGTAAGTCAGAGCAATTAAGTCTATTTTTGAAAATCTTGAAATTTTTCTAAAATTTGAACCCCTTGAGACATTCCAACCAAAATCAATACCAATGGTCCTTGTCTCCTGGACTATTTGTGTAAAAAATTTCAGTTCGATAGCTGAAAATTTACGAAAGTTAGAGGGCGTACAACGATTTTATCGCACACAAAAATCCGGACACTTTTTTCTAAATATGTTTTCTCAGCGTTTTAGGACATTTTGAGCATGTTGGCATGAAAATATCGAAAAAATTTTTTTCCCCACGAAAACAAAAGCTTCCTCGATGAGGTAGCAAAAACAAACACTTGGAGATTTTATCGAAGATTTCCGTAGCACTCGTTTAGATTTTGGTTAAAAAATTTTTTATTTTCGACGTTCATTAAAAGTATTTACCCATTTAATATTGAGAATAAGTTTCAATTCAATTTTTTTTTAAATATCAAAGAGTCCTTAAAAGAATTGAACATTTTTCATGGAGAAAATTATCTTTATTTCCTTGTAGCTGGGCAACAAATTATAAGCATCTTCGATGAAGTCTCGAAAATTATGTTTCGCTGAATATCGGCACAGGGAAATGTTTTATGAGAAAGGAGAAAGAAAATTCTTGAGTGCGGTGCGATATTCGCAGACAGATCGACTTGAGGCGGAACGCCTCGTATGCCTACGTTGTATCGAATACAAGCAAACAAAAGGGCATCCTTCACGAATTTTTACGCGTTACATGTCCCGGCTTGAGCCCTTTTATTTGCTACAAATCGATACAAACATAGCACTGGATCGAATCATTACAGAGAACTGGCTTCGTCCGCTTGTGAAACGACGAGAGAATGAGGGACAAAGGTATCAAAACGGCATGACGAAAAAGAGATAGAAAGAGAAAGAGAGAGAGAGAGAGAAAGAGAAAAAACATATCGAGTGCATGGACGATTGAACGAGGTGCGAGAGAGAGAGAGAGAGAGAATACTGTATATATAAATTTCGCCTCCACTTTGGCAGTTCTCAGCTGCCGATCCTGACGCCCCGATGCCCTCGCGGAAGTGAATGATTTATTCGGGCGTTTGGTGACCGGACGAGAGATTCGTGCACCAGCCAGCCCCGGACTACCTTCTGCACTTTGTATTACGACGCACTTTGCATGCGACGTACATTGGAAAATTGATGAGAAGGGATTGACTTTTTTTTGCAGTTCGTAAGCTTCATTGAATTAAATGTGCATCAAGATATGTCGTCATTTTGAAAAATTTTTTTGGAAATTTATAAACGAAGGGCGTTCGAACTCTCTTGATGGTTGTATGCCTAATAAATTACTGCTAATCCTGACTAATTACTATAATTTTTTTCGAGAAACAACAGTACACTCGAGAGTATATGAAAAGCACTTGATGAGAGAGAGAGAAAGAGTAGTAAGCTCCCTCTTTGCAGAATTTCCAATATTGTTAGCTTCAATTTAACATGAAGTAGGAAGAAAGTTAAGTAAATATACCTGCTAGATTCAAAGGCGATCTACTCAGAAGTTATTTGGAAAATGAATTTCCAAAAATTGTCCATTTTTTTCAACCAATAAATGTAGTACACTTCCGCAAAATGGAGAAATAGGGATACATTTTATTTTATGTATAAAGCAGTGCACGTAAAATTTCATTGTGGAAATATCCTACGAATCTGACTGCGAAAGAACAGCAGAATGTTATTTATAATGAACGAGAGAATACCAGAATTGAAAAAGTACAAAATAATTATTGCAACTCGAGTATTTACTGAGCTGTTCACATTGGAATTTTTCAGTCAGCTCATTTCCTCGAGTCTAAGGAATTTTTATTCTATTCGCTACGGAATTTCGATCTCTTTCAATTCTTACAGTTACTCTCTCTCTCTCTCTCTCTCTCTCTTACTTTTTCTTTTTTCACCTAAATCACGGGATGAATGTTGTTTGTCGAAACGGAGTATGGGGCTAGGGAAGTCGGGACCAGTGAAAAACAACCATGGGCAAGTCATGCTCGTAAACACCTGAGCCAGGCAGTAGCAAGCGCATTATATACAGAGCCGCGAGGGAGGCTGATGTGAATGCTGCTGTTTCTCGGCTGCTGTACGCTTCACAATAAGCGACGCAAGAGCGCAGTGCACCATTGCTATACCCGACACCAAACAATACTGCATTGTGTCGCGTGCTCAAACTCCTCATCGTTGCACTCACTGTATATATATATATATATATATATATATATATAAAGATACACACACGTATATTCCATGTAACACTGTAATGTAGTGCACACAATCTGTACCAGCAGTGAAATGGATCAGGTGCAAGCTGCTCCTGTAGTACAATCGTTGACGGAATTATCATGATTATTTTGTTTGTATTTACTTCTGCATATGTCATATACATATATATATATATGAAAGTCACTAGCTCTGGCAGTTCCTCATTAAATTTTTAAACGAGCGTTCGTTAACACCCAAGGAATAAACTCATTTCTGGCTATTCATGAAGAACAATAGTCCGTCTAACAATTTTTTTTTAAGTGAATATTCCTTCTTTTGCCACAAAAACGTATTAGCAAAGAGCAGACATCGGAAGATAACTTATTGACATTTACTTTATTGCTGTAAGTCATGGAGAAAAATGTGTTCGAGTCATCGGTCACCGTATACTACACCCAGAGAAAAGATTTGTTCAATTGTAATAAAATAGTGTATTTAAAATTTATTTGTTTAATTTAAGTATATTCTTACTAAATTCAAAGAAATATTTGTTCGATTTAAGTGACGACGTCTATTTCATGTAAAAGTATAATTTTATTTGATACAATTTCAGCTTTATATTCGAGAAAAAAGAAAAATATTATTTACCGTAAATAGCCGTTTATTTACATAGGTATTTTATAGAAATTATTTACTTCCGTTTAGTAAATCATGTATTTAAGTCAAATAAATGCTCACTTACGTGATGCGGCAGTATACGCAACTGTCGTGGAACGCGTAGTTTTTCGCGCTGTATTCACCCACGATCGGAGGACCGAGCACGCGCAAATACACGTATACGAGGTTCCTTTTCTCGAAAGTGTTGAAAAAAGTGAAAGATGGACCAGGAAGTGCCTGATTTCTTAGCCAAGAACAACTTGGAAGAGTATGTCTCAGTTTTTAATGGTTTCTATTCAATAAACTACAACCTTCACATTAATAATTAGTTTATTAAAAACAAATAAAACATTTGCTCAGGACAAACAAAACATTTGCTGAGGGCAAATAAAATTTTGTTTATTTCAAACAATATGGAGCGTTCATAAGTAATAAATTTTTTAAACAAATAAATTTCTTCGGAAGAAATAAAAGTCTATTAGGTTCATATATAAAAAAAAAAATTTATTTCAGTTGAATAAATTTTGTTGAATTTTAAGAAATCTTTTCTCTGGGTGTATTGGACAAAGTGACATTGCGATGTAATAATCTTTATTTATTTGCAGTGACATGCAAATATGAGAATTGTTTTCGAAAAATTGTCCAGTATTCCCAATCGTTCGAGTAGGGAAGATAAAAGGCAATTGTAATTCTAGCAGGTTCAGTCATATGGCTGTGGCATCAACAGACTGCTGTCCAGCTCAGTTCGCATTCTTTTGTGATAGTACGTAACATGCAAGCATAAAAGATTTCCGGCCTACGACGTATACGTTGCTCCACTTTTTCCTGGGCGATACTTTTTACTCCGTAACCACCTGGCTTAACTTTTTTTTTTATCCCGTAGAAAAAATGTGATCCCGAGCATCTTTGAATCGGCTATCCAACTCGTATAAATATATGTTGCAAACTTTAAGCCTGATGTTTCGATATGTTGTGTGTATTCATTGCCATTTGAATTTGAAGGATCGCACGATTCATCGATAAATCATTTTCCTTATTCCGTCAAGTGTCTGCCTTCGTATTTAAAATTGAAAAATCGCAGATCTACGATTGCCCTAAGTCTCTTCTTTTAGTTATAATTATAAATTTCTTGGCGTCGAGACACTCTCTGTCCCGTTTCTCAATTCGCGCAATGTATCATTTACATATTTCTCTCAACGTCGATGTTGCGAGCAAAGAAATTGAAGAAAAAAGACGATCGACCGCTATTCTTCTTCAATTTCGTCTTCAGAGTCGAAGGAACAAGGATGCAAGCTATCGTGGAAAATTTGACACAGAGATGTGAGATCAGAGATGAAGTTTCAGCGAGTAGAAATAAATTTTAGGACCTTTGACGTTTATCAACATGGAGAGAAAAAAAAGAAGAACGAAACGACAATCCACTATATATTGGGTTCTCCAGTTTACTCGCGAGACACTTGATCCTCGATGAAAGATCGCATTCAATTTTCACATTCTCTACTGCATACTCTTCCCAGCTGTATATATAGCCTTTATGTACTACTATCGAGTCGAGGCACTCGGGTATCCACACCACGTCTCTCATCTGCTGTTACAGGTTTTTCTTATCTCTCGGAGTTACGGGAGACGCGTTGGAAAAGTGTTTCGTCAGCATGAGATGATGTTTTTCCAATAAAGCTTTGCCGAAAACGTTGCAGCTATATCGTCGCACGACGAAATAATGAGAAATTTGGTCCAGAATAAACCTTATAGTTAAGAAGCTTATTTGCATTGCTGGTTACGAAATTCTATAACTGCTGGAAAATGGAAGAATATGAACCGCGCACAGTTGTATCAACGTTGAATCGCGTAGATTATCCCTTTTTGTTTGCCAGCTGTCGATATGAGGGAAGATGGAGGGAAGCTCAATGTTGAAAAAGAAGTTGAATAAGGGAGTTGAATAATGGAGAGCCTGCCGACGATTCCCCCTTCAAAGTTAGAAGGACTCCTCTGTCCCGTGGACATTTGGAAAATATCGTCATACCTTAAAATTCTTCTTGTCCACTTTCTTCTAGAGAAACTCCCCGAATTCCTCCCCTTCTTCTTATGGAGACTCTCCGAACTTCTTTCTTAGAGAAACTCCCCGAATCCACTCCCCTTCTTCGTACACTTTGCATGAATAAGCTATTCGGATATTTCGCTCGATTTTGTGCAAAAAAAAAAAAATTCCGATAATTATCCCATGGCGAAAATTCAACTCACTTTCTATTGCATTAAAAAAAAAAAAATGACATCTTCACGCAACTTAATCTGCATCTTTAACTCGCCGATCTGCTCTTTTACTTTTCCAGCAGTTTTCGTTTTATCGCGTGTGTAAAATTGAAAAAGGGAAGTCTCGATACCAATAGAGGACGAATCGTTTTGTTACTTTATTTATTATCGATACGGGTCGTCAAGACAGAAGTATGTGTACCAGAGGCACGTAACAGACGAGAGGACGCAATAATATGAAATCCTGATGACCAGGGACGATTCATTGATATTGTATCGTCGCAAACGGAATATATAACCTGAAACTCCTGAATACGCCCCCTGTTGCACGCTCGTTCTCCGTTTCTCCGAGGGTTACAAATTTTACGATCTCGAGATTTAACGATATGCGATGAATATACATCGATATAATGCCGGTGTACATAACCGCGGGCTTCGCGTTGTCGGAGAGATCCTGCGGGAATTTAAGCTCTTATAGGCATCGTATATAGTAGCCGCGTAAGTGTCGATACAAATTACAGGTTTCGCGTGTAACTCACGTATGTGGCGGATACGGGCAAATAACCATATACTGACACCCACGAGTTTGTTCTCTGGCACTATAAAATTTGTACATACATAAATTCACATAACCATTCCACGGATAATCGGGCAGAATGTCGCGAAAATTAATACTTTTGTGTCACACTTAGTATTCAATATCTTCAAATTATTGTTGAGAATATCGCGTCTCTAATGGAATAAGGTCGTAAGTGTCATTATACGACTTTTTCCCATTGCTAAAATCAGAAGGTCGAATTTTTTTTTATGTATTTACGCGAATCACGTAAAAATATGTTCAAAATCGTTAAAATTGAAATTTGGTCACTTCAAACCGGAACGTTGTAAGCCCTCTGGCGTGTACGACCTTTTGGACTTAACTGAAGGAGGAATAATCGCACGTAAACTAATTCGAGAAGATCGTAAGCGACATTATACGACTTTCTGGCGTTGGTAAAAGTAAAAAAAAAGTAGCAACGTTTGGAAAAACCTCGAAAATTAGTTATTGGCAGATACGACCTTATGGTTCTAATTTGTGGTACGAAAAAATTACAATAACTAATTTCATAAGGTCGTATGCGCCACATAAGCATTTTTCATTACTGTTATTGTTTCCATTTGGAAATTTTCAGCAGTACACGCGATTTTTCCCAAAATAATGGATTCAAAAAAATCTTTTATACGAATCATAGAATGGTTCATTTTTTCTGAGGGACCACCAAATGAGTACATAATTTAAACTATAAAGATATCAAAAAATTTGATTTCTTATCAGCAGCTTATGACGATGTATGAACGATTTTTACCAGGGAAAACGAGAATTTAAGAAAAAAAACTTCAAACCAGAAGGTCGTAAGAGCTCGAAAATCTTAAAAGAAAAAAGATAACTTAAAACCAGAGGGTCGTATCTTGGGCGGATACGTCCTCTGAGCATTAATCCTTCTTCATAATAAGAACCAAAAACCAGAATGATATATCCGCCAACATATGACCTTTTGCTATTGGGTCTTCAAATTCCTAATTTTTAATTATTTGTGCGTTTTAATCATTTTTACAACAAATGACGGAAAAAAAATGATGACCTATTATGGCACTAAAATTGCTTTTTTGGCGCTTACGACCTTATTCAATTACACACGCGATATGATAACAATCATTTTTTTTCCAAAAATGATGTTTGTCCACTTTTTTTTTTAAATTAAACTCATCGAAATCATTGCAATTCCATTAAAAAAAAAAATTGACTGATGACATCCCGGATAAGTGTTTTTCCGCCTCTTAAATACCTGTCTATTCATGCAAACATTTAATCATATGTAGTTAATCTAATTTTTCGTCAAACCTCCCCGAACGGTCTCGGAGATTTTTTCTTTTTGTTTGGACATATTTTCCGATCCTTCGAAATTTTTCTCCTGGATGCGATATATCTCATGGGTCAGAAAAAGTGTTTCCAGGTTGGCCCATGGACCGTGTCGAGCTGCTCGATGCGGCAGATGTTAACCCTGGCGCGGTTTGAAGGAAAAAAAAAAAAAAAAAATTCACAGCTGCCGTTCGACACTCCTCTCGAAGAAGCCTTTTGCCGCAGAGGCCTGAGGAACCCGGCACGCTTAGGGTCTAAATATATCTATACACATATGTATACATGTGTATGCCAGATATATAATATACGTTTCACGTTAAGGAACGATTTTAGGTGGAAAAAAAATTTTCGATAGTGGTTTTTTCCAAGCTGATTTACGACGCTGCGCTTTCCCATTCTTTTTTTTCGTGCCAGGATTCGCGAATCAGACGATTCCCTTTACAATTTTTCCGCCAAAAAAAAAAACCCAAAGCACCAACTTTACCATGAAATTGAAAAAAAAAAAAAAAATTCTGAGGTCCAATTACCGTGCCACTGGGGAATTAATTATTAAAATTTTTCGTCAAATGGAGTCATTAGCTGGTGGCCATTTATCCTCAAACTACACCCTACTCTGTTCGTGAGTTCGCTCTTAAGTCAGGGACGATTTTCACGGCACAGCAACTGCGTGCGTTACCATCAACAACAACAAATGCCGTAGATTTTGAGCCTACGGTTACGTACGCACCCGAGCATGAAATATTTCCGTGTAAGAGCCCCAGGTCCTTACAAGCTCATGCCTATGTATAAGATATCTTAATGGTACCGCAACCAAGCTTCGTTCCGACTTTCACTGGTCATGGGTTCACCCTCTCACTGTACGCCGGAAACTTCGACACTTGTGAATACATTCGGAACTTTCACGTAGTGAGCAAAGCTATGCATATTATATCAATGGACAGAAATGTATAAATGTACATATAGAGTACAAATGTATATAAGAGGACTGAGAGGACCCGCAACCAGACTGTCGGGATATGTTGTCTCTCACCACCCAACGTCAGAGAGATATGCATGTATATACGTCAGACACAAGTGAAAGAGCGAAGAAATAGAACTATGGAGAAGTCGAGCGATACCGCGGAATTTAATTCATATCAATTTCACGAGCATAAAATATATTCCATCGAGCGAAGATGGTACGATAAATCTTGTGCAAAGTTTTACACGGAATGTAAATTGAATTAGAGTGATAAATAAAGTTAAAGCATCAAGAATCGACAATTTTCGTCGATCACAAAAATATATGATATGGGAGCGATGATGGAGGGGAAATAAGGGAAAGATTTATCTTCCTTTGAAATTAAATTCATCATCAATATCCATTTTGCTACAAGACTATAGTGATTAATCTTGATTCTTTGATTCTCCCTGTCGGATCGTGCGCTACGAATCGATTAAGATTATGATTGAAACGACATTATTTTTTATTTATATAGAAAATGCTACTGACAACCCCGTCACTGGGGAGCCGAGAGGGTTTTATATTTATGAAAGTTGAAACGAGAGAGAGAGAGCCATGCACGAATCTGGGGGAAAAGGTCGAGGTCCAGGTGAGCCTCGTGTTCACAATATGTCCCACCTGCTGCACTGCTAGCCTTCCGAGGACACATATGAACGCACCAATGGACGTTGAGGCTGGTTATATATGCAATAAGGACACTTTTTTATATATGTATGTGTATATATGGGGAACAGAAGCCACGATGTCATTTTATTGAGTCGTTAAAATCAGCTCGAAGTATATATACGAAAATTACTTGGATGTGAAATTCCGATTTTATATTATGCGCACAATCTCCTCATTACCCCGACTGAATTCAAACTTCAAGAACTCGATGCAATTTTTGTTTCTCGGGATATTTATTTGTTCTCGGTGTACTGGGCTCGTTCCAATTATCGTGCAATAAATCGTCATTTCGTCTAGCTATATATACGAGAGCTCGGAGCTCTGTTTGTTCGCGATCTATCCCTGAGCTTATTTATCCTGTTGAGGGACCCGGGAATACGAATGGGAAAGTACCCAAGCGAATATCGTCGAGTATTTGCCAAAGTGAAATATCGTTATAGCGTATCGATTCAATTATATCCCCGCGAGTTGGCGAGCTCGACGAACGAAGAATCGAAGTTTTCTCGTGTAACCGTGTAATACGACCATATCGGCAGCTTCTTTTTTTTTTCATCTGGTCAGGGGGATCGAATGTTCTGATGGAACAAAGTTCACTCAAGATTCAGATAGTATCTAGACGGATCACAAGTTTATTATTAGTGAGTTCTATATTGGATTGTCTTTTCCTGTTTCTTTTTTCTATCACATTAATATGACACAGCGTTCGGTGGTCGAAAGTTTTTTTTTAGAACTTTTTTTTTCGAAACAGGGATAGGTATGGTTATATTGTCTCCGTTATGGAAATATCTAACGCTGCATTTCCCTTGAGGCTTGCACACGAAACTTTGAGGAATATGTCTCGACTGCAAATGCATCGCTGTATTATCACTATTAATGTATATATATATACAGAGACTTGGGGAAAATTCCGAAGTGAGGAGTGAATGACCGAGTTTCATATAACTACGCTACAAATCCCAATTCATTTCCAAAAGAAGCTGCTCGTCTTTTCTTAAAATATGTTTAAAAAAAAAGAATACTACCCCGAAGAATTGAACGGATTTTTTGTCACAGAAAACTCGAGCTAAAATCGCGTAAAAATTTTTTGTTATCGCAACGGTACAATATAGGTATATATGCGAAACGAGGAAAAAACATATTTTCCATGAAAATCTCATAAGCCCCCAAAGCTTTCGAGTCAAGTCTCGAAAGATCTTGGTGAAACGAGGGTCCCTCTATGCGAGAGTATAGGAAATATAGGGCGGTGCCGGTGGTGTTTCGAAATTATGAAAATAACGATCGTATACTACGAGCTGTGCTGATGCATGCTATCGATGCTCAAAGGGACGTGGATTTCGATCTAACTTATATTTTCGAAAAGCCTCGGGGCAATAATCGCACAATAAAAAACACGAAGCTCCTATAAAAGATCAGGCTCAAAAGGGCATTGATCAAGGATTTACAGGGTGTCCAATAGGAATGTGTGAAAACTAATCGAATCTCCCCTCCCTCTCTAACATTGTAAGGAACCCTGCGTTTCAGAAATTTGTACCTGAGACCTGTCAGTTATATTCTAGCTGTGGTAGAAAGCGGACAGTCTTCTTAAAAATGAGTGAGCTAACTATCGAAGAAAAAGTTTTTCTCATTGAATGTTATTATTCAAGAGGGAAAATTTATAGTGAAGCGTTCAGAGGCTTTCGTACGAAGTATGGAAGTAAAAAAGTCAGAAGCGAAACTACTCTTAGAACGTAAGAATTGAATATTTTTTATATCAAGGTTTATGAACAATCAGATCTAAAGATCTCATGTTTCAAAATTTTTTAGATTGTAACTATTTTTTTTTTCCGTTTGCAGAGTAATCGATAATTTTAAAGAGTACGGAACATTACAGGACCGTAGAAAAGATTTGTCAGGCCCTTCCACCTCGGTAACTACAGAGGAAACGATTAAAGCAGTTAAAGACTATTTTGAACAAAATCCTCAGTCTTCAATCCGTAAAGCCGCTCAAGCTTTAAAAATAAGCAAATCGTCGTTGCACAATATTCTACGTCATTTTTTGAAAATTCTAATGTGGTGATTCAAATGGCTCACATTTTGAAAATATTTATCATTGATTTTGACATTTTTTTTAGTATTTGCTTAAATATATAATTTTTTCTATGGAAACATCGTTTTTTTGTAATAAATTGACATAAAATAAAAATGACAACTCTCTTCTATTAAAAAAAAATTCCACTGATCTGGTTCCTTTATTTATTGCAAAATACCAATTTATTAGTTTACACACCTTCCTATTGGACACCCTGTATATTGACGTTTTGATACCCTCTGTACATTTATACACAAACTTCACAGAGGTTCTTGTCAAATCTTTCGAATAAATAAATAAATAAATAAATAAACAATTATACAAATAACTAAAGACGTAAATAAATAAATAAAATCGTAACAGCAGTCACGAGAGCAAAGCGATATCTGCTGACAAAAGTCTTTTCGTCCTCGCAACTCTTTATAAGCCACTCTCGGAAAAAAAGTTGATAAAAAAATGCTTTTAAAATTTTCACGTGCCGTACAATTCTTGTTCTTTTTTTTTTTTATCTCGAAATTTCCACGTGAATTACACCACGTGCAAATTTATCAGACGAGAGAGGGGCTTTTGAAAAAATTTACGAGTAGTGTACTCGTCGAGTTGAGGAAAATATTTCATGCGACGAGTCGAGCGCGCACGTAAATAAAAAACGAGGGTACGAGGGTGCAGACTATCAGCAGGGTACGCGAAAAAAAGCAAACAGCGAGCGAGAGGGGGGGGGGGGGGGTCGTCTAGGTGCGTGCTGTGCGTTTTTTTGATATCACCAAAAAAAACAGCATCCTAGCGTATTCTCGTTGTGTATGTAATTCGGTCCAGAGAGACTTTGTATTCGTGTGCACACACATTGTTAGGAGCGCGTGTGTGGGCAATAAAACGAGGGTCGAGCGACTAAAAGTGCGCACGAAAACCAGCGGGAGGTCCACGAGGATGCTGCAGGAATATCGAATGCGTGTACAAAGAGGGAGAAAGAGAGAGAGAGAGAGAGAGGCTCAGTTTATTTTCAAGAGACAACGTTATACTGTGCGATTGGTAAAAATTATTACAAGCGCAAAATATTTGTAGATAATTTTCGAGAGAAATAAAAACAAATTTTTTCGATTAATTCGTTCTTTTCTTTACTCCCTGTAAGACTATAAGAACAAAATTATTTCCCCGTTAGTTGATCATTTCAGGAGATTTTCTGCCCGATGTAGACATTCTTTAATCCAGAGGCTCGTCTTCATTTACATCGGTTTCCTATCGGAAGTGTGTAGAAGCAATTTTCAAGGCTTAGTATACTTGATTGACGTGACTGAGTCCTTTATACAAGTGGGGAGAGACCGTAAAAGTTGTTACTGATGAATGAACGCAGATATAGCGTGGGCGCGCGTGACTTGCCTCCACGTGGCCTAGGAAGCTGAGGATATATAGCGCGACCCAGCATCAGCATATGCACTGGCAAAATTCCGTCCCTTATCCCTTCATCACTCTTTAGAAGAACCTTTCATCCCCCACCTATCTATCTCTTTCTCTCTCTCTCTCTCTCTCTCTCGATACATTTTTCACCCCTCGGGCGATAGAGCACACCGCGGGAATGACAGAGAGCCAACAAAGTCTCATACACCCCCGGCGAATCATCCCGTTTTTTTTTTTTTATCTCCCTTCAAACACAAGCACATTGAAGTCGGATATAAAATTCTACATATCTTTTCTCTCGTTCGTTTTATATTCTTTATTGCCGTTTGTGTGTACCATATAAGCTCAAACGACACCGCGGTGCATTCGTGTCGGGGCATGTAAATAGATCCATCAACGACGACGATACGATACGGCTGATCAGTTTTGTGCGATAAAGGAAAAAAAAAAAAATGAGTAAACAGAGCCTGATCGATCAATATTGGCGATCACTCCGAGCGATTCAGTTTCCGCCCTTGTTACAAGAGATGGGTGCGAGAAATTATATCATTGCACACACACACACACACACACACGGGTCTTTGTTATTCTGCCAATTTCCGATATTAATTGATGATGCTCGTGTCCGACGTGTCCGGGACACGCGTTGCATAATGAATATTACATATATTCGAATGAAATTATTAGCATTGAAAATGATTAGTCGAATAGATATCGATGATAATTGCGAAAAGAATGCGAAATTAATCATTTTTTCAGTTTAATTAAACGTAATTTGAAGTACACTCATCTTCCGCAAGTGATGCATCTACTGCGATGAATTTTTTTTTTTTATTTAAACAAACACTCATTCATATACGTATTTTTCCGAAAAATTTTCGAATGCCTTTTAATTTTGACGATGCCCATTTGCGGTTGAATATTTTCTAGATGCGGGCGAATATAATATCTGCATATGCCCCAATTCCAGGCTTACTATCCAGGTCGCTCTCTCTAGCTCTCTCTCTCTCTCTCTCTCTCTCTCTCTCTCTCTCTCTTTCTCTCTCTATCTTTCCGTATCTACATGACGTGGCACATATATGGGCAACGAAATCCGATCCGACAGCAAGAAGGACAAGATTTAGCCAGGGGGATTTCAAAGCTGTAGATGGGGGTGGAAATGCTCTCTGGTTGGAAATATTTTGTCAAATCATCCTGCGTGCTGATTCACTCGTTTGTACGTGCGAAACAATAAAATTTGAAGTAATTGAAAACGTACATCGGTCTTTGCAACCGGAGAGACACGACGAAAGGGTAGCCCTCAGTGGACTCACGAATGAATGAGAAAAGTTATTAATTTTTTTAAAGTTAATTATTTGTAATTCGCGTGTTTCGATTTTTTTTTTTTGCAATAAATTAACCCTCACAAAAAATGACTCCATTTTAGTGAATTGGCGGTTTTCTACGAATTCACGATTGATGAAACTTTACTGAACAATTGCCATGAGCTATTGTGATCATGAGGAAAACATTTGATAATTTATTATTTACAGGGTCTTTTACGCGTCTCGTTTGTTATTATCTGTCACTCGCGTATATATAAACGGATACCCTATCTCTACATAACAACACTGTCATTACGCTAGTCCCAATATTTTGGCTTGGAGTTTATCGATCAGCAATACCCGCGAGAATACACAGCCAGTTTGCGACAAGTTTTGGAAAACTACAGGGGTGGGTAAATATATATATATATATATGGGAGGAAATTCAAGAGAGAGATAGAGTATGAATTTTGAAACTCGAAGATAATATATACCTATATCTGGTATATAGTGTTCATGAGTAGGGCGAAACTTTGAGCTCACGCAGCTTTCGAAACGCACCCTCTACAGAGAGAGAGAGAGAGAGAGAGAGAGAGAGAGAGAGAGAGAGAGAGAGAGAGAGAGAGAGCGCGTCACCCTAACGCACACGCTGCCTGCAGATATTGATTTAGTATTAAGTTCGGGTATCCTCCACCGCTATAGTTATGGATATATGTATAAATGGACTGTATAACCACTCTCGGACTGAACGTTGCCATTCTATGACTGTTCTGCCTGTGGCCACCGTTTTTCGTTCTCCTATTCTCGTATTCACCGAAAGAGAAAGAGAGAGAGAAAGAGCGGGTGAATATTCGAACTTCGCGAAAAACGAATTCGACTCTAACAATGGAGAACAGTAAGAGCGCTCAGGATCGAATCCCATGTACATCCAACCCACATACAGGGTTGCTGCCGCAGGGGGTATATAGACGAGAGCCCACCAACACTTTTGATATTTTCTCTCGTACGCTCTTAAATGTGCGAGAGTCCTGAAACGCTATTGATATATATATATATATATATATATATATATATATATATATATATACGATGTCACTTTATTCTATTTCCTACGGGGGTTTTTTTTTCTTCCTTTTTGTACTACTCTTGGACTATTCCATTATTCTCGCATTCGTGCACGGGGGTCGTAGGTTCGATCGCGCGCACATACGTGCCATTGCAGAGTAACGGTACTCGTAACATTATAATTTAACCAATCGAACAGAATTTCCACGAGATAAAATCGTATATACGATCAATTGGCGAATCGATCATTCATTCTTGTAATTATTAAAATAATTGACAGCGTGAAATGATTATAAATGAATTAATACATGATTGTTCGATCAGTCAATTTGTCGATTCTTTATTCATTGAATTATTCGACTCACGGTTATTCCTGACAATTTTACAATACACTAAATGTAGAAATTAAATTTGTTCCGGGTGGAAAATGTTTTTCCGATGTCTTTGGAATAAAATAGAAATCGAGAGGGCGTAATAATCAAGATGAAAGGCCGAGAGAAAGAGAGAAAGAGAGAGAGTGAGAAAAAATTTGGGGCAAGTCAGAAGAAGCGAATTGCGAGGTGTACAAAGAATAAGTGCAGAATTCAAAAAAGGATCGAGCAGGCATGTCGCGTTGGAGCACGAAGTGTCGAACGACCAGTGAGAGAGAAAATGAGGGAAATGGGTTAAAGGAGAGGTATAATCTTGCGGATAATCCTAATCGACAGATTACGACTCGTGAAGCATATAAATCGTGACCCCCGACAATTCTCATTCGATGAAACGGCTCGACGGTGCAAGAGTCTCTCTGTGAAGAAGACGTTGATGATGGATGTGTCAGGGGTAAAAAAAATTTTCAGCGAAATATATCAGTGATATATTTCGCTATATGCTTCTCGAGGGATTTTAATGAAGATGAGACTCTCCCCGGAGCTCCGTATATAGATTCGTCTTGGAGCGAGATCGATCGATGCAGCGAGGACATCGCGAGACGAAGAGAAATTAAGACGGTACATATGGGGTGAGAGTGGAAAAAAGATGAAAACGTGTTGGAGGAAAGAAAACTCGACGGATGAATCGATTCTGGATAATCTCTCGGCAGATAATCCTGATAGGCTGAGCAAACGCCACGGTTGATACATCCCAGGTAACAATTTAATCTTTTGACATAAATGTGACGTCTATAATGTGATGATCCTAATACGTTCATCTGTGAACGTAATCGTTACGTAATAAAGATGGAACTAACGTCTCTGAAACGTAACCTCCATGTAACGATAACTTGTCACAGCCATGTAAGCTTGTTACGTAAAGTATATGCTATGGTGTCACTGTGATAATGCTGTCCATAGAAATGATGTAAGCGATACGGAACCATTTGTACGTAACGTGTATGGAGCAGTGCAACATATACTTAACGTAACGTGTATGGAGCAGTGTAACATATACGTAACGTGTATGGAGCAGTGTAACATATATGTAACGTGTATGGAGCAGTGTAACATATACGTAACGTGTATGGAGCAGTGTAACATATACGTAACGTGTATGGAGCAGTGTAACATAACGTGTATGGAGCAGTGTAATATAACGTGTATGGAGCAGTGCAACATAACGTGTATGGAGCAGTGTAACATAACGTGTATGGAGCAGTGTGATATATACTTTACATAATATTTGCGGATTGAAGTGTGACGTGTAACTAACATAACGTATGCATGCTGTAACCGTAATCCATCGTATCCATGTTGCAGCGTAACTATTCTTGTGCCTTCCTCAAATATGACAGCACGGAAGCATAATTATCGAAATTATCACTTACAATAAAACTTATTCTTGTCGAGATTTTCGGTTTCTTAAATTTTTCGTTATTTTTATACAAATTCACTCCTTTGACCGAGTCATAATAGTTAAGCTGACGACTCTGGGCTTGAATAAAAAAGATATCAACTTACCTAATATACGTATAATTTGAAATGGGTATTGAAATCATAAATAAAACACACGACACGTGAGCATAATGCTGTATGCTTCACTTATAGGAACTTGCGGGCAGCAGGATTATGTTCGAGGTTATGTTTACATGCTGTCACTTTTAACCTTTTGTGGTCACATCTCTGTAGAATAACTTATTGATCACACACGGGTAAAATTTACCCTGCCAAGTTTCAAAAAATGTGAAAACTATCAGTCCGATCGGGATCGAAAAAATACTAAAAAATGAATAATCTAAAACATGTGCCAAAAGTTGGTATGTCAAAATTCAAATCACAAGGTGTTGAAAAATAGTCGTAAATAGGTATTTTGATGTAAAAAAAATGCTGAATCGTGGAAAAAACAATACTACAGAATTTCACAATTTATTTTGTTTTAACGAAAAAATGATGAATCGTATAAAAAAAAACAATTCTCTTCTATTGATATACTCTCAACACTATTTGATAGCTGTTTAATCAGTATTTCGTATTAATTAGACGATTTTTATTTTTCGACAAAAAATGATGAATTGTGAAAAAAAACATAATATTGATTTGACAAATTTTCGTTTTTGATTTTAAAAAATGCTATATCGTGGGAAAAAACACAATTCTCTTTCATTCATATACTCTAAACACTATTTAATAGCTGTTCAATCAGTATTTCTTTCGAAATACACTAACATAACCTCTTGATCGGGGAGCGATACGGGGAAAAAAACACAATATTAATTTGACGACTTTTCGTTTTTGATTTAAAAAAATGTTATATCGTGGAAAAAAACACAATTTTCTTTTATTCATGCTCTAAACACTATTTAATAGCTGTTTAATCAGTATTTATTTCGAAATACACTAACGTAACCTCTTGATCGGGGAACGATACCACTATATATGAAGGCGCACATATAAGTTGTTAATTCTTTTTTTTTCACCATTTCTGCCCCAAAAAAAGAAAACGGAACGAAATTATTCTAATAACACATTGAACGATAAAAATATTTATATAAGGATATAAATTTTTTCAAGATACACCGGTATTCACGTCACTTCAGCCTTTCAGCCTGGTGTCAGAATTTGATGAAACCAACTTCAATAGTAGTCGATAGCGCAATAGGTAGCGTCCCGGGTTAGTAAGCAAACATTAGGTAGGAAACTTGTAGGTAGGCGGTTCGAATCCCGGCTCAAGCAGAAATTGTGTAACTGGTAAACATCGAAATATAAGTTTTTTTTTCTTGTTATATTTTTTTTTCTCTTTTGACCCTCCATACTCCCAAAATTTGATCAACTCTCGGAGAAAATTGGAGGCTTAAAAAAGGTTTTAAGGAGGGCTGAAATTTCGACTCGGGGTACCTGAAACATCCTAGCGACATGGAGGCCATGTAATTCCGATTTCGGAGTGATGCATGATTGCTACGTATCCTCAATGTAACATTGTGACTTCTCTGTTCTGTAAAATTTATGCATCAGCAACGTAACTGGCATGCAGCCATTCAACGCGATTGTTACGTAACTGTAGCTTCATATGTGGCGGACATTTTAGAGTGTCTGGACTGCCACATTCACGTTACATACGACATACCTGTTACATTTAAGGAACCGAGTGTAACATAATTGAAATGTATTTGTTACGAAACTGTGTTGCCTGGGATGTATATAATGTACATATAGATATGTACACTGTTAAAAAGTTCTGTTTGAAATGTAATAAAAAAAAGTGTGTGAAGCAATTAACATATACTGTTTGCATATTAAAATTCAACGATTTAAATGATTGAATATTAAAATATGTAGTTATAATAATTCAAAACCATTGTCAAATTTAATATTAAAAAAAAACATTAAATTTCACAAATAAAATCTTTATGGTGAAAATTAATATACTTAATTTTCGATATTTAAGATATAATTAATATTATATTGAATATATGTCTTGCAAAATGGTTTCGTACGCATATTTTTTCGTTGTTATAGGTCAAAGAAGGATTACACTGGAAAAAACAAATCCTGCAAGGATTACTCGATAGGATTTTATTCTCCTCGACGATAGGACTCGAATCTCCGACCTACCTACCTATCTTCCTAACATGCACGCTACCCACTACGCTATCAACTGCTTATGAACTTTCGTATTTGACACGCCAGAGAACACTCGATCAGTTGGTATGTTGGGAGTTACTCATGGGATGGTGGTGATCCCGTCCTTCATCCTTTATTTAGTATAACCAATTACGGTAAAGAAGTTTCAAACACAGTCACTTAAAACTCAAAGAACTCACAATTTGTTTTGGATTTTCAAGATAGTCTTTGAATTTTCAAAATAGTCCTTGAATTTTCAAGACATTCTTTGAATTTTCAAGGTGTTCTTTGAATTTTCAAGATGGTCTATGAATATTCAAGATAGTCTATGAATTTTTAAGATAGTCTTTCAATTTTCAAAATAGTCTATGAATTTTCAAGATAGTCTTTGAATTTTCAAGATGGTCTATGAATATTCAAGATAGTCTATGAATTTTTAAGATAGTCTTTCAATTTTCAAAATAGTCTATGAATTTTCAAGGAAGTCTTTGAATTTCC
This sequence comes from Rhorus exstirpatorius, assembly GCA_963564615.1. Lineage (NCBI taxonomy): Eukaryota > Metazoa > Arthropoda > Insecta > Hymenoptera > Ichneumonidae > Rhorus > Rhorus exstirpatorius. The sequence continues at coordinate 34,329,225 of OY751314.1, read as the reverse complement.
AAGATAGTCTTTGAATTGTCAATATGATCTTTGAATTTTCAAGATAGTCTTTGAACTTTCAAGATAGTCTTTGAATTTTTGCAAGATATTCTTTGAATTTTCAAGATAGTCTTTGAATTTTCAAGATGGTCTTTAAATTTTCAAGACAGTCTTTGAATTTTCAAGATGGTTTTTGAATTTTCAAGATAGTCTTCGAATTGTCAAGATATTATTTGAATTTTCAAGATAGTCTTTGAATTTTCAAGATAGTCTATGAATTTTCAAGATATTCATTGAATTTTCAAGATAGTCTTTGAATTTTCAAGATGGTCTTTGAACTTTCAAGATAGTCTTTGAATTTTTGCAAGATAGTTTTACTTTAATAGAAAAATATTAATATAGAATGATAGTTATTGGAAATTCAGTATTTTTTTTTAATTCTGAGAACTACATATAAAATTTCAAGTTTTTATGTATTAATTTCAATTTCAATACCAGGGTTTGTAAATTTCATCATTCTTTGTATTTTAATTTCAGGATATTTTTTAGTGCACATATTTATATGGAGAAGGGAACACGTGAGAATCTTTCTCACCATTTATCAAGGTGCCCGGAATTGGAGCTTTTAATTTCAAGGAAATTCACGTACTCTGACCCTCACGAAACGACGAACGAGATCGAAGAGAAATTTTCATCAATGCAAATTTTCATTTTAACAGTATCAAGAATTTTAAAGAAAAAATAAATGAACGTCCCGTTTAGTTTATTGTAATTATCCAGAAGGTAAATTTTCATTTGGCTCTGTCAATCAATAAAATTTTCATATGTTAAATAAAAATTGCCTGTGAATTTAGTGAAGGGGATGTTGAACAATTTTCATGTTTCTTTTTAAATAATTAAAGCCATCTGTTAACAGTACATTAATAAAATTATAGTAGAAAAGATTAATAATGTGTCTTGCTCATGGGAGTATCGTAAAAAACAGTTGTTTTTTTTCATGAGGATCATACAATTCGTAAATCTGAAGTACGACGTCAGAGGGAAAGAGTGCAAAAAAAAAGAACATGAAGAATGAATGAGTGCGAAACGGAGCACCATCCGAATGACCATGCATCAGAAGCGCAGCGCTAACCAACAGTGGAGTGAAACAATGTTTCAGCAATTTTAACGCTCTGCGGTATAAGAGTACAGAGGCACACGTGCTGACGTTATTTCTTTCTCAGGGTTGCAGGATACATACGAGTATATGCCAGTTAGCTCACGGAGACCAAGGGATACATCACGGTGAGAAAAATCACCGGAGCGTTGGAAAAGCCATTTGTGAGCTTGCACCCGCGGGAAACGTGGCCGAGAAAGGAAAGCGCACGGGGAAAACGTGTATGTGGGGCTTCGTATGCGAGGTCAGCAGTTCACGGACCATGAGACTCGCTTCGTTCTCTCGCGTTCGATAAGTCGAAAAAAAAAAAGTGGGGGCAACTGTTGTAATACGCGTCCGACAGTTGCGGAAAATTCTCGACAATCGGTTTACTCTGTTGAACCGTAAAAAGATTACAAGTTAGGGATTCTCGCTCTCTTTCTTTCTCTTTCTCTCTCTCTCTCTCTCTCTCTCTCTCTCTCTCTCTCTCTCTCTCTCTCTCTCTCTCTCTCCCTTTCTCTCTCCGCAACATGGAAACAATTTTTTTTTTGCAAATATTTGCAAGAAAATACAAATTTTTTCGCAAAACACGATTTTCCCGATTTATTTCTGAGATGCTCCCCAGAAGAAGATATTCACGACGATGGGAACGACGAGGGAAAAGTTCAACTGAGCGGAAAACTAATCACCAGAGGCAGCGTATGGCGGGTGCGGAAGTGTATGTGATAATCGGTTTCGCCCTGTTCACGCTCGGAAAGGCGAGAGAATAATTGAGAAAACTTTGAAAATTTCCAGATCAAAGTGACTTTGCTTCAATTAGAAATTAAACATTGATGGAAATTAATTTCCTCAAGATCGTTCCTCGCACGATAAAATCTAAATATATGTTACTAAATCCATTTTAAAATAATGACAGAGTATAGTTTCAATTGTTGGCTCTAATTACTTTTTATCATTCGAAGAATACAATGAATTGTTATAACGAATTCTCGGGTTCATTCCATGATTCGAATTGAACTAATTTTTTTTTTTTTCATTAAAATTTTATCAAGGATGTCCCGGTTGGCACGATAATTAAAAAAATAGTAGTGAATTTTTAATAACCATTTCTACGGTTTTACCTTGAACGAACTGCAGGTAATTGCAATATATATCAGGCAATTTCTATGCAAATTGATATTTATTCATCGTTCTCTATTTTCACAGTAAATTTATCAGCCCAAAAAAAAAAGGATAATTAATTAAGCTTGCTTCTGGAATGTTGTTAAAACAATTCTATGAGAAAATACGACAACGAAAAATTCCGAAAAAAAAAAACGTACAGTGACTTTTACAGTCGTGACCCCGTTTTGGATAGCACAAAAAAATCCTCATTACTAATAATCATTGCTGCCATAGAAACTATAATTTATTCGAGGCTGTTCGTTTCTCGGCAGAAAGTGTTCCCATTTTGGCCGAGGAATCATAAATTGATTTTTCGGAGAAAATTCGTGTGATTTTCCTTTTGCCAAGAACGATGGGACTTTCTATTCAATTCAAAGATATCGTTTATATAAAGTCGAACGGAGGAACAGAGAGAGAGAGAGGAACGTGTACTCGAATTAGTTCGTCGAGCGAGATTCCTGTTCGCAGCGGAACCGAGAGAACTTTGGTTCGTTTTTTTTTTTTTTTTTTTTTCAGGAAGAAGGGATTATTGCACCATGATGGAATCGCGAGACGCGCAACTCCGTCTCATCGGAATCGATTTCCTTCTCGACTACTGCTATACACGTTAGTTATATATATACGAGACATTCCACGTCAACTCAGCCACCCCGTTTTTTTTATTGTCTCGAAAAAATTATTCAGTATGGGCATTTCAAAGGACAATATATCCATGACATTTTACCAAAATTTCATCCCCCCACTATTGTTGGTTCTCGAGATAATGATTAATGAAGTCTCAATTTTGTAAAAATCATAACTTCGTAACTACTGATCGGATTTAAACGATTAAAAAAAGAATCTTTTTTATTTTTTTTGCTCTTTTCGAAAAAAAATATGTCATCATCGGATAAAAGCTCATTAGACATTTTTCGGAGTAAATTAACAAAAAAAAATTTTTCCCTCTTCACTGATGGCTTGTTCCATTTTGAAAAAATCCTGCGGAGTTGTGTATTGCCTCCCTCTATCAGAAAAAAAAATACTGAGTAGAATTCCGATTGGCCCTTTCGTGGAAAAAAAAAAAAAATCGAAAAATTTCCCCGAAAACTGTCTAATGAACTTTTCTTTAATGACGGCATATTTTTTTTCAAAAAGGGTGAAAAAAATAAAAAAGATTCTTTTTTTAGTCGTTAAAATCCGATCAGCCGTTACGAAGTTATGATTTTCACAAAATTGAGAATTTATTAATCATTATCTCGAGAACCAACAATAGTGGGAGGATGAAATTTTGGTAAAATTTCATGGATATATTGTACTTTGAAATGCTTAGACTGAATAATTTTTTCGAGACCAAAAAAAAAACGGGGTGGCGGAGTTGACGTGGCTGCGTTGACGTGTCGTATTCCACGTTAACTCATCAGCCACCCCGTTTTTTTTTGTCTCGAAAAAATTATTCAGTATAAGCATTTCAAAGTACAATATATCCATGACATTTTACCAAAATTTCATCCCCCTACTATTGTTGGTTCTCGAGATAATGATTAATAAATTCTCAATTTTGTGAAAATCATAACTTCGTAACGGCTGATCGGATTTTAACGACTAAAAAACGAATCTTTTTTATTTTTTGTGCCCTTTTTGAAAAAAAATATGCCGTCATTGGAGAAAAGTTCATTAGACAGTTTTCGGGGAAATTTTTCGATTTTTTTTTTTTTTTCCACGAAAGGGCCAATCGGAATTCTACTCAGTATTTTTTTTTCTGATAGAGGGAGGCAATACACAACTCCGCAGGATTTTTTCAAAATGGAACAAGGCATCAGTGAAGAGGGAAAAATTGTTTTTTGTTAATTTACCCCGAAAACTGTCTAATGAGCTTTTATCCGATGATGACATATTTTTTTTCGAAAAGGGCAAAAAAAATAAAAAAGATTCTTTTTTTAATCGTTTAAATCCGATCAGTAGTTACGAAGTGATGATTTTTACAAAATTGAGACTTCATTAATCATTATCTCGAGAACCAACAATAGTGGGGGGATGAAATTTTGGTAAAATGTCATGGATATATTGTCCTTTGAAATGCCCATACTGAATAATTTTTTCGAGACAATAAAAAAAACGGGGTGGCTGAGTTGACGTGGAATGCGACATATGTATATATAACACGCGAAACTTCCAATCTCTTCGTGCCTTTGAATTTAATTGCGCGCAGGATCGACAAGAAGAGGACCCCGAGAGTTATCGACTGTATATACACATGTATATAACGTCTGTTGGCGAACAAAAGGGCATGACCAAGCCGAATTATCATACAAAGCAATGAGAATTACGGCCTTTCGTTTGCCAGGAGTCGATATATATATATATATATATATTTACAATGGATATACAATGGTAGATCGTAAGGTGGAGCGCGCGACCTCAATTGTTCGGGTTTGAATAGAGATAGATCATCCCCCCCCCCCTCCTCCTCCTCCTCCTCCTCCTGACAAGTCTCCCACTCAGTGGTATCGCGAAAATCCTTCTCTTTTTTTTTTCCTAGCAATTCAACGCTTGGGCGAACAACGCGAATTTCATTCTTTTTTTTCATCCGTCTCTCGTACATATATTAATCCAGCATATTTTCCACGAGAATAATTAAGAGAAGGATGAAAAGTTTGAAAACAATTAAAGAACGATGAAAAAGGGAAAGAAGAAAAACTCGATTACAAAAAGCCTCGGGATTATATTCGGTGAAATGAAAGATGAGGTGAGTTAAAAGCGTATACGATGAGAAAGAGAAAAGTAGTTTGTGGGTGGTGTGTTTGTGCTCGGAAAATAAAAGTACGACGAGTAATCAGAGATCTCGGAACGAAGGGCGGAATAAATCGACATCGATTGAACACGGCCGGTTTGAAAGCTCTTTTTTGCCAATCTCTTCTCCATTTCTCTCGCACACGTTCTATAAAGCCATTCGTCGTAAAAGGGTCTCACTCGTTCACTCGTCTACGGTAGATTTACGATGGTCAAAAGCTTTTGCGGTGTTTTGGCGATATATATACATATGGGGGAAGGGCTTTTTTGACTGTTGACGCAGCGAGTTTCCTGATGGGCGTGACTGTGTTCACCGTGGCAACCACTTTCAGGACCGGTCGACATATAGCTGGACGCTATGAATACGAGGTAATTCACATTTAATTGGACGGTTTTTGGCTTGGCAAAATTTCAGGATGCCTTTCAACAGTTTGAGAACGCGGTATTGCTGTAATGGCAAAACTTACGCACCTTTTCAATGAGAAAAACGTACTAAATTATTCCTATACTTTTCAAGCTGTTATACAGCGCGTCGATCACCTGAGAAAAGTCGATTCGACAAACGTTGCGTTATTCAGAATCGACGAACGATTGTACGCATCGATTGATGCTTCAGGGGAACAAGTCAAGGAAAGACATTCCGGATTTCCTTGACTTTAGTTCCTGAAATTTCGGATATTTTTCGTTAGATTTTTTTTTTGGCTGGAAATCGGTGGATCACAAATGTGATCGAGCCCTGAATGAGGCTGAAGGTGTGTGCTCTAAAGGGTTAACCCAACAAAACGGTAAAGGAATGAGATAACTGATTAGGATAACCGATAGTGTAATTGAATGCGCACTGGACAATCTGCTAGTTACAATAATCAATTCAATAGTCGGGGAAACCGCACATTCTAGTTGATGCTTCGCTAAATTGAACAGTTATGACAACCAATTAAACGTGACTGGAGCTAAAATTGCATAGTTTTCTTAACTAATGACTTGCACATGTAACGCACGATTACGTATGTAAAATAATGTGGATTGCGTCCTCTTGTTTGAGCTGACGATCCAAATTCATATTCACGTGAGCTTTTGCACAAAGTTGGAGTCTTCCTGAATTTTTGCCCACGCAATAATCAGGTTTATGAGACTCGGCTATAATCGCGGTTTTGATATTCCAAACGCCTCTGTCATTGCTTCAAGCGCGCGAGGCTGAGATGAACGAACAACCATAACCGTATACATACATACGAAAATAAACGAGGAAGTTTCCTAAATATCTAACGCTGACAAACTAAAGGACTCGGTACTAAACTTTTTAACAGATAAACCCATATGGGGCCAAGCCTTTTTGTTTGCTAGTAGTCGATATACGTATATACGTGTATCTATCTTGCGTCGTGTGGCCACCCGGAGGCAATATACTTCTCGCCTAATAAGTAGTTAGTTAGTTAGTTGAGGAAACTAGATTATCAAGTTGTATGAGGTACGCTCGGGATCGCGGTACGTAAAAAGGACTGCAAAGTCGTGAGAATTGGATATAGACAGTGAAGACAACTTCCTCTCTCTCTCTCTCTCTCTCTCTCTCTCTCTCTCTTTATGCAGAGCAGCATGCTCTGGTGCAAAATTGTGAATTTCACAGGCCCGAGTCCAGAATTTGCAAGGATGAAGCCAAAGAGCCTCAGTCTGACGATTCTCTGTGGCTTCGCGCTCGGAAACCCTCATCCCGACATGTTTTCCATTTTGCTGCGGGGCTATTCTCGAAAGAGAGAAAGGGATGGAACAATTTGGGACGAAGCATATCTAGAAACTCTCTACGGTGCAGCGAGAGAATTTGAAAGACTCGCGATAGCTCTATATCATGTGTTATATATGTAACATATATTATATGCTTTCAGCTTGGTCCGCGTCGTTGGTTTTCGCGATCCCTGGAGATGGAAAACCAACACAGAGACGAGAGAAGGATATAACTCAGAAGTTTTTAAACAACATCACTCGCCGCCTCTTCTCCGTATGAGAGAATAAAATCATAAGCGTGAAGGATACGCGAAAACTTGGACTGCCATGAATATAAATCGATGACATCTATATAGATATATATATATATATATAAAACGTGAAAAGCTTTTGTGCAAAAATCTGGTAAGGAACATATTGCCAGCCGCGGATATAAAATACGTATTTATATATAATATGTGCAACATGGATTTCTTTTGAAGATTGTCGAAAAAAAATTTGAATGTGACCGTGCGGGAGAACGAAAAACACTCTTCACCTTGGGACCGTCTCGTGAAACAGTGAGGAGGAATATAAAGTGGAGGTCGCGAATTCACGATGAAAAATCTAGTTTTTTTTTCTCCCTCCCATATATATATATATATATATATGTTTTCGAACTTTTCTTTCTCTCTTCGGTCTCTTCTACGTGTTCTGTCTCTGTATCTCTTTCTCTCTTGCTCTCTGCATTTCCGTGGCTTTCACTCGGAAGTTAGAGCTATACATACCGCACAGTTCTATATATATTTATATCTTTCTGACTCTTTCTCTTCCACTTCCGTTTTTTCATCTTTCTCCGTTTCCTACTCTCAGTTCAAAAGAGCTCTTGAGCCCTCTCCCCTGCTCTTATTCCTATCGTGCGCCTCGACCTCTGACGCGCACCGGATCAACAATGAATCTCTTTGCTTTGGGACGAATGGCAGCTATATATATATATATATATATATATGCATTGGATACATATAGAAGGGTTTCAACTCGCATTAAAGGATCTCCTCACGGTCGACGTTTTACATCGTCTTTTTTCTCGTTTCTCTCATCCTTTGGCTCTCTACCTCGTGATTACATCCCTTATTCCTTTATCCGGCGTATACCCCCCCGCCGTGTATCCCAGACGTGCAATCGTCCCTAACCTTAACCCGGTAATGTACACGGTATACACGTTTCTGGCATTATAAGCTAGGATTTTCACGTTTCACGAGGTGTACGAACTCTGACAGTATTATGCTAATATTTTTCTAAATGTTTCAGTCCCGAGTCATCCGTAGCTCGATTCTTGACATAAAGAGAAAACTTGATTTTCTTCTATCGAAGAGTATCATCTTCGTAAAAAGCTCGATCTTTATATATGTGCACATTATATATATGCACATATATGTGCATCCAGTGGAGATTGATTCGCGTAAATATATTTACGCGAATTCGGACTCTCAAACTAAGGATCATCGTGGCATTGAAGCGTTATATATATATATATATTAGGGTGATTCAAATAAAATCGATGTTTTTTTTTTTTCGTATAAATTTGATAGCTGTTAGTACTTGTCAAAAAAGTAACTCTCTCCAAATTTGAGCTCTTAAAAAAATTTTTTAGAGGTCGCGCAAGTGACTTTTTCATTTTTTTTTCGATCGGGGCTAACAATCACGATTTAAAAATTTCTATTTTTCCGTTCTGCATAGAAAAATATTATCAGTACCTGATGAAGCGGTGGTTGTCCCAAAATTTGGGCTCATAAAAAAAAAAATTAATGGCCGTGCATGTCACTTAAATTTATTTTTTTCATTTTTCGCTGAAATTTGTAGCATAGATATTTCGATTTTTCATTGCTGCAGCAAAGGATGTTGGCACTTATTTAAAAAAAAAACAACTAACAACTAACTTTTCATGTAATTTATAATGATGTAAGTGTATTCATTTGGCTAAGAATTTAAAAAATAACGCGTTGAACATTTTTTAAATTTTTATTGATACGTTATTTATACGTTATTGACACGCGATATAATACATTGCGTACGTGTTTTAGAATTCCAAGTTGTTAGGATTACATATTCTAGTAACGAATCAATATATTTAAGTATTTAAGGTAGTTCTATATCGAGCGGCAGCGGGGAAGAAGCGGAAAGTTAGGCGCGGCGGTACTCGGTGTGTGGCGGAAAATCTAAACATCTATATCATGATTTTCAGCCTGATTTGAAAAACGAAAAAGTTCAATATCGCCTGCGCGGCCATTAAATTTTTTTTTTATGAGCCCAAATTTTGGGACAACCACTGCTTCATCAGGTACTGATATTTTTCTATGCAGAACGGAAAAATAGAAATTTTTAAATCGTGATTGTTAGCCCCGATCGAAAAAAAAAATAAAAAAGTCACTTGCGCGACCTCTAAAAAATTTTTTTAAGAGCTCAAATTTGGAGAGAGTTACTTTTTTGACAAGTACTAACAGCTATCAAATTTATACGAAAAAAAAAAACATCGATTTTATTTGAATCACCCTAATATATATATAGAGAATACTGAGGGCAATCGTACGACTAGCTTTGATAATTGCTGCTGTGGCATTGGCTATACTATCCAGCCCTATAGAAACTCTCTGCGACAATATGCAGTTGCTCTAAAAATGTTTCCAGCCTCTCGAGTCGAAATTTTGCCCCTGTTTTAATACTCTTAGCACTCAACTCCACCTCCTTAGCCCCTTTTTGAACCTCAAACTCCTGTTTTAACCTCCAAGTCCTCCAAAGTTCAAAATTAGCACCCACCTGAAGCCTCTTTTCAAACCGGTTTAACCTCGAACTCCCATTTGAGACCTCCAAGTCCTCCGGATTCATGATTGCACCTATTTTGATACTCATTACGTCCGGCCCAGACTCGAAATTTAGCGCGCCTACTTTAGTACTCATAGCGTCTAGATTAACTACTGAACCGTGTTCACCCTCGAGCTCGTATTTTGAATCTCAAAGTCTATCAGAATCATGATTTTTGCAGAATTAATAATACGAAATATTTGCATAAACTATCATTACTAAGAGGGAAATAAAGTCTACAGAAATATGTAATCATTGTGTATTACAAATAACATTGGACCGTACAAGGAGGTTTAAAAAATTATCTCATTGTCAGAGCAGTAACAAAAGCCCATCTTCCACATGAAATTGTTTTTATGTACAATTACACGAAATGTAGATCATGATGACTTTAGATATGATACTACATTGGATAATTTTTTAAATATACGTACAACGGTCCAGGAAGATGATTTCTGCATGCTTTCCATTACGTGATCTGAGGATGTGGAGAGGCTAAGAGGTTCTAGCAAGATCCTCATTTAAACCTCAAATGCTGCATTTGTCTGGTATCTACGAGTTTTAGGCGCTGGTCAGGGTTTTAATTCCCATACAAAATGAACCTCTCTATCCTCAAAAACCTCCTTTGGGGGGGGGGAGTTCGAGGCTCTAAGCAGGCGCTAAATTTCGACTCGGGCTATGACCTTTTCCCACTTTTTCCCCGCTAATAATCTCTTTAATCGCCTAGGTTAACTTTTCTTTCATGCAAAGAATACTTAATATATCAAAGATTGGAACTCTATAACGTTAAAATTCAACGTTCAATGCCCATGATGTGTTTTAGAACAAGTTATAAAAAATCGTAAAGTCAGACGCAATTTCAAGGTTCTCTACAGCTACCAAGCTGGACCACCCAACACATTAGCGATATCGAATTAGAGTTCACCAATGAATCATTCTCTTTTGGTCCATTATACGCTTTTATGCCGAAAGTTAATACATAGCAATATAAAGTGTCGCAACAGACTTCGATTTCCCTTACGTGAAAACGCCACCTTCTTGCGAGGACAGCAGGAGAGGAGACTTTAGGGTATGAAGAGTAATGGTCAGTCGGTTCGACCCGAAAGCGAATATAATTAATACCTGTCGGCTCAACAAATTTACCAAAGTCCAAATGCATGGATATACGCTTCGTGCGTACGCCCGGAAATATTATCTCGGTCACACGTGCCGGTATTAGACACGATAACAACGAGATTGAAATATCTATAATAATTGTAATTGACGGTGGAGGCGCGTGTGTGCGACCATAAATATATACGTATGGCAAACGGGTGTATCGGGGGTTTGAACATTAGAGGCAATTTCGGGATCGTAAAAACAAAAACGTTCGCTCGTACACGCAGGCGTGAAGGGAAAAAAAACAAACAGGAAGTAGCTATACATTAATATTTTTTCGAACATGTGTATGTACACACATCATGTTCATACGTATATATATATATATATGGTATCCATTTAAAATATGTATGTGGTGGAGGACGAATGTATCGAGGAGAATGACGAGCACGTATAGCGAGAAGAGGTAAGAGGTTGAAACGAGTGTAGGGTAGCTGGGCAATGGGTGCAATGTTATAGTATATATACGAGCTAGCCAGGATAGAGAATGAGAGAATATGAATGAGAAAGAGAGAGAGAGAGAGAGAGAGAGAGGGAATCAGCGAGTAAGGTAGATCGAGGGGGGTGAAATGGAACGGTACAACGAGATGCGGGGTTGGTATATATAGTGGGTGAACCCTCCGCAAGTGCTGAATCCGTCGTGTATAGTAGTCTCTCTGAAACGCGGCAGTGTTAGTGACGGTAGTAAAACGTATACGCGGTAGTATGAAGAAGATATATACATAGATTGCCAGGAATCAAAAGGGCGTAACACATGCGATTTCAATGCCGAAATATATTCCAGTTGCGCCGTCTCGCTTGCTAGAATTCTACAAAGATATATATGTATACGTATATATTCGGATGTATATATATGGCGTTGGGATACCGCCGCAATGGCAAGGGAGGCTTGGTTTGGTTTGCGGGGTTGAGAAGAGTTTCAGTTGGTGGGCCCGTAGAAGCCACCCCCGCGCTAGGGGTTGCGCGCTACCGCTGTATATATAGTATACTACATGGGCGGATGACGAAGAGAGGTTATAAGCGCACACGCGCGAACCCGATCAATACTCTCGCGCGCGCGATCTTTCAACCAAGAGAGAGGAAGTAGAGAGAAAAGAGGGTTGATGGTGATGCAGCCATGGTGCGGAGTGAAGGTGAAAGAGCGTGTATTGTATTATGGTGTATTAGGACTATACAGGCCGTCTATGTGTGTGAATGTACTGGTATAGGTTGGTAAAAGGTAGTGATATGATATTTGCCGAAGCGAGAACAGGTTGACAACCACGTCGACCAGGACGACAAAATAACAGAGGGTAGATCTCGCTAGCTGGTGGAATAAGAGACGAACGCGAAACAGAGGAAATGAAAAGAATGATTCATGATCGAGAAACGATTGGAAAAACAAGATAGTTGAAGAAAAAAAAATGTAATTGGAAGATACGATTATAAGAAAATCCAGGGTTGAGAAAAAGTAAGCACCGAAAGGATATCTACTTCTCAATTACGATAATTTTATGTTGTACATTGAATTTGAGTGACGTAAAAACGCCAGGGACACGTAAGATCGGGGGAGGACCGATCCTACAAGTACCAGTCCTACAAGTGACCAGTTCTACAAGTTCGTTCCTACAAGGAGCGATCCTACAAGTTCGTTTCTCGAGATTAGTTTGAAAAGGTCCGATCCTACAAGTGGCGATCCTACAAGTTCGTTCCTACAAGGAGCGATCCTACAAGTTCGTTTCTCGAGATTAGTTTGAAAAGGTCCGATCCTACAAGTGGCGATCCTACAAGTTCGATCCTACAAGGAGCGATCCTACAAGTGCGTTCCTCGAGATTCGTATGACAAGGTCCGATCCTACAAGTAGCGGTCCTACAAGTTCGATCCTACAAGTTAATTTCTAGAGATTCGTTCGAGAAGGTTCGATCCTACAAGTGGCGATCCTACAAGTTCGTTCCTACAAGGAGCGATCCTACAAGTTCGTTGTCTCGAGATTAGTTTGAAAAGGTCCGATCCTACAAGTGGCGATCCTACAAGTTCGATCCTACAAGGAGCGATCCTACAAGTGCGTTCCTCGAGATTCGTATGACAAGGTCCGATCCTACAAGTAGCGGTCCTACAAGTTCGATCCTACAAGTTAATTTCTAGAGATTCGTTCGAGAAGGTTCGATCCTACAAGTGGCGATCCTACAAGTTCGTTCCTACAAGGAGCGAACCTACAAGTTCGTTGTCTCGAGATTAGTTTGAAAAGGTCCGATCCTACAAGTGGCGATCCTACAAGTTCGATCCTACAAGGAGCGGTCCTACAAGTTCGATCCTACAAGTAGCGGTCCTACAAGTTCGATCCTACAAGTAGCGGTTCTACAAGTTCTTTTGATTTGCTCAAAACGAATGTGGCAGACTGAAAATATGAAAATTGATGATTTTCAGTACGACGTCATGACGTCGGATTCGTTTTCAGCGACCTCGAAAACCCCCGAGTAACAAATTTCAAGCGAAAATCATCAATTTTCATATTTTCAGTCTGCCATATTCGTTTTGAGCAAATCAAAAGAACTTGTAGAACCGCTACTTGTAGGATCGAACTTGTAGGACCGCTACTTGTAGGATCGAACTTGTAGGACCGCTACTTGTAGGATCGAACTTGTAGGACCGCTCCTTGTAGGATCGCCACTTGTAGGATCGAACTTGTAGGACCGCTACTTGTAGGATCGAACCTTCTCGAACGAATCTCTAGAAATTAACTTGTAGGATCGCCACTTGTAGGATCGAACTTGTAGGACCACTACTTGTAGGATCGGACCTTGTCATACGAATCTTGAGGAACGCACTTGTAGGATCGCTCCTTGTAGGATCGAACTTGTAGGATCGCCACTTGTAGGATCGGACCTTTTCAAACTAATCTCGAGAAACGAACTTGTAGGATCGCTCCTTGTAGGAACGAACTTGTAGGATCGCCACTTGTAAGATCGGACCTTTTCAAACTAATCTCGAGAAACGAACTTGTAGGATCGCTCCTTGTAGGAACGAACTTGTAGAACTGGTCACTTGTAGGACTGGTACTTGTAGGATCGATACCCTCTCCGTAAGATCCATCAGCATTTGTCGATTTGAATTTGTTATTCGAATAAAAATAAATGCTTGTTTGAAGATTCAAGGACATATATTTGGCAAATCTCGATAGGAATGAACGGAAAAGAAAATTCAGAAGCGAGGAGAAATTTCACGAAGATTCCGCGGCATATCACACGGGAAGGTAACAGAAAATTCGAGGAATTCGTTCATCGTCATCGTCGTTCTATATACATATATAGATGCGGTTTTCCTACGTCACTTCACCATCGCAGCCTTTTTCCACATCATTCCCCATAATTTTTTCCATCTATAGCGCACAACCCTCCGCCGCAGCAAACCCCCTCCGTGTGTGCTTCTTTGCGCGAACCTTTTGCGTCACGGTATAATTTGCCATGGCGAGAGGGTGGCCGCTCATTTTGCCATGTGGCCGTACCAGAAAGCACACACGACAGAGCCAGAGCGGCAGGAAGGGCGTCTCTATCAGGACTGACGATCCTACATATATGACTCCCTACCATCTTGGTATCAGACGAAAAAGGGCGTAATTTACAGGACGCAACGCGTAAAGTAATCTGGGGTTACGACTTTCAGTTCGCTAGCAGTCGAACTCTTATATATATTACATACACTCTTTTGCTTCAGCAAATGCTCGGGTTGACGGGGCATACAGAATACCTGTGGATTTCTCGCTTCGCGACTCATACGGGTGTGACTAGCAAAGATTCAGAAAAGACATAAAGAAACGCTTTATTGAATTCAACATCAATTTGCAAGTTCGCGATTCATACAGAGGGACCGTATTATAAAATAAATGGAGCTCTGTACCCACGAGCCTAGAATACGTACAGACTTTCCAACAGCATAAAAAAATCAAAGAGCCTCGCGAAGTGGAAGAAAAACCTCGTGACATTTCTCATTGCCAAAGCAATTTCGAACAATACTGTATAATAATTTTATTGGAAATTAGTCATCAGCAAGAAGAATGTTGTTGCAATAAAATTCTGGTTCTTTTTATCAACAATTTCGACAAGAAACACTTGCTTTTTTTCAAACGTTATTGAATGCAACCGTAACATATATGTTTGATTGCAAATGAATTTTTATATTGCAATCAAAAACTTTGCTACATTTATAAATGTAGCAGAGTTCCGATGCAAATGAATTTTTATATTGCAATCAAACATATATGTTACGGTTGCACTCAATAACGTTTGAAAAAAAGCAAGTGTTTCTTGTCGAAATTGTTGATAAAAAGAACCAGAATTTTATTGCAACAACATTCTTCTTGCTGATGACTAATTTCCAATAAAATTATTATACAGCATTGTTCGAAATTGCTTTGGCAATGAGAAATTTCACATATATGTGATTGAAATGAAGATGGAATAAAAATCTACAATATGTTTGTGGGAATACTTTTTAGTGATTTATTTTTCACTTCGTAATGTACTTTCTCGATTCCTCGCAGTATGTAATATGCTGGTACCAAAAACAAACACATCTCTGTGTTTACATCTCCAGGAAAAGTGACGTAATTTACAGCTTATTTTTCACTTTTCCCCAATGCCACGAAAAAAAAAAATCCGAGATTTTCAGCTGCGCGAGTGTAGTTATACGTACTATACGAGCGTATATATCTGTACATCCGTCGTCTGGTGTTTAAAGTCAAGAGTTCGTTGCTGCTGAGAAACATTGGGCGAGAGTGAGAAGACCAGATGGAGAAACTATTACGTGTACAAAAAAGAGTTTCACGGCTGTCTTTCCAACTGGGTCACTTAGCCCATATAGCCCACAGAGTAGTCTAGCTCTCGAGGTGAATGCTCTTCTCTTCTCTACCGTCACCAACGTAAAAGAGCAGGCGAGTCTCGCGATTTTCGTTCTCATCTATACGACACTCTACGACAACACTCGCGCAAACTCCCAATCTTTTCAAGCGCACACGACGCAGTCTGTAAATGGAAGCTCGTCTACATGATGAGCGACCGGCTCAACGCGTATAAAAGCGTTCACTCTGAATAGTCAACGCTATCCATATATGGTGTATTGTCATGTGTCACCAGCAATTTGTATTTGCGGAGGTCTATGTTGAGCGGGTATTATATGTATTGCTCAATATATACCACGTATCTTTAAGATGATATAGCCGATGAGAGAGTGACTAGAGTTAAAAATTGGTATGAATTCTTCTAAGAAGTCTGTGCCCTGTCTTAAATTATCATTAATGGTGAGGGAATAATCACAGATCGGGAATTGAAGCCCCTTTAAGGGGTGGATAAACATCAACCGGCAAACGATTCGGTATTTTCTTCAATTCTTCAATTTTGTTACTTTTATTGCTAGGTTTTCAAGGAATGATCGTCACCCCTGCCTACATATATAGCTATAGACTTGCATTGTCGTCTAAGTTTCATGTAGTAGCATTTATGTTGCGAAATGTTTTTCCAATAATAACGAAGAAAAGCGATGGAAAATCGATAAGTGGGGGATGGTAGTGTGTTATTGTTGATGCTTTTTCAATTGAGACCATGTGAAACGAGCCTTCATACTTTTTGTATACCGAGATATTCCAGTCTCGAAGGTTTTTCAAGAGCTGAAAATCAATTGGAACCATCAAGTGTTCCGAGTAAAAGTATCGATTGTTCGATGCAGTTATAGGCACGTATCTTACAACTTTGTGAGACAGGCGATAGAGGAATGAGTAACAAGAATCTTTCATAGTTCGAGGACGATCAAGTGCCGGAGAAGAAGAAAAAGCTCAACTCAGACTGAGCAACAGATAGATAGATAGAAAGAGAGAGAGAGAGAGAGAGAGTGAGAAAAGATAGTGATACCGAAATAAAAGTTTTCTAGTTGCTAGAAAAGCTTGCCTTTCGAATGGAAGAAAGGATCCGAGAGAAAGTACTCTGAATGAGCCACCGAATACACGAAAAGGATATTATCGAGAGCTCCTGAATGATCGAGTTTTTGTGCAGACTTTTTACGATATACTAATAGAATGCCCTTCTGAACTCTATTCAATGGAGATTAGTGTTTGAATAAAGTTCATTCCACGATTAAGGAGGTTCTTAACCCAGATAAAAACGGTAAGAATGGCTCTAAAATTTGAGGGGAGGTTTGTGCTGGTATACTAGGAATACACCGTAATTATTTCAGATTTTTTGACCACATCGTTGAGGAGAAAAAAAACATTAAATATGCCGCTTATTCGTGGGCTCTTATGGAAGAAGTATTCGAAGCTATGATTGGAGATTATTTTAGGAGTGAAAAAACCTCGGAAAAAACGGTAACATTTCCCCGAAGAACCGCTTATAAACGACAGATTAGACCTTCATAGATATAATTTGCCCACAAAGAAAGTTTTTCACCGTGCCGATAGTGAAATATATACTTGTAATCAGAATTCAGCGTACAAATGCCGAACGCAACCTGCCCCCGCACGTCGCCCGCGCCGCGCCATCACGTTCCCCTTACCGCACCAAATTGGTGTTAAGAACCTCCTGAATCAATCTGCAAAACCAACAGGCCGCACTATCGAAGAGTCGGCTCTCCTTTTTAATTCAACTTTTCGGGTTTAGAGAGACGAATGAAAAACTATTCGAGGCAAACAAAACAACTTTCCAACCAAAAGATTATGAATAATTATTCGAAAAAAAAAATATTCATATCATTCCCAAAAAATCAAACTTAAATTATTCTAAAATTACGAAAAATAAATTACCGTTCTTACACATCTCCGTAATGATTTGAATCGTTTAAAATGCTGGTTTTCAATCATGTCCTCTTGTATATAACTTTTGCACTATATACGATACGCGTATATAAGCCAAAAGCTGGACTTCAGCGGGATATCCATCAAACAAACGTTAACAAAATTGAGATTCGAGAGGCTATGACAATCGGTCTTGCCGATTTAATCATTTCCCACAGCGTAATTTCGCACAATTTGTAATAGCGATGTGCCTCTCGTTCAAAAGGACATTCGAATTGATCATCGAACGAGAGAGATACGATTGTTCAAAGTGTGAACACCGCATACAGGAGGAACGACTGTATAGCCATAGCTCTCTGCTGGTCCGACCAGTTGGCCGCAGTAAATTACGTCGATTATCGGGGACCTTTTGCGCTCATCCCTCGATTTATACGTACATACATATACGTGTATCTATGTACACCAAAATTTCGGGTGATGTGCATATACATATATATTCGTCACTATCAGTCCTTGTCCGCGGCCTCCGGTAATGGTCGCTATTGTCGTACAATGTTGAATCGTAGCGCAGAGTCCGAGTCACGTCCGAAACGGGCAATTATCGATGGGGTTTGGGCGCGAGTACAAATTGGATACAGAATATACAGTCGTAACTATACATGTAAACATGTAATGGAACATGCTTTTAACGTATTTGAAAGATGGATTCAATGAAAATTAAGATTCTTCCCTGAAAATTATAGATTACTATCATAATTTAAAACGACAATGAACGAAATTGGTCTCGACTCCTGTATTAAACTCCTTTCGGTACTATATTATTGCTTAAAATCAGAGTTCTCGGCACATTAAAAAACAGCTGTTTTTTTTTTATTATAATTTTTAATTTATAAATTCATTCAACATCCTTGAACCAGCTGTCGATGGAGCAACGAAAGAATATACATTCAGGAAGCTGTAACTTGACTGAATCGCATCAGCCAGATATCGTCTATACTCTCTCTCTCTCTCTCTTTCTCTCGCTCCCCCCCCCCCCTTTCCGTGCTTCTTTATCGCTATTTCTCTCTTGTCCTCTGTTCGCAAAACGTCAAATACCGCAGATTTCAAACGAAATTGTCAAAAGTTAATTACTTCTTTCGGGAAATACGAAAAAAAGTCATCATGAAAATGGACAAACTGAATAAAATGCGAGAAAGAGAAATGAGGGGTTTGTTAAACTTGAATCCATCGAGGGTGCATGCGGAGCGATTGATCAAAAAATATATGCAACGCATCAACCATCCCCGAAATCAATTTCCCATTCTCTCTTCTATATCGTTATTACATTTACCCCAGTTTACATATATATATATATATATATATGTCTGTATAAAAATGCATATTTGTACGTGGCAATAATATATCGGAACGTAAAAAAGTTCTCCCACAAAGTATTGTCAGAGTAACGATATCCGAGGATTTTCTATTTGCGAAAAGCCCGCGGTGAAGTTATAACGAGCTTGGGGCGCGTGTGAATGAAACGCGGGGGATCGAGAGAGAAAGGAAACGAGACACGAGTTTTTCACCGAATACAAAATTCATTTTGGGGTAAAAAAATAAAAGTATATTATTCGTGCCCGTAAAAGTTGTAATTGGGAAACGGAATTCGAGGAAAATCGGGTTTCGCGGTGCGGGGGGAAAAAAAATGAACGGTGGATTGAAAATAAAAATGAATATACCGTAAAAACTGCAAGGGAGAGAGATGAGAGACAAAATTCCTGTACACAAACAATTGGAAATTATTTCCATCCCTTGGCTATGACGATTCCTAAATGTTTCGATACGAATGTCATTTTTTTCACAAATCACCATCTTCAATTTACGACTGCTGGCCTAGAGAAATTTTCCTCGTTATTTTTATCTCCATATTGCAATTATAGAGACGAATGTTTATCGAATTATCAAGAATTAATCCAGATATCCATCGACATTCCTCTGAATGTATAACCCACAGTAAATTTCATTTAATTTAACGCAGCTACCTAAGCGTTAGTTGAAATAATTGTACATATTACTGGGATCCCCAGTAACGCCTATTCGTGACCGGAGCACATTGACATCGTTGCATATATCTGACTATATATATCCTTACGATCGTCTGCGCGTCCCCGCTCGATCGTCGTACCTTTCTCGCCCGCTCTCTCCTCGTTTACCGTGTGTACAGTAATTTCAGGAAACGTTTTTTTTTTCCGCGCGATCGGTACCCGGGACTTGTCGTTTTGGTATTATAACGTATACAGAGCTATAGCACGAGAACCGCGTTTTAACGATCAGTACACGCATTTGGCCAAAAGCCTCGCGTGTTGCCTTCGCGAAACGCGCGTGGTAAAGGGTCGATCGCGTCAGCACTACGACTCGTATATATATATATATATATATATATATATATATATATATATATATATATATGCATATTGATACTCGTTTCATTCAGCAGTACATGGTAAATTCAATGTCAAATCCACATAGAGAAATAAAAAAAAAAAATAATTACTGCAGCTCGGAACAGTTTTTTTTTTTCACATTCTCTGCTATGTTATAAAAATTAAACTCGCTTCAGAAGAAATATTGGATGAAGCTTTGGTTTTAATCCATAGTTGAACGTTGTGTGACTAAAAATTTGCACGAAAAGAGTGATGAATAGATGAATTGAACGATTGTTCATCAATTTGGATTGCCACAACTAAACTATAAGGCTTATCTTAATGCTGTTATACCTTACTTTTAAGACTTGAACGAAGCAAATCGCGAGTGAAGTTATTTGAGAATCACGAAAATAATTTTGCAAGTGCTTCGAGGAAATCAATTTTTTTTTTTTTAATTGAATTCAACCTCTAGAATTGGCGAACTGTGTGTAAAAAAAAACATGTTCCGGGTATCAATTAATCTTTTTATTCCACAACTAAATTTGAGATATTTATGGAAACTCTGAGTTAGTGGTTTCTAATGGAATGTCCCATATCTTCTACCTGTACTCCCACCATCATTAAACTCCTGGCTGTATGTATATATATATATATATATATATATATATATATATATATGTGTGTGTGTGTGTGTGTGTGTGTGTATATTAAAGGACCGTGCTTGTACAATGAAGGAGCTAATGTAAGAAGAGGGCGAAAATGGAGGATAAGCTGAAAAAAAACGAAGGGCGAGAGAAGCACTTTGAGCACCATCGTCGCAAGAGCACCCTCTGTTTATCCCTCTCCCTCTCTCTCTCTCTCCCTCTCTCTTCTCTGCTTACAATACCAACGCAACTGTAGCTCGGGTTATTCATAAATGAAACTTTAAACGGGTATGTTAAATTCCGTGTTGCACGCGAGATCCCAAACACTTTCCAATCGTCCGTGTGTATGCTGGTCTCTCTCGATGGATGTGCAAGCACGATACAATCTTTATCCCTTATCTTCCTCACTCTCTCCTCTGTCTCGTGCACCCCAAGTTTTTTTTTTTTTATTTTATCGCAATTTAAGAAAGTTTAAAGAGCTTCGGGATGGCACGTTCCTATAATTAAGTTCGTACGGACAGGTATATGGGTGCGGCAATTAAACAAATAATGTTTTGAAATGATTTTACGAGTCAAGAGTCGTCGGGGTGCGAGAAAACTTTTATTTTGTAAAAAAAAAAAAATACATATCAATAATACGGGTATAGAACTGCTTGCGGTCTTATTGGAGAATTATATTACCGATCGTTCTTTTCTTTTCATCCGAAATGGTGCTAAATGAAATGATTTAAATTCCGTGATCCATTGAACCCCCTTGGGCAAACGCAAAATTACCCGAGAGGTACCATATATATAGTATATTATTTATAACGCTAATCGGTAAGAAGCGTTTGAATTATTTCAAACTATAACATAGGATCGCTCTACGAGGACAAATTTTGGAAATTATTTTTATACATTCTTGATATTACTATCGTGCTGACGGATATTTTCAGTCTGGAAATACACACAGCAACGGAAACTCAGCATATACTGCAACTCAAGTTTCTGACGATGCACAAACGGAAATGGCAAAATGTACACAGACGTTGCTACGAGTTTACCAAAAGGAAGATAGATATTTCACGAGGTATATATGTATATACATGTATACATAAAATTTTGCAACTCCGATGGAACATCGCGAGGTGTCAACCAGATCCGGCATCTGTCCTCTCGTCTTTCCGAATAACACACCAGATATATCTTACATTATAACAAGATATGTATATTCCTATAGTAGAGTAACAACACGCCAACACAATAGAAGTACACACATTATCAGGTCTCGAGTTTACACAGAGGGTTCTCTGTACACGATACCGATGACTGGGAAAACCGCAACGAGACGATTTAGTCCAGTCATTCTAGTCATTTTTTCCGCAATCTTCCACAGAATTGATGTTGCTTTTGGTAAAGGTTCATGGATGTCCCCTGAGTGTAAATTCAAGTTGGCGAGACGCGGGAAAGAGCTTCAGCCGCCAATTAAAAAATACGTTTTATCAAATAGCTCGTGAACCGTGCATCGTATAACAAAAATAGTATAGCAACCTTTTTTGTAGACAATGAAATTCTCTACGACTTTTATTTAAAACTTTTTCCTGTGTAGAGCATGGTTTTTTTATTTATAGCGCGGCAAACTTTTCCAAATATGGTTATTGCTAGATATATAGTTAACGGTTGATGTAACAGTAAAAATGGTGATGCTTGGAAAAGTTTACCGCGCTATAAATAAAAAAACCATGCACTATACAGGAAATAGTTTCGGATAAAAGTTGTGGAGAATTTTATTATCTACAAAAAAGGTCTCGACTATTTTTGTCTTGCGATGCATGGTTCACGAGATATTTGATAAAATGTGTTTTCCGAGATGGCGGCTGAAGCTCGGACCCCCCCGCGTCCCACCAACTTGAATTTACACTCAGGGGACAGCCCTGAACCTTTTCCAAAAGCGAAATTAATTCTGTAGAAGATTGCATTATGAACCTATATACTTTTTCGGCTAGAATGACTGGACTAATTTGTCTGTGCGAGAACGAGAGCCTTGCCGTAGTGTGATTTTTCCCTGTACAAATTAAAAAGAAATACACGATGCGAGAAGACTCTTGAGCCTGTATACACGCACTAATAAAATGCATATAAGAATATATACATAGAAATATGCGTAGCAGGATATTCTAGACTTTTTTTTTTTTAATAAAACGAAAAAAAGTTAAACTTTTTCAACTTTTTGTGTTTGGTGTCGTTTTATTTGTTCGGAAAGCTTGATATGTTACTGTGCCAAGAGCAACACTCGAAATCAGGAAAATATGATGGAAGGGACAATAATGAAGTCATTATAGCAAAAATTCATGGTCGGACTTTGAAAATCTCTCCAACGACCAAAAAAAAAAAAATCTTTTAGGATTATCGATGTATTTTTCAGCTGTATAAGAAACAAACGGATTATTTTACGGTTTTAAAACATGCGGCTTGAGGAATTTTTATTTTCTGGCAGTTGATCGACGTAAAAGTCATTATCTGTGTATCAGCCAAGCGTTAATTAATATTTAACATTCTTAAATGCTTGTAATTGGCAATTATCTCGTGCAAAATTTACTACAGTCAGACCTCGGGCACTGACGTGAGCTGTTACTCGGGCACTGCGGAATCCTCAATCCAGAAACAGTGCCGCTACAATGTAAGAACCCCACATGAACAAAAAATTGTATAATTTCAACGATATAGCGGAGGGTAACGATATACGTATGATACGGGCCTGGTGCTTTATTCTCATTGGTTGGTAAGAAGGTTAGGTCTTTCGGTCAGTGTCCGAGACTCCTGCGCTCGAGCTCAGTCAGTGCCCAAGGTCCGACTGTATTTAACGATGAGAAAAGTAATGAGACGCGACGGTGGATATGGTTATACTTACGTATACATCGATATCTCACCAAATAACGGCCTACTTATCTCAATTTCTATTTCCAAATGGCGTACACACGTGACTCTTTGTAGGGAGAAAATGCACGTGTACATATATATATCTCGACACAGACCATAATGGTGATTCACTGTATCGAACGCATTGCTCTCTCAGCGTAATTTCGGCAAACAACAAAAAAGCTCGTGCCATTCGTTCTCTTATACGCGTTTACATCGGAGACGAGCAAAGAGAAAGAGAAAGAGAGCGCGTCAATGTTTGCGAGGGAGGTTTCGAAATATCCGTAGGGGTGCCATTGTGCCGGCCCTTAGTGGTACAAGGGTGCTGTTCCCCCCCCCCCCACCATCATCACCCCCGAATCCCCATGGCTTGTGCTCGAAGAGAAAAAAGCCTTTGGCGTTCTGCTCTCTTCATCGGAGACCACTCCTATACACATCGGATGATTCATACAGAGCGACAAATATTTTTCCACTGTCTCGAGAGAATATAATTTTTCATACCTCGAATGAGAATAAAAAATTCATCAAAATTTACAGATTTTCATTCATCACAGCGTGTTCGCAGACATTGTTTTATAATAATTCGGGAATATGAAATTTCAATGAAAATTTCATCAGAGTGGCAATTGGTAAATGATTCCCAATCGAACACCCGTGGTAATACACGATAAATTAATTAGGTCGAGTCTGACCGGATTAAAAAAAAAAAAGAAATGGGAACAGCATTTCCGAATCTCACTCTCTCTCTCTCTCTCTCCTATCGGGGTCTATCGATGACATTCAATCAGGGGAAACTTTCGCAATTTCGTTTAGATTGATCACTGAACCGGCGATTCACAAGCCAAAAAGCCCAATGTCACCGATACGACATAATAAGCTCGGCAATTCAGTCTGGTAGGATTTATAATGGCAGCAATGGTGGCTCTTCGACGTTCGTGAAATTCTTAGTGTGAGAAGCAGTGACACGTAAAACGCGACGCTCTTTTAAATCTCGATAGGGGATGAAAGAAGATATCTCGGTGTAGCCGTAGTGATAATGGATGACGATAATAGCAGGGAAAACAAAAAAAAAACACTCCAAAAGAACGATTCTGCGATTCGTTTTTTTTTTTTCTCAATAGGGGACACACTTGAGGAATCCAGAATTGCATTTTTATGGCTATTTTTATGTTCAGGAATTTCGACACGAAAAAAAAAGTTGAATCCACAAAAAATTAATTCCAGTTATGCCATGATTTCGATACTTTTAAAGTGACCGTGGAAGAATGAAAGGAAAAATGATTAATCCAAATACATAATCCCATCACTGCTGTGATGTCGGAAATGCCTAGTCTATTGAAATGAAGGCACACGGACTGGCTCAATTGTTAACAACGAGAGATTTCCGGCACAGCATATGTTGCAGCGTTCTCGGCATTGACCGAGAAATCCCGGCCAACAATAAATTTTAAAAAATCCCCCATTTCTCAAATTAAACACAGCCCGCATATGTACAATTGGACAAAATATTTTGAACAACTATATACGCTGAGGTGGGAATTTTTCAAACTGTGATCAGTGAATTTTCCAAAATTATTGGGGAATTCAATTCTGCGTTAATAACGAGTTCTCGCAGGTTATTCTTCCTAGCTTCATGATCGCTCAATCTGAGCCCAAAATCACATACCAAACTATTTGTTTTTGGAATCTTCTTCAAAGCCATGCAGTTCAATATAACCTCAAAATATTTCCAACCTATTTTACTCAATAATCGCTGAATGAAATGAGAGACAAATGGGTGGAATCCTCTGAGTAATTTATAGACGCAGACATCTCCATCGTTTGTTTTTTATTCGAAAAATGAATTTCTTTTGTGCGTTGTTTTATTGCGCATAGTACGAAGCATTTCAATTAGCAGAATCTTCAACATTCCAAGGATGATAATGATGAAATTTGTTTTCAACCAATTGCTCAGGAGGTCATCCTGTATACGGATTTCTGCTCGGCATAAAATCGATGGAGCGGTTTATTCGGTGTATATATAGGTACAGGTACTACGTGCAGTTTGCATTTCAAAATTTCTGCGTCTGGTGGACAAATTATATCGTCGACGCGCGAATGCTCAATTTGATGAGCGAGAGAGAGAGGCGGCGATGGATGGAGGGAAAGAGTGGATGAGAGGGTTGAATGTGCCAACGGTACGTTTGGTCTGCGTGGATGCTGGCAATTTTTATTTCTTTTTTTTTTTATTATTCGGCCAGAGGGGTTCTCTCCGGCCTTTCATCCAAACAGCAAGAGAGAGAGAGAGAGAGAGAGAGAGGAAGAAAAGTCCGAACCGTGCGTGGCTTGTGTGTTCTCGGTCGCATGAACTTCTCGTGAAAATATTTTAGCCGTTCAGTTCACGTCGAGGAACGACCAAAATGGGAGTGAGAAGCCGAGCAAACATACGATAGAGGGTTGAGGGAGGTGTGGGAGGTCCAGGCACAGAGAGGAACGATAAAAGCTCTCGCGGTTCCGGAGGAACGAAGGGTGAACGAATGGAATTAGGCGGATGCCTGATATCAATGTGTATATGTACCTGTATGTGTCCTTTACATTGTATGAAAACGTGGATGAGGGACGACACAAGGAGACGGAGAGAAAGAGGGGGAAAGAGAGAGAGAGAGCGAGAGAGAGAGAGAGAGAGAGAGAGGGGGGATGAAAGCCTCGAGAGTAAATTCGCAGAGAGAATCAATGGCACTTGATTGCCCTATGTCGGGCCAATTATATATCCTACAAGCGAGAACCTTCTCGACGGATATTTCCCGTGTACCATCGGTCTCTTTTCTCCCGCAATGAAACCTCTGATTTCCAACTATATACGCTAATACGTGTAATAAAAATTCCAACGCGAGACTCCGCGACTCTGCGCATCATACGTGCTCAGAGTCTTTTGTTTCCCTTTCGTCAAAACTCCAGTTTGCTTACGGGTCCAAGTACATTAATCACAGAGGGAGCATTCTACCCGAGGAGAAATGATTTTTCGAAAGCAATTTTCACTGCGGGGGACCGGTGGCTCAAGGGATTTTATCTTTCGGTTCAAACAGCTTTTCTTCGTTTCATGGTTTATTAATTCGATTTACTTGATTGGGTTTGTGTACGACGATATGTCCGCAAACACGCACGCTCTCTGGCTCTTGAGGTCTCTGGCTCGTTGCATGCATGGTCCATTAACGGTAACCTTGTTACTTGACCCGAGCACGGTACCGGGTATAGCATATAAACGCGCGATGGGGTGAGAATACGGAAGTCTCTATATCTCTCTCTCTCTCTCTCTCTCTTTAGTTGAATGCAAGAGGGCGTGTATTCGGATACCTCGGAGGGGAATTTTAATACAGTATATAATACAAGGTGTATCACGTTTCGTCGTACAGGCCAAGTGGCCGTATAATACTGATCAAGCTTAACACAAAGGATGCAAAAATGGATACCGAGATATCAAATTTTACTTCTGGTTTGTCGCTGCCAGTGAAACGAGATAATTGAACGGTATATATGATCTTTCTAAGTAAAGCAGAATAGATTATTAACCAAACGAACGTCCGAACGAAAAAAATATTGCGTGTGATCATTTTATAATATGCGAGACTTATTGCTGCAGAAATATATATTATTCATATTTAACGTATAATTTTTATAAATGATGTATACGGTAATATATTTTGGTCAAGTGTACTTGGAAAATATTTTTTTTTCTTTTTACTATTTTTCATTTATAGAATTTTGGCCAAAATATGTAAGATGTAAAAAATATTGCATATCAATTTTTTGAGAGAGAAAAGCGACGAATTCAAAATTGTTTGAGGTAAAAAAAAATGATGACTCATTGCGAAGCAACGATTATCCGAAATGACATAAAATTTGCGGTAATTCCGATGAAAATTGCAACGGGTAATAGGGATTTGCACGAGGATTAAAAAGGATCCACACAAATACATCGAGGCATTTTTTTTGACAAATGCAATTTTGACAAAATTGCATTTGACAAAATGCAATTTTGATGCTCCCTGTTCGAGGAAGAAAAACTCAAAACATCAAGTTTATTTTTCAACGCAACAGCACCGAGGATCAGCAGGATATTAAGTTCTGGATGAAGGATTGCTTAGAACCGAGAAAGAGAGAGAGAGAGAGAAAGAGCTAGAATTCGCGACCAGGCAAACTTCTCGTAACGGGCTTTGCGACAAACTACATAAACGTGGCATGCGGAAGTGCGCTTAAGCGCAAAAGGAAGTGGCGACCTAGTTAGCCTACGGCACACTGCGCGTGGGTATCGAAGGGAAACAAAAAAAAAATTTGCAAGAAATACAGTCAACATACTTTATACGATGAAAGAAATTTTTTCAACATGAATATCCAGGAAAATTCCCCGATTTTTCTACCATTTTCTCAAACATATTTCCTCTCTTCTAAAAAAAAAAAAAAACAACATCATTACGATTTTTCGAAAAAATTTTGTATTTCGCATAATCATTTTTTTTTACTCACGATATCGCATTTGACATGAAATGAAAGAAATTTCCGAGTGAAGTATTATATACCAGAAATAATTTCCTCGCTTACTCGCGCAATTAGCAAAATGAGGTCCTTTCAAGAAAACGATGAAGAAAGCTAGAGAGGAGTGTTGCGTCTATAATCAAAGCTCGGAACGTCTGACGTTGCAGCAAAGTTTGATTGCAAAGATAGGAGAAAAATGAGAAGAAAAAAAAAGGAAATAAATGTCCTGCGAGCAGTCGGAGAAATATATAAGTTTTTCTCTCTACATATAGAAGCTCTGGTCTCTATCGCAGCCAGCTGCAACTGACTTTTTATATACGTATAACCCGTGTCTTTTTTCTTAACCGGAAAAACGCCCGGAGTAAAACCCACGATATTGCCCTTTTGCTGGCAGTTAATTAACTCCGCATTTTACGAAGGTTTACGAATCATCTTCGCCAAGAGCTATGACACGTAAAATGACGGTGAAAAATATTCGTAATTAAGAAGACAGAGCTAAAAAGTAAGAGTATGAAATTTTCTATGAATTCATTTTAGGCCGGATAAGATAACTTTTGGACGGGTGCCTGATTAAAATCCTACACATGTATACGAGGATGGATCATGCATATATGGGCAAAGTGTTTAAACTGTACAAACTTTTGCTGTCCGGTGGTCGTGGTTGATGGTAACTCGTGTTATGGGTTATTGACAACGTAATAACATCTCTTGTGAACATATATATATATATATATATATATATATATATATATATATATATGTACACACACATACACATGACCCGAAACATCGAGTACTTCCTGTTAAACGGTTAATTAAGCCTCGGTTGTGATTACCATTGGCGATAGAGCGAGGTTTACACAAGTTTGCCGTGCGATATATACCCAAGGAAGCAACCTGGCATACATATCCAATATATCGACTTCTGAAAATCACAAGGGCGTATAAGCTCATGCCAATTTGGGCGTACGTGCATTTTGAGTTCCTTTTGACTTTCAGCCATCGATATGACTATACACGCGTATTGCTAATATCCTGCCATATTGCGGATTGCATTCAGTATCGCGTATCGTATCTCACATCTATTATCGGATATTATATACTCTCTGTGCAATATATATATCGAAACGAATCACGAGTTTACGAGCTCCGATGATTTTGATCATTTGTGCGAACCCGAATGCACCGCGAGAGAGTGTCGGGAAAATACACCTATACCGACGACTTTAAACGTCTTTTTTCAAACACTGATTCATCACAAAGGAGTTTTGGCTTCGAGTTGCCGTAATTTATTTCAGAATGCAAATATGACATTCCGAATACTCGCTATACTCTTTTTTTTTTTTTTTGGCGTCATTTTCAAATTTCAAGAAATTTCCGGTGCCTTTGAATCGATCCATATTCGGAATTTTCTGGATTTTGATACACTGTTTCGGTGTCCAAACTGCCACTTGAGTTTCGGGAAAGTGCTTAAGGAGGTATTATCGAAACTTCAGAGTCAAAATAGTGTTTGGATTTTCTGCTAAATTTTTATTTTTAAATAGTGACTAAAAAAATTATTTTAATTTTTTATTACTAATATGCTTGTGTTTTGAACACTTTAATTGTTAGGAAAAAATTTTTTCATAAGAAAAGACTTGCATGATTCTAGCAGTTATATGGCAAAGAAGGTTAGGTGGCAACATCGCTTAGCGAAAGAATGCGTGTGTCGTGTGTCAGAGTTGTATGGGTGCGTGCGTGAAGCATGTGAACCTAACCTCACTTATTTTGTGATCGAACCGCAAATGGTGAAATTATTTCACTGCTTATTTTTTGCATTTATTTTTCAAGTTCCGATCTATATATATATATATATATATATATATACATATATATATAAACACACATATATGCGTGCGATAATTTGAGTTGGTTATGCGGCGTTGCCAAATTTATTTTCAATCAGCTCGTATAGTCCGTCGCGTTCAAAAACCAGTGCGATTAACTCGATATTTCTCTTTTATTTCATCGGTAATCCTACATTTAAAGTACATCAATTTATTACCTGGTAATCCAAAGTTGCATGTGTTCGTTTTTCATCAACGAAAGTTGGAATATCACGCAGAAAAAAATAAAAAACCTAACCTTGGTACCCCTCACGCCATAAGACATGTGTTCAAAGTATACAAAAATTGTGATTTTGAAATTAAATATCTCAGTTTCTAAACGGTAAATCGTTGTGAAATTTCACCACAAGTTCGATTTTGCTCTGAATTTCGTGTTCACAAAATTTCACGCAGCTAAGTTGGAAAATAATTTTCACGTGAGAAACGATAATACCTCCTTAAAGCCCTCGATACAATCATTTCGATATTTTAGGCCTTACGGTTGCCATTATTGGTAAATTCTACTATCATTATTTAATCGTATTATTATTATTATTATTATTATTATTATTATTATGATTATTAAAGATTACTCCGATATCGCATCAAGCAGATCATAGATTTTTTGCGAAATAAAATAAAAAGAATACGAACCGAGATTCAGTAAATTCGCATACGAGGACCACAGTAAGCGTCGACACCAGAGTAACGAAAAATCACGAAAATTAAAGAAAATAATGAAAAACCAGGACGCCGAGGCCCGAAGACGCCGATGAAAACGAGCAGCTATCCGGTGCATGGCGATACGACGACTAAATACGATTATGCTCTCACGAGGGGGTTGCGTTGGTGCGATACAGAGTACGCTGGCCCACATATTTTACGAGAAGCTTCATGACATTGTCGTTAGCTATATGAATCAACACGCGTATATGTAGATAGATGTATACACAGCGATTTATGTGTGACCCGTATAGATCCTCTCCCTTGCACACTTCGAGCAGACAAATGACTGACGTCACTCATTATTACAGAAAAAAACGTGTATACGTATGAGCACTATATACGGATATTGTGTCGGGTTGTGTGTTGGTGTATAAGCGAGAGCAAAACGTATATATCATTCGGCGAGAGCAATGGGAACGGATGTCGTGTCGTCCAACCGCAGAGAACATTCCATGGCGCACCATGATTCGTGCGCGAGAGCTTTTCATTTCTTTTTGTTTTTTAACTTTTTTTCCTCTCCTATACTGTTGCCTCGCGATAATTTATCGTATAGCTGTAACAAAACGTGGCCCTGGCCTTGACGTCATTCAGCGACTATCTGCTCTCGTCACACGGATGCTTCGCGTGTAAGTCAGATAAATCGGGGGCGGGGAGGGGGTGATGAAGAAGATTCATTCAACCCTAAACGTATCTGGCGACTTTCGATCTATCGAAATTATTTTGTGAGAACAAAAAAATTTCCTCGACTTAAGGAGGTTCACTATAGGGCTTGCGGGAGGTGAAGAGGATCGGCGGAAACCCTAATATTCTTATACATGGGCCGACGGCACTGCAGCCAACTGTGAAAATAATTTATCTTGAATCGGAAAATCATGATGGAGTTGAGATGAATAATGTAATGATAAATGAATACTTAGCTCTTTTCGACAGTTAAAGATCGATAAAAGTTATTTTACATTGATATGTAAATAAAAGAAATTTGATTTTATAGTGTATACATAATTCGCAAAGAAGTCTGACAACAAGGCGCGTATTTCTTACGGTTGGTACCGTCAAGTGTCATGGCCACAGGCCACCAGAGAACAGTCGAGCTGTCAAGAAAATTGCGCGCTCAATCTAACCGAACTGCTTCGGCTCTACAGCGATGTTTCCATGCTTATCCCCTCTTTACATCCCTTTACTGCGAATAGGGTGACTGAACCAGTGAATGAACACCTACCAGTGAATGAACAGACTTAGTATTTTAATTAAACGGCAGAGATATGATTCTATTATTATGAAGAATTTTGTATTCATAATGAAGTGAAAATTCTGAGAAAACATCTAGTAGTGATATTATTTGACGCTGTGAAAGATTTGCGATGCTATGGATTTTTTTTCGTACTTGGGGCGCATATTCATAAGAGACAGCCATGTTGTTATAACCATCTGACTGTGCATCGAATACCAGAATATTCCATATCACCTCGATAAATCTTTTTAAAAGATATGCAATAATTTTTTCAACGTTATACATTGCTAAGCTTCAATTATATTAATGAATTTTTGGTCAAAAACCCAATATTGTTTGCGATATATGGCCGTTTATTCACTGGTCCAGCTTTTTAACCTATTTCCAGTGATTGAACGAGCGTTGAAAAGGCTTTTCATAACCTCAAAACGCACGAGTATGCGTACGCATCTCTGGTTCCATTGTACGTTCATTCGCTGGAAAGATAAGCGTTCATTCATTGGAATTTTTATTCATTCACTGGAAAATTGGTAATTTCGTTCATTATAATTTTTTTTTACAAAATCCTTGCGAACAGGACACTTCAAATATTTTTTTTTATATTCTGTGAACATTGTTCTATAAGACTCAATTAGCTCATAAAGAAATTCGTAATAAGTTAAATTATACGGCTTTATCGAAATAGAAAAAAGGCTTATGCGTTCATTCACTGGTTCAGTCACCTTATAACTATGAATTTTGTTGGTTCATTGAATGGTATTGCATAAACTAAGTACACAATCAATCTGATTTTTGTCACGCTTCTTTATCCACCTATACTGTATCGAAATAAGATTTTTTAAAAATTTTCTCTACATTTGCTCCGGAGTTATAAAGGGGGAAAATGGCAATTTTTGCTTACGCCATATAAGAACGCGCATTAAAAGAGCCTCGTCAGAAATTAAATTTTCATGTGAATGGCGTAGGTGAAAATTTCCAAATAATTCTGGCATATTTCTACAGTATAATTGTGAATATCTGATAAAAAAAATTCAGATTTTTCTGTGCATTTTGCTCTATATACCTGGTGGACCTCCTTAACGCGCATATATTCATTCACGTTTACCTACGAATATAATCAACAAGGAAGGAGCTAAAATAAATTGCTTTGTACATAATCATTCGATCCGATGTATCGAATTCTGATTGTGTTAAGGTGGCTCATCAGTGAATTAAAAAACCGGCGATACGAATGAAACTTCGGGAGATGAATGAAGAAGATGCAATGAACGCTCTCTCAAAATTTCAGGGTATGTTGCCAGGCAAATTATTGCGAACGAGTAATTTAAAATTACCTATTTTAGCATGGGTCTTATGGCAGTTGATTCCATTTTCACCGGAAGTGACATGATATCTTTTGATAAAGACGAGAGTTCTTATTCAAATTTTGAGTATTGAAAGATGAAATCGTGAACTTTCCAATGGTATTTAAAAAATTGTGTCTTGCCAGGGATTTTCCCGAGAAATTTAATCGCGAAAGTCATCGTGTGTGCAAATCTCGGATACAATATATATGTCTGTCATTCTGCACGCGAGGAAACATATGAATATCAGCTATCGTTTTTGACTTGATCGCTCTGACAGCGTTAAATACTTTTGTCAGTTGAGACTTTATTTATATTATTTATAATAAATTATGAATAAAATATCACGGGAAACGTCATCGAAATTCATAAATTTTATTTAGACAGAGTATTTGGAAAATATTATGATAGGTTTATGATTTTTTTTCACGTCACGATTTTTGACTAGTGCTGTCACTGATGGGCCGCCTTAAATACTTTTGTCAGTTGAGACTTTATTTATAATATTATTTATAATAAATTATGAATAAAATATCACGGGAAACGTCATCGAAATTCATAAATTTTATTTAGACAGAGTATTTAGAAAATATTATGATAGGTTTATGTTTTTTTTTCACCTCACGATTTTTGACTAGTTTTGTCACTGATGGGCCGCCTTAAAGTTTGCATCATTGGAGTGCAACGAAAATAAGTTTTTGTTTCAAATAATTTTCAAGCTTATT
Organism: Rhorus exstirpatorius; assembly: GCA_963564615.1. Taxonomy (NCBI): domain Eukaryota; kingdom Metazoa; phylum Arthropoda; class Insecta; order Hymenoptera; family Ichneumonidae; genus Rhorus; species Rhorus exstirpatorius. The sequence continues at coordinate 34,295,350 of OY751314.1, read as the reverse complement.
TCATTGCACATTTAGGCTCCAGGTTTCCTAAAAAAAAAACCCAAAATACGTTTTCATAACTTTCGACTTCGAGAGGGACCACCCTTACGAGGGGGTGATTTTTCGAAAAAATTGTATCTCGTGCTGCACAGATTAGGTCCCCATTTTTATCGTCGTTATAGGCTCTGGGACTGTGAAAGGGACCCCAAAAAAATTGTGAGCCATTTTAATTATCAGGAACCCAAGGGGGTGAATTTTCGAATTCGAATATGATGAATCTGTCGAAACAAAACCGACACAGCCACTCGATTTTGTATCTGATATTCGCATATACGTGAACAGGTCTCTATATGTATCCAACGATAAGGACAATTACCTTGCACACATGGTTTTGTCAATTAGTCTGATTTTTTGTTTTTTTAATTCTTCATTATCAAAATTGAAAAACCTGTATTTCATTAAACCGATCGATCAATGGCATATAAACTTTATAACTATAATCCAGCATCTTTGAAAAAAAAAAACATCCAAAATTCGAGATCTCAAAATCTCGAAACTCCATCCAATCCAGAATTTTTCATCGTTCAATCGAGTACATAAGTACGATTCATAAATTTTCTTTGGATTGCGCGATTGCGAATTGAAAATAATCGAATTAGTTTCATTATGGCTGTTTTATCGGCATGAGAAAAGAAGGCGAACGGTTCGATAAGCGAGTGTGTCACTGACTTACGGTATAGATCGTAAAGGTACATAGGAGCCCGGAGTCGACATCGATCCAAATGTCACACGCTCGTCGTTTACGTTTATATATATAACGTACCAGACGCAGTCCTGTACCGCGGTGTGCTTATGTGAAAGAGCCTTTTTTCTTCAACTATGCATAACTATATGTATATATATATATCTCACGAATGACGGGTCAACGGCGCCCTACGATATCGTATTCATGAACGACATAAAGGGCATTTTCACTCGAACCGACTGGTTCGAGACCCACATCATTTTCATTAAATTTATTAATGCTCAGCCTAATTTATTTATGTTTATCAATGTTATACCTCAGAGCGATAATAAAAAGAAAAAAAAAACATTAGCAGTAAATTTTTGGTTGAAAAAAGAAATTTTTAAGCCCTCTCCAAATATTTTCGGCGAAAAAAAAAAATTTCGAAACAACCAAAAATTAAAAATTATCGCGATGGCTTTTGTTATAAGTGTCGCTTTGGGAGAAAAAAAAAGTTCTGAAAGGAAAAAATGAATGGAAAATATAGTGAAATCAGAAATCTGTCGATTGGGTCTGGAATGTCCCGTGCACACATATATACGTGTGTATTGCGTCCACGTGTTGGTAGACAGTCGCCGAGCAGTCTGCGAAAGCGACAAAACAACGAAGCCACTATATATACCTTCCCCAACTGATATGAGGCTCTCATTATCTCTTGATCAACCAATGAGGCATTGACATTACTCTCGTAAACGTGCAAATGCTCGAGCTCACGCACATTCGTACGTGTGTTTTAAAGAATAAATGGGGGTTTTTTTTTTTTTTTATTAATCAACACCGAATTTCGTCGAGAGTTAATTAACGGAGATACATAGAGAGAGTTACGTTGAAATTATACATTTTTTTTCTCGAATGTTCTGCACTTTCGTCACGATTCATTCAACATTCTTTCACGATAATGTTCCGAATTTTTCGAAATAAAAAACCCCTAAAGGTTAACTTAATTTATCAACAGAGTATTTTGAATCCATTTTTTTCGTTCGAATGGTTCGCCAATCTTTGCTTTGAAATTTTAAAGAAAATTATATTCATTCGGTTATGGGGTCGTTGCAAATTTAATTTGATCGAATGACCAAATCATCGATTCCAATTATTTTCATTCCTGGCTCTACTCAACCCATCAGGCAGATCGCGTGACAAGAAAAATAAGGTCCGAGGAGAAGAAAGAAGAAATTATGGAGCAGACATGAAAGTGGCATCTTTAATATCGCGTTACACAAGAAAGTCTAACGTATATATTTGTTTGTATATACATATATGAGGCGTTCTACGCAAATTCACCTAGCCCATATGACCCTCACCATTTTAGATTCTTCTGATTTTTTTTCTGAATAACCTCAACCTAAAAAGGACAACATTTTTTTTACACGCCATTCAAATTGACTCAAAAACGCAATTTTTTTAAATAGGTGAATTCACTGATCTTAGACTATAATTTAAAGACTAGAACAGGAGTGGAACTGCTATTTTTTTCTATTTTTTTTTCTTTCAATGGAATTTAAATAATAAATGTCAATAATTTCAACGCAAGTTGTGAATTTTCCTTTTGTTTTTGCCTTTTTTTCTCAAAATCTCTCATAAATAAATAATAATACGTCAAAATTATTTTTAAGACTCGTTACCAGCTTGAGGAAAACAAAGTATAAGCAAGCCATTTTTGAGCGTTTCGAGTTAATACCGTAAATACCCGACGTGCTATTTCATAAAAAATAGCTTTCAAAAACAGTTGTGACGTATTATTATTTATATATGAGATAGTTTGCGACTAAAGGTAAAAAAAAAATTCACAACTTGCGTTGAAATTATTGACTTTTATTGTTTACGTTCTTTTTAAAAAACAAAACCGCGTTTCACTCCCATTCTGTTCTTAAAATCCTCGCTTGAGACCAGTGAATTAACCCTCTTTTTTTTTTTACGTCGTTTTTGAGTTAATTTGAATGGTGTATAGAAAAAAAAAAAAAATTTCTAAATGTTCTCAACATTTTTTTGTCCTTTTTAGGTTAAGGTTATTGAGGAAAAAAAATATCAGAAGAATCTAAAGTGGTCAGGGTCATGGCCTGGATGAATTTGCTTGGAATGCCCCATATATATATATTTGTTTATATAAGAAGGAAAGAAACAGGATCTGCTTGGTTTGTCGTTACCGGTCGTTACATCCTAGACTGGTTTTATCACCCGGGGAAAAGAGCTCTCTTCTTTTGTTTCCTCTCCATCCCCCTCTTCGCACAAAGAACTCATTTTATGGAGGGTATCGCGCGGTCTTAGCCATGCTCTCCAGACCATCGTCATTTGACTCTCGCGCAAAAGTGTCCTTTTGTTTTGTTCAAGCCTCTAACGACAAAACTAAATCTCCATCCTTGTAATCCTCTCACGTATTCGAAACTTTATTTTTACCATATCATATGCTGGACCATCTGGGCCATAGTTTTATAAATTTTTGCATTAAAAAATTCGATTTTTTAATATTTAACACAAATATTTCATACAAAATCAGGCTTCATTCCTTTCAATATCCAGCTCATTGTCAATTCTGAGTGTTCATTATCTTGGCAAAAACAGGCTTATCATGTGAGATATAGTTATTCAAAGAGATAAATGCTTTTTAGACTACAAAACCCCCGACACGATTCCTCGATAACATGGTAATAGAAATGGTTGGAACATGGCAACATTTACCTAAATTATATACATGAATATTAAGTTTCGGAGAATTAAGTAACGAGTCACGATAATGGCGGAGCAGGAAAAAAACGAAAGAAAAGTTTCGTCGATTGTCAGGGGGCAACGCGGGGAACACCGGGAATATCCGTTTTGCTGCAACGTGTGTGAGCATATCGATCCGTTACCGCGACGAGAACAGAATTTCCATAATATCGCCCAAAAGCATCAAATTTTTCATTCTCAATTGAGAGTGATGAGAAAAAAGAAAAATGTTAAAATGACCGATCGAAAAATCGCTATTCTTCCAAGCCGAAAATTTTACTTCGAGACGTCTTTGTATGCGGAAAGAAATTTAACGTCGTTTGGATATAATGTAGTGGCAATTTAATGCACGTCTTTTCCGTACCCTCAACTTCCCTTTTTCATTATCCTATACAATCAACCCTGCGTGTACAGTGTATATATATATATATATATAATGTGTGATCTAATATGTAGGTCATTTTTCTATGGAGAAACGTTTCCTGCTATTCAGTCCTGGCCAGACATTTTGCTCTTGCTACTTTTTTACATCGATTATCCTTTTTCGTTCAATCATTTATTCTTCTATTCTCCAGCATACTTTCCAAAATACTTCTTCCATCATTCGAAATTTATCTTCATATTCATTTTTATTAATTCAATAAAGCTCTCTCTGACTCAGCGGATCTGGAAGATTTCGGCTAGTTCGATTCCAAGTCGTAATTCGAGACGAGAAAAAATTAAAAAAAAAAACAACGACGACGACGACAACGCCCAATCGAAACCAACATTTTCCCAAGGGTTTATGCAGTTATGGCTTCTACGATCTATGAGTAAATTGCACGCGAGAGTTCACTGGTACGAAGGAAGGTACCGCAGAAAGGGAGGAACACCCGAAAGGTCAATCATATCCTATCCCACACTTGTATGAGGCATTCACAGGCCAAATCGACAGATCCGTGACTCCCATAACTTTTTTTTTTCTTCCATCTCTGATATGATTGAGGTCGTAACGAAAAAATTAAAAACTGCTGCACCAGTTTTCGGAGGTTCCACAAAAAAAAAAATTGGCTCGATCGTTATCGATGAAAGTGTTAGATTGACACTTTTAAACGTTTTCGACTTTCCCAACGTTTTTTTATTTTGGGTTTGAGTGAATTCTCGGTTCAAAGTTAAAAAAAAAATTAGATCCCCTTTTGAATTGTCTCGTAGATGCATATTTTCGTCGACGTTTTCATTACTTGATATTTAAAAAAATTATTTGATAACGCGAAAATAATTGAGAATAGTGGAAGTTATGGAAGGGATTAAAATAATATTCTAATTTCCCTTGTTCAATAAAGAGGCTGATTCTCATGAACACACATGGAATTGTAAAGCTAAAATTAATTATGTAGGTAATTAAAAGACTCGAAACTATCAAATTGATTTCGACTTTAACCTGAAGCTATGAATCAACGAAGGAAGTAATTTGGAAGTCTAAAACACTCTTCTTATATATTTTGTCTACTAAAGGCTGATTCTCATGAACACACATGGAATTTTAAAACTAAAACGAATATTACCTAGATAAATTAAAGAACTTGAAACTCTCAAATTGAATTCGACTTTGGCTTGAATCAATGAATCATCAAAGACAGCAATCTGGAAAGTTAAAACACTCTTCTAGTGTCCTTTGTCCACTAAAGGCTGATTCTCATGAACACACATGGAATTTAAAAGTTAAAAAGAATATTACGTAGATACATTTAAAAAAACTTGAAACCCCTAAATTGAATTCGACTTTGGCTTGAATCAATGAATCATCAAAGACAGCAATCTGGAAGATTGAAACACTATTCTATAGTGTCCTTTGTCCACGAAAGGCTGATTCTCATGTAGTACATATATACTATACGTATGGTCCCGTAAATGATACGAAGAATTTCACGTCGCTTATTGTCGCTAAACGGCCCTTTTGTAACTCAATTGACCATATACAGCCCATCGTCCGATTTTAATCGCATATAAACACACAGGACACCCACACCCACCCAGAAAGGTATATCATTCGCAAACTCTCTCGTTGGCTGTTGAAAAGCGACCACAAGAGAAATCGATTTCGAGCCACTGAACATGTTTCGGGTATCCATGATAACGCTTATAGTCGCGGTTTCCAAATATCCATGCTCCATTTTGCGCACTTTGGAGTTGGATATTTATTCGTATGGAATATATCACGCGAAATGGAAAGATTTTTAGCTGAGCGAATTTTTTTAGTCTAATTCGCAAACCATGGGTTAAAAAAATGTTTTAAGATTGAGAAGAATTGGCAATTTCAATGTGCAATGTTGAAAAATTAAAAAAAAAATAATCTGTACACGAGTAAATTTTGGACGAGTATATACGATGCTATAACTGATTACAGTCCTATCGAGGTCTCTCTCTCTCTCTATCTCTCTCTCTCTCTCTCTCTCTCTCCCTCTCTCTCTCTCTCTCTCTCTCTCTCTTTCGCGAATTTTCGCGAGCTTCTTATCGCTCTAGTCGACGCTTGTCGCGACTTCAATGTGCTTGCACATGCAGAAATATACATGCGCATGAATAACAATCCCCCCCAATGAGAGAGAAAAGGCGAGCCGCATTTTCAAATTGCCGACGCGAGAGTCGCTGACTCTTCTCTATGACGAAACTCCGATATATACGGAGTGCGCTAACTAAAAATGCACCTGTAGATTTTCCCATGCATATTTCATCGTATTTCCTGAAACTACCATTACGTTCACATTCGCATATTCGATTGCTTTGCAAATTTTCAACGAGATCATTTAATCCAGTCGCGCGTAATTGTAAATATAACGAGATATTGGAATAATTCATACGAACGGAAATTGCGATTTCCGATCCTCGTAATAATTTCATGCATATATATACGCTAATATGTACATATATATATACATATGTATATATGTAGGTATGTTTTGAAAACGATATTTCGTTTGTGTCAATGATTAACGATACGACAATTAGTGCGGGACAACTGGCTTGGAAAGAGTATAAAAAGTATGTTTCATGAAAAATATCATGAAAAAATCAGGTTTTTCGTGGGGTTATAAATTGAATTCGCCGAGTATTCAGTGGAAAAAAAAAGAATTTCTAAAAAATATTAAGAGCGGAAAAAAAAATAACAAAAAAGGACTCAAGAATACATATATTTTTGAAGTTTTTCTAAAAAAAGTATACGCACATTTTATTTTTCAAAGCCATCACTTAAAAACAGATAATTTTGAAATTGTAGGTCTTAAAAATATATGATTTTTGGAGCATAGATTGAAGATAGATAATTTTGAGATACGGATTATCGCAAAAATATACATTTTTGGGGGCATAACTCAAAAAGTGGAAACATTGAAACCATCGATCTCGAGGAAAAAAAAAATTTCACATCTACGCCCTCGGAATAATCTAAAGTAGATCTTTTTACGATCACACATCTAAAAAACATTTTTTCCGTCGTAAAAATATCTACTGTAGATTATTCCGAGAGCATAAATATCTCAAACATAGATATTTTCGGGGTCCAGATTACTGACAGATAACTTTAAGACCACATATCTCAAAGAGTAGATACTTTGAAGTAATTTGTCTCAAAAAAAAATTTGTTTTTCAAAGATGTTCGATCGTAAAGGCATCTTTTTTAGATTATTCCAAGGGCACATATCTCAAAAAAAATAGATATTTTCGGGGTATAGATTACAGGGAGATAATTTTAAGATTACATATCTCAAGAATACCTATTTTTGGAAGTTTATCTGAAAAAGTAGATACTTTGAGATCATCCATCTAAAAAACAGGCATTCTTTAGATATTTCATCTCGAAAATATGTGTTGTGTATCATTTCGATAACTTGTATCTCAAATATTCATCATTTTGTGACTGAATATATATAAGAAAAACCGACGTTTTCCGAAGGTTCATCTCAAAAAAAGATAATTTTCCGAGTGAATATCTCAAAAATAGATATTCCCGAGACCGTGCGTCAAAATTGAATATTTTTTTTACAGTACAACTCTCAAAATAAGATATTTTCAACGTAACATATCACGAAAATATGGATTTTTCGGAGCACATCTCAAAAAATAGATAATTTTCTGGGAAAATATGTCAAACCCGGATATTATTGAAAATATATCAATTGACGAGATAATATATATCGCCAAAACAAATATTTTTCCGAGCATATCTTAAAAAATAGATAATTTTATGAGAAAGTATCTCAAAACCAGATATTATTAAGAATATATCTCAAAAGTACGCATATTGTACGAGATAATCTATCGCCAAAACAAATATTTTTCGGAGCATCGCTGAAAACAATTAACGCGATTTAAAATCAAATCGCGTGGATTCCAAAAAATAAAAAACAAAAATCACAAAAAACAATAGCGCATATTTAGGTTAGAAAGCCAGAAACGACGCGAACCCCTCTCGAGATATTATTATTCTACTTAATGAAACAATATATGCCTCAACATCGAGGATAAACGATCAATTATATGGCACATAAGCGCGCACACACACACCTTTTCAATATCCTCGAAGTCGAGAGCCAGATTAGCAGGGGATGAAATCCGCGAGTATTAAACTTTTCAAGTTGACACGAACGACAAACACCGAGATATCGCGAGTATACTCGTGCCGCACGAAACGTCGACGGAAAAAAAAACCTTGCACGCACCACGTCACGTTTTATATACGAAAGAAAAAATTAAATTTTCAAAACAAAAAAAATCAAGAAAAACCAAAATGGCCGATTTATAAACGAACGCACGGTGTACTAACGTTTGTATATTTTATTCACATGGCGCAATTCACCCTCCTTCGTCTTGAAAAAAAAAATTCTCTGCGGACACGTATCCCTCCGGTATTATTGTCTGCTGGTTTTTCTTTCGTGAAAAAAGTGTCATTCCCTCATGTCACGGATGAGAAAACAACAATAACTTCCTCGTGACCAACGACGAAGGACTTCCGGGCACAATTTAAAACGGTGTGGTTTTTTTTTTAATTGTATAAAAAATTGATCGAACGAAAAAAAGAAACGCAGAGAGAAAACGAATTGCGCGAAAAGCCTGCGAGCTGCTACAACGTTCGATGTATTTCCGCGAACTAGGAACAACGTCGCGGCTCGAGATCGTCCCGACGACTGTTGGGATAGAGAGCTCGTGACGCTTCTGAGCATGCATGTATATATATATACATTTACGTGCGCGACGCGGATTACAGCCCCCGGCCCGGGTCGACGCATGCGCCCTTTTAACCCCGTGCCCAACCCTGTTTTTTCCAAACGAAGCCCCCCTTGCCACAATCAGCCTGTATTAAACTTATTCATTTTTGTATGATATTTCGTATATTTCCATAGAGATACGTGTGAGTCATATATCCTCCGTACATTTGTATGAATTCATACATGTTTTTTTTCTGGAGAACATTATTTATTCGCTATTCTTTTTTCGGAAATTGAATTAGCAACATTGGGGTAGGTTTTCAAGGAAAATAAAATACGAAACGTTGCTTTTCGAGGTTAAGGGAAGCATAATATTGTCCTCAAATGGGTCTTCATAAATAATGGATATCTCAAATGAGTTCTTGACACATTTCAGTAGGACGTGTCTAAAAGTTTTCTGAAAGAATTCGAATGCGTCGAATTTTGGTCTGTTTTAGAAATTCTTGAATTCCATGCTTGTGAACTTTTTTAATTTATATAAGCTCTAACAGTCACGGACACGGAAAGACAACTCCATTTTATATTGTACATGCTATTTGAGCACTTACGGAAAGCGATATTATTGAAGCCATCTAGCGTCAGTATGCTGGAACTAATTCATGCACCGCTTATAAAAGCGCGTGTGTACACACCAAATCGCTGATATTTTCTTCCAAAAACGTTTTGGTTATCCATTTTATTATTTATTTAACATAAATTTTGTTCTCAACCTGTGCAACACTGTTAATATCTTATTATTTTCATTTATAATAGGTTTTAAATTTTTTTAATTTCAGATTTTCCAAAAAAAATCAGACACCCACGCATTCTAGGTCATTAAGAGTACTTTACGGCGAATTTATATTGAGATTTTAGGACCAATTTTTCATACAAATTTTTAAGACCACTCATAAATATCTTAAAAAAATTATTCAAAAATGCATTTTATTAGTATTTTAACTGAAATTCATTTTTATTACGACTTTTTGATGTTTATAGCCGCATGTATCTTTCGTCGTGTAAAAAAAACACTTCCGGGCGGCCATATTAATAACTTTAAATATATCATTAACTGAAGCTCACTCAACTTAACATTAATGTCGTCGGAATGATGTTGCAATAATTTGACATTATCTAAGGAAAAAAGAAACATATTTCCGTCAAAAAGATTGGACTAGGTCAACTTACCGGATGTTGGAGCACGAGAATCAAGTTTCCGGTGCCCTCGAGCGTGCAGGATATTGCGCTATCGCGATGATTTCGATAAAGGTCATGGTTGTATTTTCGGTCGGGCGTTGCTACAACGAGCAGATTATTCAATATTTCACGATTGGGGTATACGAGGAAAAATTTAATGATAAAAAGATTTTTTTTTAACAATTTAACTCTCCCGCTGAAGCTACGAAGTGAAAATTTCAATTTTCACATCATGCGATGACTTTTTTCTTTTTTTTTTTTGAATTTTTGCCTAACGAAAATTTGTTGAAAAAAAATATACAGTTAAACCCCGGTCCCTGTTCACTTTTGGGACCGAAGGTTTCAGTCTGGACTGTTGAGAAAGACGCTCGTCCAATCGCGAAAGAGTTGCAGGTACGTAGCGATTGATTTTATGCCCCCGGGCACAAATACATCACAAAACGATGAAAATTTTCTTATTCTTTTTTACAATGCGGCACTGGAACGGTGAACAGGGACTGAGGTTTGACTCTATACCTATTTAGATGAAAATTGAAAATTTCAATTTCTAATAACGCAGACTTTCACGGTCATGAAATTTTCGTTATTTTCTTCCATTGACCGCCCAGATAGAGCTTTGGTGGTAAAATAACGGCAGAAACCCGCCAGTGAGCGTTGAACCGTGCCACCGGTGAGCTTATTATAATTATTCGTTCGCATTAGGATGCTTGCAGAACGTTACTGTCTCCCGTTGATACACCACTACCCTAACAGCAGAATCACGGCAGATTGTGCATGTAAAATATTATATATTTTTTTCTGTCGCCTACTTATATATAATATCTATAATTTAAATCCTTCTTAACAGCCAAAATTTATTAGCATGGTCCGAATAAATAAACTTCTCGAAATGATGATATGTATACGATGATAATAATAAATGTGAATAATTATCATCCAGTTTCGAACAAATAAGTCATCCCGTTTTTAGAATTTCAGTTAATTAACAATAATTTTGAACAATGAGTTTGTTGAAAGACAACGGAGGAGGGTATAAAACTTATTAATTAAGCTATGTAAAAAATCGTGGCTATCCTGCCGTTCCACGTTGTGACGGTGTTTCACAGTTCTGCCGCTAATATGACGAATATTAGCGGCAGAACTGAATTTGACGACGGTGCGCGGCCACTGGTACATTTACCTAAAAATCATCAATTTGTCGCAATACCGGCGATACGAATGAAACTTCGGCAGAGTGTTATCCAAGATGCAATGAATACTCTCTCAAAATTTCAGGTTATGTTGCCAGGCAAATTATTGCGAAAGAGTAATTTAAAATTACCTATTTTAGCATGGATCTTACGGCAGTTGATTCCATTTTCACCGGAAGTGACACGATACCTTTTGATAAAGACGTGAGTTCTTATTCAAATTTTGAGTATTGAAAGATGAAATCGTGAACTTTCAAATGGTATTTAAAAAATTGTGTCTTGCCAGGGATTTTTCCGAGAAATTTAATCGCGAAAGTCATCGCGTGTGCAAATCTCGGATACAATAAATATGTCTGTAATTCTGCACGCGAGGAAACATATGCAATATCAGCTATAGTTTTTGACTCGATCGCTCCGACAGCGTTGAATACTTTTGTCAGTTGAGACTTTATTTATAATATTATTTATAATAAATTATGAATAAAATATCACGGGAAACGTCATCGAAATTCATAAATTTTATTTAGACAGAGTATTTAGAAAATATTATGATGTGTTTTATGATTTTTTTTTTTTTCACGTCACGATTTTTGACTAGTTTTGTCACTGATCGGCCGCCTTAAGGTAGTTCGGTCGAATTGAGGTTCACGTTTAACACCCTGTTTTTTTTTGCATGTAATCAAAAAAGTTGACCTTGCTCTACATGTCTGCAAAATTTCAAATTAATTTACCGTGTAGTTTTTGCGTAATTAATAAATAAGTTAACATTGCTCTTATATGGCATATAAGGCTCAGATAATTTCAGTATACACGAAAAATTTAATCGTTTAAGGGCAAAAAAAAACATACCACAATAATGGTTGATATCTATGAGAGATATTTACCAAAGATTGAAGTCGATTTACCGTACGGTTTTTTTTTATTTCAATAATTAATGCGAGTTCGCGGTCTCTGTCCTTGTCATACACCGGATCTGCTCGCTAGCAGAAGACTCGGGGAAAAAACATGTGAAAACCGAAGCTAACCCGCGATCCGCGTCTCACTTCAGATTCGATCAACGCCAGCAAAAGTGGTTCTGAACAACTGTCACATTTGAGTTGTTCGGCAAGATATACAATGTCAACTAGACGAGTTCCGAGTTCATTGCATACTGGCGTTGATTCAACTGTACTTGCCTCGAGACGAGCCTTTTTCCCCCCTGTTCTTCAATTATACTGTTTTAAAGCATACAACAAAACTCGCGAATGCAATCCAGTAACTTTATGCGTAAGGTTAGATTAGCTCGCTCCCTAACGTAGAGAATGAGTCAAGTTGAGTCTGTCATTATTCCGGGTATTAATTATTATTAACTTATTATTTACACCCTGAAACAAGCTTGTAATATTTTTTTATGCAACAATTCAATTTATCATAGCTTTCATACGGTTAAATTGTACGTAAATAAATCTGAATTACGGATGAAATTTAACTTCGGCCAAACTCGACCGAACTACCTTAAACCATTGTATTTTGCAATATACGAGCAAAATCTCAAGAGCTCAAATGCTGTCAGGGCGGCTTATCGAAATTCCGCTGGTCGACCGGCAATCAAATTTTTCCTAAATTTTTCTGCCACCGGGGATGTTAACTACTCGAAGCGATTCAGTGGCAAAACCATGGCGTTAAATTTTGCCTGAAATTTTGCGGCTGCCTGCCGACGTATACCAGCAGAATTCCAGCTCAACGAGGTCGTAGAAATAATGTCCTGGCTAGCGGCACTTTTATAATTTCAAGTCTTCTACCTACCTACTTCTACCGCTTTTATAATACTATTATATATTTATAATATTATATATTTATATATTATATATTATATATATTATATATATTATATATTATATATTTATACTATTATATATTTATAATATTATATAATATTTCTACTTCTACCACTTTTATAATTTCAAGTCTCCTACCTACCTACTTCTACCGCTGTTTCGACGCTAGCTTATACTTATTCATCGACCAGGATTTTCCATTTGGGGCGAGCTGATTGGACTCTGAGGGAACATTCACGATTCGCATGACAAATATAATTACATTTATTTACAATCCTCGTTGCATCTTTTGTCCATCGCGCTCTCTTCTACACATCTCTTCTACGCCATCTCTTCTATGCCAAGAGTCTCGAGTCTCTGAGCCTCAAACGAGGAAATTTAACGGTCCGTTCGATCCACTTGGCGGCGAGGAGCAGTCTTTTCTCATGAAGATACGGCGCCATGAGCTGCAACGAAAGCGGCAGGCCTTTGCGCGAAATTCCAATCGGCAAACTGATTGCCGGGACGCCAGACATATTAGCCGATTGCGTGAAAAAATCTTGTATCGAGCATTGCGTCTGATTATCGAAATTCGCATAATCACGGTACAAAGGGGCATCCGTGAGGGTCGTAGGTGTTAGCAATATATCGATATCGGAATTCCATATATTTTCAAAATCTTGGGCTATCAGACGTCGTATTTTCATGGCTTTGACGAAATAATCATCGTAATTCTCGTCGAGCAAGAAATAATTGCCCGTTAATATGCGACTTCTCACGACTTGATTGAAACCGCGGGAGCGCGTCATCGCGTAAAGTTCCTCGGTCGATGAATTTTCATCGGCTCGCAGGCCATACTCGATACCGTCGTAACGCGCCATGTTGCTCGCTACCTCGCACTGATTCAGCACGGAATAACAGACTATGGACCATCGGGCATGGGGCATGGAGCATGGAACGATCGTCGCACCGGATTCCTCCATAAGACGGGCGATTCGTTGCCAGGAGCCTGAAACTTCGTCGCTCAATTCCGTTGGCTCGTATTCCTTGGGTATGCCGACTCTTAGGCCTCGAACTGACGGCGTGTCGGACAGTTCGAAGGGCACGTGCTCGTCCCGAATCGTCGTTGAATCCAAATCATCCGGTCCGGCAATGCTGTTGAGAATGAGAAGACAATCGTCGACCGTTCGGGCGAGAATACCGGGCACGTCCATCGAATTAACGAGCGGTACAAGACCGTGGCGCGAGATCAAACCGTAACTCGGTTTCAGACCCACGAGGCCGCAGTAAGAGGCCGGATTTCTCGTCGAACCGCCCGTATCGGAGCCGAGAGCGGCGTAACAGGTTCCCGTTGCTACGGCAACCGCCGAACCTCCGCTACTACCGCCTGAAAGTATTTTTTCGCATAACGCAAACGTCTTTCGTTGCGAAAATATAATCTTAACATATTTGCTTCGAGGCGATGTGTTTTTTTTTTTTTTTTTTTACTATCATTGTTATCAATTGCCCGTTGCTCGTTATTGCAATAATTATCTTTATCATCCCTGGCGGGGAAAAGCAACCGAGCGGACAAGCGGTTGCTTTTTGCGCAAAAAAAGCAACCGCGGAAATATGCAGTTGCTTCTGCGGTTGCTCCGGTTTATGGTTGTCGCTCGTGCGGTTGCTCGTAGTTATCTTTCAACTGAATAATCCGGATAAACGCGAGCAACCGATCATGCGGCTGCTGGTGGTTTTTTTTTTTTTTCGACAAATCCGTTAAATGATTGCTAATGCAAGCAAATGATTGCAAAAATCCCAGTTCTCCGTTGAGCTTGAACTCAATGGAGAACTGAGATTTTTTTCTCAACGGACTCTAACGGATAAAAAAAAAAGATTCTTCTTTACGCTCTACGGACAGAACATTTTTGCAAAATAAGAAATAAAAAATTCCCAGTTCTCGGTTCAACTTGACTAAACTTAAAAGGCAACCACCAGCAACCGCACGAGTAACCACCGTGAACTAGCAACCGTAAGTAACTGCATACTTTTGCAGTTGCTTTTTTGCACGAAGCAACCGTTGTCCGCCCGGTTACTTGTAGATGGTTATTTTACACCAAAAAACCGGTTGCTTTTCCCGCTAGGGATACGTACAATACATTATTATTATATAATTATGTTGTTAAGGTAGTTATAACACGACCGGTGGTGGGGGTTAGCCGAAACATAGACGCGGCGGAGCGCGCGATGAACGGGGAATGCATGAAACAAGAGAGAGTCGGTACCCGTGGCTCAAAACAATATTTTTTTCAGTAAAATATATGTTATTCTTCATATACCAAACTACTTTTGTGCCAAATTTCAAGAATTTCTCATTACTCCTTCATACATTTTGGTGACTGAATATCCGAAAAGTGCCCATTTCGTAGCGTATAAGCCATTGCTCGTACGCAAAATTTGCAATTTTTCATAAACGATATCTTGAAAACGGTATGGTGAAACAGTCTCAAATTTCGCAGAAGTATTCTTCAATATTTTTTTTCAGTTTTTCACGAAAATTCATTAAATTGGCATTACTTTCGATCTGCGTTAGAACTACCTTGATAAATAATAAATAGGGACATCGTCGTACGATATTTTAGCAGAGAATACTTTTGTGGGATGTTGCATCGACTGATATGTTGTTTTAGGACGTTTTTCGATGTAAACACATTTTTTATCGTTTGCTTAAAGACGATTTTTTTTTTACCATTGTTATTAAAGTGATTGTTGTTATTAAAGTGAGCCGGGCACGCATGAAACAATAGACAGTCGGTTTACTCCCGGGACTTGAAAATTGCGTTTTTTAATTGTACGGTACGGTAAATAAATTTGATTTTTCATCAGAATCTTCAATAATGTTTATTGCATCGATTCAGTGAAGTTTTGTTCCCCAATCAAGTTTTTAAGTATTAAAATTTGAAAAAAGTAAGCGTATTAAATTGGAAAAGTTTACGAGCATTATATCTACGGAACCGAACGGCGAAAGAATCTAAAACTTTGCGAGCATGCCGCGGGAAATCTCAACCTTTCCGCTCGTCGTATTTTTATCAGCCTATCGAGATTCGACGAAAACCCTACTGAAAATATTGAGATGAGTTCTGTTAAAAGATCTCAGGATGAATTCGAATGCGAGTCTAAGCGAGATCTCTCGTATCGGCACAAACGAGATCTCGCTAACGAATTCGAACTTAAACGTGGTCATAAAATCTCATGCGCGATCTTGCGGCGGATCTCGTATCGCATCTTAAATGAGATATTGTATCGGATCTCATCTGAGATCTCATATCGTATCTTATCTGTCGATTCTGTGTCAGATCTCGTGATTTTGAATTAGATTTTCAATCGAAAATCAAAGAAAATCTTGGACAACTTGAAAATTGTTTGTTTTCAATGCAGGAACATTAAAATTCAATGTCGGACAGGGAAATCCGTGTACTACGGTTCACAATAGCGGTTGCGAACCATATTACAGGTTTTCCTATCCAACTTTCTACCTAATAAGCCCTTACGAAAGAGTACACAAACATTATAAGAAATTTACCCAGAAGCGAAACAACCGGCCCCCCCCCCAATGACACAAACGAACAACGAAAATTTCGCGCTAATCATAAAAAATCGCTGCATACCTGCGATGTACCAAT